>CM056997.1:112591322-113273405 GCA_029891345.1 Dryococelus australis
AACACAATTATAGTTACTAATTTAGTGAAATCATTTCAGTGAGTGAGTGAAGGAATTTGGGCTGCCCTTAACATCGAGATCCGGGGAGTTGATGAGGGTGAAGCGAGGAGAGAAAGTGCGGGGGAAGCGGGAGATCCCCGAGAAAACCCGCTGACCAACGGCAACAACGTGATATATGCAATTACGAACATAAACGTTATTTATTTTTAAAGTTAACGTTCTATACAAAATCATAAATTATTTTTTCTCTGTAACGACGTGAATGGCAATATTTTTGCTTACGAGGTAATCTCTCATCATACGGACACACATAATGATTCAGACAGGGTGAGGCAGAATATTTATTAGACTGTAGTGCAACACACACAATGGGGAGTGCCGAAACGGCACGATGAAAGAAAAGGCTGCGTTTAATTTTAGAGAGCACACTAAAAAAAATGATCTTGCATAGCTTATATTATTCTATGTAATCTAAGAAGCTTCTTTTAAACCAAGAATAGAATTATTTTCCATATCCTGTTCGCTTAGGAAATCTTGGTTTGTAGAAGCTCAAAAATAATGTTAAGACGTATTAATTAAAAGGTGGGTTTCTTACTTACAGAACAATAGCACCTAGACAAAAATGCGTGTGTACAACAAAACCTGTGGAAACAGAAAGGTGGAATAGGATAATTTCCAATAAATTATAGGCGATGAAATTCAATCATAGGATACACTACGCAAACATTTTCTCTGCAGCTAAAAAACTATAAAAATATTTTTTTCGTACCACGGACTATATAGCGTGTCAAATAAGTAGTCATACGTCCTGTTCATGCGTACGCGTATGACCTCGGGTATAACTGTTTCATTTTATGCAAAATACGTTCTTGTTTTGCTATCACGGTATTCAGTATGACTCGGGGATACCCATCGGAGTTCTATTTCCTGCGTGGGCACTTGGAGATCTCAAAAAGGTTTGCAAGTCTAGTTCGCCTCTACGTAGCAGAAGACAAGACAATGGCAAGTCATTGCCCAGTAACGCTGTCTAGTCGCCCCTAGGTGCAAAACGATTCCGTCTTTCAACGGTCGTAAGTATTCAGAAGCGACATGATGGGGCGACTCAATTTATATGGGGGCCGCGGTGGCTGAGCGGTTAGACTACTCGCCTTCCACCTAGGCAAACCGGGTTCAATCCTCGGCGGGGTCGCTCACGGATTTTCGCATGTGGGAATCGGGCCGGTCGATGCAGCTGGTCGGCGGTTTTTCTCGGGGATCTCCCGTTTCCCCCGCCCTTTTATTCCGGAGCTGCTCCATACTCACCTCAATCACCCTCATCGACTTTCAAGACCCCGCTGTTAAGAGCTGCCCAAATCTCTTCATTCGTTCATCCCTTTTATGCGGGCGCACCCATTATCTGATTGGCTGCGCGTGATGCGGGCCTCGTCCGATCAGCTACTGCTGCGCCGCGTAGGACTTCTTATTGGCTAAGATGCCAGCTGGCTAGTCAGCAGGCGCTGGTTGGCAAGCGGTGCTGAGACGTGTTGCCCGCCAGCGGCGCTATTTCGACGGTCGAGTGCGGCTGCAGTTAGCGGTCTAACTTTTTTTTTTTTTTTTTTTTTCAGGCTTCGCTATCTATTTTTTTTTTTATTTTCGACTGCTAACCGCAAACGTTGATTTTCGATTGATTTTTTTTTTGGACGACATATCATAGGGTATAACTTAATGCATTTTCTAAAATTTGTCTTTTTCGACTGCCGTAGCTATTATCACGTCTGTAGTCGCTCCCACAAAATAATCAATTATTTTACCTCGGTTGTTGCAAGTTAGAAAATATAGAACGCAGGGAAGCTCTAACATTTCAAGAACATTAAGGAAGGTATTATTCATGCTTTGTTTGGCCCGCAATTGTAATGCACCTCCTGAAATAGAATTTGTGGTGGAAAATCTATAGTAATAATAATTATTATTATTTGACAGGGACTTACCTCAGTTGTGGTAACGTCAAGGCACCATTGACTGGCGTGCCAACCAACATTGGGCTGTCAACATCATCATCGCCAAACATATAGTTTGCCAGTTTACGAGACTCGTTATTGTATAACTGAATTGTGTGCTTGTCAAAAGTTTTTTGTATGTGTAGTAATGTAAAAAAAAAAATGCTTCCGTTCATAATTACAAAGTTCTGGTACAAAGCATGCATCCATCAATATATAAATGCTAACATTTCCCCAAAATTTTGTAAGAAATAAGCGTAAATAATTTTTAAATTGTGAGAAATTTTTATTTTTGCCGTAAGTGCAAATAACTTTTTACCTCAAATACCTACTACCTTTTCGTTTTCAATTTTTTTCGCAATTTTAATTAAATGTTTGACATCAAGTGATGATGGAAAGAGGCTTACAACAAGATTGTCAAAATAAAACCAAAATTCTAAATCTTAAAGTAACCTGAAAATAAGAAACGTGAAACTCAGGACTAGCAGCTTTATAATAGAAAATGCTCGTATCCACCCCGCGCACTTCCAGTGTAAAACTGCCAAAACTACATTTTGTTTAGCAGAAAATAGGTAAATCCCTTTTGCCAAAGATTTCCTACAGCGAACTGAGCACTTTTGAATGCCCCGCTCAGGATCATCTTGTATGCACATCACGTGTTCTTCCACCATACGTGAAATTAACATTGCAATGGACCTCACCACTTTATTCATGCGTTGGAAAATGAAACTGCAAAAATAAATATTTTACAAATTTGCTAATTTTTATATTTATATCCACCAAGAAAACAGGAAGCAAGATAAAGAATAGCAATATTCACACACGTTTACCTAATACTTGTCATTTGACGTTAAGATATTGGCCTACTTTCCCTCTGTCGTTACCAACTTACTGGGCGCATGCCAGTCAATGTGTCCGTTATAATATATACAGATAGGGGCAGTGACATTTTTCTAATGTTGAGTTCAAAAGTGCTCAGTTAACCGTGAGCATCATTTACCAGTGATCATCACACCTTTAGTTGTTTCATGGTGCTGTCCCTTAGCTCTGTGGTGGAACGTTGACTTCACTTATTAATTTGGTGGTAATTTGGGCTTCAAGTACGTATACTGTCGTATTCCTTTTACTATCGGACCACGATTGTTTTTATACAAACTGGATGACACTTTAACAAGTAACAAATAGGAAGACATATTCCGCGTTTTCGGTAATTCACCAGTGCATCCACCGATATACACCGGACGTTCGGAAACTAATTTTTGGTCGAGTTCCGTTGAACCGATGTATCCACTGGTTCAACCCGCCTGAAACGTCGATGGATCTGGTGAATGACAATTTAATGCAACGGAACACTGTTGTGTCTTTGAGTGTGCACATACATCGCAAGAAAGATGTTAGACGTAATTTGAATTTTATAAAGGAAATGCATTTTTATTAGAAAATACTGTATCACAGTGTTTAATACGGAATTCGTTTATTATAAAGTTATTATGCACGTATGAACTTATTAATTTGCATTCTTAACAAAAATGTACTGAATAAAGCACCTGATATTAGGAAATTCTTTCAGCTGGTGTACATCGGTACACACCAGGACATTCTCCACTGGTGGATGTAGTGGTGAATTTCCGAAAACGAGGATTGTCACAGCCTCGCGTTCAACCAAGTTGAATCAAATTAAACAAGCAGATGAGTATAGGATGTTAACGGTAAAATGAGTACTTTTGAACGCGCTGCTTAAGAGCTACATACTTATATACACGTTGAGCGTTATTCCGCCTTATGTAAAATTAACATTGCATCACTTTATTCATGCGTCGGTCAAGTGAAACTGTAAAATTAATTAAAAAGTATTTTTTTTACAGTGTGCTCATTGAAGTATACAAATGTTGAAGCCGTGAGAGTTTTCAAAGGTATCTGAGGAAAAAAACATCGCATCAATGTTAGTCACAGAGACGGTTACTGTGCAGATGGAATGCGCAATCTACTGATAACCCCTCTACGCATTCAACACAACCTGTTGCTAAAACATCCTTAAAGTCTTTCGGTTGTCGACTGTTGGCGAAAATACGTTAGCTTTAAGTGTCCTACGGCCTCTTAATATGTACCTTCCTAAATACTCACTTGATAAGTGTAAACTTTCCGCTGTTGAGAGCTCTTAAAAGCATTACTTAAGATCTAATTTTGTCCTAGTCTTGTATCCTTTCGCTATATGTAAAATTTTGATTGTTATGAGATTATTCATGCAATATTCGAGTGAAAGCGTTAAATCTGTTAGTCTACGTATATGCTAATTCCTCCTCTGATGTATGTAAATAAGAAATCACAACATTTATTTACATTAGATTTGAATATTACACTCGCAATATAATGTCATTGAGTAGAACTATTTTACTCCATGCGCTGCTAAGAAGCTAGTTTGTACGGTAGTAGGTATACGGGCTGGTATCAAAAAGTTTCAAGACTGCCTCTGTTAAAGAATATACTTTATAAATCATCTACGTTCGCACACTGTCGCCTTCAAAACAGTTCCCTTGTACAGCAATACGGCACTCCGCTAGTTCCTGCCACTTCTGGAATGTGTGCTGGAAGTGGTATTTTCGAAACGCGTACCTATAAACCTTGTGCGATTCCCACTGGATCCCCGGAGTGGTGTCGAAACGGCGACCTTTGAGCTGGATCTTCATCATCTTCGGGAGGAAGGTAAAGTACACAGAATCCAAACATGGCGATCAGGGTTGGGGCGGAAGCAAGATCTTACTGTTCTCACAGAGAATCTCACGTGAGAAGAGACCTCGGCGACAGGATGCACTTTCATCTTGGAGTATAGGCTATTCACAGTAAAGTGAGCACTTTTTAAGGCCCTCCCAACAGACATTAACCACAAAAAAAAATATTTCTATCGATGTAAATACATTAACTTTTAGGGGTGGTCAAATTGATACAGTATGCTTATTAGATACATGGAAATTTTTGTATTAAAAAGTGGTGGGAAGTTAGAAATAAATCGAAAGGAACAAATCAGCAGTGCCTTAAAAAGTACGCACTTTATCGTCAATAGCCTATATCCAGTTTTTCGCGCGCCGTACGTTTGGACCCCTTCGTCGAATTTCTTCATTCGGGTGTTAAAAAAAAAACCTGGCGGTAGAACGCATTCTCTGTTGCCAAGCTTTTCCTACATACGAGTTTCTCGCCCGAAACAACATGTTTCGTGTGCTCTCCACCTACTCTTCGAATTTGGCTCCTGCGGACACAGCCGTCTTCTTGAAGATGAAGCTCCAACTCAAAGATTGCCGTTTTGACACCACTCCGGAGATCCAGCGTGAATCGCAGAAGGTGCTTGACATGAATCAAGAAGACGACTTCCAGGACACATTCCATAACTGGCAGGAATGCTGGGAGCACTGTATTGCTGTGCAAGGAAACTATCTTGAGGATGACAGCGTGGAAATGTACACTGTAAAAAAAATTTCTCCTAAACTTCGTAAACTGTAATGGAAGATTTAATTTATACACTGTATGGTAATAAACCACACATCAAGCTGCAGATACGCGAATGTTTAGCATCGCTGCTATACAAAACTGGGAACTTCGCTATGCATTTGACTGTTTCCTGAGCAAAATTAGGAACGCTACAATGAATGTATAGGGTAAAACAATACCATTTACGCTTTCCCACCAAGCGTATACACTGGTATGGCATATTTCTGAATAATTTCTTAGAGTGTATATAAGTAAAGTACTTTATTGTAAACATAGCTAGTCTCGAATATTTTTAATACCACCTGGTGTACGCAGTTATCGGGCAATGTTTATATCTTCCAAAGATTGATTTCAGAGGTGCTTGCTTCGCCGTGAACAGCCTCGGTGCAGGAAAGGAAACAGAGATGGTTAATGACACCTTCCATCATAGTGTCAGGCTAGGTTCATTTCCGCCCCCGGAGCCGTGTCGACGGGCACTTCATTTGATGCCACTTGTCATCCCGGCGTGGGTTGGCGTGGGATTAGATACCTCCACGCACCAGTCGTGTACACCGCAGACATTTCTGCACACTCCGGGCCAGGCGCGCCGATGACGTAACACCAGCTCCGCCGACCCAGGAGAGAGAGAGAGAGGAAGAGAGAGAGAGAGAGAGAGAGAGATGGGAGGTCTGGGCGCGAGGGGATGAGCGTTGATCGATGGCCTTCTCCTCGCAGGTCAAGGTTCGCATACCCGGCGTGCCCCCGAGGCACGCTGCCGGGCGTGCTAACCCACCCCTTCCCCTCCCTCGCCATCCCCTCAGACGCTCCTAGCCGTCGTTAATCACTTACCTCCGGTGATTACGTCTCCTGAGCGATGTTTCACAGCCGCCGTCCGAGATGAGACCCACCGTCTCCGGGTGCCGCATTATTAAATACTTGCTAATGGGCAGTTGGATGAGGGCAAAAAAAAAAAGACACGCCCCGCGGGGGCTCCTCCATTTTATAACTCCCTCCGTCTCGCCAGCCAGCGTTTGATACCTCGGTCGCAGAGACACGACCCCGCGCCTTTGTCTTCCTTCGTCAGCCGCTTCCCCCCCCCCCCCAGGGCTTTTTTAATATATATAAAAAGAGACGAGACTCGTGGGTATTGTCTTCCCGGACATTTATAAGCCAGCAGAACATAATTAATACAATATTGCATCACACGTCCTTTCTGGTGGAAGACCATATCGCGTGTCGAGGATTTTAATTTTCTTGCTGCGCAGCTGGGTCGCATTATTTTCTCGCGTTTTCTTGTTACGGCAGGATCATGTTTCGAAGTGCCGTTTTTTCCCCCGTCAGAAAACGGCATGTATTTGGTATAAGTTTAACATTAAACTTTTGGATGTCATTAGCAGCCTTCCAATAAATGCCTACCAATGCTGACATCCGTGATTGTTCTTCACTCTTCCTCATGAGCAAAATAACGGTAATTAGTAAATAATATCCATTCTTTGAGTGAGTTAGCACTTTATAAAATACTCTGAATTTGTATTCTTTGAAGTAAGACGAAGAGGAATTAAAAATTAAATCTATTGGGTTTGTTTTTCTACTATGACTATTTTAAAAACTTCTGCCGTACCAGAGGGGACCGTGGTGATGCAGTGATTAGACTGCTCGCCTCCCACCAAGTTGAGCCGGGTCCGATTCCCGGCGAAGTTGCATCCAGATTTTTGCATGGGGTAGTCAGGCCGCTGTTCGGCGGGTTTTCACGCTAATCTCCTGTTTCCTCCGCCCTTGCATTGCGGCGCCACTCCATACTCACCTCGCTTCACCCTCGTCGGCTCTCAAGCCCTCGATGTTAAGAGCCTCCCAAATATCTTCACTCACTCTGATATACCACAATAACGGGCGATTTCAAACCTATGTATTACTGGATTTTGGCAATACTATGTACATACAAGCGACATCGAGTATTTGCAATTTAAAATACATAAGCAGTGCTATTTGTGTGGAATCGTCTCATGTTCTGGAAATCCTATTCGTAAGATAGTCTCCACTTGGCTGCAATCATCTACGCACCGCGACCACAGATAGATCATTACGCGACGCAACATTCCCACGGTGACTTGACATACTACATGACGGATTCGTGTTTTGAGTTCTGCGTCATAGTAGGGCGGCAGATGATTGAATAATTTGCTCTTCAAGTAAAGAATAAATCGCAAGATGACATTACTGGTGACCTTACCAGTCATGGAATATCCACCAACCTGGAAATGAGTTGATCCGGAAACAAACACCTAAAGCAGTAAACTGATATTCGAACTGTATGTCTGGTCGCTCAGTCCTGCTGTAATCGCGAGTATCTGTTGATCTCTGGGAGTTCGGTAATACGAGGTGCTAAAAAGTAATCCACCAATGTGGAGTGCCGCTCTGCAGATACTATAACACGTTGGCCGTTGCGGTCCTCGTGAAATAAAAACCCAATGATCCAAAACGATGACATGACACACCATGCAGTGATCTTGGTACTGTGTAACGGTTCCTGGTGTAACCATTGAAAGTTATTCGCAGCCCAGTATTAGAAATGCTGTTTTTTTTAACCATAGATTAAAGATTAGGTAGGCTGCTTATTTGTCTTCTCGGCAAGTATCCAACCTTGATATATACCCCAGATGAACACAACTGTCAAAGTCACATGGTCAAAAGTGATGAACATGTTTGTTTATATCTTCATTTTTAAATTACAAGCACTATAATATTAATAAAATACATTTACTAATTTAAATTTAATCAGACTGCATTACAAATTGGTTATATGGTACAAAAAAATCTCAAAGTACTTGTTTGCCAAACAGTAATCTAACCTTAAATACAATCCACGCCATTTTCGCTAGTATTATTGACAGAAAAGCAGTTCACTGTTGCGACACGGTGTTTGGTTGTGCGCAGCCAGTAAGATCGTTCTACCTATTCTTTAGTCTACGGTTAAAACATCCCGATAAGTGAAACATATGCTTCACCACTCAATAGGTTATTAGGTTATGGGCGATGTCCTCACTATCATTGATCAGCTGCAGGAATCGTTGGCAAAAGTCGAAACGTAATTCCTGAACTATTTGGAATATGCGTGGATATAAGTTTATGCCTCGATGCAACATTCAGCTGACTTTACACAACGGTATCACAAGAGAATCAGTGCGTATTTGAGGAGAATTTTGAGGGCTTCGTTCAAATGCCGCCCGTCTCTTCTCGGTCTCCTCTTGTATGCTTCTTCTTTAGGGCCTAACACGTCTCTTCGAAACTCTTTACCCATGAACTGATAGCATGTGCAGGAAGCACTGAGGCATAACGGCAATCATAGGCACAACTGAGGGAGGGGCGCTAGGAATAGTGCACCCTCCCCTACTCCTTTCCTTCCCCAAACCCACAATTATGTATAGGTGCTATTACAAGTATGAAAAACAACACTATCTTCAAATAACTTTTTTGTAAGTATATTGTCTATTGTTCATTTACGTCACATAGTTTCTGAGATTGCAGGTGGTGACATGTAACATTGCGCAGTTAAAAGTAAATGTAAAAGAGTGTTTATACATATATATATATATATAGACACACACACAGCGTGTGTAGGAAACATGTGTACAAACTCGGGCACGTGATTCGTGACACCCTTGGTCCATCTCAAATACTAAGGGGCTGTAGCAGCCCCTAAAGGCGGTGGGCGCAAGGACATTACGTGGGATATTAGACAAAGTACTTGCGTTAGAAGAACACAAATTGGTATACGGACCAAGTAAACCAAGATATTGGATACACGGTAGGTATGGACCGTCGTACACTAGCCCATCATGTAAATAATAGGAGTTGGCACAATTTGGTTGCATGCAAAACGTACACCGTGAGATTAAATTTATTGTGTATACCATTGGATGAAGCAGGAGGACGTAAGTAACAAATAAGCTCCCCTTGTTGCAACTCTCTAGGGCCCACAGTTTCCGGTTAGATCGCAAACGAAGAGTACAGTGGCAGTAATAGCATGGCCTAGTGAGTAGACAACCCTTCCCGCACACGGTATTCAGCGGGGAGTCCCCGCCGAATACCGTGTGAAGAGAGTGTGGCGGCACATAACAGCGAGGTCTTGAGAGCCGATGAGGGTGATTGAGGTGAGTATGGAGATGAAAGGGTGGAGCAAACGGGAGAACCCCGCGGATAGCCGCCGATCAGGGGCATCGTCCGGCATGAAGCCCACATGCGAACATCCAAGGGTAACCCGACCAGGAATTGAACCCGGTTCGACTTGGTGGAAGGCGAGCAGGGGGGCTTATTTGATACTTACGTCGTCCTGCTTCATCCCATGGTATACACAATTAATTTAATCTCACGGTGTACGTTTTGCATGCAATCAAAGAGTGCCAACCCCTATTATTTACATTATGGGCTAGTGTACGACGGTCCATACCTACCGTGTATCCAATATCTTGGTTTACTTGATCCGTATACCAATTTGTGTTCTTCTAACGCAAGTCCTTTGCCTAATATCCCACGTAATGCTCTTGTCGCCCATTTCCTTTATAGACTGCTACCGCCCTTATTATTTGAGATGGACCATGGGAGTCCTGCACCAATCTTCCTCTTTTCCGGTCACGAAACACGTGCCCGAGTTTCTACACATGTTTCCTATACACGCTGTATATACAGCTTTAACACATGTTGATGGTGTGATGCACGTTGTTACACGTCGTCCCGGACGATGCCACTGGTCGGCGGGTTTTTTCGGGGATCTCCCGTTTGCCCAGCCCTTTCATCTCGGCACTGCTCCATAGTCACCTCAATAACCCTCATCGGCTCTCAAGACCTCGCTATTACGAGCAGCCAAAATCTCTTCACTCATTCGGCGGGGAATTGCTACCACTGTACCCTTCGTTTGCGATTTAACTGGAAACAGTGGGTCCTTGAGAGTTGCCACTTGGAGGGCTTTTTCTAATTTCGACATCCTGCTTCATCCAATGGTATCCACAATCACTTCAACCTCACGGTGTAAATGTTGCACGCAATCAAAGGGTGCCAAACCCTATTATTTACAATATGGTGGTGTGTACGACAGACCATACCTTCCTTTTATCCAAGATTTTGGTTTAATTAATCCGTATACCAATTTGTGTTCCTCGAACGCAAGCACTTTGCTTAATATCCCACATAATATGCTTGTTGCCCTCCGGCTTTAAAGGCTTCTAGAGCCCTTAGTATTTGAGATAGGCCATGGGTGTCCTATATCAATCTTCTCACGAATAACGTGCCCGAGTTTGTACACGTGTTTCCTAAACACGCTGTTATATATATATAAATAAATATATATACATACATACACACACGCACACCCACATACTCACAGTGTGTTTAGGAAACACGCGAGAGGAAAATCTGCGACTGCGAGCATCGGTGCAGTGAAGGGTGCGACTGTCAGACTGGACTATTGGACTGGAGGCGCGAGTGAAATACATTACAGATGATGCAAACAGACAGACATAGTGTGTTAATGATGAGTTTGAGTTAATTGACTATAGCCAAACAGAGGCATTAACAAGGACGGTAATTACAGTTAAAATATACATTAAATACTGAACTCACTGAGAAATAAAAAGCGTAATAGTGGAAATAGATGGATAGATTAATGTTGTAAATAATAGATTTGTGAATAAATTAAAATAAAATTTAGTTGTTTAATTTTAATTAATACCTATAGCGCTCACAAGCTCAGGAACGCCCTTCAGGCATCTTGTACCAATGTGTTAGAATTAGTTCGAAACCGAATGATAATTTAAGACTCCAAATATTTCTCATACACGAATAAAATCGTTTTAATAAGCTGGTTGAAAGACTACAATATTGGTTTTGATATTTAATCTGAGCGTATGGTGTAAAATACAAAATTATGGAAAAAAAAAATTAATTTTTAATATTATATTACCATTAAGCATAGAAAACATTATGTAAGTATGGGAAAAGTTTGTGTGCCGTCTCCAAAATTATGTTCTTCTAGCACCAATGTAGGCTTGGAAAGAGCGCTGTGCAGTCACGTAATTGTTGCGCTTTTTGTAATACGCCTTGATGTCATATACCAAAGTAAGTTGTTCACAACTTGACCTTTCCATCTCGACTAACTGGTATGCGCTTCGAAACGCGATAGCGTTCGCAGCCGAAACGAGCCGAGTTTAGTCAGACGGTGCCGATGTTTAAAATCACACGATATTCTTGAATACCAATGATAGAAAAAAAAACGTCATATCCTACAGAATTGCAGGGACACAAATTTTCATCACAGCAGAAATCTATTTTTAAGGTCTTTCATTTATAGCTTTCCCGCGCAAGTTCCCCTGAATATATTCACCTTCGGTAGAGGCATGTCTTAAAATCATCCACCTATGTCTGATTTTACTGTCGCTGCACGACCTCGGGGAACGCAAGCAAATTCAGTTTTCTTGATAATCATTCCAGCCTAGCACAAGGGACTATCTGTAACTTGAGAATACTTCTGCCAGCGACCATCGGTGTCCATCAGGAATGTCGGAACCATAGCGTGCTTACGTTAACGTAATTAGTCGTAATTGAAATCTGCGAGTATAGAAAATAAATACTGGACAAGTATTCTTTGAGCAACATGTGTACTATTCTCCCTAATGTAATAATCAACAGTGCCTTTAATACATAAATACAGGTATGTCAGGTAATCCTGTGAAATGATTACGCAAATTATTGTTTTGTTCTTACGTACAGCTGTAACTAATGCGTATAAAAGAAATATGGACCTCGTTAAGCTACAACGAATATAAACACTACACTTTTAGTAAAATTAATGGACGTGAGTAACCTACGGTAGCAAGTTTTACTATAATACTTAATTTTTTTGCTACACGAAGGAACTTTTTTTGAGAGTTGATTTGAACTCGCATGAAGCGCATACGCTAGGAAAAAATATTGAATGTTTTAAAAACAATTGTTTGTAAACCAGGAGCAATTTCTTCCTGACACTACATGTTAAATACGTTCACAGCACACTTTTATATAGAGCACACAAAAATTAATTATTTAGCTTTATTTTATAATAGCCTTGTAGTCTATTGTAGCTGTTTGTAAAATTCGCCGTCGTTGATGGGGGTGCTATATATACCCTGTAATTGCATTCACTGAAAATTAACCGAGAAAAAGCACTTAAAATCTTATGTATTTAAAATAATGTTCTGCTATATACAGAACTAAATTACTCCAAGAATTAGAACCAAGTTAAGTACTGGAAACGAAATGGTACTTAGAATAAGTGCAGCTGTATTTTTTTTTTTAAATCTTATATTTCTGGGGGAATTGTAGTTAAACGAATAACTATATTTGATTGCAAAAGGACTTAACCATTTTTTTAAGGAATTGTCATTAACATTAAGCTTAATTTAACATTTTCAAAAAAGTTGGGCCTGTTAAACTATCGAAATAATTTTCACAGCTTGGAACGACACTGTTCATGTCATTTCAGTGAATGTCAACGTAATAATTTATACCTGATATTTGAATACGAGTTTATTTTACGTATTTTAACCGACCGCTTTTTAACGTGGACGTTTTACGAGTCTGGATGTAGGTTTGTTTCACACATTAGCTTAATTGGTGCCCCACAACCCCCTTGAACAAAATAAACATTTCCATTGCTTCAAAACATTCAGTTAAAACACACCCAAAAAAAATGTTTTGGGTTGATAATTTGGAGTTACTACAGAACTGTTTTATTGCAAAAGGAATAACTCTTTTTTTTTAATTCACGTGGTATTCAATATTTTTAGTGATTACACAAATCTTTTGCTATTAGTATCAAACGCATGGAAGGCTTGATACTAGCCAAATATTTGGCGGTGTCCATATACTTTTCTTTATTGTAAACAATACTTTCGACTCAGTCTGAAATCTTTATTAAATATATAATTAGAATACATAATTTTCATTTATGAAGTGCTTAAAAACATTCGTCCTTTCTGCAGCAGCTGCGAACTACTACATATCTATATTTTCCTAACTTTAAAGCAAAATTAAATATGGAAAGAAGGTATCCCCGCTAAAACTACGTCTAGACTTAATGCAGTGGAACGTTAATGCTTGAAAATTTCCTGATACAGTGTATTAACCCAGCAAGTTCTCGACTCAGGTCAGTCACATAACTGGTACACGGAAACATTTCTTAATTTTTAATATTTTATAGAGATTACGCGATGTTAACGTAGCTGCCGATTGTCCACAAATGTAACGAAATGACATGAGCCAAAGTTTAAAAATATACTATTAATAAGTAATATTTGTTTTGAAATATACTTAAAACCGAATAACATAAATATACAATTTATTTGGTAAAATATTAAGTTGTGTTTCTTTTGGATAACATCAAATTCCGAACTTATCTAAGCACAAATGAAAAACACATAAATAACACAACACACTACCTACAGTGAGTCTAGCACTTCGCTTGATTTCAATGTTGAATTAAAACAACGTACGCGTGAAAAAACTGTTCGACTGACAGCAAGAAATATTGCTGTTTGGTCATAAAAATTAATGGCCGCTCTCGGCACGATAATTCTTGTTACTACGACAGGACGAGTAAATCACTTTTAAGAGCACTGCAAGTTTGGCATGCTGCCCGGAATTGAGGTTTTTGCCACCTAGCCTCCAAATTCTTGTTGAAATGCATGCCCAAAACAACGAACCTGGAAAATTAAATCACTAAAGACATTATCACACACACACACCTATCATTTACTGCGCACCATAAAAATTGAGAGAAAAAATTGTTACATGTCATGTGGACTAAGAAGCAAAAATACGAAACATCTTGAGATTGTTACACATTATATTTATTAAAACGGAATTAAACATATATTATATTTGTAACACTAATCCACATAAAAAATATATTTTGCGTGTGTTTATAAACGCTAATATTTAAGAAACACACTTAGTGAAATTCAGTGAAGTCGTCACCAAAGAAACCTGATCTTGCACCGTAAACATTAATGAAGGAATTTAGCTTCTGGCATTGTACCAGAAAAGACAGACTATTCTGAAAGTGGCACAACGTGTGTTGCGTATTGTGCAATCACACTTGTATATCCTTCCGCGGAGAACTGCTTTTTTTTCTACAGTAATGGCGTCTCTGCAAGTAGTTCCCGACGTCAGTGTGATTGAAGATGGCGACGTCGTAAGTTCGCCCGCGGGCGTGTCCGCCAACATACGCACATATTCATGTGTTTTTTTCAGTCTGTGCTAAACAACGTGACATACTGAAAGAAATTATGTCTGTATCTACCCTATCTGCGGTAACTGACTTATTCGAGGTTTGGTTGTAAAATTTTCGATACCAATTTTTATTCATTGATGACCACGTGCTAAAGCGTTTTAATATTAATATTAATATCCCTCGCCTACCCATTTCAAATATGTTCCTGTGGCATACTTGACTGATGAAAAGAATAGGAAATGTAAGTCACAGTGCATCCACGACAATATAACCAACTGCAGGTGAGTCACGTAGGAAATATGCACACGAAGAGACGAATTTGGGCTGCTTACGTTACAATTGAAGAGAATGTTGGTATTACGAACGGGATATCCAGTGCACAATCTGTATTATTTGTACTGAATAACACGTTTCTCTTTTTCCTTCTACTTTTTCTACTGAAGCAGTACAAAATGCAAACAAGCATTTGTTTAGGATGCAAAAATTAATGTAAAGAGGAAAGGGCACATTTAAAAATAAATACGGAAATAATAAATAGACTTTCGTTCACTCCTCCTTGTGATTCTTTCTTCCGTTAGATATCTTTAATTAGTTTTATAATTTACTGTGTTATTGACAGTGTGCTGAATCATTTAGAAGCGATATAATAGATAGAAAGCGACGTAAAATTCAATATGGCGGAGAAAGGTTATCATTAAGCGATGACTTTCTGTTTTGCGTTGCTACAGTATGGCGAGGCCGAGAGTAAATGATAAATTTTGCTAATAACGAGGAGAGACGTGCTCTTCACTCCTCACATCACATTGTAGATAGTCATAGGGTATGAACGTAGATCACAGCTGGTAGTGATTCGAGGAACCCTAACACGGCACAGTGGTAGGTCAGTGGCATCCTACCTCCTCATGTGTTACCTCTCATCACACAGCACCCTGGTATAGACTTTCAACATGATAACCCTCGTCTACACAAGACCAATGTGGCCAGCAAGGTCACCCGATATTTTCCCGATAGAGATAGTGCTGGGTTTACTCGGACGACAAATCCCACCTATTGCCGATCTGCAGGATATCGAAGGCTAGTTACAACTGTGGACCGACTTATCTCAGAAGAGCATATCATGGTTGTAAGACTCTCTTCCGAACTGTATGGGCGCATTTATCCAGTTTGTTGGGGGGGGGGGGGAGCTTCAGAGCCTACCTACATGCGACCAACAATATGCAACTATGATTTCCGTGTGATATGTTATTTTAATTATTTTAAAAAAAATCCAAATGGCATTCCAACATTTTATATTGAAATCCACTGTGTTTGCGTTATCCTCCAGGAATTGCTAAATATTGTTACGTGGACGCTTGAAGGGCGTATCTGAGTTTGTGAGGGATAGAGGTCCTAATAAAAATAAAATAACAAAATTTTATTTCTAATTTATTCACACGGATATTATTTACATCATTAAATTATCTGTCTCCACTACTACGCTATTTAACAGTAAGTGCAATATTGAATGATTATTACAATTCTAATCATTAGCGTGCTTTTTAATTATCTCTTTTTGGTTACAATAAATTGACTTATACTCATTATTAACCCGTGTTCAGTCTATCTGTTACCTCAATTTGTAATGTACTTCACTCACGCATCTAGTCCAATAGTCCAGCCTGCCAGCCACACTCTTAACTGCTTGATACTCGCAGTCACAGATATCCCTTCCGGCAGTCACTTCTCTCGCTGCTCGTATTCTATCGCTCGGACCTCAGCCACTCATTCTCTCATTAACTCAAACTCGGAGGCCTGTCACACTTTTATATCGTTCACTCTGACCATCTGGAAGGTTCAACGCACCCCGAGTTACACTGAGAGAACAAGGTCATTAATCCAGCACATTCTTCAGATAAACGCAGAAATCAATACAACCAGGGTCATCAGCGTGTGCCGTAAAAGGGATTATCGTGTAGGCTCGCTTTTTGGTAATATATTCGTGTATCTTGGTTTGCGCGCGCCTGAAGTCCAAAACACTTCTTTGATTTGCCGCCGCCGCTATCATATAACTGCAGCTCTTCATTTCCACCCACTCGCGCGGGATGCGAAGCAGCGAGCGCGTAACAATATGTTTACTTGCCGTAAATTTTTTTCAAGAAAAACTTTAAAGAAATGTTACTTTAAACTAAACCATTAATGAATTCATTTATATTATTCTGATAAATGCGTGTTTACGATAGCATTAAATTTTTTATTCACTAAACGATATTGACAAATTAACAGTAAAATCTCAAGCAAAGTATACTTCTGCTGCGTAATTTTTGCGGAGGACAATTATAGCATTGGTCTCCCATATTAAACTTCACTCTGCAGATATTTATTTCGAAGAGATTTTAACAGTACTTTTTTAAATAATTAAAGATGTAAACGTAATATTTGTACTTAAATAATATTTGTGATACTTAATTTCTCCTTTTTATAGCATTACGTACGTTGTAAAATTAATATCTGTGACGTTAGTATAAGCAACGTGGTTATATTTTAGCTGCGTACTTGAAATATGTCAGTATTAATTATTCACAATGAGAGTTTAATAACTCATATTTTGATTTGCATCTTCTAAAATCAGAACCTCGTGTGTTGTTAAAGACGGATTCGTGTAAAGAACTGAAATGGAGGGAACAAATTCTTTTTACAGCTCATCAACAACGCCTGCGAGCTGTTTTCCATTCCAAGTTGATTTTCCGGTGGCTATCCTTGCGTCTTTCGAAAGTAAGGCTGAGATAGATAACAAAGCAGAGTAGGCTTTTGTTGGTCGTGCAGCTAATCGCCAATAAATGATACTTAAAAACCGCTGCTTTAGAAGCGTCGATGTACCGGCTACTGTCGTTAAATTTTAATTATGTCAATAAGGTTCACTGCAAAGCCGCCTCGCGCGCTAATCGCCTCGCGCCGATAATCAATTATAAATGATAAATAGTCGAGCGTAAGTCGCCGCTGAATATTTCCCAAGCACCGTCCTTTAATCTCTCCCCCCCTCCCCCTTCACCCTTCCAACAAAGCCATCTCTTCAGCCACTCATTAACATTGTTTGCAGTATACGCATATTATACGTACAGGATTAAGAGGTATTTTTGAAGCTCGGCGGAAAGGTCGATGTTGGCTATGCCTCTGTTGTCTAGTCATCACCGCCATGTCAGCTATACATCAACAATAACGCACAGTGACTAGAAATTATTGACTGGTCGTTTTTTGCATGTTTAGTGTAAGTCTGCATACGACAGTACTACCGGTGTTTGATAACTGGCATTATAAATGTTATGGGTCGCAGGGCACGAACACTACTCAGCAGTAAGCCACATGCCTCCCCATAAAACAGCTTCAGAAACAAAGCTGGAAATAAGGGTTCCAATAGTCTACGTTTTGACCTGTAACATGTTGCAATTGGTGCACTGCCATCTAGTTGAATCAAGATCATAATTTTTTTCGATGTGTGAAATGTGGTTTAACTCATTGAGAGTCGGTATCGTTTCCACTTACACTACTGTGAGTGGCAATTTGCGTGATATTTATGTTCAGCCTACTCGGCATTCCATCTCTGCACGTTGTAGCCACCAGCTAACGTCCTTTTACGAATGTCATACCACAGGATAAATACTACGCCCAAGTTTGAACTAAATTGTATAAAGATGTTTCTTATATAGTGTTTCCATATTTATTGATCAAATGAGAAAGTACAAGAATATGTATGTTATTCCGTTACGTTATTAACGTTGAACTGCGACCAGCTGGCCGTCAAATCTCTTCCTGATCTACTTGTGAAGGTTACATCTTGTGGCATGCCATAGAAACTTGTTAGACTGTGCATCAATTTGGAAAGTCTAAACTGGGTAACATGATACACTCAACACATAATCAAGAGCTATATGATGGAACGAAAATATAAATTAGGATCTTTGGGCCTAAATAGCATTAAAGAACTTCACAAAAAATAGCTGTTACTTATATAATTAAGTCTTATTAAATAAAAAAAAACAGTCCAATGAATAATACAATCATCGCCTTACGGCCACTAATTTTAAACCATGTCATTGCGGGTGGGAAATAGCCGAGTTTTTTTTTTTTTTATGAATGGTGAGCCGTCACTCGTGAGTGCGAAGTTTTGAGAGTCGAAACTTAATGACATCAACTAAATTTTTAGACGCGCTCATAAAATTGGTTTATCTGCAGAAGTGCTAAATTATAATAAGTTTTAAGTCCAGGTGTTATGCGAAGTTTGAATGCTATACAAACCTTCCAGTTCATGTGTTAGAGTAACAACTTAGTATCAAAATTTTGTCTCGTCGTGGATGATGTTTCTTGAACCATCACCGCTTTGGTCTTCTTGGCAAGTTAGCGTTTTCCCGTTGATATTACAAACGCTAATGATTTATCTTCCTTACAATAATTCGATGTGTTGTTAAGCAATAACGTGCACAGACATTCCCTTTACAGACTGCGTAGGAAACAGGAATATGGTATGAGAATGGTTTTCAATGTATCTATCAAAGTGCACAACGAACTTGACTGATCGCACTATAAGGGCACAAAACTTGCTATTCGTCGCATTGATAATTTTTTCGCTGTACTGGAATAAGAGTTGATAATCTCAATATGTCGTAACTTAAGGAAAAAACACACTATTACACATTTCACTATGGAATATTATCACATACGCTATTTAGAAAGATATATATTCAGAAATTTTGGAAAAAACGAATGTCGCACGTTGAAATGGAAGGCACTTCCTTAATGCACTGTAGGATTGTGTAAGTGTTACAGTCACGCGTGGGGGAAAAATGTCCTACCCTGTTGTTTTCCTCCTTTTGAAAGTTGACATTAACATTAGGCGCTGTAGCGATTTAATAACTCTTACTATTACTGCGATCAAATCTAGATTATTGAAGCCAACAGCTGCCCACCGTGGCGCATCACTAAAGAGTTTATTTCTACGTAAGTAAGTATAATGTGTTGAAACTGTACATATTTTCATCAACAGGTGGGATGCACACAGTTTTTAAATAATAAATGTTGCATTGTGTCGTGAAAGAAGAAAAGTATGCACATTCCACAGCTATGGTATTCCGGATAGACAAATAGGGGTGAAGTAAATACACAATGAGCGTTACAGTTTCCAGCTCTGCTTACAATTGTACATTAAAATGAAGCTTAAATTTACACAATGTTTCTGTAATTGTACATTTTCATGTTTCGTGACAATCTGCGCCAGTTTCTTCAGGGATCCCAATAGTAATACAGTCTTGTTTAAAACTGTTCAGAATGTAAATCTATTAAATATAACATGCGTGCGTTAAATTTCGCACATTAACATGCAGGTTAAAACAAAACAAAACATTCTAAAAATTAATATCGTGCAGTATGTAATGACACGGTCTTCGAATCGATATTGTTCAAGACGCCAAAGAGCGTATCCAAGTTTTTGAGGAATGGTGCTCTTAATAAATATAAATAAACAGAATTTTACCTTTCATGTAATCGTACAAGTATTGTTTACAACATTAACTAGTTATCTCCACTATTTCGATTGTTATTCTAGGTGAGCGCCATCTTTAAGGTCTATCTCAATTCTAATTAAAGTTATTATCAATGCTTTTGTATTGGTTGTAGCCATTTAATTCACACTCATTATTCACACGTTTTCAGTCTGTCTATTTCCGTCATTAGAAACGTCTTACAGTCGCGCATTCAATAAACACATAGTAAGTCTAAGTATAAAAATGCCGCGACATTGGTGGAAACATTAAGATCTCAAAATTTTTCAGAAATTACGCATTTTTTTAGTGTTAGTGCGCCAAGTTAAGCTATGGATCTGTGGAGATACATAAAGTTTATAACGCCTCTGTTTTATGTTGTGAGGCAAAGCGGGAGACAACACACATTCGTAACTTCTAAGCTTACAATTTAAACACACACATGGAGAGACGAATTTGAGCTGCCAAACTGACGCGTATGTATGCTCAGGTTACGACTGATAAAATATTGCTAGCAGTACGAAGCGGATATCTACAGTGTACAATCTGTAATCTTTGTATTGAATAACACAGCTCTTATTTTCCTTATACTTTTTCTACTTAACCAATAAAAAAACGCCAAACCAAAGTTTGTTTATGATAATGAAAATCACCGTAAAATAACACTATTTTTTTTAGAATTAGTTAAGCAAGCAAACGTATTCAATGTGTGGGCTTTCTGCTGTGTAATAAAACCCTACTGTTACAGCTCTAATTTACACAGTACGGCGTTACGACGGAAACACTGCACGCCTTGCGCGTAGGAGCGATGAGGCTCTAGACGTGTGTGTTAGTGTCGCCCGTATAGCTCGCTCGCTTCTTGACCTTGAACGCGGGGTTCCCACGGGCTTCCATCCCACTTTTAAGGGTTCCGCCTGCCTACATCGTTTTTCTCCTTTTCTCGTTTTCTAGCTGAGAAGCGCGGAAGCTATAAGGGGGGTTACACGAGCGCACGTTACAAGAGTGCCATCGCCGCTACGTGCAGGGCTCTGAACTGGCGTACAGTGCCTCGTATTGCTGCGTGCACCTATGGGACTTTCAGAGGCAACCTTATCATTTTATTGATGACAAATCTGTATTAAAGCTCAATACAGGCTCTTATTGTGGTTTGGCTCGTGTCTGGCTAGTATGTTTTAAGATACGGCAGTCTAAAAAAGCCGTTTTTAACTATATCGGAGGGCTCCAAAATAATATCTACAGCATGCGTGGTAAGTTTGAAGTACAGTTACTTCCTCGTCTGGAGTATAATGTCCTTTCGCAGGTAAACACACTGGGGGCATGTTTAATAGTTTTGTCAGAAAACCAGGATTTCCAACACTCTGCCACGCAGTTCAAGCCCCAGGCAGGCGTAACCCGTAAGGGAGCGCGTTGCAGTGTGTTGGGAAATACGTTTTTTTTTGACGAAACTATTCCTCGTGCGTCAATGTGCTAATTTACGAAAAGAAAACATACTTCAGACGATGACGGAATGTCGCTTTCATACCACTACGCATGCTGGAACCACTATTTCCAAGCCCTCCAACATTGCTAGAAGCAGCCTCTTTAGACTGCCGTATGTCAAGATGTGCTGACCAGATCAACGTGAAATTCAGATACAATCCTGCATTGAACTTTGCATTAGACTTTCCATCCGTGAAATAATATGGTCACTGCTAAAAGTCCCATAAAAAAACCGTTCGGCGAAAAGTTTGCGCGCTAGTTTAGTGCTTCGCGCACAGTGGCGATGCGGCACTTGATAAGCGTGCCAGTGTCGCCCTTAGCGTTCGCTCGTTTCTGTGCCATGTCGCGTCAGGCGACCCTCTTAACTACCAAGCTTTCGTCTAAAGAGAACGACCCACCAGGAGTTCGCTGACATAACCTGGTGGTCCGATAATGCTGTGGAGATAATAGGTGCTCAAGTTATCACCGCTCCGCGTATAACCCACCCCCTAGAGCATATAGCTTGTGCGAGGGCTAGATTGCAGAGCCCAGGACAAACGACCCCCCCACCCGCGGTGACGCAATTTTTTTTTGATCTCGCCGCCTTCTTAAGGCTTGTGGCAAGACGATACCCCCTCAGTTCCCGGGACTCCGGCAGGATATTGCCTCGGAAAGTCAAACAGGCGCGGTTGAAGTCTCGTCTGCGTGGATCCTGGACACCGGAGATGTCTGCGCGCCGGATTAGACGGGGTATAGAAGGGCGCTTGTGTCGAGTTTCGCGTTCCCGAGAGGCGGGGGGAAATTCTGCGCAGGTATCTGGCTGGTGGCTGCAGACAGGCTGCACCTTGTGTAGTAGGCCATGCAAGATAAGTTTTGGTGAATTTACTTCGAAAAAAAAAAATACTAAAGCTACAGTGAGCACTTTTGAAATCAACCTTAGAAAAGATTCACTGCCCCTACCTGTAAATGTTTTAACAAGCGCACTGAGTGACATGTGCTCAGTAAAGTTGGTAACGATGGATGGAAAGTAGTTCCGTATCTTAACGTCGAATTAAAAGTATTAGGCAACCATTTCTGATAACTTAAATTATTTATTTCGCTTTCTGTGTTCTTTAATGCACCGAAGTGTAAAAATGAGCAAATTTTATAAATATTTACTTTTCTAATAATTTCACAGTTTCACTTGACTGACGCATGAATAAAGTGATGAGGGCTATAACAATAATAATTTTACATAAGGTGAAAAAATACACAACGTTCACACAAGAACATCCTAAGCAGGGCTTTCAATAGTTCTCATTTCACCGAGAACAGCCTAAACTCAATCTTTAATTAATAGTTAAGTTCAGAAACATTTTAACACTTATTCACCAATTGTTTTGGGTTAATTTATGTGATTTTAACCTATAAAAAATCCATCTATAACATTATCTTCGTATACTAATGTAACTGTAGGCTATTCATGGTAAAGTGAGCATTTTTTAAGGCCCTACCAAAAGGCGTTAACCCCTAATAAATATATTTCATTGCAGCCTCAGACGTTATCTTTTGAGAGTGATGTTATATACACACTATGTTTATTAGGCATATTACTACGTTTATATTAAAAAGTGGCGGAAAGCTAGAAATTAATTGAAAAGATAAACCTAGCAGGGCCTTAAAGAGTGCTCACTTTAACGTGAATAGCCTATACACACCGATTACACGTCTGGCATAATTACTTACAAACGCGCTAGCGTGCGTAACACATATAAGTATGCGAGCCGACCAAGGCAGGTAGATGGACTTTCTCAGTGGGAAATGTCCCTCTTCCGGAAATTACTTGCGAGTTTAAGTTCCTTCTTGGTGCGCTGCCTTGGCCGTTTTTCCTCTGTACGCGGGGCTGCGGTGACATAGTGGTCATACTACTCGCCTCCCACCAAGGCGAGCTGGGTTCGAGTCCCGGCGGGGTAGCCCTGTATTTTTGCATACGTGAATCGTGCCGGACGATGCCACTGGTTGGCGGGTTTTCTCGGGGATGTCCCGTTTCCCAAGACCTCAACATTAAGAGCAGTCCAAATCTCTTCTTTCACGCACTCCATACTCACGTCGTTTCACCCTCATCGTCTCTCAATACCCAGAGGCTAAGAGCCGCCAAAATCTCTTCACTTCACTTGTCTTTAATAATAGTTGAGTCTAACAAGGGTTTAAATATTTATTCACTAAGTGTTTTTCCGATATTTTAAGTTCTTTTAATCTACAAGAATACCTATCCACTTACTTAAATTATGTAGGTATACTAAGTAACGACACTTCGATGTCACGTCTCGCAAAATTGCGTACTTCCGCGTTAGGGTCACTTGAAATAAGTGTGTTAGTCTGTAAGCCGACCAAGGTAGGTGGGAGGCACGCTCTCACTGGAAAGCGTCCCACTTCCGGAAATTACGTACGTTGTATATTTTCCGAGTACCAGATCCTTCTAGACTACTTTAATATGCGTATGAGGTGTCCAAAATAAAGTGAGCGCTTTCGAAATCAACCTTTGAAAATTGTCACGGTCCCTACCTGCATATATTTTAACTATAGGTAGTTCACGGTAAAGTGAGCACTTTTTAAGGCCCTCCCTTCAGGCATTAACCACTAATAAATATAAATGATTGCAGCCTCAGGTATTACATTTAAAGAGTGGCGTAATGTATATACTGTGTTTATTGGCCACATTGCAAAATTTATATAAAAAAGCTGCAGGAAGATGGAAGTTGGACGAAAGGAAAAATTTATAAGGGCCTTAAAAAGTGTTAACTTTACCGTGAACAGCCTATAGAATACATGATGGCATGTACTCAGTAAAGTTGGTAACTACATAGGGGAAGTAGTCGCCTGTCTTAACGTTGAATAGAAATTTTTAGAGAGACATTTGTTAAACATGAGATTATTTCCTCTTTTTTTTTTTTTTTTTTTTTTTTTAAGCAGGTTTGTAAAATAATTTATTTTCTAATAATATCACTATTCTGCTTTACCGAGCCATGAACAAAGTGAGGCCCGTGAAAATGTTAGTTATTACATAAGGCGAAATAATACACAATGTGCATACAAGTAGATTTTGTTTGGGGCTTTCAAAAGTGCTCAGTTTTCCGTGAACTCCAGTTCCTCGCTGTGCTGTTTTGGCCGTTTTTACTCTGTATACGCGCGAGTCTTCCGATGGTAGTTACTGCCCTACCACGATACATCATGCCTGTATTTTTGAAGACGTTCATTACTGATTCTTTCACTACGGGACTCAAGCTTCGTGCGAGTCAAAACTTCCACGCTGTCGCCCGCCTTGCCCCGGTGGTCCCGTAAACGCATTAATTTTATTCGAGTGTTATGGCTCACCGGGAATTTCACTGAGCTAGTGAAAAGCTCCATCCGTGAAGCGGAAGCTTTGGAGAAAAAAAGCATTTATTGCATTTTATTTTATAGCCATAATAAACTACTTATCAAATTAATATTACGCTTTCTCCTTTTTGGGACGTTACACTTAGTTGAAAATTTACCGTGATAAATATCTGATTTCGTAGAACTGTCAAGGTCTGTCACACTGCTCGTGACAAACGCCCGCAGTCTGGTTTTCCCCTCCCCCCACCCCCCCATCTAAGTTCCGGATTATGTTGGACGAATACTAATGTTTACGTACAGTACGCAACAGTAGCGGTTACCTGTTACCACCAAGTCTAAGTTGGTCGTCATCGCCCCTGGGCATGATTTTTCTAAAACTAAATAAACGGGAAAACATTTTATGCGCAATTTTTTTTTAAATTTATATGAATGAAAATCTTTGTGAGAACCTTGTTTATCGCCACGTTTGTGTACTGTTAGCTCTGATTTATTCCGTTTATACTTCTATAGTAAAGTAAATTGTTTAACTGACATTCCGGAAAAAAAAAATTAATATTCACCCACACAATTTGGCTTGGCACTTTTCAGGTTAACGATACTTTGTTAGGTTTTTATACAGAACATGCGTTCCTGTCGTAACATTTCTGAATAACGCCGCAAGGTCCTTTGGGAGTTGACACTCGCGGCCGTCATTGTAACAACCCCGCCGACAACTGGTTTCAAACGAAATTGCACTGGCTTGATCGAGTTGGTTCGATATCTGATACGCTCTCAATAATAAACATTTGAGTTTTGGTTTTGCGACCGATCGACAGGTGGATTGAGCAGGAATTGCGAGGTTCTGGTTCTTGGAGTGAATATAAATTAAAACGGTTTCACTGGCAGCGCACAACCACTCTCCGTGTCCCAACATAGAACTGCTTTTCTGCCAACACGTCTAGCAGAAACGGCGTGGTGTGGATTTCAGGTTAGAAAACTGATTACTAAACAAGTACTTAGAGATGTTTTTATACTTCCTCTAACCAGTTTGTAATGATTTTTCGTTAAATTCAAAATGGTAAAGGTATTTTATTAATATAATAGTGCTTTTCATTTAAAAATTAAGATGTAGACAACCACTTTTATCACTGTTGACCATGTGATTTTGACAGTTGTATAGGATTGGGGTAGGTCAATGTTGAGTACATGCTCAGAAGACGAATAAGAGGTATACCTCTTCTTTAGTTTATGGTACGAACCAACAGGACTCAGGCAAGCGGGAAAGCAGATGCCAGCAGAAATATCTTTCTTATAATGGTGGATGCGAGTGGCACATTTCTAGCTTGTCTCGAATTCTTGTAAATGTGTACAGAGTGTAAAGTGTTAATTCCTGATTTTATTGAACCACGGTTTGTTAAAATACTCGTAGGACGAATTCCAACCTGCAAGGAAACAAGGGCCAAATCTCAAATTATCTGACCTGTAACTAAACTGGGACATCAGCCAATGAACGACTAACTGAGGCTCGAGTAGACAAACGAGTGTGGAGTCTAGCTTGTTGTCATTAGGCGTAAACAACGACGCATACATTAGTCTGCGACATTCGAAATGGTATTATACCGTGACTTCCGGTACGGACCGGATTACTGATCACCAGGACCACCTGTTTTCCGCGAAAAGATTTCAGGACAAGTTGTATTTCAGCGCTCTTCAGTTCAGAACCACTTTCGTGATTAGATCATTTGAATTGTTATAGTCTGTTCGCGATTTCTTCACATTTTTTAAATCGAATCTTTGAAACATCACCACATGTATCACGTGTTTAGTTATTTCCTAAACATACCATATATCACAAGCGTTTTACCTCTGTTAACATAAAGGTATTTTATTTTTCGTTAAATTGAAGTTTTACCATATATTTAATTTATCAATTATAATATTTCATTTATAATTTACATAAATAAAACTCTGATAAAACATGTGTGTTGGTAGCACCTAAAGACATAGTCATCATGCAAAATATTATTGCAACTGAGTGTGCACGAATTCAGTGCGTTGTCTTTTCGTGTAATTTTCTAGACTCGGTTAAGCTTCGATTGCATAAGGCGGAGGAATATACTGGAAGTAGAACTTTAGCAGGGCTTCAGAAAACTGTGAACTAACCATGAATGGAATATAGGCGTCTTACCTATCTGTCCGCGAATCGCGGACGGTCAGTATCGAAGAAGCTTAGTTCTGATTGGCTCACTCATGCAACGGACTGTCCTCACAAATGAAGATTGGAAGTGTTTACGTAGGATATCGACGTCTAGCCTCCGCGTAAATCTTTCCGCGAGAAACAGGTGGCCCTACTGATCACAAATACAATTACAATTTTGTAACATTTGGCAATCCAGCCTTCCTCGAAGGTCCGGATTCGCGATCAGTAGAGACCCCATCATGTCGCGTTCTAATTTTGGGACAGACTGGATGTCATAAAAGCATATGTTATCTTTACGTGTATATTATGATCTCCGCTCATCAGACACGGCTAGCAGGACTCTGTACCAACGGTAAACTCTGGTGACATCATTCTGTTTGGCAGTGTCGAGCAGGAATCTGTGGCAGCGGCCAATGAGAAGTCGAGATCTGTTTGAGTATCTGTAGGGTTGTAAACTCTAGCACGGCTCCGTTTCATAATCATTACTAACATAGCTGTGTGACTATACGCTGTTCACTGTAGAATGAGCACTTTTGAAAGCTCTGCTTGAGATCAACTTGTATGCACGTTGTGTAGTCTTACGCCTTAACTGAAATCGACATTGTGATGGGACTCATAACTCTATTCATGCTTCGGTCAAGCGAAACAGCGCAATTATCAGAAAAGGAAATATCTTACAAATCTGCTCATTGTTACGCTTCCATGTATTAAAAAAAAAAAAACAGAAAACGAAATAAATAATTTGCTATCACAAATGGTTACCAAACACGTTTTATTCGACCTTAAGATATGGAACTACTTTCACTCCATCGTCACCAACTTTACTAGGTATATGTCACTCAGTGCGCCCGTTAAATACATGCAGGTAGGAGCAGTGAATTTTTTTTAAGGTTGACTTCAAATAATCTCACTTTATCGTGAACAGTCTTAAATGACATTGTCCATGCGTCAGTCAAATTGTAACGTAAAACTGCCAGGGGCCGTAAATCCAGTGCATACGGTGTTACATATTCATTAAAGGACAGCGATTTTTTTTTCGAGGGTTGGTTTAAAATGTACAGCGCTTCGGGACATTTGGAAGTAACCATGAGTGAACCATACTTGAAAATGCAACCTCTTTCGTGCAACTTTTTCGATGGGTACCTGACAAATGTGAGCAAAAAGGTACTATAAAGGCGACTGTGACTAGCTCATCAAGTGTCCCATCGCCTCTAAGCGCTAGGCATGTATCTTCCCGTCGTGAAGTCTCAGCGCCGACGGTGTAAAATTTTCGTTGCGCAGCCTGAAACAAAATCCAATGTAGGCTTCAGTCCGAGTTCCGTATGTATTCGGCAACCATGTTTTCAGAAATAGTAGTTTAAAACGACTATTTTTTACTGTGTGGGGTATGTTCTATATGTATGTTCAATACATACGATATCTCGAAAGAGTGCTCTTTCGCCGATAAAATATCCACACGCACAGTTGGTTTACACAGCTGTCGACGATTTCTGGGATTCATCCGAACCCATCGAATACTCGATACTTCCTCTCTCCTCATTTAATAAAATTCCAAAAACTCAATAGACGGTGGAATTTTCCTGTTTATTGGTCTTTGCCCCTCTGCTTTTAATCGTTCTGTTGTCTTTGATTCTCGGAGTGTAATTGATCTTTGAAGAATTCATTATCGTATTTAAATTATCACTTCGGATTAATTAGCTAAGAGGTGGAAGACCAATTATTATGTCCTTTCGTATTTGCTTTCCTTCGAGGCATTTACAGCAGATGGAGTCACTTTTCTGCCCATGCAGAATAATTGCCACCGAAGGCAAGATACTTTCTTTTAGAAACAATTTTGTCATTTTGAAATTCGAAACATAACTAAGTTAATAGTAACATCTTCATAAATGAATGTAGATACCTATTTATGGCGTTTACCATAATTTACATTAAAGGAGTCCTATTCAAGTAAAATGTTATTTGTTTTAACAGTATTACTGAAAGTAATATTTGGTTTTAGAGTGCATTTATGGTAAGTGTGGGTTGCAACGTTCCTTACAAGGCAGATTTAATCATCAAGCGAAATATGAACAAGGTATGAGCAATTACTTGGCTTTCAGCTATCGGAACACACAAAGACATATAAGTGATAGAAATTACATGAACTATATAAAATTATTTCCGTTTAGATATTTTTAAGGCATTCACTTAATTCCTACTTATTTCTTTACTACGGCATAGAAAACAAAGTTCGGTTTGTAGCTTTTAAAAGAGCTTGACTTTTCCTCAAAAAATTTCCGTGCTCAATGAGATATGGCAATTATGTCAGCGTTTCATTTGGCAGTTTTTTTTTGTGCGTGAAGGGAACGTTTCTGTATGCAAAGCATACCGAACATTGAAGTAAATTTACATGTTGCGATCAGTGAAAACCGAGCGTAGCTCTGTGTTCCACAAAAGCAGAAATGTGTGTGCCTAACGTGTCCCACACCGCAGGACGTTGTTATTGGTGGAAGGTGACGCAGGAGTGCGTAATCAACGCCCACTCGGCAGCCAACCGACGATACGAGCAATATAATACTAGTCCGGCTGCGCCCGAAGCCTTACTAAAATAACTACGCGACCGCAAGTAGTGCAAGATATTATTTTTTCTATGCGTAAAACTTGGCCGCGGCAGCTATCTCTGATATATATTTTTGAAAAATAAATCGAGAGCAATAATAAGCTGTACACAATCGAAAGCTTAAGGAATATGCGTTAGAATTCAGCATTAAGTAGTAGGCATACATAAGTTAAGCCAATTGAAATGCATCCTACATGTGTGTTGTATAAAATAAAATGGAAATAAATGTTTGTTAAGTCGTATTTTTGCCTTTGGTATTTATTTATAGTAACACAATATGACAACGTTGGTTGTTTGAAATTTGATTATATGCTGTTCACGGTAAAGTGAGCACTTTTTAAGGCCCTCCCAACAGTCATTAACCTCTACTAAATATATCTTATTGCAGCTTCAGGCATTGAATTTTGATGGTAGTGAAATGTATACACTACGTTTATTGGTCACATTGGAATATTTATATTAAACAGCAGCAAGAAAATGGAAATTAGACGAAAGGGAAAATTTACAAAGGCTTTAAAAAGTGCTCACTTTAACGTGAACAGCTTGTAGAAACAAGTGTCCGTTTTAATGCATGTTTCCTTGAAATTGGCTAATCTTGGGTATTGGGAAATGGTATTTCTAGTTCCTGAAAATTTGTACTGTGAAACTGGCAAATCGAATGTTTATTCTTAGGTTTGGAGCGTGACGATCGTAAAATGTTTAAGCTCTGCTACTTTAGTATTAATGCTTCTTTTTTAATCGCGTACACCACCTCAGGAGTAAACGGCGATTGTATTTTGCGGGGTATGGTATCAGTGTGTTTATCATCCTCCAATGTGACGTCACTCAATTGCTTCGGACCCGCTTGACCTCCATGACTAAGGCCGCTTAGGCGTTTTCAGAGCAAACTGATTTTCGTCTTGTGCGCATGTCACCGTCTTTGAGCGTATGATTTTGACAGTTTTGTAGGCAAACAGAAACGTTCATGTATCTACTTTTGTTCGCAAGAAATTCGTGTTTTACAAAAATTAAATTATTTGGTGCAGCTTTATTATATCCTAATTGCAGTAAACTTTATCACAGTAAATGTACTGACATTAAAAATCACGCATGTGTCTAACAATGAGTTAATCTTTGCCAGAGCCTGGTGATTTTGGTCATTCCAGATGCAAAAAAAACAGTTCTATGCTGAGGGTTGGAACTTGGGCACCGTACTGTTGGTTTTCGCATTTACTCCATATTTTTTCTACGCTTCCAAGAACTAGGTTTCAGTTTCAAATCTCCGAGATTTCAAGGATACGCGTTGTTTTTGTACACTGTGAACATTTGGTAGTCTAAAAAGCCCTCGAATCTATTAAACCAGTTAAAAATGCCCCTACTGTAAATCAGTGGCTGTTTGATGACTCTATGGTTGCTGAATTTCACTGACTTAATGGTGATTTCCGTTGAATGCAGGTTCTCGGTTCACTCCACTGATTCTCCATTTGTTAAAAACTGATTGCGGTTAAATGAACATTTTTGTTAACCTTTCCTACGATCTACTTTTCTATCGACTCTTGTCTCCTTGCGCCTTATGTAAAATGAACATTGCCATGGACACGCGTTCCAGTCTTATTATTGTGTGCCTAAAAGAAAAATAAATAAAATAAATCCAGTTTACAGAAATTTAATAATCTCACTTGTATTAATACAACGTTAATGCCACACAACTAGTGGCAACTCTACTGGGTGCATGACAGAAACGGTATCTTTTAAAATATATGCAATAATGGGCAGAGACTTCATTCAAATGTTGTTTTCAAAAGTTTCCAGTTAACCATGAAACAGCTATGGTACCTTTCGAAAAGACCTGTGGTGACTTATGATGCGGTTATTGATTATAATGATTTGGACTTATTCTATATATTTAACTTAGTAGAGTATGTAAACTATATACAAATTAGCCATTTTGTATAAAACAAAAAATAAATTCAAAAAAATTGAATTGTAAAGAAATTGGGGTATGATAGTGTCGGGGACACGCACGGCCATGGGTTTGCGTGGATACATCTGCGTTAGAAGGTTATATTTTCTTTGGGATTTTGTGATCAAATGAAAGTAACAAAATTTATACTTCACAGATATATATATCTAGACAAGATGTTTCGTTTGGTACCAAAATCCGTACAGTAGCACATCGTATTCTCGGGATATATCGTCCGGAAATTTTCGCCCACTCCCAAAATGGCCACCAGTCGCTGCGGGCCTCCACTTAAGCCACGCGCACGCGCTTTGCCAACTCAAGGTCATTCAAACATCGCAGTTTTATATACCCTCTCAAAGGGTACCATATTTATTTGAATCATTTTCCTAGTCACGAAGTGATTGATTGAAGATTAATTGAACAGAATTGGGTGGCTCTTAGCAGCGAGATCTTGAGAGACGATGAGGGTAATTGGGGTGAGTATGAAGCAGCACTGGAATTAAAGGGTGGGGGAGTGGGAAATCCCCGAGAAAACCTGCCGACCAGGGCCATCGTCCGCCACAATTCCCACATGCGAAAATCCGGGAGTGGCCCGGCCGGGGATTGAACCCGGTTCCCCCTGTTGAGAAGCAGGCTAGCCGCTCAGCCACCGCAGCCCCATGAAGTGGTAATAATAAAAATACTACATTGTATGTGCCATGGGAATAAATGTCATGTAGATATATTTTCAGTGTTACGTGTGTTGTTAATCCTAAAAACAGAACATTCCATTAGTGTAAAAATAATTTTGGTGACAAAATATTCTTATCTTACTGTTTAAACCGAAGGCGACAGATTGTTTATCCTGTTATATAAAACGGATTTTTACTGGGGCACGACATTCCACTGGCTGACATCCAACCAATAAGAGACACTGTACATTATAACTACAACAAACTCGACTGGCGTTGTGTGGACTAACAAGACAATGATAAGTGGGAATGCAGATACCAGCATTACTGATTTTGAATTAGTAGTGGCTATAAGTACGCCTCATCCCTATAGATATATCATGTGAATGTCTGTAAATGTATACAGTCCTCAAAATATTCTGCAACAAGTCGGTTAGCTTCTGAATAGGAATAGGTCAAAAAATGAGTATTAATCCATCCACAGTAAAGGGAGCACTTTTGAATTCAACGTTCGAAAAATATCACTACCCATACCTGCATATATTTTAACGGACACCAATGTTTGACATGCGCCCAGTTAAGTTGGAAATGACGGAGGGAAAGTAGTCCCTTATCGTAACGTTGAATTATAAGTGTTTGTTAAACTTTTGTGAGTACTGAAATTATTTCATTTGCATTCTTTATATATTATATTATATATATAGTGAGGATTACTATATTTGTAAAACATGTACTTTTCTGATAATTTCAACAGTTTGACATGACCGACACATTAATACAGTCAACAGGCCTTTATCAACGCTAACTTTACGCGTAGCGGAAAAATACACAGTGTGCACACAATAATATTTTAAGCAGGGCCTTCAATAGTACTCGGTTCAATGTGAACAGCCTATCTAAATATTCAGCAGGATAAATACGCGCTGGTGACGTCATTCTAGATCTTGAGTTCTGGTATTAACTGAGAAACTGTAATTGAAAGGCGGAGGAATACACTGAAGGTGGCAGTACTCCCGGGAATCCATCGGCAATCGTAGACGTCCGCGCAGTTTCTCATTGACGAAGGCCCACGCTCTGATCTGCCGCGGATTCGACCCCCGAAATCCGTGATAGAAAGCCAACATGATAATTATTACAGGCACAGAAGAGGCATGACCCATAATACGAATTTGCTATTAAGACTTTGAATATCGTGTATGTATTTTAATAATCACAATCGGTGCGAGGAGTTTGGGTTTTGAGTCGCGAGTAATTCATGAGACTGTGTGAGTATGTGACATTTGAGAAATTAGTTATATCTAGTTTATTTAGTGGACAGTGGAATAAGGTGATGCTTAGTAAGTAACAACTTATTTAAACTATCTAACGAGTTAAACGTGAAAGATGTGGAATAACAAACTTTTAAAACTTATCTTTCGACTTCCACATGGGCGGGAACACATCGCTTTTGTGGTAACAGATGTTTAGAACCTATAGCATGTTATTCCTGGTTTTTAAACAGATAAGCATGTAACTGCTAAGCATTGTAAACATCCGAATCGTCACACTACTCATACACTGTCAGAAACATTTTTAATAATTATGCCGAACGTGAACAGTTGTTATAACAAGTAATTTTTTATGTAATTTCTCCCCGTCAGCATCATATCCATAAAAGCTACTGTATTTTGTTTGTAACTGCTAAACAAATGTCTTGTTTATTCAAAATATTATTTTATTTCAGTAGTAAGAGTATCTCCCCTAATTTCATTACAGTAACCTAAGTATTTAATTTTGAATATGCCATTTTGCTCTTTACATTACTTTAAAACTCTTTAAACCAAGATGTGGCAGAACATGCAAAATAATGCTTCTTCGAATTATTTTATATTTTCGCATATATTATCAAAATACGGGCATTTTAAAAACGAAAATTTGCATTTAAATGATTAATTTATGACAACTGAAATTTTCTTTTAAAATGAAATTCGGAGGATATATTTGCATGAGCTTTGTCTATAAATAATATTGCGAAAATGTTGCATTCCCTATTTCCAAATCGACTATAAGTATGTTTAAAAAGTTGTAACTTAATATACTAAAATAATTGTACCAAGCATATATTAACACACGTTAACACTGCACCCGTTAATGTTAGGCCTATATTTGTGGACATGGCTGATTTGAATTCCGGAGGTCGTGAATTGGATCACTATTAGTTTTCTAGACCTATTTCTGTTTAATGTTATGAATATAAACACTACAGTACTTCATTAGTTATGACAGAACTCATATTTAATCTTGGTGCGTAAAGAGGAATAAAAAGTATTATTATTTCTGCGCTGGTTTCTTGTTTCTGCCGGTACATTTATAGCTCACAAATGAGAAGAAATGGGAGAAAAAGGCAGAGGTTGAAGAATTTTCTCCTCTGCGCAGTGTTTTCTGGCACTACGTTTACGCTCTAGTAAGCACCTTTCATCTTTGAGACTTCTCAGAAGTATGAAATGAACGTAATTAGAACTGCTCGTTAAGAGCAGCTACCTGACGTCAACTATCGTATTTTCACAAGGCAACGCCCCCTCTACTCCCCCTACCATGCCATAACACCAGGGTGCATTACTCGATGAGCTCCCCCGGCGGGCTTGGTAGCAGATAATAATGCAGCGTACATCGGCTATCACACTTCACGCGCTCCCTTTGTCACCCGCGGGGTAATGAGTTCTGCTTGAATCTCTGGCCTGAAACAACACGCGCTTGTGAAAGGCGCCTGCCGCGCAATTTGCGATACGAGTTTATCCGCGAGGCCATCGTAACGGCAAACGCGAGTGGGGCAATAATCACCGCCTGGACAGCTCACCGACCAACCTGGCGACCCTTCACACAAGGTGATCCGAGCTGGGCGGCTCTTAACAACGAGGTCTTGAGAACCAATGAGGGTGAATTGACGTGAGAATGGAGCAGCGCCGGAACGCAAGAGCGGGGAAACGGGAGATCCCCGAGAAAACCCGCCAACCAGCGGCATCGCCCGGCACGATTACCACTTGCGAAAATATGGGGAGTGACCCGGCCAGGTATTGAACCCGGTTCGAATTTGTGGTAGGCGAGCAGACTAATCACTCAGCCCTCGAGGCCCCCTACGGCGATCCGAGTTCGATTGGGTACCCGTCAGTAGCCCTGAAATAAGTAGCCGTAAAGTTTTTAGCCTTAAAACTATTTTAGGGCTAGTGACTTTAGGGATACTGATATTAGGGCTAATACCGCGCTCCCGTTTGATTCCTTGCCAGATTTTCACACGTAGATAACGTGGCGGACATTGCCTGTCGCCTGTTTGCTCTTCCTGGGTTACTCCCGATTCCCCACAATTGAATTTCGTTTCCACAACATGCCGTGGTCTATTCGCGGTTTCTTCGCAACTTTTGAATCCAACCTTCGAAAAATCACACCATGTACTGCTTAGGATTGGAAAGGACTTATTAACATCCTCTGGTATTATACCTGAAGTCTTATAATGGAAGGCCTAAAAACTAACTTACGACATAACTTCAAGTAACACCCATGCCTTTACTAGGATTCGAACGCAGGACCTCCCGCACTCAGACCGGCGACGTACCAATCGACTGCGCCACGTGAGGTCGGGCTCATGTATGACGTGTTTAGTTACATCCTAAATATGTTATGTATCACAAGCGTTTATACTCGTGGTTAAATAATACCAACTTATTTCTGGTTAAATTGAATTTTTACTAAAATGTTGGCAGTGAATTATAATATTTCATTTATAACAAATATAAATATAGGTAGAGAAAAAATAGGTGTGATGGTAATGCCTATTAAGATATGTTCCTATGCAAAAAGGTTATTACACTGAATGAGCAGGAATTCGGTGCGTTCGCCCTGGTGCAATGTTTTAAAGCTTTGTTTGTATGAGGGGGTGGAATATCCTGGAAGCAGAGCTTTAGCAGGGTTTCAAAAAAATTTGGAAGAAACCGAGAATGAACTGTTACGTCTGGTTCCATGCGTTCTTGGGGCTAAAATTAGTTCCAGGGCTTTTAGAATCTTTTTTCGTTATGATATGAAATAGTGGTCTGAAAAATTATTACACTGGAGGAAAGTGAGTTTTCAAAAACGAATGTAACGAGTTGCAATAATTTTCATTTATATCATTTTTCGTACAAATTTAAAAAAATCTTACTTAATTAGCGCGTTAGTTAGAGTATAAATATTTGTTAATGTTACAAGTATAACAGGAAAAAATAATTCTTGGCTATTTGTTATACGGTTTGATCGTATTTCAGTTCTAACTTTTGAGATAAAATTATAAGTGGAAGGATTTGGAAGGTAAACCCGTGCCGCAGGGTTATGAAGTGTCGTATTTCAATGAAATTGTACCACAATACTCCCATAAATTTAGTAAGCACTTTAGATGAAAACAGACACTGTTTTACGATAGCGTTTGAGGATTTCTTGGCAATCAGCATTTTAAATTAAAAGTTGTCATGTTTTTGTTTAAAAATCATGATGAACGTTATTTAATCATATAATTTGGGATTTTAAACAAAATATCATTGATAGGATATTACGAAACAATAAAAATTCTCGTAATTTAGAAAAAAAATTGATTTTGGGCAGTTTTAAGGGGTCCGCGTACCTTAGCTATTTTTAGCGTGTGAGCGCACGAAGCGCGGAAGCGATAAGGGCGACTATGCCAGGCGCGTCAAGTGTGTCATTGCCACTAAACGTAAGGTTCGAAACTTGGATGCAGTGTTCTTGTAGTCCTGCGTGTACCTAATGGACTTCAAGAGGAGGATGTATTGAAACACTTTCTGTAAAATAGTTGTTTGCGCGAATACGCGTATCTCGGTAAATAAATCATCTGGAAGTGCCACTTTTTGTCAGTAAAGATTTAAAAAACACTTATCCATGCCCCTATAATTTTCTTTCCTGACATTAAGTGTATTTTAGGAGGAAAACAGTCGTAAAAATGGTTAAATATAGCATTTTTAAAGCTTGTGTGTATACGGTTTTCTTAAACGGTAACAGAAAAATACGACCATACAGGCGTAGTTTAATGTGCTGGCTTTCGTCGCGTGTAATAAAACTCCACTGTTACACATCTTATTTGTACAGTACATCGTCACGACGGAAACACTGCACGCATTGCACGTAGGGGCGATGAAGCGTTAGTGGTGCGTGTTAGCGTCACCCGTATCGCACCCTCGCTTCTTGACCTTGGACGCGGGGGTCCATCCCACTCTTAAGCGGTGACCATATTATTTTATTGGTGGGAAGATTGTGACAAGGTTCAGTACAAGGCCCTTGAGTACTTCTGTACGTATTCGAGCGAAACACGAACTTTAAAGTACAACTGAATAGAATATGTTCATTGAGCGCAAGATTAAAAGTGACTTCTTGCGGAAGACCAACGCACCTTGCGGCGGAAATGATACACATTCCTCATGGAGAAAAAGGTTTTGTTGAACCAAACAAGATTTATTTGGTGCAACCAAATTATTTGTTTGTATAGGGCAATGAAATATTTTGTTGCTGAAACCAAACGGCTTCGTTGTTCTCGTTTGGTTGACCTCAGACAAAGGCTTGGTTGGTGCAACTAAAGAATCGTTTGGCTCCACTCACATTAAACAGTTTGGGCTGATATATAAAAGGTTACAATTTTGACCGAGTTTCGATCTTTGATCACCTGCGCCGGTGCACTGCTCCTTAGCATACCTCAACTAATATGCCAACCAATAAGGTCGGAATGATTTTAGATATACTGCATATACTGGGCAACGTGTAGTAAAAAAAATATTTAAATTTTTACAGCTTTACTTTTCAGTTTCTTGTCAATTGTTACATTAATGTGTTTATACGATTATTAAGCACCAGTAGATGCACTAACAAACACTGCTACTATTCTAAATGTCACAGAAACACAAACTTTCGAGCTATATTTTTGAACGAAGACAATCAAATGAGTGGCCAAACAAATATATATCTACAGTTGCTTCAACAAGATATTTAGTTGACAGTCTAATTTTTGGGGTCAACAGAGAAATTTTGTTTATTCAAACATTTGTTTTGTTATACGAACAAAAGTAATTTTGTTGCTTTTCAAACTTTGTTTGCTCAACAATATATTCTGTTAGAGCAACTAAATATATTTTTGACACTATACAAGCATATATATATATATATATATTCGATTTTCGCTCGTTGCAAACTCTCCTATAAGAAATTTCGTTTTGTTCCCAAGCTGAGTAGAATAAATCTTACTAGAGGTCATGGCCGATTTCTTCCCCGTCCCTTGCTTCTCTGAGCAACTTGCTCCGTGTATAATGACCTCGCTGTTGACGGAGCTGTAAGTCATAGCTACCTACGTGCCTGGGGCCGCGGTGGCTGAGCGGTCAGACCGCTCGCCTCCCGCCAAGGCGAACTGGGCTCAATCCCCGGCCGCTTCAGCCCGGGCCTTCACAAGTGGGAATCGTACCGGACGATGCCTCTGGTCGGCGGGCCTTTCCCCTCCCCTTCATTCCGGCGCCGCACCACACTCACCTCACTTCACACATGTCAGCTCTCATGACCTCGATGTTAAGGGGAATGGTGCACGCAAGCCGTATATTTATATAATACATGTATATAACTTGTTTTACAGAGGATTTTTCAAAAATGTTTGCTCGACTAGACGCTATAACGATTTTGAACACGTTCTTACATTGTTACAAGTTCACTATGTTCGTTCTTCTCGGAACACTGATTGAAGATAAGAAAACAAAAATTCTTGAACTTCTTCCATCAGTGCTCCGAGAATAATGACAGCAGTAAATATCTAACAACGTAAAATGGCGTTGAAAATTATTATTTGCGTCTTGTCGAGCCAAAAATTTCGACGAACCCTTTGGAAAACGACTTATAAAAAAATTGGGTAAATATACTGCTTTCATTCACCATTCCCCTTAAGAGCCACCCAAATCTCTTCACTCACTCATCTACGTGCCTATTAGTTCGGCGGGATCTTGGCAAGTTGACAACTTAGGCGTTGATTGGCGAGTGACGCTCCATCACAATTTTAAAGGAGAAACAGTTTACTTGGCTTTTGCGAGTGGAATTCGGCATTCACGCAGTATTTCCTCTCGTGTGCACTACAGTAGTGAGTGTACCCAGGCTGCCGCTTGGGCTGCGGCTCGTTTATGTTTACACACTCGCCACCGCCAAAAATTATTGGCTGCATGATCTCTTTCCCTTGATGTGAGGCGACGCCAGTAATGGAGACTTTGACAGCTGATGTAGCTGGTGTCACGGTTTATTGAACGTTTTTGAAACCAATATCTGATCATTTCTCTGTCCCGAACAGCATACATTTTAACGTTTTACCTACTGCAGCACTTAACGTCGACAGGGAACTGTGGTAAGTACAATCTACGTTTTTAATATATATATATATTTAGTTATGACGAGCTCGTAATGACAGTCTGGGTCAGTAATTTGTTATATACAGAAAGCAGGAATCGATACTATGGTAACACATTTATGTTTCCAGTAATGTCACTACATCAGTTGATTGACCGCATGTGCTTTAGCCATATATATCTCTGCTACCGTTAAGTGAAGTGAAGAGATTTGGGAGGCTCTTTACAGCGAGGTCTTGAGAGCCGATGAGGGTGATTGAAGTGACTATTGAGCGGCGCCGGAATGAAGGGTGGGCAGCGGGAGATCCCCGAGGAGACCCGCTAACCAACGGCATCGTCCGGCACGATTCCCACTTGCGAATATCCGGTGAACCGGCCAGGGATTGAACCCGGTTCGCCTTGGTGGGAGGCGAGCGTGCTAATCGCTCAGCCACCGGGGCCCCTGCTACCATTAAGTTTTACGTATTAAGGTGTTATACGCAATGGGAAGTAATACAATCTAAGCAGAGTTTTCAAAGTATCCTATTAAATGTGAACGAAATTTTAACTTTTTCCTTGTTACAAGTCCTATATCTTATCTCTCTTGCGTAGACGCAGGGATTTTCAAGATGAATAATTAGAATGTTATGATAACTAAACAAACAACATTAAAGACATTGCTGTACAGCATAGCCACTTTTCAATACTGTTCCTGTAAGAAAAATCATTTATATCCTTAAAGTCCCTTGGTTATCTATCAATGTACACAAGTCCAGGCCGTGCTTAGTTACAGCGTAATGAGAGGTGCAAACTTCATTTTATTATCGAACATTCTTACTCCTTCTCATATTCCCAAGGCCAAAAAAGCCTTAGTAGTGATGGAATTTGTTACAATTTAATGCTCTTATGCACGCCAAACAAAATTCCTTTTATTATAATATCGATTGGCCGTCCGTTGGAGGTTCCAATTCACTTTATGTTATATGTTCAGAATACTTGCATGGAGAAGGGACTGGGTCCATAAAATATAAACTTCATCCCCTCCCCTGCCCCACAAATATTTATAATCTAAAAACATTTTCTTTGGTGATTCATTGCAGCAATGAAAATGGAAGTTCAGTACGAACCATTGCAAAGAATGTTCGCCACAACATTTCTTTGTTTTCTCTATAATTTAATGGCAACAATGGCATTGTATTGTCGTTACAATTAATCAACTGCATTATTTGTAGGAAATTTAGTTTCTGTATTTTGAAGTTTAGACAGTTTTATTCCATAATATGAGAAATTCATTTTTTTCTTTGGTAATCTCTTTCACTTAATAATTTTGTTACGTTCTAAAAACTAAAATGAAAGAAGAAAAATTCTAATATATCTTAAACCTTTCCTTTATTATAAACCAATGTGTATTTACTGCAAACAAAACATGCTCAAATAATTTTTGTCTGCGATCTAAAGACAGGATTTTTACCGTGTATTCAGTATGCTGAGCGATGGAAGCAGGTATCAGTTCTCGAAATGTCATTACTAGTTACTCTGTTCTTTTCTGTGATTTTATCATTGTTTCGTCCAGTTTTCTTGGCATGTAAATATGTCTTCGCTTCTGTGTTGTTCTCAGGATTTTTGGAATATATTTGAACATGCGGTCTTCGTTTTTCGTTCCTTTGGTTGCTCGATGTGTTATTTTGAATACATCTATTCATTAAAATTATATTACTTAATTACTTGTGGGAATACTTTCATATTTTAAGTACGCGTATATGTTTACAACAGCTAATATTGACTTGTTTTCAGTGTATAGGACTTCTATGTCACCTATGAGTTTTCTGTGGTGACATAGGTTTTGCGGTGATGTCTGTTCGCAGTTAACTTCTTGCTCCCGCTGAAAAAATAACATACTTTAAATAAAACTTCAATAGCATACATGAGAAATAGATACTACTGGACACGCGTTAAACGTTATTAATAATCAATAACTCCATACCTAAGATTACATTATATTTTTTGTTCTCAAACTTCCTTTTCCTGCTTCTATTTTCCTTTTTTTTCTGTTAAGTGTTCCTGAGGCTGGGGATGACTTATGTTTTTTCCTCCTCCTTGTTAGTTATCCTTCACTGAATCACGGTTATTGACTACATAATGCCTATGTACTATCTAATAACTATTTTTGTAACGCGAATTATTAAAACGAAAAATGTGTTTTACGCTCCCTAAAGAAGTTATTTTTATGATACCTGAAGAAAAGAAGACAATATAATAAAATTTCTCAGAAAAACTGTACGTATTGTATTTTCAGGCAATTATTTTTCCGTCCGTTTAAGCATACCTTCAGAATGTGGTCGACTGCCAACCAATTTACAATTACTGATTTCAAGGGACATTAAATGGTTTTCACTCTCTCAAGTTGGAAAGTAGGTGTAATGCAAAAGGGTTCTTTATCAATATCAATTATCAAAACAAGGTAACATGCACCAATTTAAATAATAACTGCAAGGAAGCAAATTAATCATGAATAATTAATAATTTAATCCTCACAGTATGTGATCAGTATTCAGTGCGACCGTCGCGCTCTGTACTAATATTTGCGGTTCATTTGGGATTCTCGTTCCTGATTACCAAAAGCCAGATTTAATGAGTTTTGCAAATGTTCTGCTCGTGTTATCGCTTCATGTTTCTGTTACTCCCCTCCCCCCCCCCCTCCCGGCGCCACCCGACCGTCACAGGCGCGCTTCCACCGCAAACATCCCTGCTGAAATTCTCTGTTTGTTTATTCTGCAGCAGAAAACTGTGCTGCTTACACATACGCTCCCCGTAATTCCCATCCACTGCGCGACGTCCGAAATACCACACTGATAGTTTTTGACGTGCGCGAAATGTCAGAACCAAACAACAGATCTGTTTCGTTTAAACAACTTGAATATACGTACACTCTCAACGTGCTCTTACCACATTGAAAAAGACAGCTTCTATACAGTACTGTGTAAGATTCTTCAGTTGGACGCTTGCAATTATACGCAGTAAATATTTCTTGGAAATTCTTTGGATATTAGTTGCAACGATTTTCTTGTAACTCTACATCTGGAATAGTGTACGTTTACAAGACATTGTTTCGTGAAACTCACAAAATATTTTATGTAGCTTCATTTTGAAATAAACTTGAAGTCTACAGAACTTGTTTGTTAAAAATATACCATAAATTTTACACGTTACCCAATACATTTTCACAATATTTGCTCCAATTATCTTGTAATGTAACAAAAATTATCTTGGAAACTAATTAGCAAAGAATTATTTGCAAAATTGCGGAAAAAATGTACAGTGTAGGCTTGGAAAGTTGTGTGTGTGTGCATAGCTCAGTGGGTATCCTACCCCTATAGCTCCGGGGAAGGGTGGCCGACCTGCAGCCGGGGGTCGCGGGCCCGTGCCCCAACCTCTCTGCGGCAGATCCCCAGCTCGCGCCCCAACCTCTCTGCGGCAGATCCCCAGCTCGCGCCCCAACCTCTCTGCGGCAAATCCCCAGCTCGCGCCCCAACCTCCCTGCGGCAGATCCCCAGCTCGCGCCCCAACCTCCCTGCGGCAGATCCCCAGCTCGCGCCCCAACCTCCCTGCGGCAGATCCCCAGCTCGCACCCCAACCTCTCTGCGCGCAGATCCCCAGCTCACCTGCTGCACTGGAAACTTGTCTGCAAGTCGGTCTAACTTGAGCTTGTCAATGTCACTTCAACACAACTACAACTACGCAGCAAAACAAAAAGTGGGTTAATGAGCGTGTTCGCGCCGCATAATTTTAGGTTTCAGAGTTCAAATCTCCGTCGTGTGGCAAAATTTTTTCAGTTATTTTATGTGAAACATTATTGCTGTTTATAATCTAAGTAATTGCCAGACAATGCTTCTTTCTGGTATATCTTTGTCTAAAAGCAAAAATACAAACAAATAATAAGACCAAAGCTAAATAAAAAAAACCACAAGCAGCCGATTGCACTATGCAGTTACTTGCGTAGTATTGCTTTTAGACAATGTTATTCTAGAAATAAACGTTTCCTAACAATAACATAAATTATGAACAACAATAATGTATGACATAAAATAACTTCTAAAAATGTCATTACACGACGGAGATTTGAACTACAAAACCAAAAGATTATGCGCCGCAATTCCACGCACCACCCCACTTTTTTTTTTAACCTTCATTTGATGTTGTGACATTTTTGACGTTGGCGAGGCTTTAGCGAGGCCGACTTGTTAACGAATTCCCAGTGTGACAGTCGAGCTGAGCATCTGCCGCGCCGGGGGCGCCGGGGCGCGGGCCCGCGGCCCTGCCACCCTACCCCTGAGCTATGAGGGCAGGGCAGCTATTGAACTATACACAATTAACAAACTATCTAAAAGCATCATATTAATCTGTATCGCATGAATGATGTTAACCCGCGCACATAAAATCCTTATAATTAGTATTGTTAAATTTTTACCTTCTTTTAGTCCCCTAACCGTATGTTTGTTTAATTACGGAAATCACAAAATTTATTATTATGCTTGTTAAATATAAATATTTAAATAATTTAATAGTGTTTTAATTAGTCGCGTAAATACTCGTTGTACCGCAAAGCACCTACATATCATATTTGATTGCATTTGTACCCCTGGCAATAGCGAAATGTCTGTCTGCGAGTTGTTTTCGCCTGCCATTTACAATTTTCTGTTAGCACTTTAGGTAACGTGTGGATATGAACTGATGCATTTCTTTCTTCTCTTCTCCTAGAGAAACTCTTATGCCTTCTGTTTTGCTTATGGGTATAACAGAAGGTAGCGGAGATTGGGTATCGTGTAGGAACGGCTTTATAACACGTTCTATTACCGTTTCGAGCATGCCCAAGGGTACGAAAACTGTCATACCCGGAGCCAGACCCCTCCGGAAGGGGCTGGATTGTAACCTACATGGGAGTAGAAACGCTAGCAGAGAATGGGCATGAAAACTGCTACAGAAATGGATATCGTGCGGAGTCGGCTTTAACGGCGGATGTTTGAAGAAAACAACACCTATGAGTAGAGACCCGGAAATTTCGCGGATACATTCGGTAACAAGCTAAACTTCGCAAACCTTTGTGCGTTCGAGCATAAGTTAGTACTTTATTGGCTGTTGCTCCACTTTAACCCCAGACCAGGTTACACGTGGTTCGGTTTTTATTTTCCTTGCAGGTGCGTTATTGGTTGACCGTCGTTCGGGGCGTATCTCACAAACTATGGTCCACTGGAAGCACAAGCACACGTGTGGACGTGAATGCAGTTTACCTTATATCCTCAGATGAATCTGCGAAATTCCAGGTCGCTACCTATGCTATGAGTCGTCAGGGTTAAATTTCTGGTGAATCCAGGTGAGATTTTAAATACCCTTGCAATGAAACCGTGCAGTAAATGAGATATACAACTAACTTAAATACCCGCAACACAAACTTGCGAGCAAACGGATGTTAAAGCCGTTTCACGATGAAATGTGCACTCTTGAAAGCAACCTTTGCAAAAAAAATCTTTGCCGTGTGACTGTGTACATTTTGAAGTATGCTTAGGTTGTGTCCAAGTTCAGTACCGCTACCACTTGCCCTTGATTCCTTCCTTCCTTTTTTGACTAAGTGTTAGTTCATGAAACCGCACGTTCGTGTTCGTTTCCCCTTCGATTTATGTTGTGCGAATTTTACTCCGTGCGAGTTTCCTGTGTCTTAATAGCAAGCGTTTTCCGCGGACTTACAAAGTTTTAAACACAAACAAATAAGATCATTCAAACAGTAGAGCATCGAAAACCAACCTTGGGTTTGAGACAGACATGTATCATGTCCCTTCGACTGAAGTGGGTACTCTAGAGTGCATTCATGCCTTGGCTGTGAGATTCGACAGCGGCAAAGTGACATCTCGACCTCAATTCTTTTCCTAGGGATCGAAGCCAGGAAAGGGCCATTTGCTGCTGAATTTGAACACAGCTTTAGAACTGAGTCGTTAGTTATGTTGGGAGCGAATCACGAAAAATAGTTACATATCTAAACGTATTGCTGAACTATAGAGTTTAAACTAGTGTATACGAAGTAGTGCTAATTAAGGCCTTTTGAGTGTCCATTGTTACGAATACTGCTCCAAATAAAAGTGTCAATAAAGTGACAGACCAGTATCCAAAACGAAAATTAATGGAATGATGAAAAAATTTGAGCTTATATTCGGTATTACAAAAATGTGCAGATGGTACTGAAGTAAAACGTTTGGCTAAAGCTCAAATAACATTTTATGTCACCAAAATCCGATGAAGAAATTTCTTCAGAATTCATAATCTCGTTCACCTTTAAATTCATTTCAACTTTAAGTACAAACTTCAAATCTGCAAAAAAAAAAAATTGAAGTTAATCCGTAATTATCGTAGGCAAGCCAATTGTCGTACTTCAGAGAAATATGTTGGAAGTAAGATTTAAAGCCAAAACCTTTATAACTGCAACGTTTAAAAATGTGGAAAAGTTGTTGCTCCCCCGTTTTGACATTTTAGTTCAAATACTTATGGTATCGTGTCGAAAATATGCAAGTTACTGAGAACCTAGAAAATAATTTTTGACACTTGAAGTTTTTAATGCATTCTTGAATAATAATGTTACGCTCTTTGGCAGTGGTAATTTTCACATGCTGTTCATGGTTATATGAGTGATTTTAAAACCTCAGCGTTACCTTCTCTTTTCTCTTCTGTATCCTTCTGTCATCTGCACATGAAATTAGCATTGGTGTGGGTCGTCCAAGTAAAACTATGGAAACTTTAGCAAAGTACATATGTTATTAATGTTAATATGCAATTAACTAATTTTTGATTTAATTAGATTTAATTATTATTTTATACATACATTATTATGTTTAGTTTGTATTTAAAACGAATAAAAACAGGGAGAAAAAATTATTTTGGCAATACCTTGCAATAACCTGTTCTCATGCAAAATATTATTATTATGAGTACGCACGAATACGGTGTGTTGTCCATTTGTTGTAACTGTTAAGCTTTGTTGTAATTTTCTAGAATTGTTCAAGCTTTGTTTGCGCGAGGCGGAGGAATGCCCTAGAAGTAGAACTTACGCAGGGGTTCAGAAAAGTCGGAAGCAGCCTTGAAGGGACTATACTCAATTAACTGTATAACAAAGTAAACCTGGTCGCTGTCGCTACGGCGTTGCAGTCTTCAGGAGAAATTTCGTCCGGGCGCTATGAGATATGTATCGCAAGTCGGATGAATATATGATATCCGCAGCAACTTCAGACGCGAACAAATAACGCCTGCGCCGGTCCCTCGGAACATAAAACAAGCCCGCATGAAATATGCGTGCCTTTGCATTCCGCGGTCGTGGAGGGGGAGGGCAAGTAAAAAAAAAAATTGGTTAGGAAATTGCGTTGATAGAGACTGATGGCTTCCAAAGTTGCGGCCGCGCGCGAAGTTGCCTGGCAAAATACTTCACATGGAATAATGCCACTGATAAAACTTTGTTTTCGCTGGTATCAGATTACAATTACGGTGTTGTGCGCAAGTCTGCGAATAGCCAATCCATTCTCCAGCACCTTACCCACGCAGGAAAACGAAAACTAAGCATTAAGCATAGCTTGTTCACAATTTACTTACACAGTTTTTACCTTTTCAAAACAATATTCCCCAGCAAAGTTTTCTCGTGGCCAGTCAAAGGCAAGAACTCGCATTCTTTTGCTTTTCACCCACGCGCCGATGCCTTTTCTGAGTAACCTACAATTATTTCCTTTAGCTTATCACGATGTCATCTATCTTATCAGTTTTCATCCTCGAACTCTCTCCTGTCATATAACTTTAACTTCCTGGCAACTATAGTCCATTTCATATAAGTGGTCTCAAATTTGACAGACAATGTGACCAACCTACACACTATGTAAACAGTAAGTGCTCTCACTCCTACAGCTTTGTATCAGCTGATGAACTGCAGCGGGATCCGTGTCGTTAGGTTGGCTATTTTGATGATGTCTTTGGAAGAAAATAGCACTCGGAACTAAATGCTGTAATTTAAAATTTTAATTATACTTGCAACATTTATGGTTTAAATTAGGTTTCTAAAGTAATATTAAATTTCTTGGATATTAATAACGGGACTTTAAAAACATGTTCAGCATTTATGACAAAGCATGTCAACACACACAAACAGTAAACGTTTCCAGCCAATGACTAACCATGTTTATGTTTCCAGCCCGGTGAAGGAAGTTGTGCGAGCGCGTTTTTTCTCATCGTGTTTATTATACGAATATCTTATTGGTGTTGTCGGAATATTTAATCGGCAGTTAATCATTTTTTATTTGCTTTTGCCAAACATAGTTGGTTGTAGGTACCGCTGTAGTGCGTTTTGTTGAGTGAAATGTAATATTAATCGGCAAGTCGTTAAACTGCTCGTTCCTCCATTTTCCTAACCGCCTTCCACAATGCAGTGGCACAAATATAATTTCCTTATATAAGTTTAAGTTTGTTTATATTAGGAAACGTGCGCAGTGTTGATTTTACTGAATGATTTTGCAAACAAATTATTTAATTCTAGTGACGAACAAACGTCATTTTAGTGATGTAAACGCGCAAGGATTACCATAGAAAAACACGTGTTCAAGAGGTTACAGCAGCAAGTTTGCGTGTTTTGTAAATATAGTTGTAAACCGTTAATATAATTACTGAAATGCACGTGGCCTGAAAAATGCCGCACTTTCCACACTTTTGTAGTGAGTGAACAATATTTGTTTGTCTACATCGTAAATTCGTGTGTAAGGTTAACCTTAGGTCAAAGTGTGTGCGTGTATATATTAGTAGATCTGTACGAATACGAACAACGACGTATATATCGCGTTTTGTATTTTAATTAAAGTAATAATTTTCGAAGTTAAATAATTTAAATGTTATTTCCATATGAGCATAATTATCCACTGCTCCATCAAAACAATATGCAACTCAAAATGCCACACACTCGTGCCGGAATCACAGAGACCCGACCAACAGCACGAAACGACCAAACACGCAACCACAGCACATTTCAATGTGACTACTTGAATTTACAGCACGACCGACACCACGCTCTCGGCATTTAACCTAACTATTTAGAAGGCGCTGATAGGCTACGTTAGTCTCAAAGGTGGTGAACAAGAGAGAAATTTGTAATACATAATGGTGACAAATTGGTATCGCTAAAGCACACAAAAGTAAAATTATTATTTTTAGAGTTAGGTAAAGTAGTTTTCAATTTAATTTTCTTATAAGCTGCGTATTTACCATTGTAGGGAAATCTTGCAATACAATTTCATTTTGCAATGTTGTACATTCTTGTGTCGTGCCGCATGACACGACGAAGAATAGATATCATTTCTAATCCAAAATTGCTGATCGGACGACAGAATCAGTCGGGCTTACGACAATCATGTAGTATTTCATTGGCTGTTGACCGTCGTGTCGTGCACGTTGAGGCTATGTGATTCCGTCATTGTTAGAACATAAAAAAAAAAAATCGCGTCTCATGAAAGACGATAAACTAAGCGCCCCCTCCCCATACAAACTTGTAAGTTGTATCACTTGTATTTTTTTAGAACGTATATAAAATTTGTCTAGCTTGTTACGCAGGGATACTTGTTAGCAAATAAAGTTAAGTGTTTTTCCTGTTTTTTAAGGATATATTTGAAAGTAACTTAATGGCATGTAGGTTTCAACGTTGGAGTCTTTCATAAACATTTTGAGCATTTTTGTTTTGCAAATTACAAGCTCTCATATGTTTTTAACATACATTGTTAAGAATATTGTAAGAATAACGGAAGAATAATTCACATAAACAGGATTTACATTGGACAGACAACTTTTTATATCAAGTAAATTACACGCTTATCAAACGAAATTCTTTCAATTTAAGCACCCAACGAAGGTGCTCCATTATAAAGAAGTGTCTCGTGTATCAGCAGGAACTGCGACATTCCAAAATTTATCGCTAAGGAAAATTAACTTTATGATGTCTTTAATCTTGGTTAGGTGAAGCATATTTCTAGTGCGTAAGTAACATGTTCGTTTGATATAGTGTTGCTGTAGGTCACGTCTGCTTCTCTAGAACGCTTCGTAACATCTCTGAACTGAAATACTGTTTTTCATAAGGTACCCGAGAACAAGCCTAGAACTATATTCCCAATTTTGAGGAGGGATGTTGTGTGACTGAACTTCAGTGTAAATATCAACACTTAGTCAGAAATAAGTTTTTATTCGCAGCATGACAATCTGAACACGTAGGTATTTCAGAAAAGTTACTAAAGTATTTTGTATGTAGACCTGTAATACTTAACATTTGAGTTACTAAATGAGAGTTATTAAAATTAATGAAATTAAGTAACATTTCCTTAAATATTACTTTTCCTACCTATATACTTTAACATCCTGAGAATTATAACCACCATAAAAGTATCAGGCTGTACAGAGTTTGTTGTCATATCATACCACGAAGCTGAATTATGTACTTTTAATGCAATAGTAGGCATAGTCTGTATGTAAGAATGTATACTGTCTTTAAAATAAAGCTGTAATGGGGGGGGGGGGGTATATACTATTTCGGTATTTGTGCATTCCTGGGGGTGTGGGGGGGGGGATCTTGCTATTTGGTGTTTGTGCAAACCATGCTAAGTTTTTATATTTACAAGAACTTACTTCAGGTAAGTGTGACAAGATTAGTTGTCATTAATATATTTCGGGTATCGTATATTAAAAAACAGTAAAATATCTTATTCATTTTAAAGTCAAAATACAATTTCATTTTCGTGCATCCTGGTTACAAATTTCTTTCAAGGTAAAAAAATTATAAATTTATAGACTTATTATATGGTCTGTTAGTCATTTACATAAAATATTTATAAACTAAAAAAAATGGGATTGTTGCCGACCTGTAACTGTTTGAACAGCCCTGCGCAGCTTCTAGAAGTAATTTGGGAGGAGGTACATGCAGTTAGTTTACAAAAACAGGCTGTCATATGTTGTTTGTTTACAAATACTGGCAATCACATGGTATTTGTTTGCAAACACCATGTGACAGTTCAGCTGTGGCGGAAGAATACACAGCCACCCAGATGTCATTGGCACTACTTTCCTAGACCTGTCAAACTTGAGACCACTTATATGAAATGGACTATATTGTATTTTAACTCAAACAATAACTCAAATAATTACAGCTATGTTGGCAGCAAATTAGGGAAATTTATTGTCTTTATTAACGCGGTTGCTTGGTGCGGGACAGGACAAGTGAAAATATGCGGAGTTTTACATGGAAAGTGATTTTATGAGTACCTCACCCACCAATCGCGGTATCACTTTCGAACAAAACAGCATTTTGCGCATCTTTGCTCGGGCTATGTTTCTACAAAGTTTCTTTGGGAAATTTTTATAGTGGTAAAATTGCGGGTAAATTAAGTTTTGTATACTCGACAAATACAACTCATTAATTTACTCCTAGGGGCAGCGGTCGCGCAGGGCCCCCGGCTCCCACCACGGCGATCCGGGTTCGATCCCCCGACGTGTTCGCTACAGGATTTTCACATGTGGGAATTGTGCTGGACGACGTCGCTTGCCGGGGTGGGTTTTCTCGGGGTTCTCCCCTTCCCCACGCCCTTGCATTCCAGAGCCACTCCATCCTAGGATATCATTTCACGCCATGCCCGTGGTTGAAGGGTACCTGCGGGTCCGGGCAGGATGGCCCGTCATAAGGAGGGCGTTGCCTCACCCTGGGTGCACTCTCCTCACGAAATTAAATTTCTTATAATTGTATTTATATAACATACTCATACTTGCTCTCTTGTGGCATGGTTTTTTATCTTTAGAGGGCGGAGAGTATTTTCTGTTTGAAAGCGATGTCGTAAAATGGGGCTGAAACGCCCCATAACGTAATTTAAACTGTATAAACCTATCTTTTCTCTCGGCCGATCTCGTACGTGACCGTGTCTTTAACACAAATTAAAATTGAAAGTTGTAAATCGTTCATCAGTGAAATTGGTAACTTTTTGTTATATAGGGTACATAAAAATAATGCATTAATTATCGGAATACTACGACCTACAAAATAAGACGACTCATTAACATTTTTATTTTTGTCTCCAGGAAAGATTTACGTTTCCACGAAATTATTTGGACACAATTTAGCACGATTATTTGATATTGGTATTAAATAAGGTTTTGACACAGCAAAGTTTTTTGCAGTCAATAATATAGTCTACACTATATCTTAAATCCATTAAAACCCTTACAAGTCATACTTCCTTTCTTCTGTTCCTTTATTTTTCAATGTTATAAAGCACTGACTGTTAATGATTTCAATATTTTTAATAAGTGGCTTATAATGTTGTGAAACAAATGCCTAGTCAGAAAAATTGACTATCGTTTGCTACCACTCAATCAAAAACATTGATATCAAAAATTAAGTAAGCAAAAATAAGACGACCCTCAACGTTTTGGAAGAAAAAATTGGAATAAAGCACACAGTTTTAGATTTAAAAAATACACTGATTGGCGAGGTAGTAAAATATTTAAGGTCGCTGTACACCAAAAAAACGCATTATCTTCTATTCGTACGAAACACCGTTCAACTTGTATACATTGCTTAAAAATACTTTTTCCTCGCAAAAAAAAAATAGATCACATATTTTGCGTCATGATATGTAAGGGTCACATTTTTAGTATTTTTTTTAATGTACAAATAAAATTAAACGAAAACATTTACAGAAAATTTTAACAGCCGTTACGAAATTTCTTGATTAATTTTAAGTTATACTTAAAAAGTTTATTTTAAAACGATTCACAGCCAGCTACAAATCAAAAATATGTAAACGTGTTCCTCCTTTTATGTAATTTTTGAAAATGGCAAAAAATTTCAAAGCGCGATTTGAAGCTTTTATCGAAGTAACTCGTAGTATCTCGTATTACATCGTGAATTATCTCATTTCGAAAAATTAAACGGTTTTTATTACTTTGTGATTTTGACGCCATTATGTAAAAAACAACAAGCAGTTTAATATGTTTTTCATTTCAAGAAATATTATAAATAGTTGAACAGTAATTCTTGCAAAAATAAAATAGTGAAAATTTTGGTTTGCGGGCGGCCTTAAGTTTTTACAGTGTCACTGTAACACTTATGGACACGTGTGTGTGTGTGTATATATATTTATATATATAATTTGGCTTCAGACGATGTTCATTATTACATGCGGTGGTTTAAACACAAAAATAAAAGAAACCAGGAATTTCGAAATACTCAGCTTACCATGAATGTGGCATGGATTCGGAGTTTGAAAATTCTAATATAAAAATATTTATGTTACTTCAGAAAGTACTGCCTTTAGTAAAATAGCATCAGCGATGGCATCTTGGGTTCTCCTATTACATCAGAGTTTTAAACTGATACTAAATGTAGATTGCTTGAATCCATTTAGTTATACGGATGTAGGCCTATTTATCTGCCTGTGCAATTATACGATTGCGAATTATCATTCTCGGCATTAAAGTTAAAGTCAATGTGATGTTTTTAATTATTCCGCTTCACGTTACCTATAAAAATCATCCTACGTTATACTGAAATCGTATTGGGGTTTATGTGCCAATTAAATTCCGAAATTGTAGTCGCTAAACCTGTTTAATCAAAAGGGGTATGGAAATGAGTGCTAATAATTTTTCCGTGCAGTAGCTTTCGAAGACAACAATCAAACAAACTGGTAATTTAGGATCCAAATTTTACGGCAAGCGCATAGTTTATGAAAAATATTGCGCAGCATTCATTTCATTCGGCTAGTCACAAAAAAAAATCCCTTGCTATATGAGCTCATCCGTTTTCCTTATGATCGATTTCGTAGCTGTTCATCATTGCTGATAGCAAAACTGAAAATAATTTCCAGTCTTTTGCAAGCGTTTTCACTGCTGTATTTTTAGTCATCAGTGTAGCAAAACAAAAATTTCCCTTCGCGCAAAACTTCAAATTCAGTCAATAATCTCAGTTTGGTTAAGCAAACTGTGCGCACCGTATTTAAAATATCGCTTAGTGTAAGAAAAATTCAGCACACCTGTGCACTCTTCGCAGAACCCATATTAAATCAATTCCCCCCCCCCCTCATTTCAGAAGCCACGGTGGCTTACCGGTTAGCCTGCCCGCCTCCCACCAAGGCGAGCCGGATTCATTACCTGGCCAGGACACTCCCATATTTTCGCGTGTGGGAATAGAGCTGGATGATACCGCTTGTCGGCGGGTTTTCTAGGGGATCACCCATTAACACCGCCCTTTCATTCCGGCGCCGCTCCATACTCATCTCAATCACCATTATCGGCTCTCAAGACCTCGCTGTTAAGATCCGCCTAAATCTCTTCACTCACTTCACACACTCCTCATTTCAGGCACATGAGCGTAAAATCACAATATTATTTCGAAAGGTTTTTTATAAGGTAAAAAGAGACATTACAGTTTGTTTCTTTGTTAAAAGTCTCGTTTGTTAATGCAGACAATCGTAAGCTAATGCGAAAAGTAACGGCATTAATTTAGTGTATGTACAAGGAGTTGAAAAAAAGTTTATTTTGAGCATTACAAAAAATTCCCAAACGTGACGGTGAAAGTAAATTACAGTGCCTGTTGAAATCCAGATTTGGGTTCGAGTCACCTTTTGTTCCATGCGTAATTACTATTTTTATACTCCATATTTGTGAGAGGTTTTTTTTATAACTAAACGAAAAAATGAAATGAACAGAAGTAAATAAAGTAGTTTTATTAAAAATGGAAAACATATGTCGCAACTTGTTAAGACAGCGCCTGATATTTGAGGATACATGCATAACTGCAGTATTCTAAGTATTCCACTGCACCTTATTGCTTTGGGGATTTTTTTTTTTAAAGTAAACAATTATTTTTTAACGAGACCTGGTTTGTACTTACAGAGTTTTTCCACAGGAGTCATGAAATTTGAATATCGTACCAATAAACTTACGTATTTGTTACTCCATTCTCACCAACATTAATGTTTATCCGAACCGTCAGATAATGCTTGTTTAAAAAAAAAAAAAAAAGACACGTCTTTCTTGCTTGTGTAGGTACTTACGTAAGGTTACTATGACATTAAGTAATACATAGAAATTATTATTTGTCGATCGGCATTCGCTAAAACTTTTTGCGCCAACTGAAAAATTTAAAAAGATTGCTAACATTCGAAAATATATATACTAATAACTTTGTCGTTTCTAGCTTCCGACAAAAGTTTGCCAAAACAGCTACAATCGTTTTACATTTCTTGCAATCCCAAAACACGTCAAAGCGAAAAATTCTGTTATTAAGATTAGGGTTTCAGAGTCACATAATTATGGTCTTCAATTGTAGGTATTAATTAAGGCGTGACTTCTGATTGACCGGGAGTTTTCAATGAGGACGGTAGATGAAGATTAATTTTCATACCCGATTTCACGACAGTAAAGAATCTATAACTGCACAGGTAAAATTGTAAAAGCTACAACTCGTTATGTGTGTGTGTGTGTGTTTGTGTGAATCAGTCGTTGTCTTAATGAGCTTTCTGTGGTCGTAGTCACGAAGACTTCCATGCTTTGTGAAGTCATGTGTGTATCAATAATATCATATTTTTACTGCAATATTACCTACGCTTGCAGATTTCGTTTTGTGTGTGACGGATTTTTGGCAGTCACTATAAATAAAAGATGTTTTCTATTGGTTTTGGTTGGTCTGTTAAAGATTGCTGTTGCTTTCAGTAACCCTGTTGCGGAACTACCTACGTTGCTGTGATGTGTGACGCGTTGAGGTCCGCCGACCTTAAGGCTGAGAAGCTGGTGTTTTAGTGTATAAGCTTCTGATTGGTTGGGTCTTCCCGCCGCGGAAGAGGGCGTGGAATATTGCCAGTATAGAGGTAGCGGCTTCTGTATAGGGGGCGCCGTGATCGTAAAGATTGTGCTGCAGTGAACAGTCTCAAGGTGGGGGAAGTCTGGTGGAACGGAGGTTAGCATGTATAAATAGTCGTGCGCGCCGAGGGTTGGCAGAGACGCGCCCCGCCGGCGAGCAGGTTGTAACCAATGGTAAGGGGGAGCCCTCCTGGTTAAAAGAGAGAGTCGTCCGACAGTGATAAAGTTAAGTACTAATTAGTCTTCTACAAGGTATTTCTACCATTAGAAATTTATAATTTTCACGAGTGGTGTTGTACTTGTAAATTTTCTGAGTGTGTCAGAAGGAACTTGTTTTTCACTCGTAATGGTAACAAGACAAAGTTTCTGGACGAGAGATCGTGGGCCATTAAAAATAATTGTTATTGTTTGATGAAGTTGATTCATGGTAGGATTGTGGAATAAATCTAAATCCTTGTTTACAGGAGTGGATTTTTATGGTAGAGCTGGTTATCCTTTTTCCCTGCTTGAACACAGTTATGTTGATAGTACCATTAACACTTTTAACACAGAAGTACTCTACTATTGGCCAGGTGACATTTTGGTCATGATATTTCTCCTTATGTCTTTATCTTGAGGATAGTACAAAGATGGGAACAAGGAGTTATTAATGGTTGGTTGTGTTCCTGTGGTTTGCGGGCCAGGGGCCACAACTTTCCAGCGCAACTCTGCTTGTGTGTAGTTGACATCAAGCTGTGTTCATGTTGGGAGGAATGTTTGCAAGAGTTTGAGGTGTAAACATAGGAGTGGTGTTTCTGTTGTATATAATTATGTCTATAGGAAGTAGGACGTCATGGGTGCAACAGCTAACCAAAGAACATTTTTTGCATGCCATGCTGTCAGATGTAGGCATCGCCTATGGGGAGACAGATTCCATTGAAGATCTACGAAGACTGGCTCGTATTAGGGTGCGAGGGGGAGATGAACAGAATGCTGGGGTGAGACAACGAAAGGTCGGTGGTATGGGTGAGTCTGTGCCTACTTTGAAGCTACTTAAGCACTTCCCTTCGGTTTTACAACATAGGCTTCCTAGGTTAAAAAATTTAAATTTGCAGGAAGTAATAGGTTTTTTTGGGGGACTTAGGAAATGTGCTTGATCTTAATGTATGTGACAGAAAGATTATCTATGATGCCTGCCTCTTTAGAATCCCGGATGTATTGCAGGATGTGTGGAGCAAAGCTGTTGAAGAGGATTGGGAGGTGAGACATCTTAATGAGGTATTATTGTCTAGAGTTGCCTCCAAGGTCATCTTAAGTCAGAATAAATTCGAGATTTTAAATAGATCCCAGAAGCCAGGAGAGACCATGAGGGAATTTGTGTTAGGGATAATGAGGTTCGTCGAAATATAAGGGAGTCCCTGGGAGGAGGGAGTCTTTAACAGAAATAATAATCCATAAGATAGTTTCACAGTATGCCCATTACCTCATGTTATGTAGGAGGCCATGTACTTTCCAAGAGCTTTTAGATTTAGTGAGCCAGGTAGAGATTACCTTTGGGGAAGTTAGTAAGGTAATAGAGAAGAGTGACTATTCCGGGAAAAGAAATCATAAAATAGAGAATTGTTTCATTTGAAAACAGAAAGATGCTATACATACAGTCAGGGTAAGTGAAGGTCAGGAAATGGGTAAAACGGGTTGTCTTGAGGAAAATAATGTTGTGAATGGGTCTAGAATCAGGAACAATTTTAAGCAAATATGCTCAAATTGTCAGGAAGAGAGCCATATGCAACAGGGCTGCCCACATAAAATATGTTTTGTATGTAGAGAGGAAAGACATTTCGGTAGAAATTGTCAGAAAACCTTGGCCCTATGGTGTTTTAAGTTAGGTTAGGAAGGGCATTGGAAATTAAACTGTCCAGAGCAGGGGATCCCTAGTAAAATACTGTGTTATTTGTGTAAGGAGGAAGGACATGTTCAACGTAGGTGTCCAAAATTAACAAGGCCAAAGGACATTTATTGTATCAATTATTATATAAGCGAAAACGAAAAGAAGGGTTATTATTTGCGCCAGTATTGTTTGGTAAGGCGCAGGTTCAGGCTTTAGTAGATTCTGGGGCTTCAGCTTATATTTTGAGTCTGGAATGTTATGAAAGGCTAAAAGCTGAAAACCCCATAAAGATTTTTAAAGTAATAAAGGGTGCAAATCGAACGTTACATATTGCCGATGGGTGGAAGTATTTGTTCACAGGGTTTGGTTATGGTAAAAAATAAAGGTTGATAGTTTTTCATGGAAGATCGGATTTTTTTATAGTTTCTGGTATGTCTCAAGAAATAATCTTAGGAGTAGTTTTTTGGGGAAAACATAGGCGTCACTGGATTTTGTGGGAAGGGTTTTGACTTTTGCTTTTACACCTGGAGAAAAGGTCATGTTAGACGGTAAACCTGTTTTCGCTCGCAAATATGCTATTTATAATTTTGAGAAAGAAAAGGAAAGGCCATTGAAGAGTTAAGATGAGAAGTTCTTATTTTTGCTCACTCCTGAGTTAGGCCATTGTCGGCCGTACCCAGTGAAGCTTAGAGTGATGGATGACCAGCATGTAATTTGTTATCCATATCGAGTATCGCCCCCAAAGGCAAAAGTATTGAGGGAGCAAATTCAAGAATGGCATGATAAGGGAATAGTACAGAGTTCGACTAGTTATCCCCAAAAAGAGTCCGAGGAAGTACAGCATGGTGTATGATTATAAGAAAATAAACAAGAAGATATTTCTGGAACCCTACCCTATACCCCTTATTGATACAGTTTTTCAGCACATTGGCCGGACTAAGTATTTTACAATCTTTTATTTAAACCAGACGTTCCTACAATGCGAGATACACAAGTATTCAAGGGAGCCTTTAGCATTTATCTCACCATAGGGGTTATATCAATGGATCAGATTGCCCATGGGAGCAATTTGTGGCCCGCAAACCATGTCGCGAATTTTGTTTAATATCCTGGGGCCATGTAAGATACCGGGGGTTTGTGATTTCAGGGGAAAATTACTTACCGATTGTGAGAAAATGAGGCTTGTTTTTCCCATCCCCAAGAATGTGAGAGGGGTTAGGCGATTTTTGGGTATGACGGGTTTTTATGCTAGAGTTGTTCCGAATAATGTTTTAATTGCTGAACCTCTGAATAGGTTAAAAAGGAAAGGGATTGAGTTTGTGTGGGGATTAGAAGAAAGAAAGGCCTTTCAAACCCTAAAAGAGGAATTTATGTCCTCGCCTGTGTTGATTTTACCTGATTTTTCTAAAACATGTCCCCTTCATGTGGATGCAAGTGCAATTGCCGTAGGAGCTGTATTAAGTCAGGTAGTGGACGGGCTTTTATCACCTGTAGCACATGGAAGTCGTTTGCTTATAAAGGCAAACCAACTCGTTGTTTGAGTAGATGGTTAGAAAGACTCAGTCGGTTTCGGTTTACTGTTCATCATGTTGGGGGAACTGAAAATGCTGTGACTGATTGCTTATCCCAGATGTTTTTCCCTGAGGAATTTGAAGTAGATGACAGGGAATGCAGAGTATAAAAAGGGGGGGGGGGTGCAGTCGAGGAAAAGTAGGATGAAGAGCGAAATGGGGCAGATTTAGGCGAAGAGAAGTTGAGATGTAATATGGTGAAAAATTAGCGAGGTTGTAAAGAGGAGTTGTTGTTTGTAAATGTTCTCCAACTTTTCCCTAAGCTATTTAAAAATTAATGTGAGTATCAGAAGGAGGATTCTGAATGTCAGCAAATTGTGAGAGACATAAAGGATGGCAATAGTGAATATAGTCTGTTTAAAGGACTAGTAGGTAAGAGGATAAGACAGGGAAAATTTGTCATTTTTGTTCCAATGGAATTGAGATGTATGTTATTTAGTTATTGTCATGAGTCTCAAATGGGGGGACAAATGGGTTGAGACCGAACAATTTACCGAATCCAGGAATTATTTTAATGACCTAATATTAAGAGGTATCTGGAGGAATGGGTGCGAATCTGTAATAATTGTCAAAGGTCAAAGGCCCAAAATTGTAAGGCTATGGGGAAATATGAAGGAAGTGTTGCTAGTTACCCATGGGAAAGAGTTTACATAGATGTTGTGGCCCCATCGCCAAGAAGTACAGGGGGTTTTGTGTGTATTTCCCTAGGACTTGACGGTTTTACTAAGTATGTATTCTTTTTCCCTCTGCATGGCACCAAAAGTGCTGAGAATTGTATATTGTTACAGTCTAGGTTGTTTGCTGTATTTGGTTCTCCTGCTAAGATGGTGTGTGATAATACTACTTATTTTTGTTCTGGGGATGTCAACGACTTGTTGTTTAGTTGAGGGGGGGGGGGGGTGGTAAATTGATTTTTACCTCGCCGTACCATCCAAAAGGAAATGCAGTAGAGAGGTACAATCCCAATTGGAAGGTTGCCTTGCGCGTTTTATAGTCAGGAACCCATAGGAGATGGGATGAGATTTTAATAGCTATAGGATTTTGCTTCGAATATATTCCAGCTGAATGGTTTTTCGGAAGGAAAATCTTACACCTTGGTCATTTCATGGACCAGATCGGGAAACTGTTGACGGTAAAAATGTTGAAAATATGAGGAAGAGGTAACTCAAAATTTGGAATAGTATCATAAGACCCTTAAGGAAAAGTATAATAAGTTGAAGGGTGAGGTTTCTTTGAGAATGGGAGATAAGTTTCTCGTGGAATCTCACTTTTCATCCTCTAAGATTGATTACTTCATGGCTAAAATGGCACCTTTATGGATAGGGTCTTATGAAATAATTTCTTTTTTGACTACTGTAACAATATTACTGCGGGATGTATCAAATCCCCAGAGAGTACAGAAGGTACATTTTGGTAATGTGAAAAGGTATTATTAGTAGAGAAGATATAAGGCTGGATTGTTGTTTTAGAGTAAGTAAAAAGGGAAGGAGGATTGTGACGGATTTGTGGCCGTCACTATGAGTAAAATATGGTTTCTATTGGTTTTGGTTGGTCTGTTAAAGATTGCTGTTGCTTTCAGTAACCCTGTTGCGGAACTACCTACGTTGCTGTGATGTGTGACGCGTTGAGGTCCGCCGACCTTAAGGCTGAGAAGCTGGTGTTTTAGTGTATAAGCTTCTGATTGGTTGGGTCTTCCCGCCGCGGAAGAGGGCGTGGAATATTGCCAGTATAGAGGTAGCGGCTTCTGTATAGGGGGCGCCGTGATCGTAAAGATTGTGCTGCAGTGAACAGTCTCAAGGTGGGGGAAGTCTGGTGGAACGGAGGTTAGCATGTATAAATAGTCGTGCGCGCCGAGGGTTGGCAGAGACGCGCCCCGCCGGCGAGCAGGTTGGGACCAATGGAAAGGGGGAGCCCTCCTGGTTAGAAGAGAGAGTCGTCCGACAGTGATAAAGTTAAGTACTAATTAGTCTTCTACGAGGTATTTCTGCGATTAGGAACTTATAAATGTCACTAGTGGTGTTGTACTTGTAAATTTTCTGAGTGTGTCAGAAGGAACTTTGAGTCTTTTCACTCATGATGGTAACAAAATTCAGTTTCTGGATGAGTGATCGTGGGACTTGGTTTTTTAACTCCCCGAAGTTGGAGAGGTAAAGTTTTCAGAGGAATCGTTCATGATGAAGACTGTTTGAGAATTTTCCCGTCGTAGTAAAAGGAAGTGGACGGGTTTGGAACAGTGGGTATCGAAGGAAGGAAATAACTGAGGGAATTGCAGAATGTGTTTTGGATGGGACAGAGGGTTTTTTTTTTAATATGAAAACTTGGATTGGGACTTGGAGGTGGGAGAGCACGTGTGTGTGTGGGTTGATTGGAGTGGGGAAAAGGAAGTACGGACCACTTCTGTGGTTATAGTGTGGAGAGTATCCCTGGCCTATTCCACACTGGTTGGTGGAGTGAATGTCCTGTGGTGGAAATACGGACTGCTTCGGTGTTTATCGTAGGGAGAATATCCCTGGCCACCATAGGTTGTTTGGTGTTGTGTTTGTTGTGTGAATGGTTGGATAAATGAAGTCCCCGTCCAAAAGTGCTGTAACTTGGAATGGTGGGGACAATAGTAAATAGAGAAATGTTGAGACCACTCACTACATGCAGGTGGTTTTTGGTGTGAAGTTTAGTCGGGGTCGTGTCTCAGTATTATATTGTATTGGAGTATTACACAGAGTTTTAGGTATTGGTTGTTAGGCATATGTATTTTTTTCCGCTGTGTCTGAAAGGAAGGTAATGGTGCCAAATTCGTTTAGTGTGAAACAGCGTGAACCAGGTGCCTTCGGGAAGTTGTAATCCGGGATTTTGGAATAAGAAAACTAATATTTTGTACTTTTATAATAAAGAGATCTCAATTGTATTCGATTATGTGGTATTGTAGTCAGTTTTGTGTACACTTTTGTTTTGGTAAACTGAGAAACCGAATTGGTCGTGAAGTGTTGACAGGATCGTTTAAAATACATTTATTAATTGTTGATATTGTTTCATGGAGTGGATTCATGGTGGGATTGTTGAATAAATCTGAGTCCTTGTTTAAAGGAGTGCCTTTTTATGGTTATCATTTTCTCCTACTTCAGCACAGTTATGTTGATAGTACTATTTAACATTTTCAACACTGAAGTACTCTGCTATTGGTAAGGTGACATTTTGGTCATGATAGTTTGTTGTCCGTATGTCTTTATCTTGAGGATAGTACAAAGATGGACTCAAGGAGTGTGTAATGGTTGATTGTTTTCATGTGGTTGTGGACCAGGGGTCACATGCGTAATTTAAAAAATTACATTTAGCAAGTAACTTTCAGTACAAAAATTTCCTCCGTTTTTAGCTGAACCTTGAATATGAGGTCTTTCACAAAGAACCCCTTGTACTTAAAATAAATATGCTGACCGGAAAAAAGTTTGCACTACTGAGGTGTCAAACCCATAGACCAAAATTGCACTCACGCTTATAGAATTTCGCCCTTTCGCTGCATTAGTAGAATAACTTGCAGCCCACTCCGCAATTACGCGCGAACCTACGTAAATGTTTTACAGGACGTAGCACAGAAATAAATTAAATATTTCCTGCCCGCAAACTAAAACGTAATTGCTACGTCGTGGCGTCGCCCACAATCGCATGTAACGATGCTCTAAACTTCTTCCTTCATCCAGCAAGTGGCCAGTCGTACGTTACCGTTAAGGCGATATTTCACAATACCATATTCCCGTAAAAGCTTGTGCAGGGTCCGCCATAGCGACCGTTATACGGGTTAGTGTGGCACCCGCCACGGCATTTCCCGCCTTGTACGGCCAGATTTCGTACAAAGTTTGGTAATTGGACACGTCCTATTTTTCTTGGCAGGTCCCATACCAGGTTTCGTACCCGGCCAATCACATCGCAGTTTCAGAGCGTAAGGCGCTCCCCGTTGCTACTACTTGAAACGAGTTGATGAAGAAACCGAAAACGACGCGTCCATTTGATTATACATCAGTGAGGTTGAAACTCATTCAAATAGATTTAAAATATAATTATAAATAATATTGGTGATGACAAATTTTAATAGCTGTTTGAAACCGTTCTAAATACTTAGAACATTACCTACTGTATGAAAAATATTAATTAAATATCAAATATATCTACATTATATAAACTCGACGTTCAGAGTGTGAATTGGTGTGCAGTGTATAACCGCAGCGCACGAATAATATGTAACTTTCGGGCGTGAGTTCGAAACTACGCCAGACCCAGATTTTTTTAATCATTAAATTTTACATGCGGAGAATATCTCGGTACATAAAGAAAGAAAAAAACAATTTTTGCAACTGGTCAGTAATTTTCGTCAAAATAAATATAATACACTTGTACTCTAGTGACTTCGTCATTTTCAAGAAAATGAATGATACTCTACTAGTAAACAATCAATTTATGTAAAAGGAGAACAGTAATGTGGCAATATGAAGATATGCTAGCTATTTATTCATAGGCTTACGCAAGATACTAACTGATAGCAGTTCTACGAATGGGGTTCATATTTACTACAAACCATACACTGAGCACCCGCACCGAGGGTGCCAAATGCTAGTACGCAAACTGCTGTCATGTAATATGATTCTTCCATGGCGGCTCATATAGCGGCTGGTATACCGGCTCGTACACCAGGGCTTGTAGACACTTGTACAAAAACCAAGTACGACTGCAGGTATCGTGTAATTTCTGCTTTAGGGCCACTACTTTTTCGCGAAAAAAATTTGAGCACACAGTAGACTTCAATACTATATATACACCTCGGCTTTTGTCATACCTACATTGGCTGCTGGTATCATTACCGCATTTGACCTAGCCACTTAGGAATCCGTAACTCCGGCACTGTACCTTCGTGATTCATGCGCAAAGACTTAACACGGACTAGGGCATGTTAAAGCCAATCAGAAAAGCTGGACGACCCCACAATACTTTGAACTTTATCTTATCTCGAAATGTTTTTGCGGAATATCACTGCCCTTAATTGCCGTCAATGCTTTGTACCATACTGTAGGTGCGGCGAGCACAACAGTCTAACGCGAATTTACGTGCTCTGGAAATTAAACTTGCTTTAATAACGGCAAATACACGATTCGCGACATTCTCGAGCTTACCAAACAGGGAGTAGTCGCGGATTACCTGCGGATATCACGGCATAGATAAATACATCACACAGAGAAATTACGTAGCAGTGGCGTGTATTGAAGTGTTGCAAGGTAAGCTGGTGCTTCCTCAGCGCTGCAAACACTCATCGCACGTAGCAGGAACCAGTAACCAGAGTGGAGTCGGGAGAAACAGCATGTAATGCGGCCACTCACGAGAAAGCGGCGAGGCGACCATTACACATGTGCTGCGAGGTCAAATACACTATTACGTTTAACCCTTTCATGACCATTGCAGACAATCGTAAACGTGTTGCACAGGAAGCTTATGTATGACTGGTACTGTACTCTGCGGGGCTCAGTGCCAATGATCTTTATCGTAGGTAACTGATTCTTAAACCGTGCTTCTGCTCTATGTTATGATTGGTTCATATCGTTGTCACAGAACACAAATCCTACAGCTTATTGGTTGTGATCATGTAGCAACTACTTTTGTTAGCCTAATTATAATATGCATAAAAAACTATTTATTTTTAAACTCCAGAAATAGTAAATTAGTGTGGGAATGAAAGGTTTAAGTGGTCGATGTGTAAACTAGTAACCGATTGGGTATAGCACAGAGCAAAACACAACTTACCTTGCAACAGTTCGCCACACGACGCTATTACATAGATAAAACGTGAACATGATTTCTTGAGGTTCGGGCATTGCTAACGAGCGATGACCGCTGACAGCTATGATAGACTTACACTTAATAAGACAATTGCACAGACATTCTGAGTACTCAGATCATTGTCAAACAAGATCATATTACTTCTTATACGGAGAGGAGACTGAATAATAATTAATGGTTCGAGCACAACTTACGATGTAACACAGTAAATTCTGACCGGATTTCATAGTCAACAGAACCTCAACTCGATGTTTGAATTCTGAATCAAGCGATGGTTGCTTCTGAGCACGATGCCTTAGTGGTTACATGTACAGCACAGAAAAAAATATTTATTGGCTCCTTAAAAAAATATATTTTTGAATATAGAATTGTGAATTGTTGTTTTTTTCAGCTAATAAAGCAAATATTTGAAAAGACGAAGACTCTGTTCTGGGTAAATAAAATCCACCTTGAAAGAATTCAATCAGCTAAACATTAATTTTTGCCAAATAGAAGAAAGTATTTTCTTGTGCGTTGGAAACCCACCTACGTGTTTTTTTTATTAATACAACCAGGTTACAGAATAACTAAGACCATAGAAATGAAACCGTTGGGTGTATCGCTTAATCCAGTGGGATGCGGCAGCAGTATGGTGGAACGTCGTTCGCTAGTCAGCACCTGGACACAAACTTCTTTGTTTGCAGCACTACCTACTAATAGGGAGTATTTGGCGGCACGCAATATAACCAATCGAGCACAAGATTCGTATTCAGTTTCTCGTGCAGCCAACAAGTGATCAAGTACGGTCACAGAATTGAAAAAGAAATTGTTAGCAGAACTGACGAAGAGTGAAGAGATTTGGGCGGCTCTTAACAGCGAGGTCTTGAAAGGCGATAACGGTGAGTATGGAGTATGTCCCGGAATGAAAGGGCGGGGGACACGGGAGATTCCCGAATAAACCCGCCGACCAGCGGTAATCCGGGAGTGACCCGGTCAGGGATTTAACCCGGTTCGCCTTGGTGGGAGGCGAACAGGCTAACTGCTCAGTCACCGTAGCCCCTAACAAAACTGAAATTTTTTGTAACATTAATCTGCAAATTAAAATAAGTACTTTTAAAAACCTGCCTCGTTTGTACACTCACAGCCGAATCACATTATTAGGACCACCTGCTAGTATCCAGAGTACCCGACCTTCGCAGCACGGACAGCAGCTAGACGAGCTGGCAGTGACTCAGTAAGTGCTGATAGGTCTCCAGGGGTATCTGGAGCCATGCTGTCTGCAGTGCGTCTCACAACTGTTGAAGGGTGCGTGGCGGAGGATACAGACGGCGAACACGACGATAGAGGTGGTCCCACGGATGTTCAATTGGATAGAGATCGGGGCTGTTTGGGGGCCAGGGAAGAACTTTGAAGTCTTGTTCGTGCTCTTCCAGCCACGTGCGGACACTTCTAGTATTGTGACAAGGCGCACGTATTGTCGTGCTGGAAGAACCAATCCTCCCGAGGAAAAACAATCATAATGTATGAGTGGACGTGATCGCCGAGGATGGATTCATAACCAAACCGATCAAGGGTACCTTCCACGCGGATTATGGGTAGAGTAACCTGTTTTTTGCGATAGCATTTCCGGAAAAGTTGTCTTCCGACATATTTTAGTTCAGAACCATTTCCGTGACTGGATCATTTGAATTGTTACGCGCCTTATCTGCCTGCCCGTGAATCACGGACTGTCAGTATCGGCGAAACTTAATCCTGATTGGCTTAATTTTTTTCACAAATTGTCTTCACACTAAGAGGGACCAATAGCCAAATCAATACTGCAATTGTGCACATAGGATATTGAAGTCTACCATACGCGTAAATCTTTTCGCGAAAAACAGGTGGCCCTAATTATGGGACGTAGATAATACTACGAGAACATTCTCCAGAACATAACACTGCCCCACAGCCTTGTGTTCATCCAGCTGCTACGGTGGTGCCGTCGCGTGCATCGTATTGGCTCGTTCTCTATCAGGCGGCATGCTCCTTGCCAGATTCAGCTCCCTTCCCTTGCTTTCCAATCATTTCCATCCTTTAATTACTCGTCCTTGACCTGTTTATTTAAGCAAGTTTATTTAAGCTGGTTCACGTCGTGCACAAGGGAGATTCTACGCTTCTGCCCTGCTAAAACAACCTCACTACGCCTGATGAAGATCGACGACGCCTGTTCAGAAAAACTGAATTAGTCAATGTGAGCTAAATTGTCTGTTAATGCTTTACTATGGGTACTCTGAGTCGCTGTTTTTCAATTCAATGTAGTTGAGTGGTAGAAATTAAGGAGGTCATGAAACGGCGAGTCGCGGCTTCAGCATTTAAACATTGGGTCAGTTGTAGTAATTTTTAAACTTTTTTTGTTGAATAGTTCGTGTTTGTCATGGGCTAGGTAGTTTGTAGTATTTTTCAAAATTCTAGTTTTTATGACTTTCTAAATTGTAGTTTTGGCTTTTACTAAACGCTTACTTGCTGTTTTGTTCCTGTTTCTTAACATGTTGTGGTAGTTTTGTCTGCTGCCCATGTTTCTCTTGAGTCAAATTGTTCCTATATTGATGCCACGATTCATGCGTTTGGCGTAGGTCATATTCGTTTTAAATGTCTTTGTAAATAATCAATTTTTAGTATAACTTTTTAATTAAATTTTTATGTGTATATTTTATATAAAGGAAACACTGGCGGGCGTGCATTACTGCCCTCGTTTACTTTGTTGTTATACATATGCTTCTATATAATCCAGTCATCAAAGTATTAATGCATTAATTGTAGCATTTTTCCATTCTGCACAATTTCAATTTAACCTTTTACTGTATAATAAAGTAAGTTAAAGCTTATTCTATTTTGGCTCAAGTTGGTCAGTGGAGTTTTAAATAGACTGTGAATTGTTTGCTAATATTTGCTGAGGGCCTTTTCAATTAATTGAATTTAAAGAAAAGTTAGATACTCAGTGTAAGTACTTGGGATACACGTAACCATTTACAGTACAATATTACGTGTATTGTCTTGCTACAAAGTAACTAATGCACAATTTTTTAATTGCTTAAAGGTGTGAATGCGCATATGTGTATATGTCATTTCATTGTGTTTTTTCTTCAATAATCCATGTTGAATTATTTTACTAGGTGCTGTTTGTACTGTTTTTTGAGGAAATATATAATTATTGAAGTGCATTTTGTTCATGTATAATTTGTACTTGGCACACAGCAATGGATACAGGTTATGGGTTCTTTGGTGTTTCTCACCGGACATGCTGACGTCCATCCGTTCTATGCAGCTGAAACCGTGACTCGTTGGGGACTACCCGTTGCCAAACATCAGCGGTCCAGTCGCTATACTGTCGAACAAATTCCAGTCGTCCCCGTCTATGCACCTGTGTTAGCATGAGTCCAGTCATCCACCACCTACTACGGAGCCCTATTCGCAGAATTGTTGCGGTAGACATGTTCTAGATGCCCCCTGGTTCATTTGGACGGTGAAATGTTCCACTGTAGTCTGTCAGTTGGCCTTCATGCACCGTCGTAATCGACGTTCACCTCGGACATCAATGGCGCGTGGAGCTCCTCAGTTTCCACGACAGTTTTTCCCAATGGTTACATTCGTCCACTCACGATACACCTTTACCATAGAGGCACGTGAACAGTTCACAAAACCTTCGCTGTTTCCGAAATGCCCTTCCCCCTCCCCCTCCTTGTTTTGAAAGCCGATGATAATCCCTTTTTGCAACTCGGTTAAATCACTTCGCTTACCCATGACAGCAGAAAGCGCACTGTGTACAGCCAGCCTGTCAGTCGCATTATATACCCGCTTCACCAGCCCACGTCACGGGCCATGCGTCATGGGTTACGCGTGGCAGATGGCACTTCTAGTAGGTGGTCATAATAATTAGAGATCCGGAAATCTTGTGGATTCATTTGGCAACAAGTTAGACTCCACATTCCTGTGTACACTCGAGCCTCAGTTAGTTGTTCATTGACTGATGTCCTCCAGTTTCATAGCAAACCAAGTAGAACGGTATTCGATCCTTGTTTTCGTGCAGGTCAGTTATTGGTTCAAATTCGTCCAGGGCGTGTCTTGCAAACTGTGATCCAATTGAGACAGGAAGTCAAATGTAAACGCGTTTTAAGTCTAGCTTGTCCTGATATGAAATCGCGAAATTTCTAGGACTCTAATAATAATGTTATTCGACTGCTTAGAACGCTTCGGAAAATATGCTGGTGTTAAAATTAAAGAACAAAACATGTTAGAAATTCAGGTAAAGATGCCGCAAATTGTTAAGAGAATTTCACTGTTCAACGTTCCACTTATCCTCGCTTGCAATCTGCGACGACAAAGGAGAGATAATTTTAGTGCAGGTTGAAAGAATTATATATTACGTGGCTTTTAAATTTCAAACGATATGCTCGTCACTACGAAGATCTATTTGGGGAAATTTCATTGGATAGCACTGGCAATATAAGAAAATTTTAAGTTATTAAACAGCTCACACAAACGGAAATGGTTGTCATAAAATTATAAAACTCTGTAGTTTTTACTAAATATTTTTGGTAGTAATTTCCCAATTATTTAAGTACTGAACTATGTTTACTGTGCACATTTAGTCTTACCTGTGTCACAAAAGGAAATACGATGAATACAGAACGTATGAAAAACCTTGTGTTTTTTAATAAGGTACTTACATTAGTTTCGCTTTTCAAGTAATAATTATTTTTCTTTCCAAGTTTGAGTGTTAACTGAAGTCCTACATGTCTAGTGAGCTTTCACTTATATATTTATTCCAGACGTTGTTTAATAGCGAATTTCAAATACTGGACTGGACATCACTCAGTGTGCACTGGCCGAGTGCGCGTGGTCGAGTTTGTCTGCATTCGCAGTAAGTATTGTCATTTTCAATGTTACAGTTTTCAACTGTACTGAAACTGAGCGCACTGAGTGCAATCTCTCTCAAAGTCACTGAGACAGTTTGAATTGAAAATATAGCCAACAAACAAGCACCCACTGGCTGGAAACCCATAAAACTTGTTCGCGTATCTCCGGACAGTTGGGTCCAAAAACTCTTAATACGGGGACGTAAATCTCTTATCGCTTTATTACACATAGGCAACGCCTGGTAGATCTGTTAATATATTACAATTTATTATATATAATTAGAGACATGCAAATTTCGCGTTATTATCTGGTGGCATGCTATCGTTCACAGTCCTATATGCACTCGAGTCGATGTGGTATTTTTATTGGCTTCTGCAAAAGAGAGGACCTATATTCCCTTTTGAGGTGGGACGTGATTGGGCTATCGTGTCGTTACTTGTTTCCGATTGGTACAAGGCTGCCCTGTGAGTGTCAAACAAACTGTAGACCAATGACAACATCAATAAAAACGCACACGAGTTTGAAGTCTCCTCTGTTTCCAAATACGTATTTTGCAGGTCTCCACATATATTTTACTTGTATATTGTGTTGTACTATGTTATGTTATAGGTGAAGTGTTATAATTAGGGACACCCACATTTCGTGAAAAGATTTCACGACTAGTTGTATTTCATCACACTTTAGCTCAAATCCACTGTCGTGATTGGATGGTTTCTGTATCACACGTATTAGGTGTCTGCATGCGAATCCCAAATGTACAGCATTGAAGTTACTTAATTTTGAATGGCCAGTCAAGTAGGAAAATATATTCTCCCAAAGACACTAGACCAATAAGCTAAAGAAAACTGCTTGTGCGTCCATAGGCTATTGAAATCTAGCGTGTGCGGAAATCATTTCGCGAAATTGGGGTGTCCCTAGTTATAATATGTTATACGTTGTGTGTTGTGTGTCGTGTGTGTCATGTTATGACCAAACACCATGTTCGATCATTGTCAGCATGCTCACGCCGCCCTCTCCTTGAGACTTCACAGCTGATCCGCGTGGTTGTTGCCTGCTGGAGTGTCATGTGTGTGTGTGGTTCGCCTGCAGGTGTCGTGGATCCGGAAGCGCGACCTGCACATCCTCACGGTGGGCATCCTGACGTACACGAGCGATGCGCGCTTCCAGGTCATCCGACCCGACAAGTCCGACAACTGGACACTGCAGATCAAGTTTCCGCAGGAGCGCGACTCCGGCATCTACGAGTGCCAGGTCAACACCGAGCCCAAGATGAGCCTCGCCTTCCGCCTCAACGTCATAGGTGAGTGTCACCTCCTTCACACACCTCCCGGACCACACTATCACATTTAGACGTTGCGTTATGCAGCAAAGTGTTGCCGGACTCGCTGTCGGGTAATTGCGTTATGTTCACGTTAAAGTGGGTGTTTCTGAAACCTGCTTGAGACGTACTTTTTCTGACTTCAGTTCTGATGAAAATGCTCCATTATAAGCAGTAAGTTTCTACTGATTATTTTAGTTTCTGGTAGTCGCTGGCTTAACGATGATTTCTACTGATATCTTGTAAATATCACTGATTCGGCACTAGAAAACTCGGTGCATTGTTTCGCCAGTAGCTAAAAAGTTTCAGTAAGAATAATTTCACTGATTGAGACCGTTGTTTCACATTGAGAGTATACGTTCTGGTAACAGCTGGCGGAATTCCTATCCACGTCCTTTCATATTTTCCTTACTGTGCACGTGTTGCAGTGCTGATGGGGGGAGAAGGGGTGGCAATCCACTTTGCTGCGTTCTCCGATCGTGCTTATACAGCAAAAGACGAATTTCTATCTCCACTACAACACGTGTTCAGTATCGACAGATCAGTGAATGGACCCGGGAGACCTTCCCTGACATGCGGTTCACCGAGCACATATCGATGAAACTTTTGAAATAAAAAAGTTCCTGCCACTAACTCCATACATTTTAACGGCGATACCGACTGCATGAAGCCAGTCAATTTGGCAGTAGTACAGGATAATTATTACCATAACTTAAAGTGGCATTGGAAGTGCGACGTTCACACTTGTAGACACTGAATTTATTAAAATTATTTACAGTTAATTGTTTGTATCTAGGTGTAAGAATCAGTATATTAGTAACGTATTTACGTTCCGAAATATTCTCAAATCTCGCATTATCGACGGTTGAGAAGTAATCGTGTCCGTAACAATTATAATTTTATATGCGACGGAAAGATGGAAAATTGACAGAAAATCGTATCCTAAGCAGGGACTTCAAAAGGTGTTCATTTTTAACAGCTTAAAATTTATAAAAGGACTTACTGTTACCTCAGTGAAGTCGGCCTCAGTGCCGGTAGATAGTTCGCGCTCCGACTTACGGTGCAAGTAATTAAGGGTTGGAATACTCGGTAAGGCTTGGGTGTAAATATCGTGTTCATGTGTTTGACCTTGAATTCGGCATCCGATATGGGGAACCATCACATGGTTCTGTCACGAATCAACTTCTGTCGACCAATAGGATCAGTCAAAAATATATAACATCTGCATCATGGTGGCGAATGTGTGACTGGCGGCATTTGCCCTGGGCACGTCCATTTCGCCATCGTGTTCATTCTGTAGCTGATCTTTTCCCCTTGTCACATATCCATTCCTTTAGCTGGCCGTAAAGAAAGCTCTATCCGTCGGGTAACGCAGCAGTTTCCAATTACCACCAGCCTTCTCTCGTCCATGCTTCCTCGGCCCAGTTTTAACGTGATAACGACGACATGATTATATTTTTCACAACCATGTTTCGGACACTCCATAACAGTACCTTTTTTTTTTGTAAACTTGCTACGTTTGAATACGCCTACTTCGTATGAATGCAAAATAATCACTGTTAGTATCACTAAGATTCACCAGATAACTGGTGGCGTTTCAGTAATAGGTTATACACAAGTTTTCTGTTAATGGTATATCGCTCTCGTTACTGAGAATTCCCTAACCAGAGGGGTCGCTGATCATTGAAAACAGTGTGAAGTACATATTTATGTAGTCTGAGAAAAAAATGTTACAATAATGTCTCATTTACAAACGATATGTTAACGATTTCGCATACCAAATTACGCAAATCCCTAATACAGTAGTGTATATTTGTAACATATCAAACACGCAAGAGCATATAATTTTATTATAAACAATAGTCACTCTTGCTTGCCATGCCATTATATTTTTAGTAACGATTTCCCAACAATTGTTACCATATTATCTGAAAAAATAAAAACTCCAAAGATTGTTATATAAGCCAATCCAAAAAAAAAAAATGTAAATTATAATTAATTTTCGTCAGGGTGCCGAACCGAGAGAGAACTTGGCAGGGCAAGTTCAGAAATGTCGAAGTCTGGCGATCAAGATAGCCACAAAATTTGGCGGCCCGAATAAGAAATTTTCATTTTTGTGATTTATAAAAAAAAGCGATAATGCCTCCGTTCGCTCTGTCATTGTTTTTCGAGAAGCGTGCGATATGTGCTGCCACGTTACAAGATATGGTGCCCTAATTTATTTTAAACATCAACAAGTGCACAGATTGGCGCCATGGTATAATGTATTTTCACCTCAGAAATCATGCAATATTAATTGCTTCGAGAATAACTATGAAATGGTTGTTTTACAATTTTTTTTTTTCGGCAATAGAGTTCTGGTTCGAACTAATTTCACAACACAAACAACACTTATGCAAGTATTAAAAACGTGGGTCATTTCATGGTATTCGACCTAATTCGTTGTTTCTTTCGTATGTGACGTGAAAACAACAGGGAGCTCTGGGCAAAACCAATGGAGTGGTAAGGTTGTTACGAATGACACCTAGAAAGATTAAGCACAAATTGTAGAGTGTGAGAAAATAGAAGTTCAAGGTATTTTTTTTTTTTTTTAACGTGACAACTTTTCTAGATCTTGGTAAGAATCATAAGAGTAAAATAGTCTGTTCTTGCCAAGGGGTGTTTAGCTCTTTTGCGATCCTAGCTATAAAACATTAATTTTTACACTATTTTTTTCTGAGTGTAGGCGATCAAAACTACGTCTCTATTTTTTTATCATTAATAATAGTATTAATAATAACAATAATATACATGTTCATGATATTAATGGTTTTAGTTCACAGATGTCTAGCGCTAGCCGTTTTCAAGGTAATCGTGCATTTTTTGCGGACAATGTTTTCGTGTGTGTGTTGCAATGAAGGCTCTTGCATCGTACCGAGAAATGTGAACGCCTACAGTTACTTTATTCAACTAAACGGTGTCCGTAATAGTTGATGAATCTTGGTGTAGGGCATAACGATTACCCAACCCTCCTTCAGACAGTGCCTTTCCAGCTCTTAACACAGTAGCTTGATGCCAGAAGTATCAAATTAATTTTAGCACTGTTTGACCGTAATTAACGGAGAAACTATTAAAGAAAATATTTTTTCGTCTGCTTGTATTCGACGCAATAAGGACAACATTGGTGAGGTAATGTTAATAACGATGACGTATGTTCAAAATCCCCGTCATCAGCAGCAATAGTGTCTGAAATGCTGTAGAACAGAACGACAAACAGCAGGCAGTCACAATCGCGTCTCTCGTGGCATCCAGTGGATGCACTTTGTCTTATAAACAGTGTTCTTCAGAGATCTAAAGATCTTCAGAGATATCTAAATCTAGATATATGGGTGGATATTCAACACTTCCTCTTCAACCTAATCACCTCCCACAACAAATGTTTCATCCAGGAGCGACCGTCCTGCTGTAAAAAGCAATCGTCATTTGGATATAGCAGATGAACAGCTGGTACAATGTTTACCTACAACATGGTATAGTAACTTTCAGCTGTCACCGTTTCGTCAAAGAATAACAGCCCCACAAGCAATCTGACAGACATACCGCACCACAATGTTAATCCAGGAAGATAAACTGCTTGTTCTGTCACACTGTTGTGAATCTCGTCGGCCCATTACACACAGTTGTGGCGTTCGACAGTTCCATTCTGTTTAAAGGTCTCCTCATCGGACCAAACAATTACGGGAGTAAAATGTTCCTTGTTGTTTCGCATGTCCACAACCCACGCACAGGATTCAACATGCCTGTCTGGGTCTTCGTCATTCGTGGCGTGAAGTAAGATGGAAGTGTAGGGCCTACACTTTACTTATTTTTAAATACGAGGGACATTCAGTTTACTGACACCTCACTCACGCACAGTTTGCCGTACGTACTTGGACTTACCCCCGAGGGAATGTGTGCAACACAGCCTCGCACTTTCTTCGTCCGTTGTCGTTCTCTTCCTGCCGCACCGTCCTTTCTTCACGTCATGCACAGTTCCGTCCCTCTCAAACTTGTCACGTTTCATTGTTACGCGTGACGGTGGCGCAGTATTGAATTCTGCCCTCCTTTGTCTCCGCACCTCAGTCATGTCCTCACGTTCCCAATAACACTATAAAATCAACTTACGCTGCTCTAAAGGAAACTTTGTCACTTCCGACATTTCCTTTACAAGTGTAGTGCTGCCGTTCGTGGCTGCAAACGAAGCTGACGACACAGAATGGCTACAAACGCTCGCGCACAACCAACGTTGTCCTCATAGCATTAAATGCTTGCAGTCTCATCAGCCCTGTTATTACCGTTCAAATAGCGTAAACATTAATTTCGGACACCCAGTACTTTAAGGCAGGCCATCATTGTTTAGTTTCAGTACTGCGAGAGAACAATGGATGTCTACACGAATTCCGAGCTGACGGACGTGGTCCTGGCATATTGTGAAGTTAACGGAGACAGGCGGATGTTTGCACGTGTGTACCGCGACAGATATTCGACACATCAGCTTAACCATAAGACCTTTGGTCATATCACACAGAGGCTGCAGGAAACAGGCATCTTCCTACGACGAGGTTGATCTGGTTATCCTACAAACTTTCGAGATCCACTTTTCGTAAGGGTGGTATTGGACAGTGTAGATGACAATGCTTCAACAAGTGCCTGCATTATGGCACGTAGAGTGTGTCCATCGCAAGCCACAGTGTTAGGTGAGTATGAAGAGCTTCTGCGACTATACCACGTGCGAAAGGTGCAGGCATTAGGGCTAGCGGATTATGCTCCTCGGCTACAAATCTGCTTGTGGTTCCTACATAAATCTGCCTTGGTTCGTGTTATCTCCTTAGTAGTAAGGTTTGCAGCTACATACACACGGTAAGGTTATTTCAACAATATAAATTATCACATTTGGGACTACGCCAACCCTCGTACAATTTCAATGTGGGGCTAAAGGCTGTTCACGAAGTGAGCGCTTTTCAAATCAACCTTATAAAATTGCCACTGCTCCAACTTGCATACATTTCTCGGACGCACTGAGAGACATGCGCCCAGTAAAGTTGTTAATGATGGAGGGAAAGTAGTTCCATTTATTAACGTGTTGGGTAACTATTTGTGATAAATTAAATTATTTCTTTCGATTCCTATTATATTAATACATCGAAGTGGAAAAATTAGCAGATTTGTAATATATTTACTTGTCTAATAATTTCACAGGTTCGCTTGGCCGACGCATGAATAACGTGGTGAGACCTATGGTAATATTAATTTTACATAAGACGGAAGAATACACAACGTGCATACACGTATATATTAAACTGGGCTTTCAAAAGTACTCAGTTTACCGGAAACAGCCTATACCAGCAACGGTTGGCAGTTAACACGTGGGCTGGCTTAGTGAGTAACTATCTGAATGGGTCATACTCGCTGCCCCACCATTTGACATGCTGCATGTACTGGCAGTTTCTGCGGTTCACATTACCAGAGTTCCTGTAGGAAGCACCGCTCGCCGTCCGAGAACGCATGTGGCCACAGTACGACGATGCAAAACCTCGTTTCACAGAATTTTCCACGCTATGGAGTGGAAGGGGCACCAAGCTCGCCCGACCTGAATCCACCAGTTCTGGCTGTGAAGATTTCTAAAGGCGTACATTCAAGAGACACCCGTTGAATCTGAGGAGGATTTGTTAGGGACGGTCATGGCTGCCCGTAATAAGGTGGAGGTTACAACCAGTGTTTTTCAATGGATACAACGATCGCTAATATGCCGCATAAATTACGGCTGTTAGGTTGGAGGAAGTCGTTTAGAACATTTGTTGTGAAGTTTCAAATGTTACAGGCCAGCGACTGCAATGTCTGATTTGTACGTTCAGTTAATGGCGTCACTGCAGACACCAAAAAGGCGAACTGCAGTGTATGGTAATGTACTGTTGGTACACAAAGCTTAAGAAACGCATTATAAAGAACACATGCAACTACGCCATTGTATCCGCTTCATAACATACAAACACCAATATGCGTTACATCTGTAAGGAGTAAATGTAAGTGGTTGGTGTTTACACAGCACATTTATGTACAGAAGGACTTAAGTTGACGCAACCTCCAAGATAACAGAGGTCTCTGGACACTTGTAAACAGACTCGATGCTCGTAAATGTGGGTCATGCTAGGGATTGTAAGTGAACCTTCGCCGATTCGGCCTTCTCGCCACATTCGTGTGATGTAGTGAGTAATGGCGTCGTTTTGGCAGAGCTGGGAGCGTGTTGATGTAAGACTTAAGGAGCAAGCAGAAATCGCTATATCGTACAACATTGTACATACATCGACTATTACAAACACCATTTATCTACACAGACGACACTTTTAAAGTTCATAATTACCGACGCGATCCGAGAGTCCACATCACACCACACAAGCACTGACTGCAACAAATGTGCGATTGCCTCGAAAACGGTAAGGATTAGAGTGTTACACTATCATGATTTTTCATTAATTTGTATACTGTGTTTCATACCTATCAAACACTGGTAATACTTTGCATGGCATATTTATTTACAAAAAAACAAAAACAAGGTTGTAATCGGTTATTTCTTACATGATGACTGTGGGCGCCATGTAAGGTATTGGTTTAAGTAATTAGTACGTAAAGTTTTGTTGTTCTAACTCAGGAATTTTTTGTAATATACTTTTCACCATCCACTTTTCAGATATTCTACAGCACTTCACATTTTTAGATCACCTATGGGTGTCTTAGATCAAACAATATATTTTTTAGTGAGAAAATAACCTGCTCGTGTTTGTCTTTCTGAATCTCGTTTTTAGAGAAATAACATGAACCTTACCCTCTTACATGAATATCGTGCAGAAAGTTACTGTCTATATCATTGTGGATTTACTTTAGTGGAGGGGACCACGACCGCAACAAGAAGTACGAGTGCTTGACAAGTTGCCTGGTTCCAGGCAACTTGCCTCGGTGTCGCGTGTCGTGTTTCAAGAGACGCCTGCCTCGTCGACACGACGCGACGTCTGATGTCGCTTTGGGGGAGAACCGGAGAACGCGTAAATAGAAACTCATAATTGCCACTCGCCGCAGTCTTCCGCGCCACCAGACGTTTGTCACATTAATTAGTAACACCACGGCGAGGAAGCACACTCGTGGGACCTACAGCGAGCTTCTTGGTGGATGGCGGTACGCGAGTCTGCAAATGCGGCGCAAAGATTTTAAATAGAATTAATACAATTATTTTCAATTATATATAACACGAGATGAAGAGAGGGAGGATAAATTTAGGGGGTGGTAATATTCTAAATTATCACAAAATAAAAAAGCAGCGTAAGTTTTACATACCTCAAATATAGGTATCGTTTCCATGGTGGAGCTTGATATTCCAAAAATAGCTCTTAGATATAATTTTACTCAGTCAAAAGATGTAATTTGTTAGGCCTTCAAAAAATAGCAAAAAGGTCTGTTTTTCTTACTCCTGGTTATTGCATGGTAAACAATGCGGCGTAATTATTTCACTGTTCGCGGATTTTGTCTGACAAAATCTTCGTTCATATTGTTACAAAATATATTTAGTGATAGTATGAGTAAAATAAAATGAGGTTACTGACAGTTTGACTCTTTATTATAGACCTTATAGCTGTTAATAGACTTTAATACTTTGGGTACTTTTGAGAAGTTAGTAATTAATTGCAACTCGCCGCTACTGATATGGTAGCATTCAAATTGTCTTTCCGTCTTTCAAAGAGGGACGTAACTGTGCGCATTGATAAACGCGTGAATGTAATTACATGAAAATGTACTATATTTCAACGTAGCCTTTAAGAAATTATGATCATGCTCTGGCAATAAATAGTACAAATGGGCTGCCCAACTGCATAATTGGTTTGGTGTGTTTATAATGTGACGGTGTGTCTAGAACATCGCACAATTATCGCCTACAATGCTGCTTAATTACGTGTCCTACGAGGGATATCGGCTGGGTTATTCAACATACCTAGCTATGCCCCCGTTCGATGCCCGGCGGTGCGGGACGGCAAGTCGAGGTCTGACTTCCGCACCACGATCAGATGGTCGACTGGACGATGACGTCGGGTCTTCCTCCCCTCCAACTCCTCTACGTCCCATCCTCCATCCTCAGCTACTGGCCAACGGGCGTTGCCTAGAGACGGTGCAACGCTTCTACTACGTCATCGGGTTGTGATTGCGCCGTCAAGACGATCACCGCTACCTTTATGAAGTTTCCTCAACACCTTACGTCACAAACTCGGATTCTGGTGCTGGGGGGATGGGGAGGCTAGACTACATATACTCTGGCCTGAAGACTGCTTGAGAGAGAACATGAGGTGGGTTTTATAGGAGGAATACTTTAAAATAGTAGTATTTTAATGGACATTTATTATATTTGGGCATTTACTCTGTAATTTTATTTAAGCCAAATATTATTGCAATTGTGAAATTTTAACCGTAATCATTCCAATGTGTTTAAGATTGTTTTAATGACCTTTTACATCTTTGAATTGAAATTTTTGGGGAATTTTGCATATATATATATATATATATATATATATATATAATGACAATATGAATTATCTCCAGTTGTGAGAAATAAACCATTGCCATTAGCTTCGGTTTTTAACATTATAACTGCGGGTTTATATATATATATATATATATATATATTGTATATATATATATATATATAGTTTATTTCTCACAACTGGAGATAGTTCATATTGTCATTTGTTCCTATGGGATGAGTTTCTTTAACTGAGTTGTCCAACATATTTGTGATATCTGCGCAAAGTTTTAAATAATTTATTTGTCCATACATTGATATGGATGTTGTGGGATGAGAAGGATGCATTGGTCATTGTCATGAGGTGGATGGGTTTCCTCCGGGAGCTCCCGCCCCATGTCAATAAATATTTCCAAACATTGTGTCGAAGATTCTACATCGAAACACACTTTACAAACAGATAAAATTCAATGAAGATATTACAGTACAAGCAGGAATAAAGCTATTTTTACCAAATATCTACAGAAAATTTAACTTTCATAAACTAATTTACAAAAATGTAATTAAACACGGCATTTTGTTCCAGAGTAAAATAGTTAATGATCACGGAAACGATACGAAATATTTTAGAAAGGTGGTATGTGATTCAGTTTCAACACTTTTAGGTTTTTCGCCAATTGAAGCTTTATTATGTTCGATTCTCGGCCCAGTGACCCTGATTTCGGATTTCAGTGGTTTCCGAAAATCACTCCAAGCGAATGCAAACAAGCTTCCTTACCGCAGTGTATGGCCTCTTCCTTCCCCAATTCTAATTGTTTGAGCAATTCTCCTCTAGCAATGCCGATGTTGACGGGCACTCCAAAAATTAAAAAAACATCACATACTCGCAAAATTATTTTGCTTGGTTCGAAAATAGCGAACTACGGTTACCAGTTTATTTTAATTATTCTTTTTTACATATGGTGATTCTGTCAATTCTTTACTCCTATATATAGTTATATTAGGGTAACTAATTGCGAGCATACATGTTCCCTCTTAAAATTAATCGAGTTCAAGTATTATGTCACCGCTATAGCTATGTTCCCCCTATTATGGGGCAAAGAGGCAGTAACAGTTTGAAATTACCTGACGTCATTGTGTATTTAAGCATCAAGTTGGAATTAAGTTGGTTCGGAACACGATATAATCAGAAGTAATTGCCGCCTTTAGATTTGCTGTTTTTTAACAGTACGAGTTAAATAAAAATAAAATGCGGTGCATAAAAATGTACACAGTCCTTTTCCAAGTACACATTCATTGTCATATAAATTTGCGCTCTATGAGGGACTCGTTGGATTCAAAGGGATTTTCACAAGCACCATGGCGTAGGAGACTTAAGAAATGATAAAAATGATCATTGCATAAGGAAAATTTCCCCCAACACCTGCGGCACGTAATTAAGGGCACCTTAAATTCTCTTCGAACCTCTCGTGCCTGAACACGTGCCCAGGTAGAAATGGGAATGGAATAAAACGCAATATTTCATCCTGTGGCATATTTGATCATAGTTTTTACAAATTATTCTCGAAATTACGAGCATTTCTACATTGAAGAAAAGCTGGCGTGGATCGTGCGGTCCCACAAATGTTCGTTTGGTAGCAAACCACTGAGGGAGTGACATAAAACACACCTGGGAAACCGCAGATGTGTACGGGATAGCGTTGCCTTTGCCGAAAACTGGTTGCTGGTCTCTCCGCCAGGTATGGTAGCACATTAGATGCAGAATGACTTTAACATATCGCTGTGCATTCAGCTACACTCGTGTCACCACCAGGGACGAATGATGATCATTCCTGGCACATGTTTTCGTTTAAAAGGTTTTACAACTAGTTTAGCTCCCAGAAACACTCCAGCTCAGAACCTCTTTCGTGATTGGATTATTTGAATTGTTACGCGTCTTCGCTGACAGCCCGCCAATCACGGTTCAGTATTAGAGTAACTTTATTCTGACTGGCCGAGTCAAGCAAAAACAAATACGTCTTGCGACAAAGACGCGCGGGCAGTACCAAAGTAAATATGCAGATGTGTATATAGGATATTGCAGTCTAACCTGTGCCGGAATATTTTTGCGAGAAAAAAAACATATCACTGTAACGATTGTATGCAAGTGTTTCCAATAGCATCACGCAAGCAGCAGGGGAAGTTGTGCCTCTGTAAAGAGAAGCAGTGATTGTAGCGTTCACTTGCGGCCCTCCAAATGCTTGCTTGGTGGACACCAGTTCCCAAAGAACAGCCTAATTCGTCGCTACATAATATAAGTTTTCGTCCAAAAAACATTTCATTTTTATTATTTATATTGGATAAATTATTCAAAACTATACAGTATACAAGATAAATCCTGTCGTCGGGTTGTCTGCTGTGAACTTATTTAACCAAAGATTGGTATATAATGTGAGGATATGTTCTTTCATTATCACCACTGCCAGTGTCTTGCTATGAAGGTTTATGTAAGTAAACTATTTTAAACTTCAATCATAGTTTGGTAGAACACGTTGTTTTGGACCAAATGTGGTAATGTGGAACTTGTGAAAATGCTGCAAAAGTGTGTGTCATTTAAAATCCGAAAATGCCAGATGGAATTTAAAGTATGAATGTGTTCGTTGTAATATAGGCCTAGCCCACAAAGCAGTGGGGAAGTGTGTGTGTGTGTGTGTGTGTGTGCCGACATCACAAAAATTAAAACCACGTTGCTGAATTGTTAACGGCAGAACATGTAAAGGTCGGTGGGATCGCATATTTTCCTTACAGTGTAGGTGTATCGAAATGCATCTGGAGAGATATGGTACTCTAGTGAAACCACCGAATTTCGCTGGATGGTCTTCAAGGAACCCGTTGGCTCTGTTTGTGTCTGTCCGACAGTAAAACGGACCTCACTTTTTGTGGTCAGTCAGGGTCGTCCAGAACCTGTCCGCCCCGCACGAGTAACATCAGTTGTCCATCGCTCCCAACACAAACTGATTGTGAAGTCGAAAACTGTCTAGATAACGGACGGCACGCCATTCACCCTGATTCTCGTATCCCTATCATACGGTTTCTCTCGTATTCCGACAGATGTTCGTGCTGTGGTATCGTGAGTCTTTCTGGTACGCCTTATCCGTCATTAACTCATTTAGTTCCACTGTACACACTTGTGTACATTACGCACGTGTAGGTAATTTTTGGTCTATACTGCACACAACGAAACTCACTGATCGGTGATCTTATCTGTGGGTAAATTATTCGCAAATCGTCTAACTGGCCTAGGTCATAACTAGTTAATATTACTTAAGACGAATATATTGCATAAGTATCATTGGCTGTGACAACTAAATAAGTGTTTTGTCGACTTAAGGGCAGCACGCATCATAAAATATCTTGTTTTGAACACCCGAAACGGTAAATTTCATATGGGGTCTGAAAGGGTTAGTTACGCCTAGCAGTAATCGCCCATGTCACGCAAATAGATTGTTCTAAGGACTGTTTATACATATAACATGTAGAGCGACAGCATCAACCTCGTGCGATGTATGTACTTGCACCGTCGTACAAAACTTTTAACGATAAAGATCCAAAAATTCTTATGCCAATGAGTGTATAATTTATGCCAGATTGATTTTCACACGTAAAACAAGGTTTTCTTGGGAAATCAAATTAAATTAAGGTACACGTGATAGTGAGATCAAGTAAGTTTTGACAGTACTATTAGCGAGTCGTGAACTAGTGTTGGCGACACACCGAGAAGATAAAAATCTGTATAGTTCACATGTTAGAGTGGCGCAACTTTGTGGACATCAGGGGAAATAACATCAATATCCTGCTCTTACGTCCCGCTGCCAGCGTCATGACTCGGGGGCGAAGGCCTGAGGATGTGTGCAGTTCTCTGGTATCGACGCCCCAGTGGCCACGCCGCCGCATACCTCCAGGGCTACAACGCTCTTCCCCGAGCGTCCCGCAGCGGAATTAGATTTGCTTGGCGGTCGCTTTGATGCAACCGTGCTCAGCCGCTTACTGCAGGCGCGAAGCGGACTGCAGACATTTTGCCCATCGATCAGAGACACCATCATCTTGCGTTACACTTCAGTGACAGGCTAGGGGGCATATGTGCAGGTGGGAATTGGTTTACTCGGTACCTCTAGAAAACATAGCATTTCCCGCCCTTTTTTCATACTAAAGGGAGAAGGTACGAAACTACGATACTACAGCCTTTTAAAAACCAAGAAAATAATAACATTCCTAAGATTGCCCAAGCATTGCGTGGCTGCTTCGTGGACGAAGATCGCAAATAAATAAGATGTAAACATTCAAGGCAAATAGTGGAGAGAAGCGGAGGTACTTGGATAGCTGTTAACATCAGAGAATTGAGAGCTGATAAAGGTGAAGCGAGGTAAGAATGGTAGAGCGCAGGAATTCAAATGAGGGAGATACGGAAGATCCTGAGAAAACTCGTGGACCAGCGGCATCGCGAAGGCACCATTCCCACGTGCACAAATCCGGGAGCGACCGCGCCTGGAATCAAACCCGGTTCGCCTTGGCGGGAGGAGAACGCTGTAGCCACAGCGGCACCGTAGCCCCCCCCCCTCTCCAAGACAAATAGTAAACAATTACCCAGTTAAATATGTAATTAAATTAGCCATGTTAACAAATATTATACGCTGCCATACTCTAGCAGGGTCAAAGTCCACCAGTTGTATCAGTCGCTCGTGGACTCCTCCTAGGTGGATTGCAAACACAGCAGTAGCCCTACTCGTAATAGAGAGCCACGGTGATTCCCAGGAATTGCTTCGGGCACAAATTCCGCTGTATCGTCGTTGTCAATGACCGTGATTCCTCCCCGAAACCGAAGGGACACTCGTCAGTCACTGTCAACCCCGCACTCTCAAGAACCCGCTTCGACGGGGTCAAGTCTCTGTTTATACCTGTGTTAGTTCGCTCTGTACTACATCGTACTCAAGCACGCTCAGTGGCAACCTAACTGAGCATCGAAACGTTTCTCGAAATCGAGAACATTTCCTACGTTCTGGAATGTTCTATCCCCCACCAAGTGTGAGCTTTCAATCAAATAGGCGTGACCATCTCCGCGCCACAGAGTAAATAAAAACACAGAAACGAAAAGAAGTGGATGTTGCTTTGATGTCGGCGTATCCATTCTTCAACTGGCAGGGCAAAGCTCTGAAAACATGCCTTGTGTCCGATTGGCTACTGCATGTTGCGAAATAGTTTACCAAGTGCTGATCGGCGAACGACGTTCCAACAATTTTTTTTCTGGCCAGCGACACCATTTTTCCGGCGTTTGCGGCTGGAGTTCGTGGTATAAGCTATAAACTAAATACTAGGTGGAGCAATCTCGCTGGCAGCACACAACTAGTCTCCGTGTCCCAATACTGAACTGCTTTTCTGCCATTACTACCAGCAAAAATGGCGTGGATTGGAGTTGAGGTTAGAACACTGATTAGTAAACAAGTGCTTTGAGATGTTTGTATTTCCTCGAACCAACTTATAATGCAGTTTGATTAAATTCGAATTGATAAATGTATTTTATTCATATTAACGTGCTTGATTTTGAAAATTAACGTGCAAACAAGCTTGTTCGTCACTGTTTGCCATGTGATATTGACAGGTGTGTTCCTTTGTGGCAGGTCAATGTTGGATAAATGCGCAGAAGACGAATAAATCGGTCTACCTCATCTTTAGTCTCTGGTATAAGTGGTTGTTCCGCCTCTTCATTGGCAATTACCCTGTGTCCGCGCTACGTGATCATATGCTGGGTTCGTCTCGTTGCAGACTGGTAGAGTCTTGCAAACAGTCGACTAGGGGAAGGGGGAAGTTGCCCCCTGGCTACAACCATACGGTACGCGCATATTGAATAATGTCAGTAGGTTCAGGGGTTAATAACTACCCTGTCGTCCCTAGGGCGGGCGGTTCGGCCTTAAACCCCAGTGACGGTGAGAATTTTTCGGACGGGGAACATAGCGGACACTTCCGATGTGGGTGATGTTTTTTCTAGGCAGTGCCGTTTTCCTCATTCCGGCAATATCCTACCCTCATCCCCTCTATAGTTACAATTTTCGAAATGTCCGCAACAAAAGAACGGATAGACGTTTAGATGAAAAATGGCGTGACAGTACTTCTCATATAATCATATTCCATCGCTCATTGGTCGCGTGAAGTTGTGGGAACGAACATATGGTCTGATTGGCTGTTGCACGTTACAGCAGGTTAGTCTCCAGGAACTGATTGGGAGAGACCTGCAAAATTCGCGTTATTATTTAGAGATAAGTTAAATATTAAACACGCGTACCTTTCCATTAGGTTCGTCATTGGACCAAACTTAATCGGACACGCCCTGGGTAACGCTGCACCAATCATTGAACACTTCACAATGGTGTGCCCCAATCACGTACAGTGCAGTAAGAAAGGGCGTGGTTTGACTTCTATACAGCAGCCGATGGAAAAACGACGCCAGCGCGGGTACGTACGGTGCTGTGAAATTCAGCCTGATGCCAAATAATGACGCGAATTTTGCATGTCTCTACTGATTGGTGAAATACATACCATCGTACTGCTGGCCAGTGAGACAGCTTCGTTGGCGTGTTTAGCTCGTGTTCTCATATGTATTCTGAAGAATTCTGTGCCCTCGTTTAGGTAGCCCTCTCCAACTAGCGCCAGTCTTCTTTAATCCATACCGACCCCGCGTGAACGCCGATCCAGCAAGCAGATTTAAAACTCATATGCATTTTTATATTGCGCATTGCAACTCAGGCCGTGAATGACTTGTACTAACTAGCACAAATTGAAACCCATAAAACAGTTTGAAATATTTTATTTGCAATGGCTAATAGATAGCTCAATTCAATAGTTACGAAAAATGTTAGCGCATATGGTAACAACATTGTCAATATAATATAAAATGTCATCATTTGTGCCGTAAACAAATAACTATGTCTGAAAAATACACAATATTATATAGTATAATAAGACAGAAAAAATCTAAATGATAACAAAAGTAATATGTTAAGGAATATGCGGACGTTACCAAATCGTAATAAACAGTTTTTTCAAAACGAACTCAAATAAACACAGAATATCATTACAGTCAGAAGAGATATGAAGTAAGCACCCACCAAATTAATATGGTGCATAACAAACTAAAAATGAAGAATAATCAATAACCTTGACACTTCCTAGTTGCTTTACACAACGCGCCAGAAACCAGATCAGCTGGTTTATGTACGTGAAGTATGTTTCATGTACATAGTAGGCCCTACACTTCAATTTAAACATTCATGTAAATTCAGCTCTGGCTGAAAGTCCATTATCAATTTCCACAATTTTATAATAATAATTTTTAAAAAGGCACCTTTGAACTAAGCGGAATTCTTGGCATTACAAAACGTTATATTAGTACTAAAATGGGATCATAGTTTTACATTTCCAAATGGGTAATATCATTTAAAAGGCAAGATAAATTTACAATCGTGACATTTAAAATTATCACAGACCACGCCACTGCGTTCGTGGCCATCCAATTTCACCCTCTGGGCACTTGCCAACTCTGGATTCAAATAAATTATATTCAAGCATGTCTCACTAACAATACCCTAGTGCACTTTCTATTAAAAATTGATATATCTTGCATATTTGACAATTAAAAGAAACGTTACGTGGCAGCCTGACTGGCACCTTAAGGCACGATTTGTATAAAATACACTTTAAATGAAACGTGATAAAACTTTCCGTAAAATAAATCAGTCGGCTGGATGACGACCAATAACCATCATTACTTTAAGGCCTTTTCAAAGCGCCAGCAGTAGAAATAATTACATCGCACACATTTAAAAGACAAACACGTAAGCTGTGAAAGTCGTTGTGACAGTAAATATGAGCTCGCCTGGGCAGGGTCAAATGGGGGCGGCAGAAATGACCAAGGCTACTGGTTTTGCAAATGCTAACCAACGCAGCATTTATAAGAAAATGATTTTAAACCAAAACTACTTTTACAAGGTGCACACCAAAAAATAATTTTGACAAATAATTACTACTGCATGCCCATAAAGATTAAGCACACTCAACCAATTCAAACGCATAATTATGACTCTAATTGCCCTAATGTAATATAATAATTGACGTCCCTCTCACCGGCACACAAAATTAAATTAAAGAATTTCAACCACTGCTACATAATTAATCGCCGACCATATCAAAATGCCCCAAGTGCGTAGTGCCTCCAAATTAAATGTCGTCAAATAATAATGAAGCTGGTAGGGCTGTGATGTGACCTTAGTAGTCAGAAGGAGAGAATGACCAACGGGCAGGCAAGCTTGGTCACAACTTACTTGGTCCCAACTGGACGGTATAGAGGGTGGGAGAACAGAAAGGAGAAGGGAAGATGATACCAAGTGTCCAAGGAGAATGCTTCAAGACGCTACGCGCCGACGGTCGTTTTAGGAACTACTGAAGAGGTTACCGCCGTATCGTCTCAGACTTAGGGCGGGTTTCTCTGTGGTTGTTGAAACAAAGTATGCAGTGGCTGATAATATTAGCTTTAACCTTATTCAGTTCTCAACACATGGCAGAAAATAACGTGTGTAATGAGGATCTAGCAGAAAGCCATAATGCGTGCATTTTGGAGCGCCCGTATGGTCAAAAATTGCCACTTGCTTAATCACGGTTGATTGCAAAATTTTAAATCTATTTAGTCAAAGTGCACTACTTAAAAATTAGTTACAAATAACATATTTTTCTATCATGTAGACACAAGTGAGTAGTGTAATATAGGGAAGTCTGACATAGTGTATTTTAAATGGAGCCGCAGCGGATTGTGCGGCTGGTCGGCTAGATGGCTTCGGCTCGTCTCGGACGAGCTCGGCAAACTTCGGCTCGACTCAGGAGGTGCTCGACAGTCTTCGACTCGGGTTTGTCGAACGTATTCGAAGGTGCTCGGCAGTTACGTCCACTAATTTTCTTCAAGCATGTATGTTTGTTTCTGTCAGCCACATTAGTTTTATAGGAATACGGTATGTCAAATCGTAAATCCGCATTTTTATTCCATTTAAATATTTATTTTTTAATTTAATTATTTTTGTGTCGAAATAGTACATAGGGTATAGCAAAAAGTTCTCTCAACTATATTTCTAGACCCTCTCTTTCGTTTCTCTTTCTTGCTTCCATCATTCAATATATTTCTCTCTCACTCTCTCATTCCACCTCTTTCTCTCCTTTCTCTTTCATTCCATCTCTTTCGTTTCTCTCCCTTGCCTCCTCATTCAATATATTTCTCTTTCATTCCATTTTCTGTGTCACTCTCTCTCGTTTCTCTCCTGTTTCTCTCGTTCATTCTTACATTTCTCTTTTATTCTCTCATTCCATCTCTTGTCTCTCCTTTCGTTCTCTTTCATTTCTCTCTCTTTCACTCTTTCATTCTTTAATTTCTCTTTCGTTCTCTCATTCCATCTCTTGTCTCTTCTTTCTTTCTCTATTCCGTTTCTCCCTTCCTCTTCGAGGTTTTTCTGCGAATCCTCTCATTTTTGATGTTTTGTTTCTCTCTTTCATTCCATCTCGTATTTCACTCTACATCTCTTTCTCACTTTCTCTCTATCATTCGTTCATTCCATCTTTCTCTCTTTCGCTTCTCTCTTTCTCTATGTCACTCCATAGGTTTCCTCCGAGTCCTCCCAATTTTTGTTGTTTTGTTTCCCTCTTTCATTCCATCTTATCTTTCACTCTACATCTCTTTTCCTTTCCTCTTACTTTATATCAGTCCACAGATGTTCTCCGAGTCCTTCCAGTTTTGTTGTTTCGTTTCTCTCATTCATTCTCTCATTATATCTCTTTATCTCCCTCTCCTTCGTCTCTCATTCTATCTCTTTCTCTTTCGCTTCCCTCTTTCTCTGTATCACTCAATAGGTTTGCTCCGAGTCCTCCCATTATTTGTTGTTTCGTTTCTCTCTCTCATTCCATCTTGTCTTTCACTCTACACCTTTGTATACATTTATCTCTTTCCAATCATCACCAATCATCACCAAAGCACTGCAGGCACCTTAATATTCAATGTTTCACCAACTATAACTCATTCGTGCTATTTTACTCTACCAACCATCATTCCTTCTGCTCTACTGGTGGACACCAGTCTAATATATACTGAGCACTCACACCATCCATTATATAATTCAAGTCATACCAGGGCACTCAACACCCCACATCCTATAACCAAAGAAAAACTCAACTCAACTGCACCTCCCAATACACTAAGCACAATATCCACCATAACTCTAGGAACCATAAAGCTGAGGCCAACCCATAACTTCACACCCATTATACTTGTTCTTCCAACCAACACCGCATATACCTACCAACCATACCACCCACTATAAATCTAGCATACATCAACCATTCGTCCACATAGACCATCGAAAGCAAACATACAACCCATACCGGTGACACAATCAACATCTTCTCATACCATCAAGCATGCCGACAGACACCAATCAAAATACACTCATATCGCTTCTGCGATAAAACTTTCGTGTTCAACCACAACGCACGAAGGGATGAGAAGTATGGCTGTGCGATGAATACAGATCGAATGGTACACAAGTGCACGGATTGTGGACTGTTACTTTCTAGGTGCGATAACTTGCAGAGACATACGAAAACCTGGAAAGCTGTAGGACCTTCAAATACCAAAATCATTCGTGTACAGTCCCCTTCACCACAATGTGTGACTGTACATCATGCAAAAACCTGGGTTCCAAGATATTAATCCACCTTCGTACCAGCGACCGTGTCGTCCAAGAATCGTCGCTGGGTCTGGGAATGTTAATGCCAATGGTTTCGTTGAAGCTGAAACTGCTTTCCGACGTAATTTAAAGACATACGTGGCTGAAAAGGTAAGTAGTTCGTTAAAATATATTTTTAATCTTTTGGCTCACAGAAAGAAAATTATTATTGACCAGCTCACCGACGAAGTACGAGAGCAGAGATGAATAAAAATTATCGCGTGGCTTGAGTGTAACTATGCGAAGCCAGAACCGTTCGACGAAGGTACAGAGAAGAGAGCTTTAAAAACACAAAACTTGGCAGTATTCGAGGCTAGCGATATTGAGAAGGTGGTACGAAACCGCTTAGAAGAAATATTTGAAGAGGAGGACGCATACAATGAGTATGATTCGGGTTGGACACTGTCGTCAGTCAATCACTTGCAGCTCCGCATAAACAAGCTGGACCCCCTTCGAGTCTCGTCGTGCATTGACTAGCCAGAATTTATCAAGGACTAAGAAAGCTGTGATTAACCCACAAAATACAAACAACCACATGTGCTTCAAATGGGCCGTTCTAGCAGGCTTTGTAGAAGGGAAAAACTGTCAGCAAATCGACCACCGCTACTAAGCTCTAGAAAACAAATTTGACTTTTCAGGCCTCGAGTTCCCTATAGAACTACGGCATATCACAGTTTTCGAGAGAAACAGTGCATCAGTGTGTGTGAACATTTATGGTATAGGCGAGAACCAGAAAATTTATCCCATACGAGTAGCCGAAAACGAAAAGGACCAGCACATCGACCTCCTTCTCCTTACCACTGAAGATAGACATACTTATTATTGCTGCATAAAGAATTTCAACCGTTTGGTAAGATCGTAGTTGACAGCCCGTGGTCACAAGATCCACATATGTAAGCGCTGCTTCACATATTACTATGATCAGGCGAGGGAATCTGGGCTGACATGACAGCAGTGTCTAGAAGAACACAAGCAATACTGCAAATAAAATTCTCCACTACGCGCAGAAATGCCACAGCCAGGGAAGGATGGTAGTCTGGCCGTTTTTAAATTAAAGAATTACCACCACATGAATAAATTGCCGGTAGTCGTATATACGGATTTCGAGTCAATACTCAAGCCAATCGAGACCTGCGAACCGGACCCCAGCCATTCCTACACATATGACTATCAGAAGCACGAGGCCTGTAGTTTTTGTATTTACGTGTAAGTCGACAATAGTGTAATTCTAGTAGCACTAACATCCACGCTGAGACAGTAGCCCATTATATACACGGGGAATATGCGGAAAAGAAGTGTATGAACACCATGGCTAATATTGGCACAAAAGTAAAAGATATTTACACATTTTCGAAGCAAATGATACCACTCACCCCCACAGAATAGTGAAGCTACTCGCAGTTGACAAGATGCTGCTACTGTGAATTACCTTTCACACAAAATAATTATAAAGTAAGGGACCTCGACCACTTCACTGGGTTGTACATATGGCCTGCATTCACCATCTGCAATTTGCTGCATTGCCGTCCTAAAAAACTACCTGTATTGTTCCACAACCTCAGCTACCACAAGCAATAACATTTTGTCACACGCAAAGGCGGTTTCCCCTACGATTACGTCGACTCGCGGGAGAAGCTGAACGAGTTACAGCTACCTCCTAAAGATGGTTTCTTTAACAATCTGATAGACTCGGGAATCAGCGACGAAGAATACACTCATGCTCAGAAAGTATGGCAAGAGTTCGAATGTAGCAGTCTTAAGACATATTCAGAATTGTACTAGAATACTGACGTGCTTTTCCTGTCCGATGTTTTTGAGAACTTTAGAGATATCTGCATATTCACGTACAAGCTCGATTGCATTTACTACATTGCGCTCCAGAGTTCGCTTTCGATGCTATGTTGCGTATGACGGGGTCGATGTGGAACTTCTAACGGACTACGACATGCATATGTTTATTGAAAATGGAATTCGTGGTGGAGTGGCCCAGTTCGTTAAACGTCATGCGGTAGCAAATAACATCATTGCACCAGAAACATACGACCCCAGCAAGCCGACAAAATACCTGCAGTACCTCGATGCAACTATCCTGTAAGCCTGGGCTATGAGTTTACCATTCCCAATACGTATTTTCAGACGACGGGGCAACAGGTTATATTCTCGAGGTGGATATGGAGTACCCCACGACACTGCACAAGGAACATCGTGATTTACCATTTCTTCCCATTAACCAGTGTCCACCCCGCTCCAAGCTTTCTAAACTGATGACGACTCTGGAATATAAGAAAAAGCACATCGTTCACTACTGCAAACCTAAAACAAGCCTTCACCCATGCCTTGAAGCTTACGAAAATACATCGTGTACTTGCATTTGAACAAAGTCCCTGGCTAAAACCTTACATCGCGCCTAACTCTGCGAAGCGACAGGGGACCACCAACCACTTTGAGAAGGAATTCTTTAAATTTTCAAATAATGCAACATTTGGAAAACTTATGGAAAATAAAAGAGAACGCGTAAAAATGGAGCTAGTATGCAGTGAAAAGCGACTTAAAAAAACTGGTAGCAAAACTAGCAAAACTATCATTCTCAGACATTACAGTATACAAAGAAACTCATTATGTCATACATCTACAGCATGACTTCATTCTCTTTGATAAGCCTATCTATGCAGGGTTCACTGTCCTCGACCTGTCAAAATCTTTAATGTATAATTTCCATTACGATGTAATGAAGGCTCGGTACGGAGATGATCTTGAGCTCTTGTATACCGACACCGGCGCGTACCTGTTACACATTCGAACCCCAAACTTTTATCAAGATTTGGCCAGCGATCACTAATTTAAATACGAATTTGACACCAGCGCCTACCCTGCCACACACGTCTACTACTCGGACACAAACAGGAAAGTGGTTGGCAAGTTAAAGGACGAGTGCGGTGGTAACATTATGACAGAATTCGTAGTGCTACGTTCAAAACTGTACACGTACAAATGAGGAGGAAAAGTCTTCAAACGAGTGAAATTTATTCAGTATTGTGTCGTACAACATAAAATAAAAATATTTTGACAATTTTATATCTGTTCTGGAGCAGCATCGTACAATGCGAGTTAATGTCCGCACTATACGATCACACAAAAAGCATTTGTATTCTAAGTGCAGTAATAAATTGGCACAGGTGTGGATGGACAACAAGCGATGTATTTTTGATTTGAGAAAAATATTAGGAAAAATATCACATTCTCCATGTTTACAAGTGTATGATGCGCAGCCCGTCCCAAGTCATGGAGCCATGTGCATGGTTAAGACATGTACATGATAAGTTTGAGGGGAAGTAGAATGACATGTTTAGTGTAGGAAGCAATCACATCCGGAGACGAGGTAAGAACGCTATAGGCTCCTGACACCATGTGCTAAAAACACACCTTTGCTTATGAACGTGGGCGGTTTACTTTAAATACGCTATCATTAAAAAAAATTAGAGTCATCAAATTAGACCCTTTCCCAACCACGAATCAACAATTGCAAAAAATAATCGGTGTAAACCACGATACCCATCGTCCCACAGAAACTCAAATCGGGTTTACTAATGAAGAAAGGATGGCAGGCATTCTTCCAATAATTATTAATCCGTGCAGACATCAGGTAGATGCAGGACTTGCCATCCAAGAAACTACAATACAATCACTTAACATCCCTACAAATGCGTTGGAGTGAGTAGGGTGCTCAAAACCGTATTTCCATATTTCCAATAATTCTAACAGCATGGACACTTATCAATACGGCTCACCTGTGGCGTACCGGAAATGCGATGAAGAAATATATTTTCCATGTATTTTTGCGATCGTCTAGCTCCATTGCAACACTGATCAGTAAACTTACTCGGGTATGGAGGAATCTGTTAACAAAATTACAGGAAAGGCTTACCTGAAGTGCGATGAAATTCTTTCCCATGTCTTTTTACAAGCGTCTAGCTCCATTGCAGCACTCGGATCAGTAAACATACTCCGGTATTGAGAAATATGTCAACAAACTTACAGGAAATTGGCGGTGCACTCAATGTAGCGCTGAGAAGTAGGGTACCAGTCACCCTTCGTATCACTTTTTCTGCTAAATGGGGTAATGGATCTAGTAACTTGCTAAACAAAATATCAGTCAGCAGGATATTTTACAGCGCCAAGTTCAGGGAGATAACATACAGTAAACGAAACCAAGTCAAAGAGAAACATAACATATTTTGCAAGGTATGGGAACACACCGAGGAAACCCGCATACCATACCCACACACTGCAACAACTCACGTGTCCTGTTCACACGAGCAGGAATCTTCAAACTATACGTAGTTATAATCATAACTTCTGCGATTTAACCTTATTATGTAGTATTTATGCATGTACATTCTGAAAGCCCAGTTGTAGCGGGCTCCAGGGGGCCCGAACACTAGAAGTTAGAAGTTAACCTGGCACGTACTATGGATTTCAACATGTTTTAATAACATATCTGAGTGACCTAGTAACGAGAGAGTATAAAAGCGAGAGCCATTCTCCCCCCTCCCCCAACTGGCAGACGACGACGTGTGAGGCGACAACGTTAGTGTCAGTGAGACCCAGAAGAACGCATAGGTCCGGGGAGCTCTGAGCCATATACGAGATACGTCTTACTGGTGAGCATAAGTCCGGTTAGGCGTTATGGTGACATTCCCTTTATCAAGACCCCGTATTAACGAGTAATATCATGTCGCAAGGCTAGAGTCTATTGCGAAGCTATATCCTTGTATCCGTTCAATTACTTGTTAACTTTTTGATCGTGTAGCTCTATATCTTGTATTATATATGTAAGACAGTTCACCGTTTTGTATAATTTTAACTTCTCGTGTTAAAGTATAATGTTGTCAGACGGGGTAAAGTAAAGTAATTAGATTGTGGAGAGTGATATTATAGTAGTGTTTTAAGTATTGTGTTATGTTCAGTTAAAGAGTTGTAATAAATATGTTTCGTAGAATCCCCTCTTTCATTAATAGTCACTGGCAGTTATTAGTTCCCTATAAAATCCTGGCCTACTGGAGAAAGTGTTGTGAGGAGAGAAGGAATGAGAGTAGCAATAGTTGTATATTATTAGTGATAGGTAGGCAGGAGCGTAAAAAGGTGCATATATCTATACAAAACTAAAGTCATTATTCAAACTGTGAACTTCACTCGCATTTATTTATAACACCATCATTATCAAACAAGGAGACGTGGATGATAGTGATGCTGGAATTACACTATTTTCGACTTGAACGTAAATACAAAAACTACAGGCCTCGTGCTTCTGATAGTCATATGTTTAGGAATGGCTGGGGTCCGGTTCGCAGGTCTCGATCGGCTTGAGTATTGACTCGAAATCCGTATATACGACTACCGGCAATTTATTCATGTGGTGGTAATTCTTTAATTTAAAAACGGCCAGACTACCATCCTTCCCTGGCTGTGGCATTTCTGCGCGTAGTGGAGAATTTTATTTGCAGTATTGCTTGTGTTCTTCTAGACACTGCTGTCATGTCAGCCCAGATTCCCTCGCCTGATCATAGTAATATGTGAAGCAGCGCTTACATATGTGGATCTTGTGACCACGGGCTGTCAACTACGATCTTACCAAACGGTTGAAATTCTTTATGCAGCAATAATAAGTATGTCTATCTTCAGTGGTAAGGAGAAGGAGGTCGATGTGCTGGTCCTTTTCGTTTTCGGCTACTCGTATGGGATAAATTTTCTGGTTCTCGCCTATACCATAAATGTTCACACACACTGATGCACTGTTTCTCTCGAAAACTGTGATATGCCGTAGTTCTATAGGGAACTCGAGGCCTGAAAAGTCAAATTTGTTTTCTAGAGCTTAGTAGCGGTGGTCGATTTGCTGACAGTTTTTCCCTTCTACAAAGCCTGCTAGAACGGCCCATTTGAAGCACATGTGGTTGTTTGTATTTTGTGGGTTAATCACAGTTTTCTTAGTCCTTGATAAATTCTGGCTAGTCAATGTACGACGAGACTCGAAGGGGGTCCAGCTTGTTTATGCGGAGCTGCAAGTGATTGTCTGACGACAGTGTCCAACCCGAATCATACTCATTGTATGCGTCCTCCTCTTCAAATATTTCTTCTAAGCTGTTTCCTACCACCTTCTCAATATAGCTAGCCTCGAATACTGTCAAGTTTTGTGTTTTTAAAGCTCTCTTCTCTGTACCTTCGTCGAACGGTTCTGGCTTCGCATAGTTACACTCAAGCCACGCGATAATTTTTATTCATCCCTGCTCTCGTACTTCGTCGGTGAGCTGGTCAATGATAATTTTCTTTCTGTGAGCCAAAAGATTAAAAATATATTTTAACGAACTACTTACATTTTCAGCCACGTATGTCTTTAAATTACGTCGGAAAAACAGTATCAGCTTCTACGAAACCATTGGCATTAACATTCCCAGACCCAGCGACGATTCTTGGACGACACGGTCGCTGGTACGAAGGTGGATTAATATCTTGGAACCCAGGTTTTTGCATGATGTACAGTCATACATTGTGGTGAAGGAGACTGTACACGAGTGATTTTGGTATTTGAAGGTCCTACAGCTTTCCAGGTTTTCGTATGTCTCTGCAAGTTATCGCACCTAGAAAGTAACAGTCCACAATCCGTGCACTTGTGTACCATTCGATCTGTATTCATCGCACAGCCATACTTCTCATCCCTTCGTGCATTGTGGTTGAACACGAAAGTTTTATCGCAGAAGCGACATGAGTGACTATGTAATGGTTCAGTCGACAGTACCAATGTAATTGAAAATCCCGACAAGGGTACCACGAACGACATCGATGGTGATATATGCAGTTTATCTTGGGCCGCTGATCGTACAGCTAAAGTCGAAGTTGAGACGTCGCTTGTAGATAAACCGTTAAATGCACGCTTCGTCTTGATCTCTGCCGGAAAAATAAACTAGAAAATTAATACTTCTGATAATCGAAAGTTGTAAGGGATATGCATTATACAAAATGGAGTATAGGTATAATTATGAGCACTAATATAATATAAAGTTATAATGGATCTGTATCATACAAAATGGAATATACTTTGGTATATTTATGAGCATGAATGATAATTTCCTACAGAATTTTATGGAAGATCTGTTCATAAAAAATGCTTACCAGTCAGAATACTAAGAAGGTCAGTAGAGAGAAGACGATCCGTCACCTGTCGCATCAGACGAAGAACTGAGATTATGCGGGAATCTGTCCGCCTTATATACCCTCAGAGCCTAAGATGTCACGTGAGCAACAACCAATCATGAACGAGCAACGTCACGTGAGCGCCATGTGACACACACTTAAAAAATGTTATACGCATACATATAGGGACCAACGACAGCAAAAAACCCATTCACCTGTAAGGTGAACTGCAGGGACAATACATCCTTGTGAAGTGTTGTGATTGTAATTTAATCGTTTGTTTTCAGGCACTAAGAAGAACGAAAAGAAGCATTCTAAAACATTATTAAAATCATCACGAAGCTTGCTTATGCTAACTCCTTCTCCTCCTCCTCCCCCTCCTCCGTCAGTATGCTTGGGTAATCAAGGATGGTATGTTGATGATATGTTTTTCCAGTATATCTGTCTTGTGATTGTTGGTGTATGTCAAATTGTGTGCGCAGCATGTGTGCATGTAATGCTAAGGCATGCTTGAGTTGCTTGAGTTAGTGTTTTGGTAATGGTTGAAGAGTGTATTTGGTCTGGGGTCTGTCGGGATATCTTGATGGTTTGAGACGATGTTGATTGTTCCACTGATATAGGTTGTATGTTTGCTTTGTATGGCCTGTGTGGACGAATGGTAGAGTTATTCTAGAGTATAGTGTGTGGTATGGTCGGTAGGTATAAGCGGTGTCGGATCGTAGAACAAGTATAATGGGTGTTAAGTTATGGGTTGGCCTCAGCTTTATGGTTCCTAGAGTTATGGTGGATATTGTGCTTAGTGTATTGGGAGGTGCAGTTGAATTGAGTTTTTTTTTTTTTTAGTTATAGGATATGGGGTGTTGAATGCCCTGGTATGGCTTGAGTTATATAATTTATGGTATGGGTGAGCAGTATATATTTGACTCGTGTCGACCAGTAGAGCAGAAAGAATGATGGCTGGTAGAGTAAAATAGCATGCATGAGTTATAGTTCGTGAAACATTGAATGTTAAGGTGCCTGCAGTGGTTTGGTGATGATTGGTGAGAGATAAATGCAAACAAAGATGTAGAGTGAAATACAAGATGTAATGAAAGAGAGAAATGAAACAGAAAAAAATGGAAGGACTCGGATAAAACCTATGAACTGCTTGGCGAAAGAGAGAAAGAGATAGAATGAGAGATGAGAGTTATATAGATAAAGAAATGGAAAGAAAGAATGAAGGAGAGAAATGAAACAAAAAATGGGAGGAATCAGAGAAAACTTAAGGACTGATATAGAGAAGAGAGAAGCGAAAGAGAGAAAGAGATGGAATGAAAAAAATGAAAGAGAGAAAGTGAGAAAGAGAGGTAGAGTGAAAGACAAGCTGGAATGAAAGAGAGAAACGAAACGACAAAAATGGGAGGAGTCGGGGAGACAGGAGATGGAAAGAGAGAATGAAAGCGAAATGAAAGAATGAAAGAGAGGAAGAGGGAGGAACGAAAAAGAGAGACACAAGAGATGGAATGTAAGAGAAAGGGGAGAAAGGGAAGGAATGAGATAGTGAGAGAGAAAGAGTTGGAATAAGATAAAGAAATTGAATGAGGGAGGCAAGAGAGAGAAACGAAAGAGAGAGTCTGGACATGTAGTTGAGAGAAGTCTTTGCTATACTCTATGTACTATTTCGACACAAAATAAAAAAATAAATTTAATTAAAAAATAAATTTTAAAATCGAACAAAAATACAGATTTACGATTTTATATACCCTATACCTATAAAACCAATATGGCTAACAGAAACCAACATACATGCTTGAAGAAGATTCATGGACGTAACTACCGAGCACCTTCAGATACTTTCGACAAACCCGAGTCAAAGACTGCCGAGTACCCCCTGAGTGGAGCCCGAAGATTGCCGAGCTCGTCCTAGATGAACCGAAGCCATCTAGCCGACCAGCCTCACAAGCCGCTGCGGCTTCCATTTAAAACACATAATGCCAAACTTCCCTCTATTACCCTACTTAAGTGTAATAAAATTCGTATTTTAATGTGTTACTGGTCACTGAGTGAATTTTATTAATAAATTTTGTGTTAGGCAGGGAAAAAGAGAGTTCGCAGTAAGCAATAGGCATATTTACTTCAAGGCTTATTTCTTTATGGCCTTATCAGCTTAGGAATTACAAATGTATTGTATTAAAGGACATGCGTTAGGAAACCAAAAAGTTGTACAAGTTTTTAAAAAGAAGTAGGAGATTTTTACGAAGATTTTCTGTGTTAAATAATAAGTGTGTAGTTCAAACCGTTCAGTAATGGTAAATCGTGCGAGTAGAATAATTGTGGCGAGCCTAGCATAAGGGGCGGGGTCCGGCGCTGGCGCCAGCCGGCCGCCATGTTGTGACATTTACCAGGTGATCCTGACCTTGACCCATGACATTAACCTTAACCCCGGGCCCATGATCATGGATAAACTTGAACACAAAAAAAATTCTAGAATTTTTTATAAAATCCAAAAACTCAAAATAATATTTACATTTTAAAAATATAATTAAATACTGTTTTTTTATCAACCTTTCGATCAATCTCGCAATATTTCCATCAGCACCGCAATAAAAAATTCACATTAAACGACGCCAATTCACGCCAATTCCCACACCAATATGCACCAATCCACACATGAATCCACACACCAATACTCTCACAAATCCACGCAAATACACACACCAACACCAATCCATGGCAATCCACACACATCCTCACACATAGAATCACATCCGCGCCAATCCGCACACCGATCCACACCAATCCACACAAATCCACTCCAATCCACACATGAATTTACACACCAATCCACATCAATCCACTCCAATCCACACGTGAATTCGCACACCAACCCGCAATAATCCCCTTCAAACTACACCTGAATTCACACAAGAATACGCACACCAATCCAAATACCAATCCACACACCAATCCACCCTAGTCCACACACCATTCAACACACCGATCCATGCCATTCCACACACCAATCGACACGAATTCACACACATCCACATGTCAATCCACACACTAATACACATGACAATCCTTACACCAATCCACACATTAATCCGTACACCAATCCGCACCAATCCACACCAATCCGCAGATCAGTCCGCACCAATTCACACCAGTCCGCACACCAATCCATATACCTATCCACACCAATCCATATACCTATCCACAACAGTACACATACTAATCCACACACCAATCCACTCAAATCCACACCAATCCACACAAATCCACGCACCTATCCGCACCAATCCACACAATAATCCATGCCAATACTTCGCGATCCTCCTCTGAAATCCTCATCAATCTATGACAATCCTTCGCAATACACAGCATTCTACAACTATCCTTCTCATTCCTCCTCCACAATTCTCAGTAACTCATGCCAATCCTTCCATAAATCCCAATCCTTGGATTGCTCCCAATCCTTAGAACAATCCTAATCCTTCCCAATCTTCCTCCACAATCCACAGCAACCCATGCCAATACTTCGATAAATACCAATCCTTGGATAAATTCCAATCCTTAGCAATCCTCCTCTGCTATCAACAGCAATCCATGTGAATCCATCGATCAATCCCAATCCATCGATCAATCCAAATCCTTCGATCAATCCCAATCCTTCGATCAATCCCAATCCTTTGATCAATTCCAATCCTTTGATCAATTCCAATTATTCGATCAACCTCAATCCTTCGATCGAATCTTCGATCAACCCTTTGGTTTGTCCCCCACTCATATGTATATAAGTTACATTCGTTTGCCAACTGTCTCTAAAATGGTGCATGTCAACAAAATGAATTATTTGTATGCAGTCAACTATACATGCATCTGTATACTAAAGTCTTTATTATCATTGTATATGCAGATCTTTCCGTTAAAAGTCGAGTGCTAATAACACGACTTTAAAGTTGTGAGGGAAAAAAGGATGCGACACACCAAAATAAAAAAAAAACAATTATTTTATTATAAAAATTTATTATTATTTTATAATTACAATTTCAGAAGCAAGCAGTTCATCACATCATACGATATAGCCCCGATCCTTCAGTTTACTAATGATTTAAGATATTTCGTTAATGTGCATGAGATACCCGCGTTTTTGAAGATCAATCAAATATCTGAGTCTATCAACAAGTTCATTCGGGTCTTCAGGAAATAGGTAGCAGGTATTCTCGGCGTCTTCAGCCTTCTTCATGTGGCTTGCAGCAAATGTGTTGTAGGGGTGTGTCAGTGCATCGAGCAAACTGCCATCATCGTCTTCAGCACAATCACTGTCTTCGTTTTCATTTAATCGATGGAAAGATTACGATATTGATTGAAAAATAAATGAAAAAACAAATCTTTAATTACATTTTGTGGAGTATGAAGGAACAGAACGGAGTGGGAGTAATGTGCATGCAACTGTCCAGTTATACTTCTAGTTTTAGTCTTGCATACGTAATAAAGTGAAAAAAAAATGAAAATAGAATTTAATCATGAAAACATAGAATATGCCCAATCCTAACACTTTGAAGCAACGTTAAACATGAAGTATCTTTAAATGAACGTGGCCGGGGTTATGACGCCCTAGTGACATCCGTTTAAGCAACTGAATTTATTTGTCTGTACATACATATATGTATACAAACAGGTGCAATTATTCGTATGTGTTTACATGTATGTGGCATGTGTTTAAATGAAAATCGAAGCAAAATGTGCCTGCGTGAAATTACCTTTACTCTGCTTGTCAACAGCTGTTAGCGGGTACGGATCGGCGAACGGCTTAAACCAGCGAGTGCTGTACCTTTTCGGCCAAATTGGAACGACTAGGGGCCTACGTACGAATGGCGATTAAGTCAAAGGGACGAATCGGCTTTTACGTCTGCACCCAGCTGGTTCCGCCACGTCTCATTCGTTCGCTCGCTAACGACTAGGCTCTGTCGTAACGACGTTTACCTCGGATAGTATCGTGAGGGGCATCTGGCTGCCAAGGAGAGTAGCGGTATGTGGCTGCAGAGTTAGAAGAGAGAAAGAGATAGAAAGAGATCAAAAATAAGCTCAAGTGAGTTGATTTCTACGACCCTTTAATAACATATGCAGACCTTTGGCCTATGCCAGTGCTTTTTATTCGTCTCCATAGAAAATACATCGATTTTGATTTTGCTTTCATGCTCATTTATACCTCCGATTTAATTAAAAGAGCAACTTCCGTAAAAACAAACGACTTGATTAAAAAAAAGCTTGTTTAATTAAAACACGTAGTAGGGCAGTTTCTGTACGAACGAGTTCACTGAAATACGCATCTGAAATCAATACTGTATTACCTGTTCCTTCAGGATGGAGCTAGAAGTACGAAGCGAAATCGCACAGCGGGGAGATTCGGGAGGATTCAGTTTCGATTTCCGATCCGGCCATCCCAGTTTCAAGTTTCCCACGATTTCCCGAAATTACGCTAGGCGAACTTAGGTATGGTTACTTAATATGACCACCATCTTCCCCCATCCTTATTGCCCGAGTCAATTATTCCGTCTCGTGAACACTGGGCTGGTTTTCAATAGATTAAGAACATAATGTAGCCTTAAGTATTTATGTGCGAATTCGCGACATAAAAAAACCACAAAAAATACTTAAAGTTGACAATTCTTCTTTCATATGCCATGAGTAAGTGAAGAGATTTGGGCGGTTCTTGACAGCGAGGTCTTTAGAGCCGATTAAGGTGATTGAGGCAAGGATGGAGCAGTGTCAGAATGAAAGGGCGGGGGAAACGGGAGATCCCCGAGAAAACCCGCCGACCAACGGCATCGTCCGACACGATTCCCACCTGCAAAATCCGGTGACCCTGCTGGGGATTGAACCCGGTTCGCCGTGGTGGGATTTCATATGCGACGTGCACTCTTAATAAAAGGTTGTGTTACCTGCTTATTCCTGTTTGTAGACTATTTGCGGCTAATTCCGCAAATTTGGAAGACAATTTTAGGATATGATTTTCTATCAATTTGTATCATTCAGCCATGAGTTAAATTAACATTGTCGTAAATCTTGTCACTTTATTCATACAAAGATAAAATATAACTGTGTGAAAAGTTTTTGAACATAATGAAACGTAACTTGGTAACAGTAAAAACAGTGGGCGAAGGCAAGACTTATATGTGTGGCCCCTCGTAAGATCGCCAATTATCTATGTAGTGTACTCACAACTCTCTCATGTAGGTGAATGTGTACGTATCGGGATCCCTTAGAATCTGTCAACATGTACGTGTACACCGCAACGACACCTTTACAATAAACAGTGTGAATCTAAACATCAACACAACCCAAAAATGTATACGTATCAGTGCTAGGCCTAGGAACATGCATTGCTGTTACTTCTAGGAGCATTACATTTCATTTTTTTATTTGAGAGGTGATTGAAAATGTGTAACTAATTAGGAACATATGGACACGTAGTAACGATCTGGTAAATAACCTGTGAGGTAACTGTAGCCCGGTCCTCCACAGGCTGTAGGCAGCAAGCACTCAGATTAAATATAAACCAAACCTTGTGTAAATCCTGCTGGTTCACTTACCCTTTGCATGTGAGCTGAAATAACAACTAAATTCTAGTCAGTTTAGAAAAAACATCTTTGCCATTGAACAGAGAGGAAGAGGGTGAAGCAACTACGCATTACAAAAACGTAACTCATCACGTTTGATTTCAGCATAAAATATTTTTATGCTATTTATGTTTTCCAACTTAATAATACTGAAATATAATTAAGCTTGAATACCCTGGATGGCAATATAAAATAGGAAATTAAGAAAAATGCTCAACTGCCATTGATAGTTCATTCTAAAATGCACCATACCCATTAACAAAGTATGAAAAACTTAAAAATTTTTTATATGTAGCTCATAGTTCAGCGTAAGATTAAAAATTCCAAAATTATACTGTTTCTAGACCAAGCTTTAAAATCTTACGTTAACGTACTGCATTAAGCTCAAGGAAAACATTAAACTCTTCCTTAGGGTTTCCGTAGTTAAAGACTGCTGGAAATCGTGTTCATGACGAATTTCATAATGGCGTCGTTCCAGACCTTTCAGAACAAATAGTAGTTACGGGTTTCGCCCATTACTAAAAGTATAAAACACAAATACTTATTATCTGTAGTAGGTTGCTGCGAAAGTAGAAATAACATTTATTAAGCAGGAACAGGAAAGGATGCGGGCTTCTGCCTCTGCAGGGAGAATTCAGTGTGTAGGGCGTTTTCATACGTAAACCAACCGTTCACGGACCAGCGTTGTAATCAATGTGGGTGCTACCTCCTAATTCTACTACACGAAAGGAGCTTCATGGTAACACAACATAATCGCAGATTCCACTTAATTTCAAAAGCAGACAGGGGGATTATCGGACACCCTAACAACTGATTTCACACCTAAGCTTCACCCATTTCGGGTGAGCTTCCTGGTACAGAACCTACCTCTTCTATTGGTGATAGCGAAAGAGAGATCATCCTCACTGATTGGCGCTTCCTAACCCTATCACACATTGCCAGCCAATCCTAGCGCAGGGTTTAAACCTGCCAACCAATCGGAAGGCTACCAACTTTAAACTAGCTAAAACGATCCACTCCAACGGTTAAACGTACTAAAAACCATAGAATATGTGGTCTCGAAACGGAGGTACAAAAACAAATAATCCCTGAAAAATTAACAATAGACACCAAAAATGAAGAAAAAAAGTAAATATTAATAAATATAAATCCAAAAATAAGAATCTAGCTAACTAATACATTTAAAGATTTTATATTGCCATCAGTACATCTAAAATTAAAAGTCTTGCAATTGAAGAACTAAATAAATATAATAAGAAAATTATGAAAATTATTGAAATTTACATAAATAAAAATATTACGCGTGACAAGTGTGAAAATACATATTCATTAGATACTCGTAAAAAACGTGTGAAACATGGGTGCTACAATGAACTATCTAGTTTATGATTACTTTTGCTCTTATACTAGAAAAAAACTGCAAACTACATGAAATAAATTAAGTATTCGCAAATTTAAACGTAACCCTTTTAATACGACTTGTTTACATGGAACTTCTTTTTTATATGTCTCTTCCAACTCAAGTGGGAACATATAGGCCAGTGTATCCGGTAAAATACAAGTATGGAAGACAATGAATTTATTTTTCGAAGATTGATATAAACATATTCATTTAACTGCAAATCGCATATATTAACATCTACTGAATAATGAAAACACCAACAATTACTTTAAAGAGTTTATGAGTGGTTTAAAATAAAGGTATATAATCTGGAAATATACGTTAACAGTTTAGTAGTTTCAGCACGATGTGTATCCGAACATTTTAGTCCAGTGATTTAATCTTCGTGTTGAATCCACATAACTTGGGTGATTGAAAACGGGAATGTCTTCAAGTAGCATATTGTTACTACCAGAAAGAAATCAAATACAGCAAATCCATCCATGTAAGAGTTGTTGCAATCATTCACGTGCCTTCACCATTAAAACTCCGACCACAGCATGGCTACTAAGCCAAAATCATGTGCCTTCACCATTAAAACTCCGACCACAGCATGGCTACTAAGCAAAAATCATGTGCCTTCACCATTAAAACTCCGACCATAGCATGCCTACTAAGCCAAAATCATATATGTTTGTTCAGTTTCGCTGGTCCGCTGGCGAAACTGGCAGAAACGCCGAGCCAAACTCGTCAACTGGGCATGTTGTCTCTGGTGAAGAGGTTACACGCGATCGGAATTCCATTTTTGGAAGTTCCAGGGCCAGCAACCCGACTTTTCATCAACCTGAGAACCGCGTTAACCTCATATCGCGGACAGCACTTCAAGAATAGAGAAATATTACGCAAAATACGTGAAATACGTTATACACACAAACACAAATAATTACGCGATACTTAGTATTACTCGCCGAAGGCGGTGATTCCCAATTCCTAACCATCAGATCGTAGAAAAAAGAGCATAATGCCAAACAGGAGTGAATTTGAAATGTTAGGTGGATAATAAAATGCCCAAGAAGGACGAAAAAGACGAAATCATAAAATTTCGAAACTCGCTTTAGCGAAACATTTATGAAAACCAAAGATCACCTTGTATGTGCTTGCCACTTACAACATTGCAGATATCGACAGGCTGATCGTCGTTCAGCGCAAAGAATATAAGACACCACGAATTATTTCATAAGCAATATTATTAGTTAATCAAGAAAAAATGCGCTGTAAATTAAATAACTGCACTTACAATATTGTCATTATGGTGAATTATAACAATATGTGAAAAATAAAGTGCCAACTGAAAAGTCATTACATATGTTCACAACATTACTAACAAAATACAATGTTTCTTTACAACTTAAGAGTTTTCTGTTACATATTTTACTTAAAAGAAACCCGTCCTTTGATTCACTTTTTTTTAACCTTGACATATTTGGAATATTTAATAGTTACTGCCATATTGGAGAGATCAAATATATTTAAATGATTTCATACTTTGCGTGATAGATGGCAGTGGAAACCTGGAACGAAAAAAACTAACGAAACAACACAATTACTAAGAAACAACGTGTGCCAACAAATATAAATAGCACAGTCCTGTATACAGTCGTTTCCATGGCAATAGCACTGTTTACGTATGACACAGATCATTTTGACAAAAAACAAATTTAGCTAACTGTCAACCCGCCAGGTATGTCAACAATAAAATATAATATGCAATGGAAACACAACTGTACACAACTACAGGACGACATTTAGAACGACCAAGCGAGGTGGCACAGTGGCAACTCGCTGGACTCGCATTCGGGAGGGCTCGGGTTCGATTCCCCGTCCGGCCATCCTGGTTGCGGTCTTCCATGGTTTCCAAAATCACTCCAGGCCAATGCTGGAATGGGTACCAAACAAAGGCCATGGATTCCTTCCCCACTCCCTCTTCCCTGCTCAACTTGCACCGTCTCTAATGACCTCGCTGTCGCCGAGACGTTAAGCCCAATTACTTACCTACCCACCTATAGGTTGTTCACGGTACAAAGAGCACTTTTGAAAGCCCTGCTTAAGAACTACTTGTATGCACGTTGTGTGTAATTCCGCCTTATGTAAAATTAACATTGCCACGGGCCTCGTCACTTAATTCATGCGTCGGTCAAGCGAAACTGTGAAATTATTAGAAAAGTAAATAGTCTACCAATTTTCTAATTTTTACATTTCAATGCATTAAAATATATAAAAGCGATAGAAATAATTTAAGTTATCACAAATGGTTACCTAACACCTTTTGTTCCACGTTAATATATGGAACTACTTTCACATTCATCGTTACCAACTTTACTGGACACATGTCACTCATTGTTACCATTAAAATATATGCAAGTGACCTTTTTCTAAGGTTGATTTCAAAAGTGCTCACTTTATCGTGAACAGCCTTTACTTACATTAAGAACCGTCAAAATAAGTGGCCTCGTTCTTGGAATAGACTATATCGCTGACAGGGGCCGCTGTGGTGTGGCGGTTAGAATACTTGCCATCCACTTACGCCACCCCCGGTGGGGGTCGCTCCCGTATTTTCGCATGTGGGAATCGTGCCGGACGATGCCGCTGGCCAGCGGGTTTTTCTCAGGGATCTCTCGTTTCCCTAGCCCTTACATTCCGGCGCTGCTCCATACTCACCTCACTTCACCCTCATCGGCTCTCAAGACCTTGATGTTAAGAGCCGCCCAAATCTCTCCACATCACTATACCGAAGACGCGCCTACTGCGAGTACCAGGCGCCACGACGCCAGCTCCCCTTCCCTGCCCCTGCGAAGGGTGCGCGACCCACCCTCTCTTGTCCCCGCGGGGGTCTGACCCCCGCAGACGTCCCGCGCATCGATCGCGGCCGGCGGCTGGGGGTCGCGCTACGTGTTGGCAGCGAGGGGATCAAGGGACACAGCCCCCCCCCCTGTACCCCCTCCATCGCTGGGCTTGACAGGGACCCTGCCGAACACCTACCCCACCCCTGTACGAGCTCCGCCCTTGTTATCCACGGCGACAACGTAATCTCGCGATTAGGCGCCCCGACGCTCCGGCTTCGCAGACGGCTCCCGGGGTTGTGGGCTAGCGCCGAGTCTATCACGACCACTTTAGCATATTACAGCCTGCTGCTAATATCATAAACTAAATATGAGGTAGGCACAGTTCTTCGTCTTCTGTTCGTATCTATAGGCTGTTCGCCGTAAACCGCGCATTCTCGAAAGACCTGCTTAAGATCTACTTGTGCGCACAATGCGTATTCTTCCATAATATGTTAAACTAACATTTCCAGGGGTATCGTCACTTTATTCGTGCGTCAGTCATGCGAAACTGTGAAATCATTGGGAAAGTAAATATTTGACCAGTTTGCTAAGCCTAACGTTTACGCGCATTAACGAAATAGAAAGGAAAATAAATCATTTTATCAATCACAAAATTTTTCCTAACTGTTTTAATTCAACTTGAGTAAATGGAACTGCTTTTCCTCCCTCGTTACCAACTTTACTGGGCCCGTACCACTGGGTATACCCGTTTAAACACATGCTTGTAAGAAGCAGTGACATTTCTCAAAGGTTGATTTCGCTCGCATAACCGTGAGCAACCTATACCAAGCATTTAACTACCTCACAACAACAATAAAACTGTCAAAGTCACACGGCCAACAGTGAAGAACCATTGTATAGGCTGTTCACAGTAAAGTGAGCTCTTTTGAGACCCAGTTACCTTTTCGCTACCAGCCATTTGTTATATTTCCACCACTTTATAAAATTAAAAATTGTCATGTAAGTAATAAACCTAGTGTATATTTTTCGCCGGAATCGAAGGTTAACGTCTAAAACTTCAAAATAAAATATATTTATTCATTGTTACTCCAAATGGGAGGGCTTCAAAAAGAGTTCACTTAACCGTGAATAATCCATAAATCATTCGACAAAGTGGGGCTGAAAGGGTTAAAACTTATTTTTTAAACGACAAGCAATTTTTCGTAATTAGATAACCTTCGCAAATTTGAATTTAATCAAATTGCTTCAAAAATTGGTTAGAGTTAGTATACAAGTATATCACAACACTTGGTTACACGAACAGTGTTCCCACCTCAAGTCTTATCCACGCCGTTCACGATAATCGTACTGGCAGAAAAGCAGTCCAATCTCGGGACACTGCGGCTGTTTACTGTGAATTTCGGGCGCACGTTCAACCCAATTTTCTCCTCTGTGGTTATTACTTCATCGGCATATAGCAGGGCGTGTGTGATTTCCATGGAGGTATTAGTCTATGGAGTGGAAGCCGAGACACGAAAGTGAAGCCGATAATGAAAGACAAGGACAGGGCTAGCAGTGGCATAAAGGTGCATGTTTTACATAGCTTACTATGTAACTTTTGACACTCATTATGGTGGCTGACGTAAACAATCGGTCTGCGCATGCGCATTTGAAAGAAGCAGACAAGGCATCGACTTCACTTGATAAACGTAGAGAAGAAATGATGTTGCCACTCCATTATCTATTACCTCCATGGTGATTTCCTCCTCTCCCGAGTGAATACAAATATTAAGTGACAAGGCTATTGCCTACCCGGCACTTGGGCTGCTTTGTTAGTAGGTATGTGGGTAGAAACGTAGATAGGTCTTAAGGTTGAAGTAAAGAAATAGCCTATGGAAATTGCACCCGACTATACAACGTGAAGAACTCATTAAAAAAGTAGTACAGACATAACAGTTATCAGAAGAGTGCGATTTTTATGGTGTATATGAAAGAATGAATATATATTTTGCTACATTATAAAATATTTTACTTAAATATACTTTTTATTTAAAAAATTTATCGGTCAATAGAGTCCGCATTGCTAAAAAAATTAAGCGCATTTACATTATGTATACTTCAGAAAGCAGAATTTGCAAGAAAATCTTTTTCAAGGAAGACCGTCATAATATTTACTGGGATAATGTGTAAAAAAAATCATAGTAGTAATGTATCATATAAATTTTATAATTAACTTTATTTACGTCAGTTTCATTCATTAATGTTTATGACAAATGGACGCACATAAAATAACTATAAAAATTATTTCCCTACATTATTATTATAATTTTCTTACACGCAATCATAGGAAATGTTATGACGATATTCCATGACGATTTTCTTGCAAATTCTTCTTTCTGAAGCACCCAGAATGGAAATGCGCTTAAATTTGGTAAAAAATACAGACGGTTTAATAAATTATTTTTTACATTTAAAAGGTAAATTTTAGTCAAATATGTTAATAATGTTGCAAAATATATACATTCTTCTTTCATATACAGCATAAATCGCACATTTCTGACAATTTTTATGACGTCTGTACTACTTTTTTATGAGTTTTTTTCGCATTGTATAGTCGGGTGCAGTGCTCCATAGGCAGTTGCTTTACTTCAGCCTTCGTCTCGTCGACAGTGCTGTCATAAGAGACGGAGAACATTGTTCAGATAATCATGAAGTGGGAAAGAAAACGACCTTGATCTGTATTAACGAACCATCTCAGCATTTGCCTGCAGTGATTTCCGGAAAACCATGGAAAACCGAGATCAGGATGACTAAATCAGTATTCGAACTTAGCTCCTCCCAAATCTGTAAGTTTACCATTACGGTGTCTCACTTAGATTTGAAATACGGCCTTTATGAAGAAACTTTTAAACTTGTCTCCAAAAAGTTTACATACGAAAAAATATACATATAACACAAACGAGGACGCAATTGTATTATGCTGATATTACGCGTGTTATTATGCACAAGTGATTACGTCAAAGCGGCAACGAATTTTTAGACCTTTGATTAATTTTCTCTTTGAGACATTATTTGAACTTAACAGAAGATTCAAAAGGTTTTTACTCTGAACGTGAAATAGTAGTTCGAGATTGCAGTTTTTAGTCATTTCTAAAAAACTATACGTAAAGTATATGCTTGTAGTAAAGTGTTATGTTGTGTTCATTATCATTATTTTAACATGCGGGATAGGTATATATAGACTTATTAATTTTGCAGTACAACATTTATTGAACTTTTGGAGTTACGTATTTCTGTAAAATCTATTTAAAATGTTTACACTTCTTGTTAATTTTGCATTATAATTCCTAAAGCAATCATGATATTGGTTAAAAGAGGCTATGTAACACAAGTAGTAACATTTATAAGATATTATTTGTGTATTGTTTGAGTAATCTTCACTTATTTGAAGTCCGACATGACTCAGTATCGTGGCTTTAGAGAATAAGAAATAATGTACATAAAATTACTGCCTCTTGGCTATAAAATATTTTTATAAATAAATTAAATTACGGAAGCTTTAAAAAAATACACCAATCCAAGCTTAACGAATATTTATTTCTTATGTTTTTGTATAATCGAAACAAATATGATAAATTGAATTATTTTTTGCTACATCACAGATTTTTTTTGTAATCCTAGGAGTTATTCTTTCCATACTCTGTGTACAAAGAACAAACTTTAGATTACAAATAGAGTAACTATATTTTTTTACATATTAATAAGTGTGTGTCATCTTGTATGAATGTAAAGAACAATTCTTAAATTTTCTCCCATTTCCAAATAACAACTCACTTAAAATATTCCGCAGTAGAAAGCCAATACTTCACTTAACACTAAGTTGTACCGCTTGTTGCACTAATTTAGTTCTCCATGTTTCAGGTTTAGTGATAAACCTATTTAGGTAGCTCTGATTGCCAAGTATAACTTGTAGTATTTCTTACGTGTAATACTTGTAAATATGTGGCCGAAATCGTATTTAATTTTCTTCATCAAGGGACCTTGTTTATGGGCAACATCAACGCAGCGAACAGTTTGCTGTTATGTAGTTGTCAGTTCTTGCGTCACTCTGCCGGTCTCTTGGATGTTATTTTATCCGGGAAGTTGTTACAGGCAGCTGTTGAGGATTGTTTCATTTTTCAACCCCTCAGATACGTCACAAGAGGTGACTGGTTCAATATTATACCTAGTACGCATGGTCTGATTCTATAAACGAGCAAAATACACCATTCCTATTTCCTTTCCCCCTTTTTTATACTTTAACCTATTATTATATAAAATAGTAAAATTAGCATAACTAGGATTGATTAATACTCTCTCGTTTCTAAATTTAAAAAAGTTACATATCAACTAATTTATCGGATGTCCTCGTAATTAATATATAATTTTTTGCTTATCATTAATGTGCCCTCCAAGCATACGTATAGATTACAAATTACATACGAAGCGTGTTCGGAGCTAAGTATGTCTTCCTTATAAGTTATTTTTCTTACATGGTGCAATTTTGCTGAAGCACTTCTCGAATATACGTTATCTTTTATTAATTCTCGTGTGATTCTTAAAGACCCGGTTTGAATGCGAACATCGATCATCCCCCTCCCCCCAAATAAAGATGATCAGAATTTTATTCTGGGTGGGATGACTCCGGCTCTTTACATGTGGAAAAGTGGCGGACTTTGTTATTGGTCGGATTTTCTCGGAGTACTCCTGTTTCCCCGCTTCTCTGACCGTCTTTATCTAGCTTCACTTTCATTAGCGCTGAAAACTTAACTGCTACGCAGCTCCTTCGAAATTTCTCAGCTCCACATATTGTCCGTAATAGAATTTCTACCCTTGGCTACTTACGAATGTCATAAATTACCACATGAGTGTCACCACAACACCAAATTTCCCTTTATGTATATTTTTATGGAAGTAGTCTATATGGTAAGACAACTAATAAGTGTACATTTTCTGTGACCCTTACTACTCTTCATCGAGGTTTGCTTGTATCAACACTAACAGTTTACAAAGTGTGAGATTCGCTGATACAATAGTGCGTCGTATTTCAGTTACACACGCATTAGACTACTTAAGCGGGATAATTCATGTGCCAATAGAAGTCTCTTGATGCCGTATTTGGTCATGTCGGACAATATTAAGACTAAAGTCCATCTAAAAGCCAAGTTGGGCTTCGAGTTAACAACTGGCAATAGTTTCCATTTATCTGGAGTGCCTAATGAATGGGATGCGATCCGTGCCCTTCAGATGAATCTCTGATTCTACAAAGAGACAGCTCTCAGATTTAAAGTAACTGATGAAGTCTCTGACGTGACTGTGGATTGAATTGATTACATCTCAGCGCAATAAATCTTCTAAACATTCAGTTCACGGTGCTTCTAAGAAGAAATGCTTCCATCTTTCAAGTTCGTTATTTATTTGTGAAGGGAGTGTTTTGATTAAAAATCTTATTCAGTGTTTCATTCCTCAGATTTCGCAAACTAATTACAGGATTTCTTTATCCCCGAACAATAATTATCATGAAATAAATATAAAAAGAACATTTTTTCGCCAAAAGAAATGCAGCGGAAAAATATTACTTAGACAACCCGTGAATATCTCTACCGAAAGATAAACGAGTATAAACGCGTACATTTCGTGAAAAATGTACCAATTTTTCATCGTTTTCATTTAACTCAGAATTATTTTCTTACAAAATCCATTTTTAAACCTTGGAATAGTCTGCATTCTAATCCCTGCTTTGAAAAATATGAAAAGGAATTACATTTATGACAGTGTTTTGTGATCGAATTGTTGATATTAAAGTAATTGGAAGTCCATTGCCAGTGCCGTTAAATCAAACTAAGATTTTGTCACAAATCAATAAATTTTCTTTACAATCAATAAAGCTAGATTTTTGCCTGGCTTTCTATTAGGCTAATCGATTTCACTATATACATTCAAACACCTAAACTTCTGAGGACATTATTAGGGTTTTCAGTATATACGTTTTCCAAAAATTTTTACTTTGTGTAACTAAATCGATGCTGCCTTAAAGAGGTGAATATCTTGTTTCATACCGTACAAGACATTACTTACAACTCTTGTTCTTTTAATTACTTTTAATGAAGACTTCACTCATGTATTTTTAATTTTCGCTGTCTACTCCTTTTTTTTTTAAACTGGCATGAAATATATGGTTCGCAGATTGCATAAATAGGACATATCAGCCGTGTAAGCAAAATTATGTTTTCGGTGAAATTGTTCATTCAATAACGTAACACCAATACCAAATCGTTACCCTTCAGTTTTATTCAGAATGCAGAAATTCATTTCAATCGTGTTTCTGCAGTATGTAGGTTGATTTGAAGGACAAAATTGAGATCCTAATTTTGCTTTTGTAAGTGTTAATACAAAGGTCAGAAATTATTTCAAATGAAAAACATCTTTAAACACGAATAACAGAGTTTGTGAACTACGCTTCGGTTCTTGACATGTTTCGTCCATGTATGTGAAATGTTGATGGCTTGAAGTTTAAAACAAATTATCTTAACGGGAACAGATGAGCGAAGTAGCTAATTTCCATAACAATGTGGAAAATATAGATTCAATTGCAAATTGTGAATCAAATTCATCTTTCTCCATGAAAAGTGTTACTTGGTACCGGAAGATCAGGGGGAGATATATTCAGCTGTGAAAATTCGCAACTTCGTTCGCAGCGGTGAACATCGCAGCGGGATGGGACTGTCGCGTGAAAAATTGGGCTTTGATTAGCAAGTAAAAATTCTGGTGAAAAAATTTTCGATCAAGGGGCGTTTAGAGAGACGGAGAACTTTACCTCCGCGTCTGTAGCCTCCTTGAAGAGCCGCTCGGCTGTCTCCGAGTGGAATTAAGTTACCATCCTCCTGCCTCCTTCGCCATTTCACCCTCAATTTCGCCGAACATCCATCTCCTCTCCGAGAACGTGGAGTAAAATGAGATTTCCTAATGAACTCCTTCTAGATTCGCGTGATCCTTGACGCGGCATTGGGCCACTCGACCGTCCTGCCCCTGTCGTAGCTTGAGCCAAGGTTCCCAGATCGTTTTTTGTTGAAGTCGCCCAAATTGATCACTCTTTATATTAAATGATTTTTAAAAATATATTTTAAATTTTTCATGTAATATTCTATATGTATGAAACACGAATTATTTTAAGGTTTAGCAATTATATAGGCCTACACAAAATTTTAAAAATGTCAAAAGAATAAACAAACGTGTGATATACAATTCACCTATTCTGATTCATTGTCCACAGCGAGTAACAAGATACCCTCTTCAGTTGTATCCACAGTGATTGCCGTTTAAAAAACTGATCTTTCTTATGAGAATTAATTATCTCGTCCACAATCAAAAAACATATACCGATACTGAGTAAATAATTCCAAGCAGCCAAAATATCGCAAATTGTTTACAAAAATCGCCCAAATTGCGATAGTCGCGTTTTTGTAAATTTTGGTCGCAAATTTTGCTTTAGAGTAGCCCAGACGGTGACAAATCTCCTAATATGGCAACTCTGTCGCGACGTTACGTTCATTCCCCGTGTCTTGAAATGATTTACAGGTGGAAATGAACGGGCTGAGTCGGGGTTGCATTTAGTTCCAACCATAGATTAAAGATGAGGTAGACCGCTTATTCGTCTTTTGAGCATGTGCCCAACATTGACCTACTCCAAAAGAACACAACTGTCAAAATCACATGGTCAATAGTGATGAAAGTTTTTGTTTACATCTTAAATTTTAAATGACGAGTACAAAAATATGATAAAATACTTGTACCAATTTGAATTTAATCGAACTGCCTTACAAATGGATTAGAGGAGGGGCGGGGGCGTTTCACCCCACTTTCGATCAATCGTATTAACCCTTTGACATCAAATTGATATGAAAAGGGTTAATCCTTAATCCGATTTTAATCCGATCAAAAATTGTTAATCCTTAATCCAAATCCGATTAAATCGGGTGTGTTTGATCAAAGAAATTTTATCAAATTTATTTGATGAAAACGTTTGATTAAATTTCTTTGATGGCATTTTTTATTTATTGTGTGTATGGGTATACTTTATGTTCTTTATTTTTGGGTGGGGGAAGGGGGTAGCAGGAGCTCTGTACGATGTTGACGCTGTGATGCTCTGGAGGCGATGGCCAGAGTGGTGGGTTCCAATGTGTTATATAGGTGTTGAGTTGAGTGCAAGAGTGTGCTAAGTGTCATTTGTCTAATTTTTTCTAATTTTGATGTGTTTGTAGGGATGTTGGTGGTAGATAGGCGATTTTTACAAACATATTTAACACATGAGAGAATTTCAGAGTGTTCTACATATGAATAAATTACACTTATCGAATCTCAAATTTCAAACTATTACGTGAATAATAAGAGGAATTACATGACTTTCCAGTATATAATCAAACGTAACGTGAGTCTCGAGCTTCGAAATGTATGTACATCTCAAAACATTTGTTTATAAATCGGTTTTCTAACCTAACTACCAAACCATGTGGTTTTCGCAAGATGTATTAGCAGAAAAGCAGTTCAATGTTGGGACGCGGAGATTGGTTGTGCGCAGCCAGCGAGATCAGTCTGCCTCATCTTTAGTTTATGGTTCCAACTATGGTACCTCGAGGTGCTCAGTTCGCAATCTCCCCCCACTCCATAACTTATCTCCACTCCACCGTTGTGTATTATGTCCCCAAACATCGTTTGCTCTACGCAAGCGCAATTCTCAGGTTTCGTGTCCCACCACACAGTATCTTGCAGTTTTGTAAAAGTTTTATTGGCTGATCGCTTGGCACTCTTGGAATCTTTAGCATACTTCTTTTTTTTGTCAATTTTGTATACTTCCGTCAACATTAGAACGGATCCAATGTCAGTGACAAACTATGCATTTTTTCTAGGTACTTAAGTAAATTTCTAGTATGTGAAATTCTTGCTATTTTGCATATAAAACAATTAGATGCTAAATTTAATAAATTTATGGTTCCATGAATTTAACAGTCACGCTTTGAATACGAATTTCAGACATGGGACTCATCTTCGCCTGTCGCGTCATTGGCAACATTACTAGGAGCACACCAGTTCAGTACATTCGTTAAACAAATGTGAATTAAGGAGCAAGAATGTTTCAAATATTGATTTGAGAAGAGCTCTATTGACAGCAAACCTACTATATTACATGATAATTACTTTAATTCCAATTCCAATGAAATGGTAATATTTTACGTTTTCTCTTTAATTTTACCCCTTAATACCGCTGGGAAGCAAATAACACAAATTTTACATCTGTTACAATAATTTCTCAGACTGAAGATATTAAATGCAATGTTATTTTAAAACAATATATATATGTGTAATATTTATAAGTGTAATATATGACTTCCATTATATATTATAATTATGTATTAAAACATGTTAAACGTATTCTAACGAAAATAATTAAGTTTGGCCATTTACAAAGAATTGGTTCTACAGACCTCGATGCTAAGAGCCAGCCAAACCTCTCTCACACCATTCCACTCTCTCCCTCTAAATACATAATTGGACAGAACTAGCTGAATTTATATGTAAATGAGTTAGTTTTTAAGAACTAATATAGAAACAATTTTATTTCTTTAATTAAAATTTTTTACATTCAGTCCTAACTTATAAATCTCAAAAATGTATGTGTACGTGCATATGTGTATGTGTGTGTATATATATATACACTTACATATATAATGTACACATATATACATATATTCACATATATACACAACATATAAAAAAGGGTGAGAGGGGAGGAGTGGGAGTGCGTTTGTGTGTACACAGATAATTGTAACGTCTTGCTTATTAACGTCGTTGACTTGATGTCTCGTGACTGGTTGCTGAACGGTGGGAATCATAACGAAACTGGCTTTAACTCACGAAATTAGGGTACATCGACGAACGACTTTTGACTCTGTCCTGCAATTTTCCCTTTCGGTATGTACGATTCGCCACTAAGCCCTGGGTGATTTCATATGATAACGTCGTATGGAAATTATCATGTCCTGTCTAATAAATCTCCTCCCAGAATTATTTTTACCTTAGATAATTATAGCTATTTTATTAAATCTAGTTCTGAGAATCAACTTCGAATACAGATACCATATTGTGTCCTATTCACCAGTCACAAAATTGAGTGATCATTCTATTATTTGTGTCATAATTTCATTCTCATAATCAAGTTTCTGCACTGAATGGAGGAGTTAACTTACGCGCTGTATAATTGTTTTGTAAATAATTCTTCGTATAAATTTTTTTAGAAAATGTAAATATTCAACATAGTAAGCTTCGGTTTTTGGTTGTTGGGTAATGTACTTCAACTGTACTGCTATATGCACGTTTTTGACGGCTTTGAGAAGCAAAACACTATAAGAAATTTCAACTCACACGCCCTTATTAGCATCGTAAAAAAATTCCCACTGTCTTCTACCTGTAAGAGAATTTCGTCTCTAAAGTTAGAATTCAGGCTCTAACGTTGCCGATAAATGTTATTATTAGAGAGTTTTCCACCTGCTCACTTGTCAGTCCGCTAACAGTGTCTGTAAATACAGAATTCCGAAAGATAAGACGTGTATTCAGAACTCAGTCCTATAGTCAAAATTAAACTAGCGGTGCTATTGCAATGCGCTAAGAAACCTGTAACACAGACTAAATAATTCAGTGGCCGACATTGGGATGACTCGAAACGTTAAGTTGTTCTTGTACTCTCATTCCACGCGTGTATATCGGTTATAGATATTTCATTTGTCACGTAAACAATGGTTACAGTGGACATAAAAAAAATGAATTTGTCTTAAGTAATGAAGAGTGACTAAACTTTGCACTTAGTATGTATAAAATAAATGATAAAGTGGGCATTAAAACTGACAAGTTTGATGGCAAAAATAATTATGATATTTCACATGCAGTGAACGAGGAAGCGGAATAATAAGCAAACATACAGTATGTCACTGTGCCATATGCTAATTAAAATGTACCGTACATGTATAACCTTTATTTTAATAAAAACCTTTAACTATGTGTATGTATTTTGAACTCACTCTATTGTGTTGATATGAAATTCCTAAATTTTTATTGTAAAAATAATAGTCTCGCCCCATTCTCTATTTATTTTTGCACGTGAAAACCCTCAACATTAGTAGGACAGTTAATACCTTCCAAACCGGGGCTTCTCGGGAACTGAAGATGAGCGGGCGAAAAAAATTTCATCCTTATTTGCTCCGACCATCTGTCAAGGTAATTGGATTCCGGTTCTGCACTTTGCCACTGTGCCTCGAATAAACACAGCTGGTTTGGAGGGGAGAAGGGTGTAATTTGTCGGCACCTTCCAACTCCTCGAACGCTGTTTGCCCTAGACTGTGTAGTGTAGACCCAGGAGGTTGAAAAACATCGTATCTCCTTCCACGTCCGTCTCCAATTTCGTGTCCTAAGGACCCGCCAATTAATAACATCTGCTTATTAAAGCCCAACCGGGTCAAGTAACTTGAGAACTTGTCGCCAAAAAAAAAAAATAACTATTCCCGCACACCCTTCAGATCGCATCTCCGCTGTAATTTTTTTTTTCTCCCGTCAAGTTAGGAGTTTCGTCTGGCCAAGTACAATAAAACTCCGTTAACTCCCCCATCGCAGCGGTAGATGGCGTTTATGCCATCCTCTTCGGTGTCGACTCGTACCGACATCCTCTCGACGTTCAGACTCGTATTCATGGGCAGCTCCTGACTGATGGACCGACCGAAGCGAAAATCGATTGCTGCAGTAATGCTGCGATCACAGTAGCTCGACAAACTCTACGCGATGGATGCGACCCAAATGAAAAAATTCGTGTTAGTGAACGCTGGTTTTATTGCCTCGCGACCAAAGCAAAAAAAAAAAAAAAAATTATATGTGAATATTTGTGTGGCACTACATACACACACACACACACACACTTATTTTTGTACGATTACTTTTCACGCCCTCTAATACACTACATGTGACAATGTGACCACGATTACACGTAGCCATAAAAGTAAGTTTATTTTGCTTATTGATACAGAAAATACACTGGGTGGAACTCAAGTCAGCAAGAAGATGGCGTGTTAAATGTATTTACGATCCTTACATTCAAATACTAGAAGATTAACAAAATCAATTGCAAGCTCAACCAGTATACGTTTTATACAGTACCAATTTATTTACGGCGTTTAATGATAACGGGTGATTCACCAGTGACCTTAAGAAACGGCAATAACTTGTACCGCACAAAAATTTGTATTTACTTACTCAAATCACCGCAGCACACCTTTCGTTCTTGCATGTTTTCTACTCGGTCTCAGCCAACTATGTACGAACATGTCTCATTTTCGGGGACCGTTCCTCACTCAAGCCTGTTGCGTTTTTTTATTTCAATTTTAAATTATTTGTACTATTTTTTAAGTTGTGATTAGGAAGTAAGTTTATGCAGCACTCCCGTTAATATACTCCTTGCTTAAGAACTCATTTTCTCCTCATTTTCTATACTTTCACTACGTGTTAAATTTACATCGCCATGAGACGTATGACTTTGTTAGTTCGCCGGCCAAGTGAAAACCTGATATTGTTGAGAATTTAAATGTGTTAGTAATTTGCCAGTTCATATGCAAATGGGTATAATGCAAAAAATACACCAACTTGTATTGCCAAATTTTTATTTTTATTTTTACTCTCACAATAAATGATCAAGATTTATTCCACTCAATTTCCCGTGAACTGTAGTGGACTGCCTACGTTCCAAAGTGCACGGTAGTGTAGGCTGTTAAGAGAGAATATATTTTTTCAAGCGTTGATTTTAAATCTTTTTACTTTACTGTGAACAGCATTTAATGATTTTTACGCGACAATTAGTGCAGCAATGGTAAAACTCTCTGGAACAACAATGAAGTAAGAAAATTAAAACAAGGGCAGGAGGAAAGTCGTTTATTAAAGTTCTGCGCTTTCTTGCCGAAAGCTGATCTTCAGTTGGAACTCAGATTCTCTTTTTGTCCTCGACGAGCTGCATGGAGGTGTTCGCAGTTCGGCGACCTCCACGAAGCCAATGCGAGGTTGCCCAAATTAATCTCACCCCCCCCCCCCCCTTCCACCATTTTCCTCATTCTCACCAACGCCCGGCGTGCGTGCTTGAGGTGCGACCCACTAAGGGTCAAGGGACGAAGGGGTGCAGAAAGGAGGGGTGAAAGGGTGGTTGTTAAGGGCCAGGACTAAGGGAGGCCTAGTGTTGAAGGTGCGCGCGGAGTTTCTTGGCCCACGGGGCAAGGGCAATTAAAAGTTATTCGCTCAGGTCCGCGGGATTAACCGGAGTTATGAGGGGGGGGGGGCGAGAGATGCCAGGACTTCCTTGGACCGTGATTGGAAATGCGCTTTGCCTCCTCCTCGCCCCCCCCCCCCACTCCTCTCTCTTTACCAGCAGCCATCTGGAGGCGAGGTAATCACCTCCACTTCCGCTGCCGTGCCCCAGATGACTCGTCGGTCTGAAACAATTACGCGATTTGTTTCCGCTCGCATGGCTTCAGCGTGCTAAAGTACTGATTATGATTTACATATATTTTTCTTGAACATTACAGTTAGTAACATCCCACCAATTTTTTTTATCGAAACTCAATGATATTGTATATTATCCACGCTGTGATAAGAAGAGCTCATCATTTCGCTACACGTGCTATAATATATATATATATATATATATATATATATATATATATATATATATATATATATACACACGTGTTTCGGAAACACGTGACCAAAATGTGCCAGGGGATAGTTGACGTGAGAAGTAGTAATTTGAAATATGATATGAGAGCCATTGTCCCTCTCCAGTAATAAGGGCTGTAGAAACCCTTAAAGGTGGAGTCCAAGAAAATAATATTATTATATGAGGGATATTATTAAAATGACGCGTTAGAGGAAAAAAATTTGGTGTACAAATTAATTAAACAAAGTTCTTGGATAACATGAAGATATCGTACATCGTACTCACGTGTATCACAAAAAATTAGCGGTTTGCACCCTCTTATTTCATACAATTTGTTTAACTTGAGGTAAATGTGACATTTGATGCCATTATATTAAGCAGTACGTCGTAATGAGCCAAACAGGCACTCCCATTGCAACTCTCGAGAAGCCACCGTTTTCATATAAAACTCACACAAAGGTTTCAGTTGTAACAGTATTATGGCCTGATGTGTAGGCAACACGTTTACACCCAGCTGTAATATGGCGTCGTACGCTAATAAACAACTATCGCCAAGAACAAACAGGCAGCAAACTAATTACAACTATAAAGTGCGTTACACTGACGTTTAGTAGTGTTTGTTCGCATATTATGAAGCAAAAGGATAGAAACGAAGACAAAACATTTCTGTGCAACACTGTTAATTACATCTAGACCAGCATGACAACAAGGAAGACCCCTTAAACTAGCAACTGCAAAAACACGTATTCATATACTATCATATGTTTGTTAAGGTGGTTTTGTTAGGTTGGGATGCTATGTTGACAATTGATGGATGGGAAAACTCATACACAGTGTTGACTGCCGCCCACGCACACAGACACAATAAATACGGTCAGAGTACTCAACAGTCTCCCGCAAAAACATTGGGTTTGGCTGTGTTGGCCTACGTTGACGCGCTCGGATGCCTTGATGTTTGTTTTGCATTCCCAGCACCGCTTCAATCGATCATATGGGGGTTTTATAGGTATCACTCGATATATTACCAAACGTACACGATTTACGTATTTCGGCTTGGCTTTTTTACTAGTATAGGCCGAAAATGTGTTAATTTTTCCTAATTTTTTACATTAAACGCATACAATTTCACCGTAACCACGCCACACAAATGTTTTTATACACGCAATCGATTGACTTTGACGAGAGCTGTCGACTGAAACTTTAACGAGCGTCGTAGCGTCTCCTAGTCAAAAGTTATACTACACGGAAGTTATGAGAGTCGGCGAAACGATCTCAAAATTAACCCCCCCCCCCCCAACCACCCCTCCACAACGAGCGATGCTTCGCAGTCATCACTCAACGTAACATATCCTTTGAGCCTTTGGTAATCGAATGGTATAATTGAGTTTTGGATGTAGACGATAGATTCGGAGCTGCAATGCCAAACTGTAACCCCGATTTTATCATCGGATTTTCTGGATTGCCTCCCACTATGGTTGCATTTTTAAAGACGTATTCACATCAAAACAAATGACTATTTCGCCACAGAGTAGACGATTATACAGGGACGAAATGGCGTGGTGGTTATTTTGATATGAGCATACCCATTATCTAATTGCCTGCGCGAGGCTTTGCGATCGGGACTTGCGTCTGATCGGCTACTGCATTGTGAGAAAGGTTCCCTATTTGCTGGGCTGCCGGCTGCCAAGTATATTACCAAGCGCTGATTGGTGAATGGCGTTCCAACATTTTCCTGGCAAGCGAAGCCATTTTGCTGGCATCTGCGGCTGCGGCTGTGGTTTGCGGCATAAGCAGCTGTGTATTCTGTAATACTCTGCGATGCCTTGCCTTGGAAAACTGTGTATAATTTTGAGATCGTTTCGCTGCATCTCGTAACTTCCGCGTAGTATAAATTTTGACTAGGAGACGCTATGACGCTCGTACGCTCGTTAAAGTTTCAGTTGACAGCTCTTATCAAGATCAATCGATTGCGTGTATAAAAACATTTGTGTGGCGTGGTTATGGTGAAATTGTATGGGTTTAATGTAAAACATTAAGAAAACTTAACACAATTTATATATATATATACGTGGCTGACAGTCATATAACATGACTGCAATTACTATAGGGTAACATAAAACAGTTATTCCAATAATTTTTCGGTTTAATTTTTTTTTTTTTTTTTTATGTTGTTAGTTCACTACACAGTACTCCTTCAGTATGGCAGGCAACGTCACTATGCAAGAAAAAACTTGCACATAAAGTTTGTCCTTGTAGTTTTGCCGAAGAGTTCAGTGATTAAAATTGCATATTTTAGTGTAGAACAGAACGGGCGATGTAAAAGTAGGCTATCCATGAGCTAGTCAGGTGCAATGCTGGTTATTGAAGATTCTAAACATTATTGGCTTGACAATCTATGTACACGCCTCTGTGGAAAGTCAAACATATTTTAAGTCCACGGGCTGCATACGAACACACTGATACAATGGTGAATGGCAATGCGTTTTTTATCCTAACGTAAGAGCGTGGTTTTTAATGGAACTGATATGTATGTAATCGCTCAAGTAATATTGTCTTTACTACAGTAAACCTTACTTCCAACTTGATAACGTCTGCTCGAGTGGAGTCTGGTTGGGTAGGAAACTAAGGGACTGCTTGTGACTGGCGGGATCAACTGAACTTGAAATCATATGACTTACTGATGATGAGATGGACAATTACGATTTTCATTAGGGGTTCCATTTTTCAATCGTTTGCTACGTTTGCAAAAGGGTTTCTCTTAAATAGGAAATCCCGTAAGCCTACATACTCGGTGTGAACAAGGCTTAACATTTGTATTGCGCGCTTTTAAGTATGTCTGAAAAAAATCGATTTGTAACCATGTATATTTTAACATAAAAATTACCGGTGAACTTGCATAGCAATGCACAGCAAATGTCCATTCCCATCCAACGCTATCCACGTTGCACGGGGTTGGTGGTTCGCACTGCTGCTTCCTCGACGCGCAAGGCAGATGCGGGGGCAACTTTCCTCATCTCCGTGGCAGACATTCCCCCTCCAGTATCTCCGCTAACATCAGGTTCACCCTCTCTCTCTCTCTCCATCTCACTCACCCAGTGCGTACTGTGGATAGACGTGACGTGTGCACTGTTGTTTGCCGTCTCGCGAAGGTTCTGCCAGGAAAACACAAAACGGACGCATTCCTCGCACTAAAGTCACGATAGTGCACCGACGTCAAGTGTCAAATACTAAGGGAATTCGTTAGGAAACATGCATTATTTTATATTTGAAACGAAATATATGTATTACGTGTTAGAGTTTTTAATTTAAAAAAAAATATATCTTTCAAGTAAAACATTATTAAGGACCGGCAAGGAGAGTGGAGGGGGAAGTATTCAAGACCCTGTTACGAGTCTCCGAAAAAATATACTTTCTCTAAAAATAATTGACTTCCTACTCGCCAAAAAGGTATACGTTAGGCACTCACTTTTGTGAAAGGTATAATATGGGGGTTGCCGAAATATCCACTGCAGGATAGTGAGCTGTGGCTAAGTGTTACTTTTGAAAATGGAGATGAGACAAAATTAGGAAGTAGTGAAATAGAAGGGTTAATTATGTAGCTAATATTTTTTTAAGGATGTAAATAAATAACATTTCAATATTTGCAACAAAATGAGATGTGAAAATGCCAAACAATAAACGAGGTTTTTTATGATATTAAAATGATTAAAATAACAGTACTACCTGAGTACAGCCTACCTAGCGCTTGAACTGCCTTACAGAGTGTTAGAAATTCATGTTTATTTACGGAACTATTAAAATTTCCTCCAATATGTTGATCTAGTAAAATAACACGCAGTTCAGTCGGGGGCTGTTCAAGTACTCAAGCACATTAGAAACACCATTTCAGGGTGCTCCAAAGTTGCTAAAAACGGCTTTCTCAAAGCGCTATATATGAATGTATGCGCGTCAGATAAATACAAAACTACTCAAGGGCTCTGCAGTGAACCTTCCTATAGACTTTTCCCCAGTAAAATATTAACGGCACTGCTGAAAGTCCCTTAGGTACACGAAGAGTGACGAGAAAACTGCATGAGTTCAGAACCTTGCGGTTAGAGGCGATGGAGTACTTGATGCGCGAGGCATTGTCGCCCTTATCACTCCTGCGCCTCTCGGCCTCAAACATGGAAAAAAAGTTCAGGTAGGCGGGGGACTTAAGGCTGTTGCCTGGTTTGAAATTTGTGAAATTTGGGTATAGGAAATTACATGTTAAAGAAATAAGGGTTTTTTTTTTAAGTCAATTTTGAATATATAAACTTGAAACAAAAACCTAAATGGGAGAAATGACACTCGCAAGCTCTGTATCAAAACAGGTATAACAATTTGTTTTTCAATAATTATTAATTTACTTAATAAGTTTTCTGGTCTTTTCAGGAAACAGGCTATACATGAAATATTTAATTCTGGGTTTTTTCAGCCCTCTCAACAGTCTTCATCACTGCTCTGGAAGTTTGCTCTACAGACTCACTTACTGCTTAATTGCATGCGACGTATTTAGTTTCTCAAGATATCTAGCAGATAATCATGCGACTACATCAATCTCCGTAATAAAACAATTTTTCTACGCTTAACTGAAATGCTATAATCAAATGTATTCAACACTGCTTTAAAATTCGTAATTTTGTAGTTTTCACTTTTTTTACAATCGTTTTTCTGATATTTAAAGGAATTTCTCGTTTTATCCCCCCGTCGTTATCGTTGAAATTTTTAGAGGGGTGATTACTATGAACTGCAACTGCGTGTTTTGAAACACTAACTGCAAATAATAGTTGCAAAGGACTGTACACCATGATCGGTTTGAAAACTCACGATTTTCGCTCACTGTATTTTACTTGAGGAGAATCTTCGAGGACGTAAACCGAACCTGAGGCATAATTCAAAAGAGCATAATGGTATTTGAGTCTGATCCCGTAATACACTGCATTCTAGCGTGGTTTTCTGTGGCATAAGTACTAGTCATTTAGTATTTTTCACACCTATCTTATGGATATCACTATGTAATTACCGTTATAATTTAATGTTAAGAAAAAATTCATGTCAGTACCATACGACATTTATTATGCAAAGGCTAATCTATTCAGATATAAAGCGAATTTCGTGGCCGCGATTGGCTATATTCGTTCTGCATTGAGAGAGTTTTTGCCTATCTGTACAAGCTGGTGGTATTATCTATAATCGTATGTATGGTATAATACGTGTTATATAGATGTATGTGTGTATGTGTGCATACTCGGAGGGCTTTTCATTTTATATTTGCGTTCTATATTTCATTGCCACTAAAAACACCCACCGTATTTGTTGAAGGAAAGTGTTATGTACTACAAAATGTCGTAGTTGTTTCAGGGTTTAGCACTTTTGAAGCCCTGGTTAATAGTTTATTTCTGCTTATTGGTATCTTCCTGTGACATGTAAAAAATTAACAATGATTAACACGACGACTAATGCGTCGGTGCGTGTATCAGTTTAAAGTGCGAAATCAACATAAACACATTAATTTGACTGCGAGGCCAGATTCGTGCAGTAAGTAAATCAGACAAGTGGAACAGGTTCAACACTGCGACAGAGAATCATTGTTACATACGTGATGTATGCGAATATGATTACTGGGAAGTCATTTGCATTTTTAAATAAACAAATGGTTCTTGTTACCGCATACTGAGGAACCCTTTCCCGTGTCGGCAGAACAGGAAAACGTCGAGATATACAAGAGAAACCGGCTGTTATGCCCAGCCTTTGCCACGTTGGGGGATAATTTAAGAACAAGGACTCGAACCACACCGTAAGTCATGTGGTAGAAGCACGATTCCCACATGCGGAAATCCGGGAGTGACCCAGCCGGGGATAGTACCCGGCTCGATCCGGTGGGAGGAGAGCAGGCTAACCTCGTAGCCACCGCAACCGTTGTTGCCAACCAAGGCTGGTAGCTGTTGTTCAATATAAACCTTGCCGGTCACCACTCTTCATACTAAGTTTCTGCCTAGCCTTGTTGCACAAAAGGAAATTATTATTCTAAAATTCATTTTCCACGTTCCAAACAATAATCTGGTCGACGCGTCGATCACCTCCCGTACAACAGGGTGACAAATATATCATGAGTGAAACACGGGTATTGTAGTACCGAATGCATTAACGTGGATCTCTATTTTGTACCCCGTCTTTAGTTAGTAAAATCTATACACATAGTATAAAACAAAGTTGCCCGGCCGCGTGTGGTTATGTGTATTCGGATAAGGCTTCTAAATTACTTCATGGATTTTGATGCGGTTTTCACCATCATTTAGAGAATTAGGTAAACAATGTAATACATTAATATTTCATTTAAGGACAGAAGACAAATGTCGATGTTTTATAACAAAGTCGTAAAACCCCGCTTTTCGGGCGTGTTACATGGCTTACACTGACTAAACCAGAAGAGATATCCCTAATTAATCTACTATAGACATGTAGATCTCTAAAAGGTCTATAAAATTTTTCTCGGAAACATATGTTTATCTTAGTAGTATAGAAATGCCGGATCGAGCACAGCCCGCGACCATCAGAAAACCAACAGCAAATTGAATGCCCAAACCATCAGAAAAAATTATCGTTTGTTTTCTTGATCCAAAACACCAGCTGCCGGTTCGAGCACAGTCGCAAAAAGTGACTGCAAAAAGTTGCGATTGGGAACAGCTCCCAGTTATCAGAAAACCAACAGCAAATGAAATGCACGAGCCATTAGAAAAACCAACAGCAAATGAAATGCGCGGACCATCAGAAAACCAACGGTAAATTGAATGCTTTAGCCATCACAAAACACCAGCTGCCGATTCGAGCACAGCCGCAAAAAGTGACTGCAAAAGTTGCATTAGAGTGCAGCTGCAAAAAAGTGACTGGAAAAGTTGCGTTCGAGCACAGCCGAAAAAAGTGACCGCAAAAATTTGCGTTTGAAGCATCCGCAAAAAGTGACTACAAAAGTTGCCTTAAGGTGCAGTTGCAAAAAGTGACTGCAAAAAGTTGCGTTTGGGTGCATCCGCAAAAAGTGACTACAACAAGTTGCAAAGAGTGGCTCAAGAAAATTGAATACGCAAAAATAATAAAATATTGTCCATAATAAAGATGGATCAGTTGCTAAATGTATTGAATGGAACCCAACAATTTAAGAAACTTTCCGAACTGACAATCGGTCAGACCTATCCCATAGACCATGCTGAAATATCTGATACACGGTATGGATACAAAGTGGTAATTACGTCCTGCAATTTTAAAGTAACCTTGCCAGACAGATATCTTCAGATTTTCAGCGAAAAAGTTTTAGATGGTGTTAATTGTGGTGGTATAAATTTTGCATATGATGGAATGGAGGATTGTGGCGTAAAACAAAGGCATTCTATTCGGTTTTTTAAAGAGTAAATGATCATCGTATTAGACATCAGTTGATTTCTATTTATGCTCATATCTCTATAAAGTTTTAATGGTTATCCAGTCATTAAATCACAATTATCGCTCTGACTTCGGCAATGTGCTACAAAACGTACTGTACGAACGTCGGGTTATCGCGCCGTGCGCGGCGAAAAAGATTCATCCGTCTGGGGCCAGACGTTTAATTCGTCCAAACTGAACGATTGCAAAATAGAGTGGCTCAAGAAATTTGAATGCGTAAAAAATAAAATATTGTATATAATAAATTAGCACAAATAAAAATCAACCGACGCCTAATATGATAACGGCCTTGGCAATGAAAAAGGCTAACGGAGTTGGTAATGTTTGGAAAGAATATAAGTTAAAGAAAGACGTCTTTGCGAAAAGAAAGAAGAAATCTCAAGAGAAGCATGTCAAGTGTGAAATGTGTAGCCACTATTACAAACCGACTCTCATAAGAAGCCATCTTAAAAGTAGATTGCACAAAGGTCTTACACCAATACGTAATAAATCACATGAACCAACAAATGTATGGGAAATTTTTAAAGTGCCACAACACTTAATATCAAAACAGAAGCCCCCACGAGAGAAACAAGTGAAATGTGAAACGTGTAGCCACTATTACAAACCGTCTCTCATAAGAAGTCACTTAAGAAGTAAAATTCATAAGTACACAACCATATTCAGTGTAGAAGAAATCGAAACAGCATTTCAAAGTAAGATCAAGGCTTATGCTGTAAAGAAAGTGAATGCGTACAAGGACCCAAAGCATTTCCTAAATGATGTAAAAGAAACTGTCACAGGGCTAATTCGTAAGCATTCAAAATCATTCAAAGTGAACATGAAATTCTTCACTGAGTACAAAGGGGGAATTGGCGAGAATATTGAATATGTAGAAAGATCCTTTAAAACAAAGAACGAAATTATATTGAAATCGACTAATCTTGAAGAATATTATACAAACAGAATATCGAAAATCATATCTGAGATGGGGGCATTCGAAGCAAAGGGATTTCAGTGGGTACTCAACAGAATATTTAAACTAGAAGTGTGAATAAATAAATATGTACCATTCAAGGGCAGTTCTTATGTTGATCTCCCAGAAAAAATCAAAACTAAGCAGGCGGTAATTAATGTTAAGAATGATGATCAAAAACGTTTTTTGTGGTCTGTTCTATCTGCATTGCATCAAGTACAAAGGAACCCACAAAGAGTCAATAAATACACAGCTTTAGAACATGAGTTTGATGATGCACTTAAGGGTTTGGAATTTCCAATGAAATTGGATAGCATACCAACCTTTGAGAAGAGAAGTGGAATTTCTATCAATGAATATGCATACCAAGAAGAAGATGGCGGTAACAAATATATAATCTGCCCATTAAAAATAACAAAAAATAAGACAGATAAGCACATTAACGTACTCTATATCAAAGACGAAAAGAACGACCGCTACTGCTGGGTAAAAAGTCTTTCGAGACTTGTCACAACACAAGTAACGAAAAATGATCACAAAAAATTTATATGTGATAGATGTTTGCAGCATTTCTACTCTGTAAATAAGCTAAAAGATCACGAACAAGACTGTCGAGATCATGATGATATTAGAGTTGAACTACCATCAAAAGGAAAAAATTACATATTGAGATTTCAAAACCAAATTCATTCTTTGAGAGTTCTGTTTGTGATATATGCTGATTTTAAATGTTTGTTGACTAAAGTTGAAACTTGCCAACCAAACCCCGACGAATCCTACACGAAACCATACCAAAAACACGAGCCTATTAGCTTCTGTTACAACGTAAAATACGAACATGGATATTATAAACCACCAGTAACTTATGAAGGACCTGATGCATCTACTGTGTTCGTTAAAATGCTAATGGAAGAAGCAAAGTCTATTGGTGATATATATACACAAATTAAAAGCTTCCACTAACTTAGAAAGAACAAATTTTTTATGATACAGCTACCCATTGTCATATATGTGAAAAGCCTTTGAATGGTGTTTCTGTGAGAGATCATAATTCCCAACACCGAAGAAAAATATATTTATTTTACGAAGTATGTATGTGGAAGTGTAAACCTTAGATTTATTGACTCATTTAAATTTATGGCTATTAGTATCGATAAACTCTCTAGCAACCTTTCTAGAAGCCAATTCCGAGAAACGTGTAAGCATTTTTCCAATGAACTTCTTGACTTTGTTACAAGAAAAGGTGTCTACCCATATGACTACATGGATAGTGCTGAAAAATTTTGTGAGGCATCGCTTCCATCCAAGGATGCATTTTACAACAAACTCAATAAATGCAGCATTGCAGACGAAGATTACGAATTTGCGAGAGAGGTGTGGGAAAAATTCAACATAAAATCTCTAAGAGAGTACCCAGAACTCTACAACAAATCTGATGTGTTGATATTGTCTGATATAATGGAAAATTTTAGAGATGTTTGTCTCAAAACATATAAGCTAGATCCAGCATGGTATTTCACAGCCCCAGGGTTAGCGTGGGATGCTATGCTCAAACACACTAAAATAGAACTAGAATTATTAACAGATTATGACATGATTTTGATGATAGAAAAAGGTATTCGTGGTGGAATTTCACAATGTTGTAAGTGATATGCTAAAGCAAATAAATAATACATGAATGCTTATGACAGCACAAATGAAATCTTTTATCTTACATATCTGGACGCCAATTACTTATATGGATAGGCTATGAGTCAGTATTTGCCCTATGGTGGGTTTAAGTGGGTAAATACAAATATAGATGTAACAAAAATATAAGATGATGCTAACAAAGGGTACATATTGGAAGTTGATTTGGAATACCTACATGAACTACATGATCTCCACAAAGATCTGCCATTGGCACCAGAGAATAAAATACCAGAAGGTTTAAAAAAAACCCATCTCTTGACTAGTCTGAATGGTAAAGAAAATATGTATTACACTATGTAAATCTTAAGCAATATCTATCTCTTGGAATGAAGTTGAAAAAGATCCATAGAGTTCTGGAGTTTGATCAATCAGATTGGCTCAAGTCCTATATTGATCTAAACACAAATATGCGAACAAAGTCTACAAATGACTTTGAAAAAAAATTCTACAAGCTAATGAACAATTCCGTTTTTGGAAAAACAATGGAGAATATTAGAAACAGAGTGGATATACAGCTGTGCACAAGTTCTAAGCAAATGGATAGGCTAGTGGCTAAATCAAACTTTAAAGATAGGACTATATTTACCAGCTCTTTGGCTGCAGTTCATGTGAATAAAAGAAAACTGTGCTTTAACAAACCCATTTATGTTGGGATGAGTATACTCGATCCATTGAAAGTCTTACTGTATGATTTTCACTATAATATAATGAAGCCAAAGTACGGGGGAAATATTGAATTGTGCTACCAAGAAACTGATTCGAACATCTATGATATAAAAACACCAGACTTCTACAGTGACTTGAAAGATATGGTCGACTATTTTGATACTTCTGACTATAGAAAAGATAATCCATATGGTATAACGTTAGTTAACAAAAATATGATTGGCAGAATGAAATATTAATGTAATGGAAAAATAATGGAAGAATTTATTCGATTGAAATTGAAAATGTATGCAATAAATGTGGAGTAAAGAAAAGAGCAAAGGGTGTGAAAAACACAGTAGTCAGAAATGAGATTAGTTTTGGTGACTACAAGAAGTGTTTGTTTTGTAAAAAAAGTGGTGTACAAAATTATGAATCTTATTAGAAGTAAGAAACATGAACTCTATATGATTGAGATGAGGAAAAAAGCATTAAGTCCCAAAGATGATAAAAGATTTATTCTTAAAGATGGCATTAATACACTACCATGGGGACACTACAAAATTGAAAAAGAGTGTTACTATGAAATATGATATAGCAGTAAATGATTACCTTTACGATTGTCATCTTAATTTTGGTATCCTCCAGCAGAGGCAAAAATCAAACACTTTCCACAATAAAATATTTAAATGATTTTGGGTACTTAAAAATACCTGACAAAGATGTTACACATGCAAATTCATCAATAGTTTCAAACGCTCTCTGGCTTTTTCAAGAGTATCACAATATAACAATTAGCGGTAAAATAAGTAAAGAAACACTAACACCAATCAAAACTCCTAAATGTGGGGTACTATATGATATATTTGGCTTTTCTACATCTATTACCAAATGGACAACAAAAGTAATAAAATGGCATTATGTGTTGGCCAATCATGGCATACTACAACATACTCAAGAAGTGTTTCATACATGCGCCAAACATAATGCCATTATCTTTAAACATGATACTCAAAAACCCACACATAATAATATCAAACAAACATAGTATCCATACATTTCAAAAGTCTCGGCATTTATGTAATAGCAAATTCGAGTCTGCAACTCGTGTCTGGTTATCCAAAGGTTATTTATGATATGGGTATACCTCAGAATTCCAAAATAAAAGGAGTTGTGAACACCTACTCTGGTCGTACTTTTGTATTTTACGATGAAATGTATTTTATGGAACTGGACGAGTGCTTATTCAGATCTAAATCTTTCGGTTTAATTTCAAAGAAATTTCCGGGCTTACCAGCTGGGTTAGATTCTGCTTTTAGATACACCAATGGATTATTATACTTCTTCAAGCACACAACATACTATGCATTCAATGAGTTTACAAACATGTTGGTCAGAGCTGACAGATTTGATCTTTCAATGTTCAATGTAAAGTGTTCTACATTACCATCCTCATACTCAGATATCCTTAATCAGTTCAAAAAACTAGTGATGCAAATGGAGACGATCTTCATATATTAAATTTTCACTTAAATATTATTATGCTTTTAATTGGATCTGCGAGAAGCGATTAGAGAACAGCATACGCGGATATAGAGGTGAACGAGTCGTTCACCTTTTAAATATGCAGCCACATACCGTATACATAGCTTCGCTGATGTCGTACGCTTAAAATCGTTCGCAACATACATCGAGTAGTGTTTCGAGACGACATGTCGTCTCGAAATTGTTAGTGTATCACATGTAAGCCTGTGCACAACTACCAGAATGCAATAGCTCATCGACATTGTAAACGGCAACCTCGTCTACCACAATAATGAGGTGTACGTGATAATGGATGAAGATGGCAATCTGTGGTTCAAGGCTAAAGACGTTGCGAGAATACAAAACAGGCAATCATACTAAACATTGACAATGACATAGAGACAGCCTTCAAAACTTGTGTATGCAATAGAAGTATATCGCACAGACTCCTTTAATTCCCATCCACAGGCAGTTTTCATCAACAAGAAGCAATCAGAGAACATGTCAGAGAAAAATATAGGCAATCATACGCAGATATAGAGAGTAGCGAATCATGACCCTTGCCTAGTGCACTCGGCATACCATATTTTATCAATGAACCGGGCCTTGAAGTCAAAGATGGCAGCCGCAGAACAATTCCAGGACTGGGTGTTTGAAGAAGGGTCGTCGTCTATACACAAGCATGGCATCGACCAGAAGTATAAACCGCTGCTGGACATGACGAACGCAATCATCGACAATCATGTGCTGCTGCCTACTGGCGATATCGGTAAAAATCACCAGTTTGTGCTCATCAGTATCGGCGGAAACCAATACTACTCCATCAGATGTCAAAAGCATCTGGTGAGTGTACAACTCGATGCGCTTAGGCAAGAGTACCCAGAAATGCATGTTCTACTGTCTCTCGACAACGTTAATCCCATCGCCGATATTGTACGCATAAAATAGTTCGCGACAGACATTCTGCAACGACCGATCGAGTAGTGTTTCGAGACGACATCTCGTCTCGAAATAAGAAGCAGTTGCCACAATTAATAATGCACATCCTCAAGTGGTTTTGATTTCAGAGCCCATTTAAAACACTCTTATAGTGCTATTATATAACAGTAAATGTTTTTAATGGATAACCATACATGTTTGCATACTATTGGGCTTCTGTGATTCTTTCACTTTTAACATCATAAATTAGGTTTCCTTGGCTTACAAGTACCACATTACAAATAGTTGAAGCCGGTATTGGTTTATTAAAATCAATTGTAAGTTTCAGATTAGTTCGATCTTTTACAATAGCTGTAAGAGCAATCAATAACATACAATGGTCTTCTCCCAATAAATGACTCAGGGTAGAAGCACAGTTCATTTTTACGATAAGGAGTATCTAGTTTAGTTTTTGAATTTCTTACATTAATATAAGCAATATACATCTTATTGAAAATTTTATTATCAATGTCTAAATTCCAATTGTATATGGAAAACAAGATGGAGCAAGAATCAAACATTTAACCGTTTGTGGATTGCGCAGAATTTTCTTTTCTGTTTTTCTGAAAACCAACAATGACAAAGTCTGGCATATCGAATTAGATTGAATTGAACTGATCTTTTATATCGAACTGAAATGAGTTTGCATCAATAGGTACTGGTTTTTCAAGACATCGCCAATAATTAAATCTAATTGGAATTTTGGGGTGTTTGTATGATTTTGCTTTAATTTCGTCTCCATAAATAGGATCGTATTCAACAATTGGCCACAGAATTTCCAAGCTATAAATAAAAATTTGACCAGCATCTGGTGTATTATCTGTATCATCAGATCCATCTGCTTTCTTTGGAGGTCTTATGTAAAGCGAAATATCGTCACTAGAATTTCGAATGAACGTGATCTTGTACCCTCCTTTCCAGAGTATTTCATTACAATCTCTCATAAAACCAAACAAATATCTTAGAGGATATGTAATTTCGTTATACTTATCTCTCCTAACATATTTACCTAGTTCTATCTCCGACATTTGGAAGTATGCTGATTCTGATTCCGAACCTAGCAATGTATACATCATTGTTGAAGTGATGCCAGGGTTGTCAATTCTTTTGATTATACAGCCATGTTTAAAGATCTCTATTCTTGAGAACTGGAATGGGAAGAAATTCTCACGAACATCAATAGTTGAAGTTTTTTCATGAGGTAAAATTGTATATCTTATAAATAGCTTATACCGCTGGTAAACATAAGCTTCATTCAGATGTGAAAATGCATCGCCAATAGGAATATCAAACTCAATGCACTTGTTGTATTCATTCAAATTATTTTTTGTTTAGTCGTTTGGCAGAAACGACTGATGCTCATAACTTTCAATTTTTTGTTGATCCATTTATTAAATAGAAAAAATTTCTTAAACAACTACACTTTTCTTATCAACCCAAGAATTATGACTACTATCAGAACCTAGCCATTCAATTAGCAGCTTATTTCCTTTTCTTCGCAAAACTTTTTCCAATAAGTAGTCTTTATCATATTTGGTCTTCAGCAGCTCTAGCGCATAAAAAATACCTTTAATAAGTCCATTTTTTTTATATTTTATTCTGTATGTCGTGGGTTTTGTGTGCAATACTTCACACACCTCAAATACTTCAGTCGACCAATTTGGTGTATATCCTTTTTCAAACAAATTTTTATTTTTACTTATACAAACTTTATCTCTTATTGCAAACTTTGGTTTAACTATTTTCCTTTCTCCTCCATACATGTTGATTAGAATAGAACCTTCATTCTTTGCATTTACATTGGTGGGTTTCATTCTGATTGTACTGCGAACAGTGTTATTGTATTCACTTATTAATTTAGGTAATATATCCATCCATTTATAGTTTCCCTGCATAGTAAATATCTTCCACATTTTCTCCTTCAATTTTCCATTAAATCTTTCTACAACACTAGCATTCTTTCCATTGTATGTTGAATAGTGTGTTATGTTGTTGTTGGCCTTTAATGTCTTAAATGATTTATTGTAAAATTCTTTACCTTCGTCTGTTTGTAAATGCATGGGTTTGCGATCATTCAAAATAGTTTTAAATGCTAATGTAACATTTTCATCAGTTTTATCTTTGATTGGTATTGCCCATGCATATTTGGAAAAAACATATATTACAGTTAACATATATTTAAACCCTTTCTTAATTCTATGTATACCTTTTAAAGATACACAATTCATTTCGACTAAATCAGTTTGCCAAAGATCATCAATACCAAAAGATAGAACAGTTCTTCTGGGGAAGTTTTTTTGCATTGGTTTATAAATTTCATTTACAATATCACTTTTTATACTACCACCAGTGAATAGCGAGTTATTGGTTACACGACATCTACAAACACATTTAATTCTTACTTTGTTATTATTGGTAAGTTTATATGAACTTAGTGTATTTTTCATACTTTTGAGACAGTATAGATTTTAGCTATCATTGTTCTTTTTATATAATAAATGAGGCAACAAAAAATTGTAAACAATATAGATAAGACTATAGAGAGTAGAAGACAGCTAATTAAAAAGTTTAAAACTTTCAGAAAATTTCGCCAAGATGAAAATGATAAAATTTAAAAACACCATCAACCATTAATAGATGCGATAGAAGATTTGGGGCAAAAAATTGGGCACATAACAAATGAGAATAATGATTTAATAAAGGAACTTGTTCCAGTTGCTGTTAAGAATTTAGACTACCCACAGATACCAACAGAAACATCTTTTGAAAGAAAACTGTTTGGTAAAACAGGCACCAATGGTCGCTTTGGTGATGAATGTTATTGTGATGAATGTTTGGAGATGAACGCTATGGATGAATGCTATAACGATGGCATTAAACGCATTGACAATGGCGACGAACGCTATAACGAAGCGTTGGGGCATTTGAAAACTGATATCCGGCAGTTAACTAACTACAAAACAACGTTTATTGATAAGAAAGTGGCCGATTTCTTAATTGACTGCAAAGACGATATTTTGGTGTAATGGCTGATAAAGGTAGAGTGTATATTGGTAATGGTGAAGTAACATTCATCAATGACAAATTTACTTTAAAAGGTCGAACATACACTGCAACCGATGGTTTGATGAAATTACTAACTAGTAAGAAAGTAACAGAAAGCGACTACACTGCAACCGACTATGAACACTATAGTCGTATCCCATCAGATACAAACACAGTTTTTCAAAACAATGCTCCACAACTTGGGAACACCAAAATCGAGTAAAGGGAATAAATGGAAAATTATTGTTAAATCTATTTACGATTCGATTAAAAAGAAACGCCCCTCGCCTAAAAAGGGGAAAGGTATAAATAAATATACAGACTACCCCGAAGAATACATATGGATGGATGATGTTAGGATGCTTATTGATTGACTTCTCATTATTTATGGCGAAGAGAATGCTGGAAATGATAACTATTACAATGAGAAAGTTGGAATAATGAATATCCTCAGCAGCAAATTTAGTGACTTTGTTGTGTATAATCCAAAAGGTATACCATATCAGATACGAATGTTAAACACAATAGCACATGCTTTTTGGGAGTCGGTGCATCACGGAAAAGGGTTACTCAATGACATAATAAATTTGCTACCTTTTGAGTTGCATGCACCCGGTTATCAGTACTTAGGTCCGGGTACCAGACTAAAAGAGAGAATTGAGGGTGGTGATAAACCCATTAACCAACTAGATGCGGCTGCAATGGAACATGACATAGCTTATCATCATAAAGATGTAGCTGAAAGGCATGTAGCTGACAAAGAACTAGAAAAGAAAGCGTTCAAAAGATTGTTAAGTTCAGATGCTGATCTCAATGAGAGATTGTGGGCTGGTGTTACTGGATCTGTGATGATTATTAAATGTAAGCATGGTTGGGGAATGAAAATAAAATGATAAAATATTTGTTATAGTAAATGAAAGTAAAAAACATTGTATTTCATGTTCCTAACGAGGAGTTGAAGGGTTTATAATATTGATTCTTTCCTAACGAAAGACCAACTGGATCGTAACAACAAGAAACTAAAGGAGGACAAAGGGATGGCTATCACAATTTCAGTTCCACAGCTTAAGAAATTGTCCAAAGAAATGAAAACAGGGAATGGTTTGACAGTTCATAAGGGTGGATTTTTACCCTTAATTTTCGTGGCATTGGGGGCCCTAGGAGCATTAGCTGGTGGTGCATCATCTATCGCTACATCAGTAATTAATGCCAAGAAGAAAGACCAAGAATTGGAAGAACAATGCAGGCATAATTTAACTATGGAGGAATACGGCAAGGGATTGAAGAAAGTTAAGGGAGGTAAGAATGTTAAAAAAATAATAATAACTCCACTCAGTAACTTTGATATTGATCAAATGGTTAAAAAATGTAACATAAAAAATTTTTGGGGTGTATGATTCGGGGATCGATGAGCTACTTAACACACCACTCGATAATGAATGTGGGATTGTTAATTTAGATGTTTCGGCAAACACTGGTACATACTGGGTATGCTATTGGAAAAAAGTAAACAACAAATAATTATTTTGATTCATTTAGCGGAAATCCACCGCGATAATTAATAGCATATCTCGGAAGTAATATCTTCTATAGCGATGATAGAATTCAACATTTCAATCAAGTGCCTTGGGGTAATTTGTGTGTAATTGTGCTAAATCTCTTTTCACATAATTTTGAATTTCCAAAAATTATTTCGTTATTAATAAACAATGGATATATGCTCTTGGATTGAAAATCAAATTAAAGAACACATTAACAATGATGAGAAGATCAGTCCTAATGATTTTGTTTCCAACACACTGTTCAACGACTTTGTAAACACACTGACAAGAAATAAAAGATCATTGGATAAAGCCTATCTTACTTACTTGGAAGTAGATAATAATATAGATTTTGAACCAAAAAGACTAAGACATGTGGGAAATTCCAAATGCACCGATGGATGCAATCAATTTAGAGTACTATCAGAAAAATAGAATTAACTTTATTCGTTTAGTTGGGAAATACAATTCAAAAGAAAAAATATTTTACTTTGATAACCGAATAGAATTTTTTTTTCTGAGATGGAACTATAGTTGAAATAATAATAAAACCAGAAAAATATAAAAGTGTTATGAACTGTTATCATGAATGGAAAAAAATTGGCATGCATAAAACTCTTGAAGTACACCCTGATGATACGATACATTTTAAAATACCAAAAGCCCACTATGTACCCGAAGGTACAATTGTGTTTATTGAAATAGTTATGGTATATGAATACGTTTAAAAAGATGAGATTATGTTAGTTTTGATTGGAAGTGTTTCCATTAAAAACAAAACTTACAAGCTAAGAATTAAAAAAGTCTTTAATTGTATTACGGTACTTTGCCATTATTTAACTTACGAGTCATATCTATTGAAAGAAAACCATATTCATAATTCCAACATTTTGAACACATCTCCCTAAATTTCTCAAATGACCTATCACCGCCAACAAAATCACTATGAATATGTTAAAGATTTATATCGTCTTGTCTGTATATGCAAAGAAAATTAGCATTGCCTCTTATAAGCTGCTTAGGTACTTTTGATTTTGTCTGAGCTAAATGGAAGCAATCAATATCTTTATGTCTACCACGAGTAAAGTAATAACTTACCATATTTTGATTTTTAAGTATGATATCATCGAAAACAACTACAGACTCTTTATGACATTCATTTACGTCAGCCATTTCTTCATTTAATGGAAAGAAGTATGCTATTGGTTCATTAAATAATTTTGATGCTACATCTACATCTTTCTTTAAATTGATATATTTTGGTTGGTCCAGACTCTTTGAACATACATAGAGAGTACCAACGTCCAGCCAGCATATATAAAATTATCTATCATAATTGTAGTTTTCCCACAGTTAATAGGGCCCACAATCAAACACCTAATACTATTAGGTAATAATTCTCCGTGACGTTTTGTCGATACAGTCTTGTCTGGTATTCTTATTTTAATATCCCAGTCTACATGTTTCTTGCTCATTTATTAATAGATTTTTTAAAATAATATTATAAATGAGTAAAGTATTCAAACTAACAGAAAACAAATCAGTGTTGAATAAGAGACTACATTACACTTTAGAGATAGAGGGACACTCATTGGCTTTAGTTCAGTTCTATAGTACTTATCTATCGCATAACATTATCTCTGGGAGAAATAAGCTATATTTTTTGGGTCATAATGATATGGAATCAGCAAATGATATTCCAGTTGGTCAATATAGCTTAAAAGATCTTGAAAAAAACTATAAAAGCAATTTTTTCAGTTAGTGTAGATTCAATGGGTGGGAGAGAAAATGATATATCTTTCGAGCTGGATAAAATAACAAACAGAGTGAAAGTAAAATGTACGCTTAAATTACAGTTTAGAAAACGGGGTTCAATAGGAAAACTTTTGGGTTTCGTAGAAAATAAAACTCTGAAAGCAAATGTGGATCATTATGGCTATACAATTTCATATTTGCTACATTTGAAACAATAAATATACACTGTAATATAGTAAATGGTATGATATTAAAACATGATGAAAATAACCATAGAGAAACTAGCATAATTGCCACTTTTAAATCAATCGATCTATTACGAATCAGCTTACCCATTATTTCTCCCAGTGCAAACAAATCAAGTTAATGAAATAATAGTTGAAATCAGAGATTTAAAAAAGTAAGTTATTTAACTTTTATTTGTCTGAAAGAACAGTGGTATTAGAGATGAAGCCGTATATATTTTTTTGGGTTGGAAGTAGTCATATTCTATATTTTAAAGTTTCATATTATGAGGATGAATAATATTTCTATAGAAAGTGTAATGAATGAACTAAATGTTTCGGTTACTTTAATGCGTCGAATTTGGAGATGTGTATCTAAATTTTTAATTAGACTATGTTGTAGCACATTGCCGAAGTCAGAGCGATAATTGTGTTTTAATGATTGGACAATCATTAAAACTATAGAGTTATGAGCATAAATAAAAATTAACTGATGTATAATACGACGATCATTTACTCTTTAAAAAACCGAATAGAATGCATTTGTTTTACGCCACAATCCTCCATTCCATCATATGCAAAATTTATACCACTACGATTAACACCATCTAAGACTTTTTCGCTGAAAATCCGAAGATATCTGTCTGGCAAGGTTACTTTAAAATTGCCAGAAGTAATTACCACTTTGTATCCATACCGTGTATCAGATATTTCAGCATGGTTTATGGGATAGGTCTGACCGATTGTCAGTTCGGAAAGTTTCTTAAATTGTTGGGTTCCATTCAATACATTTAGCAACTGATCCATCTTTATTATGGACAATATTTTATTATTTTTGTGTATTCAATTTTCTTGAGCCACTCTTTGCAACTTTTTGCAGTCACTTTTTGCAGATGCCCCAAACGCAACTTTTGCAGTCACTTTTTGCAACTGCACTCTAACGCAACTTTTGTAGTCACTTTTTGCGGATGCTTCAAACGCAACTTTTTGCAGTCACTTTTTGCGGCTGTGCTCGAACGCAACTTTTGCAGTCACTTTTTTGCAGCTGCACTCTAATGCAACTTTTTGCAGTCACTTTGTGCAGATGCCCTCTAACGTAACATTTTGCAGTCACTTTTTGAGGCTGTGCTCGAACCGGCAGCTGGTGTTTTCTAATGGCTAGAGCATTCAATTTACCTTTAGTTTTCTGATGGCCCACGCAATTCATTTGCTGTTGGTTTTTCTGATAACTGGAAGCTGTTCCCAAATGCAACTTTTTGTAGTCACTTTTTGGGGCTGCATCCTAACGCAACTTTTGCAGTCACTTTTTGCGGCTGTGCTCGAACCGGCAGCTGGTGTTTTGGATCAAGAAAACAAACGGTAATTTTTTCTGATGGTTTTCTGATGATTTGGGCATTCAATTTGCTGTTGGTTTCTTTTGATGGTCGCGGGCTGTGCTCGATCCGGCATTTTCATACTACTTATCTTTTAAGGATGACCCACAGTTACCATTTTTTTCTTTAAAAAAAATAGGAGTCCACTTACAAAGACTTTTTGAACAACGCAGTATTAATCCTACGTTAGTTACCGTAAGCATTTAGTGTATATTCTTGCTGTAAACCTAAACAACGCCATATTTGTAAATCGCACCAGAGCGAAGCCTGGACGGGTCGCTAGTATAATTTAAGTGATATTCCTTTAAGTTCCATGAGCTCTATTCACTGTAAAAATTACTATACGCAATTAGGAACTTCGATACGCATTTGACTCTTTCCCGCCAAAATGTAGGAAAGTATATGAAGAAAATATTACCATTCGTTCTTTCTCATGTGCATATACAACTATGTGGTGAATTTGAAAAAAATTCTATAAAGGCTAGTAGATGTATAATGCGGATACCAGCGCAGTGCCCCTTTTCATCGAAAATCAAGCAATTTTAAGCCAAATTTAATCATTTTCAAGCAACTTTTTCAAGTTTTTGGAAACATCACTTGACATTAATTTTTAACCCTCTAAAACAAGCAAAATTAAGCCAAAATCAAGCAAATTTTCCAATATTTCACAAAATGGCGTGTATAACTGTTCATACTATAAAAACAAGCAATTTTCATCAAAAATCAGGCAATTTGCCCCTAAATCAAGAAAAATTTTCACGTTTTCTATTAATGCCAATTATGTAAGCGAGTAATCTAAAACCACCCAATTTAAGTTAGAATCAAGCAAAATAAGCTAGAAATTAAACGAAATATTAAAAAGATTCAAATTAAGAGAAGTCTAGAGCATGTATAGATTTTCCATTTTTCATTTATTTTAAACCATTATATGACATTAAAACTTCCTTGTCGTTTAATAGTGTCAAATAATTTTGATCTGTTATTTTCACATAGCGCTCTGGTAATGAAATTTTAAACTTGCCATCTAGACTACAATACATTTTTTTACCAAACTTGGATTCATAAATTTCATAATCCGTAGCAGTAAACCATTTATTTTTTTCGATGTCATGTAGTTTATTGAATTCAAAGGAATTGTTCACGTTGTTGAGTAGAGCCTCCATTTTTGTGTAATTTAAAAGAAACAAATTATTAAAGGAAAGTATTTTTTCATTCTCTTAATAAATAAATTTTCTTAATAAATAAAATGTAAACTATGCTCGAAATAGAAAATAATACCATATCTAAGCAATATAAATAATGTGGTGAAGTATTAAACATTGAATGTTTTGCATCACATAAACACACAAAAGATAAGCAATTAACGCATGTAAAAAATGTACCACCGATTATGCCAGAAATCTTTATTATTTAAATAAAGAGAAAGTATTATGTGAATACGGAAAATATTCTTCTAAACTATATCTCTAAAATCATAAAGATAGCGAATTACACAACAGAAATGAAATTTAACAGGATGATTATTCAACTAAGATATGTGTAGTATGTAATGAGAATAAATCTATCGATTAATTTTATCCTCGTAAAGCAATTATAGACAAACATACAACAAAATGTAAAAAATGCTTAATGAGAAAATAATATGTGTATGCGAGTAATATGTTTGCATTATATGTCTCAAAGAGTATAAAAAAAACCAAATCACACAATACAATAGTAGATATTCTAAATGCAATTCAACATGATGATTACCCACCAAAAACATGAACAGTATGTAAAGAAAATAATACTATAAAATCATTTTCTCTTTATAAAAATTCTAAAAATAAACATTCAACAACATGCAAAAAATGTTGTAGTGAGAATTACTATCACAGAAGAAGTTGAATACTTTATAAAATTTATCATCAATAATTTAAGCACTTTCCCACTTCATTCCAGTATTTTCATTATTTTTTTTACATTTCTTTATTTTTTTATGTTTATAAGTTTTTTCTTACTAAATAAAACAAATAATAATGGTGACGAACAATCTAACAACTGAGTTGGTTGAGACGACAGAGAGAGAATTAAGAATTATAGGTAGAGATTTAAAAAAATATGTATTTGCATACTCTAAGGAAAGATTATTTAATCAGAGTTTGGTTTTCTCTAAGGAAAGACGATTTACTCACAGTTATTACACAATTTATGATGAACGAACAAAAAAAAAAAAGACTGCAAATTTGCCATTTTCATATGTCGATATCGAACAACTATATTAAAAAAATATAAATGGATTAAAAGAAACATTTCCTTTCTCTAATAATATATTTGTTAAGCCTAGAATTAAAAGTAAGAAGTTATCCGAATGGATAACCAAGAATAATTTTACAAATTTACCTTTATCAGTGGCAATATCAATGAATCATATAAGCAAGACAAAAAATTATTAAAATAAATATTCCCCTAGTCTAGTAACTTATTCATAACCAAAAGAAATTGAATAACCAATCAAAATTATATAGTTAATAAAGCTTTAAAAGGTACAATAACAATTTATAACATTGAAAATTCCTTTAATTTAGTACAGTCGAAGCAGTATTTAACTTCAGTAAAAATAAGGTACTTGGGATAATACAAGTAGTAGGATTTGGGGAACTCTGGCTCAAGAGATTGGGGAGTAGTACCGCAGGAGCTGACAGCCGCCATCTTGTTAGATAACGGTCCGCCATTTTTCCCCTTTATCCCTCAAAATTTCCCTTTTCCCCCTCAAAATCAAACAAAATACCATCAAAATGTTCCTCTTTTCCTTAAAAACTTCCCTTTTTTTTTCCTGAAAAAAGTCAAAGGCCCCCAAAAATGGTAGAACCCCCCCCCCCCTCGTGCAAAAACAAGCACCTGAAATCCAATTTTCATTAATTTAATTAATTTTGGGGGCTTCTTTCGGACCTACAGAGCAGTGGCGGCCATATTGGTTTTATAGGCAAACCCTATGCCAAATCGATACAAGGTATAGAGGATAGGACTCAGACCTAAGCATCAGCCATCTCGCATCCATATCGTATGCAGATGACCTTTGACCCGATCATGACCTGTGACCTATGACCTTAAAAATAAAAAAATAAAAAATATATAAAAAACCTAAAACAATTAAAAATCGATAAAAAATTTGTTACAAAAAAATTAATTTTGAAACCCTTCAAATTTTTAAAAATCGTTTCATAAATAATTTTTATAATATTTTTTTAAATCTTTTCATTTAAAAGCCTTTAACCTTAGTGGCCATTTTTTCCATTTTCCCCTCAAATTTCTCTTAAAAAATTTTAATTTAAAAAATTACATTTTCAGAGATCTCCCCCCACAACACCAATTACTCACATATGTTCGAATCCAGTGGACGACTGACTCCCTCGCCCCTACTCCCCTCACATATATACATTCTGCTATCTTGATTTTTTCATTCGTAATTTTTTTCATGCTACTGGAGGCAGTCATCTTTGTTTATATGTTACTGGAAGACGCCATATTTGTTTATATGTTACTGGAGGCCGTTATGTTTGTGTAAATTTTACTGGAGGTGGCCATATTTGTTTTATCGTACATCATTCGTTTATATATATATGACTGAAGGCAGCCATATTAGTTTTTTTCGTACATCATTTGTTTATATATGTTACTGAAGGCTGCCATGTTGGGAGACAGCCATTTTGCTAGGTGCAGTCCTTCATGTTTTTATTGTCATTTGTTTTATAGTTTGTGCCTCACCTTTGTGCGACAACCCGATTATGCCACCTGATATAGTCCTGTACCGAATGGTGACATTGACCATTCCTGCAAAGTACTTAAATTTATTTATTTTTATCCTTATATATAAAGCAGGGATGTTTTTTGTTAGAAATAAAACACAGCATATCTTTTTTACATTAAATTTTCTGTATACATAATTAAATGTACAGGTTTAGTTTATTAATCTTCTTCGATGTTCACCGCTCGATACCGCTTTTCAGTGCTAGGCCGCTGAAAAGGTCTTCTAGAATGTTGATTTTTCCGTGATCTTCTCCCTTATAAACACCTGTCTCAGGACCGTTGTATTGGTAAAGTACGTGCGTGAGTTCGAACAAAGTCTTGTATTCCAGGAGGTCGGATTCTGTAAACTCCCTGGGCTCCTTCCGAAATAGATTTCATATAATCCAGGGATTCCATGGGCCGTGTAATTGCCAACTCAGATGCTCCGACCTGATAGAAACTCTATTTCATCAGCACCAAGGAACCATTTATCACTATGCCTGTCTACACCATACATCGTATCATTATTACGAGATGTGTACGATCGTAAGTACCATAGAGCCAAAGCATTAGATTTCAGGACTTTCATCCGTACTATCTTCTTGTGTGGCAAATCTGCATCCGATCCATCGTCCTGATCTGAGTGTACTTCATCATACTTTCGCTTCTTCAAAGGCTTAGCGATATGGCCGATTTCGGACTTTACAAATATGAGAGCTCCAAAGCTCTCCCTGAGTACATCGAGATGATAAGTAATGGGCTTAAAAATTTCTTCATTTATACGGCTGCGAGAAATTTCGGCTCTCTTGGCGAGCAAATTCATTGAGCGGACAGACTGAATCACTCGATGAAGTTTGCTAGCAATGTCCGCCATCATAATGAATAAAAATTCTCAATGTCGCTCTCATATATAGGTTTACTTTCGATCTTGCTCAGATGTTCGCTGTAATTTTGAATATCTATTTTCGTGGCGAGGTGGGAAATCGAGGTATCCAATGTATGTGTCTTATATCGTTCCAGGTTTTTCAGATTCTCTTCGTTTTGTGCAGATGCTACATTCAACATGAAGATAATTTGCCTTTGAACACTCGCCACGTGCTCGTCCATGGCCACCATATCACGGACGATCTCCATCTTCACATGCTCCATCTTCGCTCCGAGCTCGGACAGGTAGTTTCGAAAAAATGAGTTTTGTTCAGCCAACATTCTGCGCAGTTCCGAAATTATGTCATTACCAGTTTCGAGGACGAAATGTTTAGTAGCGGCATCTCCAGATCGTTCAGGTTCACCAACGTTTTGAATTATTCTTCTACCAGCATCACAAGTTGCATCATCTCCTGATACGAGATAACCGTCATCGTTGTTTTTATGATGGCGTATCTTGAAGCTACTCTGCCCGAATATAGATATGCTGCAACTCATTCTATATGGCTGACGATGAACTGATCGAACACTCGCATGTACCTCCATTCCTTTACGATTGTCAAAAATCCGTATTTATCTTTCCAGCACAAATAACACATATATTTGAAATCTGATAGTGTCATGTCCGTTTTTTACATGATCGTCGCAAATATGTCGCAAATTCGTATCGTCCATGCGAAATAGCACCAACTTATTAGCATTATCGCGAAGTATTTCTTTGGGTATGCACGAATAAGTCTGGCCGAGGTAAACACAATCCACTCATGCATCTCGTCCCATGCAAAATACCCTTGAATGCAAGTTTGTTTCTCGTAGGCAATGTCGTCGAAGAGAAATATTGAGTTTCGTAGTACTTCGTTCGGAGGTACGACGGCTTTGCTATTGCTGCATGGTAAATAACCCATGCCTTCCACGGCCTGCAGTGCTCGTGCCAATCGGCGGCATTTCAGTTTCTGGAGTAATTTGGAGTATATCTAAACATTCTGGAACCACAGACCATTCTCTTCTTCCAGCAGGCTCAGTAGGACACACGTTTTCCGGCAATTTGATGGTCCCGCGATGATGCATCTCACTGTATTCGGAAATAGGCTTCCATGCCACGATTCGTGGGAGATATCATTATCTTCGGCACGAATGTGTTTGGGTAGAGTAACATCTTGCTTGATAATACATATATTACCACTGCAATATTCTGGTGGCGGTGGCGACGGCGGCGGTTTATGAGATATGGTTTGCCCGCTAAACCCAAGAGAGAAGAATGAGCCATAATTAATCTGGATATGACAACAGGCCCTAGCACACACTGTGTAGCCTACGTAAAAAAGTGTAAACAGGCAGACTATTATGACAGTTTTGGGAATTTGCATCTTCCACCCGAATTGTGCAAGTACCTGGAAATTTGTAATCTAACTTACAAGTACGAAATGGAGCATCTACCTTACACGTGGAACTGCAGACTATTGGGCCATTACTTCCTGGTTCGCTCATACTACAAGTAATTGTATAATATACACCACAAGGTGTATACACCACAAGGAAACCATTAGACATGTCTATAACGCTTATCTTAATGGGCTGTAGCTCCGAGCAGCATACAGTACATTTTCCCCCACTTGACCTGAAGGGGGAATGAAACATAGGCCTCGTCGATTTTCAAGCTTACAATGCGATACCGAACATTGATGAATAAAACTGCAAGCTGTACCTCGTAAAATGTGGTAATGTTTCCCATGAAGTTTCGCTGCATGTTGGTTCTTATGAAATAGACGATATTGCATGGTACAGTAGTGATTCGCTGATCCTCCCCCACCCCCCCCCCCCCCGGCGTCTTCGACCCACGGCACTGAATTCGAACGATGTGGGGATCCCAATACTCTGAAGAGTGTTATCAAATGCAACGGAGATATAGAATTTACAAAACTGGATACAATCGGACCGATGCTGATGTTCGAGCCATGTATCTACGAAGCTGGTAAAACAAACGTGTCGGCGCAGCCTGTAAATATTTTGCCAGTGAATGTGATACGAATAACCTTCGATTTGGCGAGCGGCACATACGTCAACGGCAGGCCGAGTAATACGCTGCCACGAATTATCGCCTATGGTCCCTCCAGGTTATAAACTGGTCATGGCACCGCAAAGCATCATTTACATTCCGGTCATCGTGAAGAGAGCACACGAGGTGATCGTGACAGTCGTCGACCAGTTCGGAGAGTTGGTGAACTTTCGAAAAGAAGAAATCACCCTACGCCTGCATTTGAGAAGATGGGTATAAGATTTATGCCGACCAGAAGCAATAAAAGAATGTGTAATGCAGAATATAGCATCAATATGTAACAGGTCTCCAAGGAGTGAACACGTACAAAACTTACCATCAGAATGTCACAGGTCCCCAAGGAATTAACACGTGCTAGCGGGGTTATCCTATGCAGTCTCGGCTATGAGGTCGATTGCCATGGAAGATTTCCTAAACTACGAAGAGCCAACCATTTTCGAAGACAGCATAATGAAGGTGGAACTTCATGCGTACCAGCCATTTCTGATTGGGCCATACACACTACCATCGGAGCTTCGGATAGCAGTCCAACAGCAAGATATCTGCACTCTTCCTTGCCAGTCATTCCTGCGAATCAGAGGGACACTGACAAAAGAAGATAGGACCAATCCAGCATCGACGAAAATAAGTAGCAATGGAATTTTTCACCTGATCGATCCCATCGCCTACTTTCTCAACAGTACCGAGGTCGAAAACCACGACCTGAAAGCCACAGTACCTGTGGCTTTCGGGTCGTGGAGTCTGGAGACATACCTCGGATTGTCATGAGATGTGGGCATAAACTTAACGATCAAATATTGTTATTCGCTCATGCCGAATGAGCTGCCTGCAGCCAAGATGGCAGGCAGGGAAATCAAAGATTGCTACAGTGTTCCCATTTATGCCGAAGGAAGGTTCGAAGTATGTGTTCTGCTCACCATGCTATTGGAATTTTCCGAAGACTACAAACGAATTGTCTTCAATTCGAAGCAGGTGCTGATGGTAATGCTCACCAATACACATTTGGATAACATAGTGGATACGGGAAAAAACCTGGAGGTAGTGGACCTGAACCTATAGTCTATCGAATGGATGCTGCTTCCTTTGCAGTTGAGCACTGCAGAATGTCTACACATGTTGCAGAATTTGGAAGATGGTAAAACATCGATGTGGCTTTCAGGTCGTGGAGTCTGGAGACATACCTCGGATTGCCAGCAAGCCAGCGCATTAACTTCATGGTGAAGACCAGCTTTGCTTCTGCGAAACCAAGGTACATCATTTTTGGGCTGCAGGCCGGAAGACAGCATACTACAAGAGTGAGCCGTTCGCAGTTCGACAAATGCCAAATAGAAAATCTCAAAATACGTTTGAATAGCGGAAGCTACCCGTACGTAGACATGAACACAAATTTTGTAAATGGCCAGTAGCTCCTGGCATATCAGGTGTACGCTCAATTCCAAACTGCATATTATGGACGCACCCAATCCTCAATATTGAGCCCTGATACATTCAAGAGTTTGGCCCCACTCATGGTATTCGATTTTAGTAAACAGGGTGACTGTATTACCTCCAATGTGGTCGACTGCAGTATCGAATTCACTACACATGGAAATATTTCTGCCAACACGTATGCATTTTGCTTGATACTTCATGAACGGCTTGTATATTACCATTGGCGAGAGAGAACAGTCTAGATACTGTCATGAGCGCAGCTGACTGTTCGTACACCGTAACGGTTTACTCGTCTTCGAGCATCGCCAGTTTCGAGTGTTGGGTTTCCCTGCCCACTACAATTCCTGGGTCGGCGAGGCAGACATCGAGCCGTGAACGTCGAAGAAGATTAATAAACCTGTATATTTGACAATGTATACAATACATTTAATGTAAAAAAAGATATGCTGTGTTTTATTTCAAATAAAAACCTCCCTGCTTTAATTATAAGAATAAATAATAACAAATAAATTTAAGTACTTTGCAGGAATGATCAATGTCCCCAATCGGAACAGGCCTATGTCAGGTGGCATAATCGGGTTGTCGCACAAAGGAGAGGCACAAACTTTAAAACAAATGACAATAAAAAACATAAAGTACTGCACCTAGCAAAATGGCTGCCTCCCAACATGGCAGCTTCCAGTAACATATATAAACAAATGATGTACGAAAAAACAAATATTGCTTCCTCCAGTATCATATATAAACAAATGATGTACAAAAAAACAAATATGGCCACCTCCAGTAACATATACAAAAAGATGATGCCATCCAGTAACATATAAACAAATATGGTGGCTCCAGTAACATATAAACAAATATGGCTGCCTCCAGTAGCATATAAACAAAGATGGCTGCCTCCAGTAGTATGTAAATAAATGAATGAAAAAATCAATATGGCGAAATGAGTATATGTGAGGGCAGTGGGGGCGAGGGTGTCAGTCGTCCGCTGGATTCGAACAGAGGTGAGTAATTGGTGATGCGGGGTGAAACCTCTGGAAATGAAAGTCCTTTCAGGAAAAGTAACTCGTCAACAAATGTTGTTATGAGGCTGAGCGAGCAAATCAGCAATTCGCATCGTAATGTAACTATCGATAATTGGTTTAGCAGTTATCCTTTCGCTAAAAACATCTTATCAAAAGGACTCACATTTGTTGGCATTCTCCGAAAAAACAAGGCAGAAATTCCGAAAGAATTTCCACCAAATAAACAGAGTAAACCTAATTCTTGAATATTTGAGTTCCAAGAAGATGTTTCATTGGTTTCATGTTGCTCTAAGAAAAATCAAGCAGTTTTGGTTTTATCAACTTTGCATATTAACAACAAAATTATTGAAGAAACCGGAGACCTCCGAAAATCGGAAATAATTACATTCTACAACAAAACAAAAATCGGAGTTGATTTACTCGATCAAATTATTGAAAAATATGATGTGGCAAGAACTACACATAGGTGGCCAATGGTCGTTTTTTTCGACCTATTGAACATCTCGGCTCTCAATGCATTGGTAATTCTGAGGCTAAATTTGGGTAATGATACGTCCCGAAGTGAATTCCTAGAAGATTTGGCTTGGGAATTTATAAAGTCGCAGATCCAGCATCTCTCAACATTGCCGCAAATTCCTGTTGAATAAGTAGCTGATCCAAATACCTCAAGAGGAGGTGAAGGTGCCAGGGAGTGTTGTTTTCTCTGTGGACGCCATAGGAAAATGGTGTGCAAAATGTGGAAAATGGATGTGCAATGAACATTTAAAAAATGTATGTGCAGGATGTTTGTAAAATGCATAAAGAGAATGTGAAAATGCTAGACAGCATTGTTTTGCAAGTGGGAAGGACAACTTGAAAAAGGTGTGAAAAATACAAAAAATGTATATGCAATGAACATTTACATATGCAAATTCAAAATGTGTGTAAAATGTGTAAATATGTAAGATATAAAGGTTCTAGATGGTGTTGTTATGCTTATGGACATTATAGGGACAGGAAAACACAAAAATATCATGAAATATGCAGAAAATATATGTGCTACTGACATTTAAAAAATGTACATGCAGAATGTTTGTAAATTAGTTACTTCAAATTTATTTACTTTTTTAAGTATTCTTTAAACAAAAAAACATTTCATCTGTCGTTTGTTCACTTTATATACACCCTAACATTTACAGAAATAATTACTCTACTGATGGCATGGTTATAGTAGGGTATTAGATTAAAATAAAAATGGGTGACACCTGTTCCCCACGTGACTTTTGGTGTGAGAGTACACGACGCGACCACTGGAGGTTTAATTAAATTTTTTTTAATTATTGTTTAGATAAAAATTTTGTAAGGAAATTTTTTAGGAAAAAGGGAATTTTTTCGAAGGGAAAAAAGGGAAAAAATGCCGCCAGGCTTAAAGGCTTTTTAATTAAGAGATTTCTTAAATAAAATTATTTAAAAATTATTTTTTTTTGCGATTTTTAAAATTTTAAAATTAAATTTGATAACAATTTTTTTTATAATTTTTTTAAATAATTTTTCTTTTTTTTTGTGATTTTTATTTATTTGTTTTTTAGATTTTTTAATTTTTCGATGTCAAAGGTCTAGGTCACAGATCATGATCGGGGTCAAAGGTCATCTGCATACAATATGGATGTGAGATGGCTGATGCTTACGTCTGAGTCCTATCCTCTATACCTTGTATCGATTTGGCATAGGGTATGCCTATAAAACCAATATGGCCACCACTGCTCTGTAGATCTGAAGGAAGCCCCCCAAATAAATTAAATTGACGAAAATTGGATTTCAGGGGCTTCTTTTTGCACGAGGGGGGCTTCTACCATTTTTGGGGGCTTCCAACTTTTTTGAGGGAAAGAAGGGAAATTTTTAAGGAAAAAATGGAAATTTTTAGGCCATTTTGGTTGATTTTGAGAAGAAAAGGGGATAGAATTGTGGAAGTTGACAACAAGATGGCGGCGCCCTGCTCCTATGCTCCTACTCCCCAATCCCTTGCTCCAAACTTTCCCAAATCCTACTACTAATACACAATCTTAGAACATTTAGAGTGCTGAGCACTAGCATTAAATTATATACCAATTGTCGCAAGTAGAAAAATAATCAAGTAGAATTATTTACATTTCAGTCATTTAATCATAGAATATTAAACAAAGGAGAATTTATAAAGATTTATAAAATTATAAAACAAGAAATAATCACACAATTATCTGAATTAAAAAAAGAGGTTCAGGATGGACTTCAGATAGAGTAATTGGAATATAACCAGCTATTAATAAGTATAATCCTTAAAATTGGGCATTATTTATTGATTTACCAGAATTTATTAAGAAGAAACAAGCATGTATAAATATGAAAAATAATGATCGAAATGTTTTCTTTGGTCAATAAATTCAGCAATGTATCCTGCAGAAAAGACCCACAAAGAGTAACTAAATATAAAAATGCAGTTCTTTATATTGATAAAGTAATAGATAATTATAAATATCCTATTAAAATTGATGATGTTTCAAAAATAGAAAATCTAAATTAATACATCTATAAATGTATATTCTATTGAAGATGAAGGTAAGAAATCCATGTTATATTCACTAAAACTTACGAAAAATAAAAATGATAAGCATATAAATTTACATTGAAATCAAAGATTATAAAAATTCTCATTATTGCTGGATAAAATATTTATCGATGATAGTTTCAGCACAAAAAATATATAAAAGTAAAACTTATATATGCGATATATGTCTTCAATTCTTTTATTCTCGAGAGAAATTAAATAAACATACATCAGCCTGCTCTAAAAATGAATCAGTAAAAATTACTTTACCCTCTAAGGAAGAGCAAATATTTTTCAAAAATTATAAACATATAATGAAGGTTCCCTTCGTAGTATATAAAGATTTTGAATCAATTCTAAAGAAAATATCAACCATCAAACCTAATACAAAGGAAATTAATGTTTGAATTAATAAAAAAATATCCAGTTTTAAAAGATGATGATATCGATAATGATCTTTATAAAGAAATACTTAAAGAAAGATATAAACTTATTGATGAACAAATAAATAACATTGATTTAAAGCTAAACGACGAATCATATACTATGAAATATCACTTACATGAGGCATCTGGTTTTTGCTATTATATTGTATACATTTATGGTTCATATATCGAGGTCAAAATGCACATAAGATGTATACAATCAATAAAAATAGAAGTAGAAGAAATTGGGGGAATATATTCACAAATTGAACTAATGCATCCACTAACAAAATTTAAAAAAACTGTTAAATAGTAAATAAAAAAATGTACTGTATGTGAACATGAATGACAATAAAAAGTACATCATCAAGATCATGTAAGTGGAATATTCATTAATCCTGTGTGTAATAATTGTAGTCTACAATTAAAATTACCCAATTTTGTTCCAATTTATTTCCATAGCTTAGCTGTTTATGATGCTCATTTATTAATTAAAGAGCTATGATATGATAGATATAATTGCAAAAAACAAAGAAAGGTGAATTACTTTTGGGAAAAACATGGAACATTTAAAAATTATATTTATAGATATATGAAAATTTATGGCGAGTAGTTTAGATAAATTATCGTCTAATCTAATTAAACAACAAATGAAACACACCCAAAAGCATTTTCGAAAATATCAAGTCAATTTAGTGATTAGAAAACGGGTTTATCCATATGATTACATGTATAGTTGAAAGAAATTCGTAGAAACAGAACTTCCACCAAAAATTTAATTTTACAACAAATTAAATGAATCTTACATAAGTGACGATGATTATGAACACACGAAATTTGTATCGAATCGATTTAATATAAAAAATCTTGGCGAATATCATGATTTATATTAAACAAGCAATGTATAACTATTAGTAGATATATTCGAAAATTTCAGAAAAACCTGTATAAATGCACATGATTTAGAACCTACGTGGTGTTTTACAGCACCATTATTAACTTGGGACGCAATGTAAAAATGACTAAACAGCCATTAGATTTATTACACAATTATGATATGATTTTAATGGTAGAAAAAGGAATTAGAGGTAGAATATAGCAATGTTATAAGCGATATGTTAAAGAAAATAAATATTTAGAAGATTTTAATCCAAATCAAGAGTGCAACTATTTAGCATATCTCGATGCTAATAATTTATATGGTTGGGCAATGTCACAATTTACCTAGTAGTGGTTTCGAATAGGAGAATTATACAGGAATCCATTTTTACAATAAACATATATTAAATTTGGATAATGATACAAAATATGGATACATATTAAAAGTTTATTTTTAATATCCACAAGAACTGCATGATTCGCATAAAGGTCTTCCATTTTTCAAAGAAAATAAGGTAGTCCAAGGAACAAATCAATTCAAATTGCTAATAACTTTACATAAAAAATAAAAGTATGTAATTCACTACCATAATTTGAAACAATACCTAAAGAATGGATTAAAACTTACCAAAATACGTAGAATATTAAAGTTTAATCAGTCTGATTGGTTGAAAAAGTATATTGATTTAAATATGGAGATGAGAACTAACACAAAAAAAAAAAGATAAAATTATAAGATGATCAATAATTCTGTGTTTGGTAAAACAATGAAAAATATAAGAAACAGGGTACATATAAGATTAATATCAGATCCAGAAAAATGTGAAAAATTAGTAGCAAAATCAAATTTCAGTAGAAGTCCTATATTTAATGACAATCTTGCGGACATACATATGAATAAAACAAGTGTAAAATTTAAAAAGCCTATTTATGTTGGTATGTCAATTTAGACATATTGAAAGAGTTAATGCATGATTTTCATTATAAAGCAATGAAACAAAATATGGTGATAACATTGAATTATGCTATCAAGATACAGATTCCTACATTTATAACAAAAAACAGAATATTCGTATGAAGAAATTAAGTCGATGATAGAAAAATTTGATACAAGCTATTATTAAAATGAAAGAATTTGTTGCTGTAAGAGCATAAATGTATTCATATAGAGTTGAAAATAAAGAAAATAAAAGATCAAAAGGTGTAAAGAAGTGTGTTGTTAACAAGAGAATTACATTTGAGGACTGTAAGAATTTCTTGTTTAAGAGAAAAAATAATATAGGACAATGAATTTAACAAGGAGAGAATCACATGAAATATATACAGAAGAAGATAATAAAATCGCATTAAGTCCTTATGATGACAAAAGGATTATATTAGTAAATAAAATAGATACATTGCCATATGGGTATCAAAAAGTATAATTTTTAATTAATTTCTCTATTATAATTTAAACATCTTTAATCTCTAAAACAATGTCAATATCAGCACAATCAAAATCAATCAGATTACCGTTTTCATCCCAAATTTCGAGAACAGCATGATTAAACCTTTCATTATTGATTCTATAAAAAATTGTATATTCAGGCTCATACCTAACATAATCACTAAAACTAAACATTGTTTCTAAATGATTAGATTCGTCATACTTTATGAACATTCCATAGTCTAAATTACAATGAACATTTATTGCTATAAATTAATTAAAATATGGGACCTTAGTACCAATGACAATTTCGAATTTTTCTATACTCATATTTCTCTTAAAGTCAAGAATATCAGATAGTCGGTCATTAAGTTTAATATCAAACATAGATTTAATCCATATTCTATTTTTCATATTGTCTGCTCTCAATTCAATGTTATTTGTTGAAAATGGACTGATTGAATTTGTAGCTTCTTTTAAATATTCAACATTGTATTGGCCCCTAGGAATAGTGACAACTTAATCTTATCAACCACTCCACTAAATGTTTCAATTGTTGTTATAGTGTTATTGTCTAAATTTGGTTAAGTTTCTTCTTAAGTATAGAATTGTTGTTTGTTAACCTAAATACTTAATCATCCATTTATTACAAAAAGTATCATATTAAATGAAAAAAGTTGATTTGGGTGTTGGTGTTTTTTATTTCCGAAGTGGATGCTAAAAAAGTATAATTTTGAACTATTGCCTGATGACATTAGTACAATTATCATCAGGCCCAGTAATTTGGCAAGACGAATTAAATGATCAATTTATTTATAACCCAGTATGGATAAATTTTAATAATTTGTATGTTTGCAGAAAGTTTTTTAATCAACCAAAATATACTCAGTTACAAAATGACTTTGATGTGTTATCCAAAACAGTTAAAGAAAAATGACAGATTTTTTAAAATAATGACGAGATGATCCCTTTAGATAAATGTGAAAATAAGTCTTTAGTCATATTTGAGGTTGTTAATATAGATTATCAAAATATAATCCATGAGTACTTTACTAGGAGGAGACACAGGAATACAGATGTATTTTATTTGGCACAAACATATTTGAGGGTGCCCAAACAACTTGTCAGAGACAATACAGACTTTCTATGTATATTTAGACAAGATGACATGAACCTAAGACATAGTTATAATGATTTTGTTGGTGGTGATATTCCTTACGGAAAATTTAAATATATATCTGTGCAAAATGTTGGGATGAAAACTACTGTTTATCACAAAAGATTTGAGTAGAAAAAGGAACAGTGGGAACTACAGAAATCAGATCCTGCAGTTTTTAACTCACATCTAGATATCTCACTTTCATGCATCGCCAGTTTCCCTCAACAGAGCTTCGACGAGCATTCACCACAACAGGAAGGAGCTTTACCACTACAGTGCTGTTTTCTAGTCGCCTCGCCCATCTTGTCGTGGTGGCTTAGTGGCAAGTCATTTGATTTTATGTGCGAAGGTCGTGGGTTCGATCCCTGGTCGGAGCAGATAATTAAATAGTGTGAATCTGAGATGCCCATATTTGCAGTATTAGATTATCAACAAATCATTCAAAATTTGAGCCAAAAATCTTGCTCTTGCTCATACAGCAATGTATAAGAATTGATGAAAACAAAACGGTACTCTCAAGCTTCGGCAAAGAAATGTTCTCCATACTACACTTGTAGAATAACAGATGTATAAACTGGAGTGTTCTCATATAGTGAATGGTGCCTCACTATATGAGAAGGGGTACCATCATAAAAAAATTAAAAAACCTCACTTCACTAAAAAAAAATGACTGGTCGAAGGTGAAGAGAGGGGTTACTCCAAATGGAGTTTTGATGGTGCAAATTAAGGGTGGAAGAATTGGGTCACTGGCGAGGTATTAGCTTACCTGTAAACTCAACAAATAAACAGGTCCCTGGTGTGGCTTTAAGTTATTCATAAATTGTTTGAAATTTTTTTAAATAAAAAACTCACCATAAGTGAAATGTGCAGTGAACAAATGATGAACGAATGATGTACGAACTTTGAACGAGGTTTATGTATGTTAAACAAGCATTAAAACTTATTTTTATGTTGCATTTGAAATGATTAATCTTCATGATCATGATCCTGCATGACTGTTATCCTGCACAAGTGTGATCCTGCATGACTGTTATCCTGCATGACTGTCATCCTGCACGACTGTGATCCTTATAGAATAATATATACATTCACAAAACAACTGTGTTATTAATCCAAGAGTTATGCGAGTTATCAAAGCCCAACAATTTAACATGAATTTTATCACCTTTAGTCTTTAAAACTTTTTCAATCAAACATTCATCAGGATAGTTGGTTTTCATAATTTCGTATTCATGAAAACGGCCTTTTATTTCTTCTCCCATAACATCTTTCAGTTTGTAAGTTGGCAAATCATAATTTAAAATCTCAACAATGGTCAATATTTCTGTTGTCCAATTAGCTGTATAACCCCTTTCAAAGATTCGTTTAGTCTTGGTTACGTGTACAATATAGCCAACTTTATATTTCGGTTTAGTAAACACATTCGCAAAATCTTGTTGTCTCAAATTTTTTCTTTTGTTTTCATTTACTTCAATTGGTTTCATTCCAATAGTACTATGCTTTGAATAAATGCATTCTTTCACTAAATCATCTTATATTTACCCATTTGCTATTGCAATTTAAAGCAAATTTCTTCCACATTTTGTTATTAATTGTATGATTATATCTTTCCACACAACTGGTTTTAAGTTCATTGTTGTAAAATAATGATTGATTTTATATTTTTGCATAAGTTCTTTAAATATTTTATTGTAAAATTCTAAGTCATTGTAGCTTTGGATATCATGTGGTTTTCTTTTAACTAATATAGATTCTAAAGCAATTGCTACATTATTGGCTGTTTTATCTTGGAAACATTTTTCCCTCTCTTACTTTGAGCATTTTTTATATTTTTTTTTACAAATGTTGATTGTTTATAATAACATATCGAGTGTATATTTTTCTGATCTAATAGCCCATTTTTAGCATATTCAATTTTTATATTATAATTTTTGGTGAATTCCTTGCACTTCGAACACCAAGTATTCTCCATTTAATAAAAGCAAAAATAATTAATCTTTATATTTTACAAATATTCCTATTGTAGTCATCAAACCATCATCATAATCAGATTTTTTTTAAGTTAAAGTATCACCAATGTTAACATCAAAAGGCTTACTGTAATCTATTTTTTGCAGTCCCTTAATAACAGTCACTGTATCGCCAGGTAAATTTGGATTTACAGTAATTATTTTATAAATTATTTCAATCAGTCAAAAAAGTAAGGAAAATTTTATTATTATCTAAGTGAGAATTATTATTACTTTTATTCCCCTTTGGAAGTAGATAAAAAAAAAATTTTCTTCCTTGCATTTTTCAATCTTCGAATTAATAAGGGTATTGCAATAATTCAAAACATATCAATTTAAATTTTGCATTTTAATAGCTATTTCTTTATCGAAATAGCTTTTATTAACAGCATCTTTTGCATCTGCAAGGTCATCCATATTGTTAATTCTATGATTTTGAATAAAAACATAGTCTGTTGTATAAACAAAAACTTTTCTAAGTTGATCTCGTAAAGCAAAAAAAAAAAAAATAGAATTGTGTTTTGAATTTACATATATTTTTTAATCAGAAACACTAGTATTGTATTTTTAATCTACATCCATTTTTAAAGCATAGTCAGAAACAACAGTTTCATATTCTGAATCTACTTCCTTTTCAGTGCCTGATTTGCATTATTTATCCATTTCATATAATCAGAAATAGTATTACTGAATTGTAAATGTATGTCTTCTTTTGAAACATAATCGGCTATTAGTTTACTAAATATCTTTTATTGACTACTTCTTTGCCATCTCTATGATCATCTATATTAACAATTCTATGCCCTAAATAAGAAACATCAGATTTTAAATAATCATAGCAAGTGCTTAGTTTACTTTGTAAATCAGAAACACCCTAAATGCATTGTGAATATATATATATATATATATATATATATATATATATATATATATATATATATAATTTATTTAAAGCATAATGTGAAGCAATAGTGTTGTATTTAAAATCAACATTTTTTAAAGCATAAGCTCTAGTGTTAAAACTTTCATTTTATAAATTGATTAATGGTTTCCCGAATATATCTGTAAATTAATAAAAAAAACAAATTATGTCATGAAACTTAAAATCTCTTGAAAAAATATGTAATTCGATCATCATGGTAATAAACATTTCCATTTTTAAAGTGATTTGTTAAATAAGTAGGAATAATACCTTGAAATGAATCAAAATAGTAAACGTCATTATTTTCTTTAAAATAACAAACCCAATAAGTACCAGAATTTGTTCAAATGTCAAAATTAACCACAGCACATTCATTTTTGTGCATACTATTTGGTAATTCATCAATTATATAAACATTTCTATAATTTTTTATATTTAATATTTTTACATATTTTTTATTATCGATGTTAGATACTGGGTATATATTCAAATTTTTTGGGTCTTCCCTTCTTTTTTGCAACTAAACCGCTTCCTACTTTATTTTTCATTGCCAAATTGTGTCTCTGTTGTTCATCTAATTCTTTTTCATTTTTTATAATTTGTTAAACAGAATTGTAAATTGCACTAGCTCCTCCAGCTAAGGTGCCAAGTGTACCTAAAGCAGCAATTATAATAGGAATAATTCCTCCATTGTGTAATCACTTCCAGATTTTTCTTTGGTCATCCTTTTTGAGTGTTGGTAGTGATAAAGTTAGTTTGAAACTTTTACCTTCTTTTATTTTATATTTTTTCTCCCAATTCGATCTTTTTTAAAAAAAAATTTCTGTATCCAAATCTTATAATTCCTCAAAGAGAATATCGAAATTTATATTTGTTATCTTAATTTATAAGTAAAAATATATTTATAATTAACAAAACATTTTTATTCCCCTTCCTAATCTTATTTTGTAAACATAGTTGAGGCAACAGAAACAGCAGCAATTTTTTAACCAATTGGAGAATTTTTATCTAACATAATTTCTTCTGCTTCTTTTCGTAAAATTTTATCAGCATTATGTCTAGATTCTAAATCTTTATTATCTCTATAAGCAATATCGTAATATTGTTATGCTTCATCTAATTTATTTATTCCTGTCTCTCCTCTTTTTAGTCTTTTGTTTAATTTTGTTAAATGGTCCACAATAACCTGGCAAATGCATTTCTGGTAAATATTATTTATTCAGTCCCCAATTTTTATTCCTTTGCCATGATGTTCAGAATTCCAACATGATTGTGGAATTACATTTAAAACTCTTATAAGATAAGGAATTCCTTTTTGATTATTAACAAGAAAATCAGAGAATTTATTGTTTAGCATAATTCATTATGTTTACTTTTTCATTGTAATAATTTTAATTTCCACAATTTTCTTCACCGTGAATAATTAATAATCTATCAACCAATTTTCTAACATCATCCATCCATACATATTCTTTTGGTAAACTCCTATAATTTTTATACCTTCTCCAGATCTAGGAGTTCTCAGATAAATCATTCTTCCTGATGTGTTAGGTGCTGATTTTGAATGTGAATTTTTTATATATTTGCATAAATAGGACTCATGATATTATTATACTTCTAAACTCCACTTGAATTTACCTTTTTATTAGGGGCATATAGTTGGAATGCAGTATTGGTTGTTTTAACAATTTCTGCATAATTTTCATAATCCTCATCATACGATTTATCCTCAAGAGCTTCTTGATCTTTTTCTGTTAACAAATTACAAAGTCCTGCTGTTAATTTATATTATTTATCCTTAACAAATAGTGTATCATTATTTATCGTTACTTTTGGATCACCAATGTAAACATTTTGCCCAACTCCACATAAACCAAATTTTTCATTAATAACATTCTTTTTTTTTTTTTTCAATTACTATCCCGAGCTTTATAGTTGAAACTCCTGCTATAGGTGGCAAATCTTTTAATGGGATAATACCCATTTACTTTTCCAAATCAGGAGATTCTTGTCCTGCAAATAATTCTCTTTCGAATGATGTTTCTTCTGGTGTTGGTGGATAAGCTAGATTTTTTACTGCAACAGGAACTAGTGTTGATAAGTTTTTATTTGCTTCACTTACTTTTTCTTCTTTTTTACCAATATTTCGTAAATCGTCGATTAATGGTTGCTCTTCTTATTTTTTTTCATATTCTTTATCATGATGCTTTTTATATTTTTTATGTCTTGCAATGAGTAATTTAACTCGAGAAACTCCCTTTGATTCTGCAATTTATATGAAATTTTTTTCTTACAAATAAGTTATAAAAATATTGAGAGTTTTAATAGGTAGACATCCTCCAACTGATCAAACAAGGGAGAATTTGAATGTTTACAATAATAGAATTGAATTTGAAATTCCTATAGGAGATGGCTTTTCTTCCCAAATGATGCTAATGTTTATGAACAATTTAGTTTACTAAAGAGAAATAAGGTTGGAGCTGATCCAAAATATGATGAAGAAGACAATGTTGATGTTTTTTCAAACTTTTTTCCATTCCAATTTTCTAGTGTAGACATTTCAAAACATGGAAATATTATTGAAGCTGTTGATAATCCAGGTATAACATCAACAATGATGAATGCTTTATTAAGATCACCAAGTGAATAAAATTATTTAGAATTTACTGGTGTTGATAATCTATATCGAGATAAATATGTTTCTAGTAATATAAAAAAAGAGTTTAAAACTGTTCAAAGAGATAAAACAAATGAAATATTTTATCCGTTGAGATATTTGTTTGGTTTTATTCGTGATGACAAGGAGGTTTATTGGAAAGGTGGTTATAAAATTATTTTTTTTGTCACTCATATGATAACAACTGTTTATTTCTTTCCGAAACTTTAGATAAAGATGATTAAAGTTACGAAATATCGTCATGATCCTGGTGAAACTGATATTTAAAAATTATAAATTATGTGGCCTATTGTTGAATGTGAATCTCGCACCGCTATTGCAATTTAAAAAAAATACATACAATGATACAAAAATACCCATTATTTTTGATAATTGGAAATTTTTATAAAAAGAAGTCCCTACTGGAACAACTGTTTAATCATTGAAAATTTGGTATGTCTGATTTTATAATTGTAGGTTTTCATCTTAATAAAATAAATCGTGCTGAACAGCATACACTACTATGTTTGATCATTGTTATGTGAGGAATATTTTTATTACAAATTGTAGAAATGTAATTTTTGCTAAAGAAAACTGGAATCTAGACATTAAAGACACTGTTTGTCTTAAACAATTCCTTACTTATAATGATTTTAGAAATTCAAAAACCAAACTAGACACCAACTATAGTAATAATGACCTTAATTATAAATCAACTGTAATCTTTGATGGCGACATTAATTACTACTCATTTTGGAGGCGAAGACCGTTATATGCTATAGATTGTTTATATAGAAAACATACTGTAGTTAAAGAAAAAACAAACATAAAAATTAATGTTGATTTTAATGAAAAAGTTGAAGCAGCTACAGTTTATAATGTTGTTCCAATTAGTAAAAGAAATCTTACTTATGATTATTTGAAAGAAAGAATTTCTGAAGGTTTATCAAATTTTAATATTATTAAATGGAAGAATCAACAAAATGTTTCGAAATTTTAATACAATATATTAGACTTATAGTTGAATGGTTACATTTAAAAGTTTACTTACGAATTTTTAGAAATGTAGATGAATTATTTCGTCAAATAAAAAAATCATTTTCATAATTTTAAATCAGTTGTTTTTTTTCTCTTAATAAATTTACTTTCTTTATAAATAAGAATGTCTTTATTTCCATGCAGTTTGATTAACATTTTAAAAAGGTGATGGTAGTGGCTCGAGACCATTTTCCTATAAATTAGATAATTCATCTGCAAAATTTAAAAAATATGGTTCGAAAATTTTATTCAAATTTACAAAGCTTACAATAATCACTCTTAGAAATCATTAATGATAAATGTGAACTTCGAGATATTTGTAAAAATCTAAAGCAAATAGAAGAAGTTTTTTTTTTAATTAGTAGAGTTTCGAATTTAAACTGTAAAGAATAATAATATTATATTTCACTTCATTTTAGCTTAAATTTATTTGAATTCAGCATAAATTTGCTTTTTTTAGATTACTCGCTTGTAAAATTGGCATTTCTAGAAAACTTGAAAATTTGCTTGATTTTGGAGTAAAATTGCCTAATTTTAGCTTGAAAAAGTTGCTTGGAAATGATGAAATTTGGCTTAAAATTGCTTGATTTTTTATGAAAAGGGGGCGCTACGCTGGTACCCGCATTATATATCTACTAAGGCTCGTTACGGTAAAGTGGAGGCACCTGAAATCAACCTCTGAATAATGATACTGCTCCCATAGCTACATATATTTCAATGGGCACACTGACTCGCCAAGCGGCCAGTAAAGTTGGTGACGATGTAGGGAAAGAAGTTCTGTGTCTTAACGTTGAATAAAAGTGTTAATGAAGCATTTGTGAATACTGAAATGATTTCTTCTGTTTCCTGATTTTTAGTGCATGTAAGTGTATGATTGAACAAATTTGTAAAATATTTACCGTTTTGCAATAATTTCACAGTTTCACTGTGCGTATAAACAGCCACTATGCGTGTAAACAAACACATCAAGGCAATTTCTCGCCCGCCGACAAAGCAAGGATAAACAAAGTCTCCGTTTGTGGGTTGGAGCTAGGGTGGATGGGGCGGGTGTTGGTGCTGGGACGAGTGATGAGGTGAAACGGGATTGTACAGTTGTGGTAAGGGCGTGGAGGAGGAGGGAAACACCCTGCCCGAACGATCAGGCCACTGCAATATTCATTTTAAATAAGGTGGAAGAATACACAATGTGCATACAAGTAGATCTTAAGCAGGAATTTCAAAAGAGCTCAGTTTACCTTTTGAAAAAACTACAATAAAGTGTACTAAAATCTAGTCGCGTCGGCTCAGGCGCTACACTGAGAAAAAGGTTTTGTTGAATCAAACAAAGTCTGTTTCGCGCAGCCAAATTAATTGTATAAGGGCAGTAAAATATTTCGTCCTTGAAACTATATGATATTGTTTCTCTTATTTAATTACCCCAAACTAATATTTGTTTGTTGTAACCAAATATTTGTTTGACACTACAGACATTAAATAGTTTCGATTAGTATCAAAAAAATTTGAAACCTGACCGAGAGTCGAAACTAAATCATCTACATCCGAGTGCTACGCCTTAGCAACCTAAGCGTAAGTGACTACTCATAAAATAATGATGTTTCAAATACGCGACGAAGTGCGCAGATAAATATTTCAAGTCTATAGCTATACTTTTTACTTTCCTGTTGAACTTGTTTTATTAGAATGTTTATACTATTGTTAGGCATTAATAAATGCACTAACAAATACTGGCACTATCCTAACTGTCACACAGTATACAAACTAATTAACTATCAAGCTGTATTTATGAACGAAGGCAACCAAGTGAGTGACCAAACGAATATATAGAGTTGATTCAGCCCAATATTTTGTTCAGAGTCTAATTTCATTTAGTCCAACACAGAGATTTGGTTAATTCAAACGTGTATTTTGTTACTTACTTACTGCAGTGGCATCACTGACCTTAGCTGATCCATTACCTCACCAACTAGCCTTCTCTCCAAAGAGCTCTGTCTCTTTACTCCTCCTGTGGAATGTCTGCCTTTCTAATGTCTTCCTTGATTGTATCAAGCCATCTGAGTCTAGGTCTTCCGCGTGGTCTCTTTTCTTCGAAACATCTTTCTACCACATATTTTACAAGATCTCCGTCCCGTCTCACTATATGGCCATACCACCTTAGCCTTTATCCTTTTATTACAGCCAGTATATCAGGCAGCTGGTACAAATTTCTTAGTCCTCTATTTTTCTTCTTCTCCGCTCATCTCCCTCTTTAACTGGACCAAAAATTTGCCTGAGAATCCCGTTTTCAAATGCCATTAGCTTATTTTCAATTATTTTAGTTAAAGTCCATAGTTCGGCACCATACAGCACTACTGGTTATATTATAGTCATGTATATCCTAAGTTTTGATGTTTCTTACAATAATTTTGACTTTAACATTTTTCCCCATCGAAAAACTGCACCTATTTCCTGCCTGCATCCTTGTCAGAATCTCCTTTTACATGATGTTCCTCTCATTCAACAGTCCTCCAAGGTATTTAATATCTTTTATTTTTCCAAAGCTTCTCCATCCATATCTATTTTGTTAGCTGAACAAAATTAATTTTGTTGCTTTTCAATTTTTTTACACAACTAAATATTTGTTTTGGGCAACTAAATGTATTTTTGGCCCTATATAAACAAATATTATAGTTGGCTATTCTCTCAGTGTATCATAATAATACCTCTAGGAGACATGCTTATAGAGAAAACTGTTTACAGAAACTATATTTCATTTAAGAAGGATCAAATATTGTTACATGATGGGCGCCTGAGGCGCGTATCTGAGTTCGTGAAGGATGGGAGCCCTTAATATTAATAAATTTAATAAATTAGATTTATACTTTATTCACACAGCTATTATTTACGGCATTAAAGTTTCTGACTCCACTTTAACTCTTTCTATTAACAGTGAACGCAATCTTAGATGTCTATTTCAACTCTAATTAACCTCCTTCTTAATTGTCTCTATTGGTTAAAATCAATTAACTCATACCCATTATCAACACGTGTTCAGTCTATCTGTTGCCTTCATTTATCAAGTATTTCACTCACGTATTCAGTCCAATATTCCAGACTGCCAGCCACACACTCCACTGCTTGATACCAGCAGTCGCAAACTTTCCTTCCACTTCTTCCGTTGCTCCTCTTCAATCAAACGGAACTCAGCCACTCATTAATCTATCAACTCAAACGCAACTCGCAGCCCGGAGGCCTGTCGCAATATTTATACTCTCAGGATGACCATCTGGAAGGTTAAACGCACCCCGAGTTTCGCTGAGAGAACGAGGTCAGTGATCCAGAGCATTCTTCAGATAAACGCAATAAACAATACAACCAAGGTCCGCTGCGCGCCTGTAACTCGAAACGTTTCACTTCCCTGCCGCCGTCATCACTATCATATAACAACTATATGTCCTCCTCTACTCGCTCATGCCTGGCGGGCCAAGGTAAGCAGCACAGACCAGCGACACGTAACAATATTATATTAAGAATAATCAATCAGTTTCCATGACTTGTGCCTATTCCTCCGCCTTATCAGTCCTACTCCACATACTGAATTTTAAGTGCCAAACAAATTTATCGCCAAACTAAATTAAACCACCGATAAACCAGTTTTCTTTAGACAAATTGGTTACTTACTTAATCCGTTCATAAGAGTTTTGGGACCAACAATTCGGCACTGATTAAATAATTTGTAATATGGCAGTTAGTGATTTTTTCTGTTACACAGTGGCATCTGATCTCTTTGTTAGCCGCTCTCAGACTCTGCAACTGTGAAATATGTTTGTACAACTCCTCGCGTATCATTCCCGCAGAGGTTGCGCTATTGATCCGACCACTGCTCCATTATCAGTACTCTCGCCTTCCCACAGATGCATCTGCTGCTTTCGGTGAACCGCGGCATGCTCATGCAGGTGAACGCCGAGCGACCCCGTCCTTTTTAAAGTACCAATGGCACGCCGGAAAAGAGTGGTCCATTAAAATTAACAAACGACCGCATTCACGAAGCTGAAGCATCTCATTCGGCATCACCGCACACCACAAAAAAAAATGTATACGAGAACCTGAAATTATTTAGCTTTTCCTGTTGTGGAGCCGCGAAATTAATCCGGGCGTTGAAAACCTTATTCCACTTGAACTGGACGCTACAGCTGTTTTTTGTTTTTGCTGACAGGAAAGAGAAACGATGGCGCTTGCGCAAACAACGCCACCTCCATTTTTCATTTGCGGCTTGAAAGGAATATTAATGCGCGGCAGGCAAGTGGACACGACGAATGTGCACGTAGTATACGAAAAGCTGGGCGTAATTAATAAGAGTAATGCAGCTATACGGCTTGGACATAGAGTTTAATCTAGGAAAAATTTTTCTTCCGCACTTGGTACAGAATGTATTGCTTGGCAAGGGTCAACACTGACGAAGGATAAGAGTAAATTAAATATTAATTACAGCTTTGCAGCGTTCCCCCGTTAATATCGTGAGGTTTTTCGAGCATGTGGCTTTAACACTGCCAAATCCATACCTTATGCGCTGTGTTGCTTCAACGCGGGTAGACGCCCAGATATTGAGGTCAGGAGAAAATAAAGCTTTCTGCTCTGCTACAAGTTTGCCTGTTGGTGAAAGAGAATTGGCATGGCTTGTAATCGTCTCCACTGTATTAAGTACATCATTCCTGTTGGTCAGAATAATGCAATTCAACTGCAATCCCCATAGTTCATGCACAACTACCCATTATTTCTTTTCACGCGGTCTCGAGAGAAAAAAATATCAAAGAAAATGTTAACTGCAAATAAGTTTCACTTGACTTCACTTCCTTTCTAAGTCCCGCCATAGTTGGCTATTCATGATTTTTATGAAATTATCTTTTTCAAACCGACGTCGTGGGTCGAAAGCCTAACATAAATTTTGATCGCGGTAGTTTATTATTGGTATGATATACATTTAAAAAAATCAGCAAGCAAACGAAATCATTTTAGGATTCACAAATGTTTACCTGGCAATTTTAACTCAAAATTAAGACATGGGACTATTTTCCCTCCTTTGTTACCAACTTAACAGGGTGCATGTCACTTAGTGTACCCATGACGATACATGCAGGTAGAGGCTGTGACATTTTTCAACGGTTGATTTCACAATTGCTCAATTAACTGTGAACAGCCTCGCCATTGCAACTCTCCTCGTAAAGTAAATATTTACATTTTAAAGATTACAATATACTGTCGCTAGCGGCCCTCTTTGTCTTCATAGCCTGCCCTCTCCCCTCCCCCGACTTCCTATTCACCGAGTGTGCCTCACACAGTCCAATCATAGGTATCCGTAGAATGGCCGACAGAGTTACAAAGCGAGCCGTGATGTCGCTAACATGGACCACTGTAATGCTGTAGAGACAGATGCCATCCCCATTCTTGGAAGATTCAATGACTTGGATGGTTATTGCACCCGAATTTTCTGGTCATCTCCTCAACCCCTTCGGCAACTCGAGGTGCGAAGGACCCTCTGGGCCAGGGCAGCTCAGCTATATAAGCCGCAGCGAACCTCCGTGTCGAGAGTATGGAGGCTTGTACGGCCATTAGCACCAGGTGAGTTGAACAATCGGAGCGATGAGTCACGACACAGTGACCAGCGGGTCTAGTCTGCGAATATCGTGAGAGTAGAGAGAGTGAGAGAGACTGAGCCGCTGGACATTAGGAAGGAGGAACTGGATGCGTGAGTGACAAACATTTGTAATGATGTTAATATATGAAGGTGGGTATTTTGATTATATATGTGTAACTAATAAGTGAAGATCAAGTAATTGTAGATAGTATAAAGACAGTAATAAGGGACAGGCATTAAATATTGCGCTCACCGATAGTAATAAGTGTCAACAGTAGAAATATGTATTTTACAGTTGTAAATATTAGCTGTGTGCATTTATATAACATTTTTAATAAATAAAGAAATTAAATTTAGTTATTTTATTTGTATTTCCGACCTCCCGTAGCGTAGTCGATTGGTGCACCATCTATCTGGGGTGCTGTAGGTTCTGGATTTGAATCCCAGGTAAGACAAGGGTGTTAATTTAAGTTATGTTATAAGTTATTCCATTAATCCGTCCCCTGCTAAGCTTTCAAGCATAACACCTGGGGACGTTAAAAAGCCCTTTACAATACAATACAATTTTATTTGTACTAAGCCCTTAGCTCCTCACGAACTCTGGTACACCAGAAGTGATTTGTAACAACAGCTAGATTACTAGCCGCAAAGAAATTTTATCGGATTGAAACATGTGTTTTACGGTACGCTTTGCGGCGTTACTGCCCAAAAAGCCGGTATTACCAAACACTGAATTGTAAATCAGTACGCTTACAAAATCCTAAACTAAAGTTACGACCAGTCTCATATAAGTGATACCGGCAAGATTCATCCTGTTAATCTCGTAAGACGCTAGGGGATTGATTCGAATCATTGATAAATTTGAGGCCGGGGTATTGCACCGAAGATAAAGGATAAAGAAGACGTGCGTGGCCGATGGTAGGCGGATTTACTAAGGATAATACATCGTCCATGTTTCCTGTCTGCTATATTCTAAGATCTCAAGTACGTGTATCACTTCATAGATAATGGGTGTCTACGAGTGCCACTCCAGAATCTTGTGGAATAGGAGAGTGAACACCCAACTCGCCATTTATTTGAACTGGATCATGCAAAGGGCCACAGAGTAATTAAGAATACAGTGGCGAACGCCATCCGTACAAGTCAACAGAATATTGTCAGAGGTCACAAATATGAAGGAACCCTGTTCGCCAATCAACGCCTGGTAACTTACGTGTCGACCGGTAGCCCAGTCAATACGGAACATTTTGCAGCACTCAGTTGCCAGTAAGACACACGGCACATTTCCAGAGTCCCGCGCCGCCAAAGGAACCGTTACACGATCTCGTCTCCATTAACAAAATATCCCTGTCCTGTGACAATGTCGCGAAGTCTAGACGTGGAACACTTGTTAAAGGCTATTCACGATAAAGTGAGAACTTTAGAAATAAATAATAGAAAAAAGTAACTACCCCTGAATGCATATATTTTAATGGGCGCTCTGAGTAATGTTCGCCCAGTATAGTTGGTAACAATGGATGGAAAGTAGTTCCATATCTTAGTGTCGAATACAAAGTGTTAGGTAACCATTTGTGATAGCTCCAAATAAATTATTTCGTTTTTTTTTAATGCATCGAAGTGTAAAAATGAGCAGATATTTAAAATATTTACATTCTTAATAATTTCACAGTTTAATTTGACCGACGTTTTAATAAAGTAATAATGCCCATAGCAATACTTATTTTAGTTAAGGCAGAGGAATAAACAACATGCATACAAGTGGATTTTAAGTAGGACTTTCGAAATTGCTCATTTTCCCGTGAACAGCTTATAATTTACTTGCCTGTAGTATAAATTAATAATAGTAGGAGCATGTATATTCTGGTCCACCTAAAGCAAGAGTGGCCTTAGTCGCATTGGGTGCAAGAGTGGACTAAGTGCCTCATTAGCATACGCGAATTATATTAATTAATTGTTTGGTTAATTTAATAATTTATGCTATTAATTTAATTATTAATTCGATGAATTAACTGATTACTTGAACTGATTAATTCGATTAACTGATTAATTAAAGAATGTTTTGTTTCAAAAAATTAATATTAATTTTATAGAATTCTTTGACATTTAAGAACGTTTATTAATTTATTCATGTCATAAGGGTCAGATTGGTGGAGCAGGTTAGGTGTGGACTCTGTGAAGTTCTAGAGCCGACTGACCAGAGGAGAGGGTTATAATTATTTATATAGGAGTTTATGTTGGTGTAAGAGTGGTATAAGGGACATTTTTTATTTTTTGTTAATGAGTGGAATGCGTGTACTTTCTGGCCTACTTAGTGAGTGAATTGTGGATGGAGCAAGAGCACGTGTTTATGTTCTGGCCCACTTATAGAATGACCTGTGGATAGAATGAGACTATGCATGTCACTTCTGGGACACTAGGCGAGTGAGGTGTGGATGGAGCACTAGCACTCAGGTATGTTCTGGCCCACTATTTTTTATATTTAACTATCATACTGAACGAATTACTTTAATCACACCTCGAGTAGCATAAAAGTAATGAACTACTTCGGCAAAGCAAATGAATTACATACGAATCATTAACAAATTCGTTACATCAATTTTAATAATGTGATCAAACTGTTTTCTTTAGCAAAGTGACTGATCTCCACTTTAATCATGTATCATTAAACCGACTTTAATCGTGCAATTACCGAATGGAACACAAAATTTATATTTCAAATGCTAACTTGTCATTAAATGAAATGTGCAGCTAATATAAAATCACTCCACATCCCCTACTGTCCCAACAAAAGTACACATACTTTACATACTTCACCCTCATTGGTTCTCTAAACATGCATCAAGGAACACCTTACAAAAATAATTGAGTCACTGAGAAAGTAATTAAGTTGCACACATGCAAATTTTCTCCTAGCCCAAATATCCAAGAAAATCACTTTGCTCTCAACACCAAGTTTAAATTAACGAATGTATTTTTATCTTGATGGTTACTTAAATGTAATACAAACTACATAATGTATTTTCATAAATAGTTAGTAAAATATAAAGTAATATATATGTTTTAAGGTGTGTAATATTTCCCAATAATTGTATAAATAGCTTTGATATAAACAATAGCATAGCAGAATAAATATTCTAAATACTGTATACGTGAGATGTTCCCATTCATTCATGCAGCGCGAGGGTTAGGGATGCGGACTTGTGGCATTCCAAGCCCTGAGCAGAGCTGAGAAAAAGATTTTTATGTCAGTGTTCCGCCCTAGTCTCCCAAGCACCCAATCCTCCTCTGCCCTCCCAGTAGCTTAGCCACACACCTGCCATCGCCACTCCATTCCCCCTTCCGCTGGCTCAACAAAAGTCATGCTGCTCACCTATTCCCTTTCGCTGGCCATGGTCTCCCACACTCACAAAGGCTCAAGCACAATCTCTCGCACTTAGACAGGTGAGGGTTAAGCGCATGCACTTACCTGCCAATGGAACCAGCATTCCGGACACCAAACTTATCAAAAACCTGCAGGTTTTACTAGCTACCAAGATTCTACAAGCATTTTAAATTAATGTGCATATATATCCTGTAAACACATTTTCTCTACGAAAGTAAAAGTTTTCAAACCAACCTTCATAAACACGAACATGAAATATGATTTTACAAATGCACTCAACTAAGATTTTAGGTCATTACTCTGATTAATAAAGAGAGAGAAATAAGTGTTTGGTTATTGTGATCGAATGGTGAAAAATTTTATATCATATCAAAATAAATGAAGTTTAGCCACTACGAATCATATATACATTGAGAGTAATCAGTGATTAGATAGTTCTTAACTAGGAAACACTCCATTACCAATACTTGTGTCTTAAGCAGTTAAGAGTAAAAATACAGTCGATCGTAATTTCAAGAAAAAATACTAAAGCGAATTCGTATCTGAACGAATAGCAGTTTTAAAAAGTGTCATACTTTCGTTAAAAAGAGAGCTCAAACACTGTATATCAATTCTACAGGATAATGATAAACAAGGTTTAACATAAAGCCCTAACAAGACAAGTTAAAACAAATTACACTCACAGGTTTGTGGTATGAAAGTGAAACCTCTTGTTAAAAAAAAATTATTACAGGACATCTACAGAGCACGTTGCTGGCTTTCAATCAACTTAAAAAAAGAGAATCTCTCTTAACTATGAGATAAGCCCTCTAAATTAGGAACGACCAAACTTCAGTCACTGCAAAAACTACTAAGAATTACTCCCTAATCTGAAGGCATGTGAAATACTTTTTATTAAAATACTATTTCCAGAAAAAATTATAATTTGGTACATTTCAAAGAAACACTTACATACGTGCAGCTCATGGCATTTCAGGCCAAGAGCAGAGCTGGGAAAATATTTTGTGCCAACTGAAAGCAGTTTCCAGTGTTCCAAGTACAACACTGTTCTCCTGCTGTGCTGCAAAGGTCCCGCTGCACAGAGGATAGCATGAAATTCTTCTTGTAGAACTAAAAGCAAGAGTAACTTTTCACATTTCCCATCCCCATTCACATAGACCCGGCCCATCTATGTTACAAACTTGCATGCATATGATATTTTTAATAAATAATTTTCCAACACAAGTACACAAAAATAATTGTGTTACATCGCCAACCCTTGCGGCAAAGTCAGATTACGCCACAATGCGGGTTCCGGGTTCGAATTCTGGGTAAGGCCTGACTCTTAAAAGATAGATTCTGAGCTCGAATCCCAGGTACGACATGACAAATTAGTTTGTAGGTGTGAATCCTGAATAATATAGCTTGGTTTCGATTCCCGGACAAAACATGGGTAATATAAGCTGGGTTCGATTCATTGGTAAGACATGGCTTAGTTTCCCAGGTAATTTAATTCAGAATCCTTACACAATAATAGATGGGATACTAACGGCCTGAATGCTTGTTACATAATTACAATTAATAGATATTTCATAAACTGTACATGCTGCATTACAAAGACTATTACATTCCAGAATTGTATCACATAGTAAAATACGTACGAAATCGGTATATAAATGTTAATGTAATTGCTAGCACCGAAGAAATATGCATGTTTCACATTAAAATTAACAACTCAATACAATTGTAAAAGATTAAAAAATTCAAAAAATGCATTAATTCGTTAAAATTTTTAAAATTTCACTTAAAAACATATAAAAATATAATATTTCCTTTAGTAAAAATATATTTTACTATCAAATACTGCTATTTCCGCTTACATTTCCAAATTTACCTATTTTTACACAGTAAAACTCAGAAAACGTGTTAAAATATTTTAATTTCTCTTAAAAATCATTTTATATTGCGTTAAATTAATATTTCCTTTAGTAAAAGTACGTTTTATTATCAAATCTGACCAATTGCCTTGTTCGTGTAGGTTCACTGGGGGGAGTCTGGGACAGAGGGGGATCGGCTTATATGTTCATGTGCCGGAGTAGTGGCCATCAGGGTTCATCCAGCCGCTGAGGGCTGCGGACCGCTCCTGCTCCGCGCATCGCCGGACTAACCATCGTCTGCTGCTGCCCTGCCGGGAAGGGGCTATCTGGCGAGGAGAGATGAACTGCAGTGCATTGAAGTTTACTGCTGGCGAACAGCTCTTGTTAGAACTGCTCAATTTTGTCAGTGAAAGATACAGCAGATAGTTATTTTTATAACTTCCACACAAATTAAAAGTTAGTTCCCTTTAGTTTAGTTAGGTTTAAATTCAAAAAATAAAGTTTTATTAGTGCTAGGAGAACACAGATCATTAGTGACCCCCTACCTCCGTGGCCTACTGGTAGAGTGGAGAGGATAGAAGGGAGGGGCTTGGACAATGCACACTAACCAACAGAGTGAGATACACTGTAAACTTAGTGTTTATTAGTGGTAATTCGAATGGGTGATTATGGCGACGTGGTACAGCCCAGTCACAAACTTTCTTCACGATTTCTTAAATTTCGTAAACTTTTTACAAATTGGTAAAACTTGTTATGTGTTATATTAAATTCATTAAAGTTTTGTACAAATTGGTAAAACTTCTTTCGATTTATATTAAATTTCATAAACTTTTTACAAATTTTAACAAACTTTTGTACAAAATGGTAAATTTTTTTAAGTTTTATATAAAATTTCATAAACATATTACATTTTATATGAATTTTGTAAACTTTTTCCATTTTATATGAAATTTCGTAAACTTTTGATGCAAATAGTTACAAATGTTTTACAATTTGCTTAAATGTTAATAATTATGTTAGTTTTACATAAATTTAACTATTTTTTCGTGGTTTTAAGTGTGGGATGTTGTGTGTTTGGGTGTGAATTATGGAGCAGTGAAAAACAAAGAAGGAACCAAGCCAGGCAAGTCAAGCATGTCTGGAGGGCACAAAGCTTTGCCTGATTCACTGCTCAGAATGCATTGTTTGAGTGAAGGATGTCTGTGTGATGGATGTTTGGACCTTGAGTACTTCTAATGAATGAAATGTTTTTAATGTGTGATGGGTTGGCATGGACATATAATTTATTTTTAAGTTATTTTAAAATCAGGTGTATGACTGCGAGAGTGTGAGTGCAGGGAAAGGTGATACAATTTAATACCAGATGAAATTTATATATATTTTGAGTTTATTTAACAGAGTTGAGAGGACAAGTAAACCGCCAGTGGAAGTAACTTACACTATATGGAATAAGGCTGTATCAATAATGCATACCTAAAGCCTCTTTTCACTGTTTGAATATTCACAAATATATGTTAGAAACACCTAGAATGTATCGCCAACTACTCTGAAAAATTTTGGTTAGGTAGGCGTGAGTGAGAGAGCATGGGTGTAAGAAAGGTGATAAAATTTTATACCAGAAATATATATATATATACATACATTTGAATTTGTTTATCAAAGTTGAGAGAAGAGGTGAACCACCAGTGGTAGCATCTAGCACTGTATGAAATAAGGCTGTGTCAATAACGCATACCTACAGCCTCTTTCACTGTTTAAATATTCTCAAAAGTATGTGAAAAACATCCCATAATGAATCGCACACTACTCTGAAAAATTTTGGTTTGATAGGGGTGAGTGAGGGTGTGGGTGTAGGGAAAGGTGATAAAATTTAATTCCAGATATAATTTTTCATGTATATTTGAGTTTATTTAGCAAAGTAGAGAGGGGAAGTAAACCACCCATAGTAGCTACTGCACTATATGGAATAGAGCCATAATAACACACGGCCTGCCCCTCTTTTCACTTTTTAAAAAGTCACAAAAGTATGTGAGAAAATCTAGAATCTATCGCCGATTACTCTGAGAAATTTTGGTTAGGTAGGTGTGAGTGCATGACTGCGAGTGTGAGTACCAGGGAAAATAATGGAATCAATTAAATTTTAGATGGCTTGTTGACTTGTATTTGAGAAACCATTTAACAAAGTTTAGAGGGAGATGCTTGGTAACAGACATATTGTACCTTGGACAAAAGGAGAGACAATATCTCAGACCAAGGCCCTGTATACACTGTTAGATAGTCGTAAATATATTTCAAAGCAATCTAGAATAAAAATACAACGTACTCTGAGGAAAATAGGTGCATGACTGCGAGTATGAGTGCAGGGGTGGATTGCGTATTTAATTTTTTAGATTGTAAGTATTGTTTAAGAATTTTTTATGGGAGGGATGTGTGTCTGAGGTATGAACTTTGGAGTGACTAAAACAAGGGAGAACCATGCCGTTCATGCCAAGCATGAGGGGGGAGATGCAAAATCTCAGCTCCCGATCTTGTTCATTATGAGTTGACTGGAGAAGGATGATTGTAAGATCGATAAATGATCCTTGAGTAATTCTAATGACTGAAATGTTTTGATGTGTATGTGATGGGGTGGACTAGATATTTAAGTTAATTTTAAAAGTTGAGTACTATCATTTTTTTATTTTTTAAATATTTAGTTCTAAGAGTGTTTGTTTAGTTGATATTGCTATTATTACTCCATGCATTGCTCTCTCGATATTTTTTTTTAATGAAAATCGTTATTTGAAAATGTAAAGTATTTTTATATTGTAAATTATTTTTTTGGTGTACCATAGAATGTATTTTTGACGATGTAATATTCATAATTTTTTATACTATATAGTATTTTTGATGATGTAAAGTATTTTGATGGTGTACACTAGTTTTATATTTTTACAGTATCGAGTAATTCACATTAATATTTAAATTTTTGTCTTAAACAAATAATTTTTGCTAGTCAAAATAAAAGTATTAAATGTGCTGTAAAGACAGTCCCATCGATTGTTACAAAGTGCGAATATGGTGCGCGAAATCCTGTGCTATGTAGTGAACTGGTAACTGTCATGCGGAGGTCGACAGCAGTCGTGTCGACTGGCGAGTGGGGGAGTGACTGTAGGGCGGGGGAAGTGTCGCCATATTTCTAGGGGTAACACTCAGTGCAGGTGTGGAAGGAACAGTTCATTGCAGTGGGCGGGGAAAGGGATGCGGCACTTAGCACAGGCTTAGGCTGTTGTGTGGGGAAGGGCATTGGAGGGGAATGTGCTTGTGCAGACAAGTGGTCGGGCTGTGTTATGGAAGCACTGAGGGGATGGTCGCTGTCTGAAAGGATGGGAGACAGTATCTGATATGTGGCACTAGGTGGCCAAGCACCCAAGCCCCTCCTTCCTTCTTCTCGCTGTTCGCCTGCGACACCACTCGTTTCATGCAGCTCGCTTTGCCCTCCCTCCTTTTGCATCCACGCTTCACCGACACTCTCTGCAGCTAGCACTCAGTGGCTGTTTCTGTAAACCACTTCAATCTCCACGACTGTACCTCCCTGCCCTCATCTCTTTCACACACTTTCTCCCTCTCCCCGCCATACTCTCATGTTTCAGGCAGCTCTGTCAGCCTTGCTTCGTCGCGCATGCCTCGGTGCAACTCGCCCCACCACACTCTCTGGCCAACTGTAATCCGAATATATATTTGTAAACAAGAACAGCTCCGACGTGGTTCAGTGCACAGTGTGGGAAATAAGCTCTCTTGTGCTGTGGAAAATTCTTTGTTTACATAAGTCTTTAGCACATTAAATGTTAGCAATTTTGCTGTGAAATCCATTTGCGTGAATATCATTTATAGCAGTATTGGTTTCTGATATGGCTGAACAAAATATTATGTCAGTCATTAGATTGAGTGAATGAAAATTACGTATTTTGGTATGGAATACATACCAAGTAGATTTTTTGTGAGGTTGGTATGCTTGTTCAAGATAAATATGTAAAAAAAGGATACATCTACGATTAAATACATGGTCCTAACACAAACAGTTTGTAAAAGTCATGACCATATATAGCTAAAGTAATCTATTTATTGTAAGTAATGATTCACTCATTTCTTTAAGATATATAGCCTGTTTGATGTTAAATGATACATACTTTCAGTTTGAAATACAATTTATTATATTCCATTTTTCAAACAAACATAACATTCATTTACATATACAATAAAAATCACATTTCTTCTTAAAATAATTTATTTGCATACACAAGCAATCTTCTTTATTTGTTTAAGCACTACAGCTTTGACATTGTGAAGTTCATATCTGGATACTATGCTGATATTAACATTTTAGTTGATACTGCAGGAAGACAAACTCATTATTATCTCAAATTATGTGAAATGGTTTTATTATAAATGAATTGTTGGTTCATTGACTGTCATATTACATGACTCGCACAGTCTTGATGCGGTTAGAAGCTTTATTCACTCGTTTAAGATGGCTTAGATGAATTTATTATGATACAGAGTGTAGTCGGAGCAAGTGAAGAGAATTTGATTGCTTGGGATGTCTTGAGAGCTTATGAGGGTGCAGCGAGTGATGGAACAGCATTGGATTATATATTTTTTCTTATAGACACTAAGTTGGATTACTTCCGACTAGCGGTGAACAGTTGGAATTGGGAGATGTGTACGTCCATTTTTGTTATTAGTTGTAAAGTACATCCACTTCTGTGAGCACCAAATTCTTCAAGTCTGGTTGTTAAGTAAGGTACTATGATAGAGTTATAAAGGTCACTAATATCTGTGGACTGTAGAATGGGGAGAGCTTAAGTTTGAACGTAGAACATTTCTGTAGAGGATTCCTCTGCTGTAATGGATTTCAGCTATGTACAGGATATATTTACACTACGAGATATTGGTCAGGGCGATGTTGTAGTTAATTCTAGCAGAGGCCTCCTATGCCTTGAAAAAAATCTTTGAAAGTCTATATCAGACTCTGTTTGGTCGTTACATATCCTAGCGTTAGTCAGTCTCGCCTGCAAAAGCTGTGCTTAATTTTTCATAATTGAGCTGGGGCAAAGCAGTAAGTGATTTACTTCCCAATCCTGTATAAATGTTGCGATGTTTTGAAGGAAATACAATGGGTATAGCAGAAAATTTCAACTGTGGAGCTGACTGCGAAGTCAATTGCAGAGGTGAATGTGGAGGTGGATGTGCAGGCGAATGTGGAGGTGAATGTGGATGTGGAGGCGAATGTGGAGGTGTGTGTGGATGCGAATATGGAGATGGAGGTGGATGTAGATGTGGAGGTGAATTTGGAGGTGGAGATGGCTGTGGAGGCAAATGTGAAGGTGGAGGTGGATGTGGAGTCAAATGTGGAGGTGGAGGTGGAGGAGGATGTGGAGGCGAAATTGGAGGCGGAGGCGAATGTGGATATGGAGGTGAATGTGGAGGCGAATGTGGAGGTGGAGGTGTATGTGGAGGCGAATGTGGAGGTGGAGTTGAATGTGAAGGTGGAGTTTAATGTGGAAGTGTAGTTTAATGTCGATGTTGATGTTGAGGCGAATGTGGAGGTGACGGTGGAGGTGGATGTGGATGCGAATGTGGAAGTGGAGTTGAATGCGGAGATGGAGTTGAATGTCGATGTGGATGTGGAGACGAATGTGGTGTTGGAGGTGGAGGTGGATGTTGAGGCGAATGTGGAGGTGAATGTAGAGGTAGAGGTGAATTTGTAAGGTGATGTGGAGGGTGATGTGGAGATAAATGTGGAGGTGCAGGTGAATGTGGAAGTGGAAAACTAGTGTTGCAAACTTTACAATGTCTCTTTAAACATCACTCCGAGAAAACTGTTTCTTGCAGAAATCGCATTGAAACTGTTTGCTTGAATTTTTCATTACAGAGCTTGTTCTTTCATGTCGTTGTAAATTCCATGAATCTGTAAATGTTTTACCACAGAAACGACACAGCAAAGCCCCCATTGCTCCCTTACTCTTCCAAGTCTAGAATGTAACTGAAAGGTTCAACATTTTATAGTTCACGATGTGTAATTCGAGGATTTATAAATTCTAGGTAATGCAAAATGCGAGAAATAGTTCAATTCTAGGAATTGTAAATTAGTTTTGAAGCACAATAATTTTTTAAATGTTTTTTTAAGTATTAAATTCCTTCCAAAGCTTAATTGCTAAATGTACATTACTAATATTACGTAGTCAGAATATGGCAATATTACAATTAATGCATTTGTTAAGATAGTAAAACACAAACAAGTAGTTTCAAACCATTTATTTCACTAAAAAGTACACATTGACAATATTGGTAGTTTACAAAAACACACATTTACATAATTTCTTCCCTTTGACAATATTTGTATTATTTCAATCTGTTTGATTGTATTGCAGTAGTATTATACATGCTTGTAAAAGTGTGAATACGTTTCTTCGATGTTAGAATTGTATTCCGACATTCTGTCAGACCTGGACAAGTTATTAAATAATTGCAATTTTTCACCTTTTAATAGAAATTTTTTAAACGAAATAAACAAGAGTTTCCAGAGATGTAAATAGCAGTTGAGTGTAAAAAAAAGACTTGTCTACGAAAACAGAAAAGTGTTACTTTCCAAGCATTTTCTAAAATGTTTACTCTAACGTGCAATTAACTTGGTAATATTCAATTTACACTTTGATTTCTGTATCTGCAAGTTTGATACCTCATTCTTGTCTTGATCCATCTTTATAAAGTATTGACTTGCTCAAATCAAGTACTTTTATATATTAAATTCCTCTCATCCTAGATAATGCAATATTACTTGTATAATATCCACTCGTGACTCAGGGGTAGAATCATCATAATCTGTTTCACCTCAGTCAGACATCAATGACCATTTTAGCATTAATGTAGAGTTTTCCTCTGCAGAGAAGAATTTTGAATTAGATCTGTATGTTTTACACAATTGTTTGAACAAAGGGCAATTGTATTCTTTTTAATATCTGTTACTTTTCCATTCCACACACTTTGCAAATACGATTTTGGTATACACCAACCTACATATATTTCACAATTATTTAAGTATTGCTTGCAAATATCTACTATATTCTTACACTCCATACACTCACTTTCCCAGGTTAAACCATAGTGATGCCTAGTAACCAATCTATTTGTTTTCTTGTACTTAAGACTTAGATATTTCCACTGGAATGGTGGTTTGAAGCCGAATACCATTGTGTGTTCTTCCATGTCAGTAATAGCCAATTCCTTAATTATAGATTTTTCTGGGGGTTGAAAACTTTGCACATTGCAAAACATGTTGTTAATTCCATTTCTAGTTATTTACTGACTCAATTCGTTATCTTCACCAGCTTATCTCTTAGATTATAGCTCACCAATCTATTGTGAATTATCAATGCATAAGCATATGTATTTGCCAGAATTGGTGTATATGCAATAATTTCAATTAATGGATCTATCACGCTATTGGTAATCATGTCGTCTTGTTTGGTTGCATCAACTACAAATAATATTCCTCTGGTTTTAAATGATTTAGGATCTAGGATTGGTGAGCTGATTTTGTTATAATACATTTCCTGGAACTTTGAGTACATATCATAGCAAATAAGGAATTCCCCATTTCCAAAGTTTTCATTTAAATCGGTATTGAGATAAGCTTGATTGTTAAGATACAGTTAAATATTTTTCATATAACAATTATCGATTGTTGATCTCTCAACATTTAAATTGTTTTGTCGATTTGTTTGAAAACAAATAACGAAAAATGGGGTTTCTCAAATGAAAAACTCGAGTTCACATTCCAAATTACTTTTTGAGATGTCAGAAAAGTTGTAAATGTCTCCAAAGCCCACGATCTGAATGCAATATCTAGATTCTTCCCTTTTTTGATAAATTTTAAACACTTTACATGTTCATGAGTGTTAATTTCAATATGTGGCATTAGCCATTCGACACTATTTAATGCAAATGTTTCACCTTCCTTATTATTTATTAGCTGTGTCATATATAGCATTCAAATGCATGTTACCAAATAGAATAACTATTTCTTGTTTAGCATTTAATATTACATGTTTATAGTCCTCAGCAAATCTAAGTACCATACTTAACGGTATATCAACTTCGTATTTTCCACTTGGGTTTATTTGTAGAGTGAAATTACTAGCATTGCTCCACCCAGCAATTAGCCCTGTATACAGATTGTTTACAGTTTCTGAGAGATATTGCTTTTTCATGGAAATAATTCCAACATCCTGTGATTCGTCGATTTCAACACCATTGAGCAGATGTACAATTCTATTGATTAAATGAAGTAATCCATTTCTCACTATTCCTGTAGTTGCTGGAATAGTTGTGTTGGCTCTCTTTTTAATTGTTCCTCAAACTTTATTTCGTCAGTAATGTGTAAATATCATGATTTTGTATAGCAATGCCTATTTGCAATGGAAATGTATAGAGTCCTGCTTAGAATGGTTCATATACATGTATTTCCATATTGATGATTGCATCATGACTTATGTTGTTCTTCAACAATAAGTATGTCTTCCATTTATATTAACATTATATCCTAATTCCTTTAAAAACAATTCATTGCCCTGTGTTAACTTTATGATTATCTTGTTTGAAATGATGGTTTTATGCTTCTGTTTATGTCTTTTTATAGCTCCTTTCTTCGAAATACGTTTTTTAGAAACATAGTTTTTAAATGAAGTACCTACTTTATGAGCATATTCTATATTTTAAACAATACCCAATTTGATTGTAATATACACAGAATGCATGTGTTTATATAGTTTTTATATGTAATTAAATGGTAATTTCTTTGTTTCTAAAATTAACCAGTTTACCATTTTGTTCGACACTTGCAACAACTAATTCATCCACTCAATTAACTATTACTGGAAGATACATCAATGTATTCAGTTTTCCAATTATTTTATATCCTGGAGCCACTGCACACATGAATTCATGTATTGTATTTGTCGGTTTTCCATTCAAGTATGATCTGCCTACAATATTAAGATTTATACAACATACATTAACCGACAATATATTAAACTGTTTTGACAATTTATATTAATTGATTAGCTGGATATACTCTCCTTTCATATTACCTAGCAAATTTGCAATTGAATTGTTTTCCGTGAAATCAATATCGACATTACTATATATAACACTAGTTAAGATATTTTGATTTCCATGTAATTGGAATTGTACATAATCAGGTAATGTCGCTTTAATGAAAGGTTTCTAAATCAACCAATTCATAGGACCCAACCAGTATCACAATCTTATATGTTTTTTCAACATTGCTGAACGTAAATGATTGATTGTCTATATCGATGTTTGGGATGCTATTGTAAGTATCGAATTCCATTAGACTTATTTGCCATTCTCCATCTAACTCCAAAGCTGGAAAATATACCCACCACAATTGCGATGAATTTCCGCTTAATATCAACGTAATTGACATATTACTAAATAGTTTTCCTAATATGTTGACTTATAAAGCTTATTTATAGTAAAAAATGTTAACATAAATGACCGCAATTGACTGTATTTGCTAATAGTTCAGTTCTGTAATTGTATCTTAATTGTGTATTTTTCAAATAATTGTGTATTTTAATTGGAGGGCTTAAAACAACAAAACTGTCATAATACAATAATTGATTAATTAATGCAACCCAATGTGTTCCTTTATTTTGTTTCTAATCTAAATTAACAATCATACATTTGAAAAAGTTTGGTTTCTCTGGTAATTCAACTCTCATTTACACACCACAGAAATAGGGAATATCCAGTTTCTTTACAAATACGTTTAATGTATTTGTTTGTTAATGCACATTTTGGAAGACTATTTAGGACTTTATGTGTTACTTTCCACATTTGGAGTTTTTTCTACCTTGGCCAACTTTATGAGGTTTAAGATACATTCCTTTTCCAGTTGATTTACTTGATTTAGCAGGAGATGAAATGCCTCCAATTAAAGCTCCTACAGCTGATAATGCTGGAAATATGAATGGTAATATTCTAACTTTCTTGGTTTTTCGTATCGTTTTGCATTTTATGCCCATGCCTCTTTTCACCTTCGCCCACATAACTTTGTCAAGGACCCAAGCGCCTAGTTTTCCGACTGTAGTTGTAGATAGATTCATGCTTATATTTGCCCCTATATCAGCTAGAATTGTATCTGCTATGTCTTTCTTTCAAATTGTTTGTTCGATCATATACTATATCGTGTTCTTTACAAGTGCTATCCAAAGTGTTTATTCCTTGATCATTTCATGCCAACCATTTTGCAAGCTTAGTTCCGCATCTGCAAAATTGTATTTTGGTAAATGCAATTCAAATGGTAATTTCTTAATCAGTGTATTCAATACTCCACATCCTTTTTTGTTACTTTTAGTATGGGCTATTATTTCAACTGGATGTGAATCTATATATATTAAACATTTTCAGTTTTATGCTAGTATGTTACCTAATACTGTAGAAATGAAAGTTATAAAACAAAACGTACATTTACTGGTAATTGTAAATACGAAAGATAATGTAATTGAATAGATACATGGTATTCTTTTATCTCCAAATATACATTGTGTATTAAGCGGCCCTTCTTCATGTGGAAAAACCTGTGTTATTATATCAGTGCTGGAACATCCAAATGGACTTAAATTTTAAAACATATGTGTTTTCTAAGACAATACAACAAGAGAAATATCAACGATTAGCATCTATTTTGCTGTTAATTGAAGGGATGCAATATCTCCCTTTTACAAATAAAGAAGATATTGTGTCTCCGAATGAAGCATTACCCTATTCTGTGTTTATATTTGATGATGTTTGGAGTGAACCACAGGGTAATATACAACAATACTTCTTTAGTTTTGGTGGACATTCAAATGTCGATTGTTTTTATCTATTGCAATGTTGTGCATGTATACCAAAACATTATTTGCATGATAATGCAAACATGTTAAGTGTGTTTTAAATGGGCAATATGAATCTGTAACATATTTATAATGATCAAGTTTTAGGCAATGTCACATTTACAAAGTTTTAAGATATGTGTTTTTACTGTTGGAAAAATCGAGTGTTGTTTTCTGGTAATTATACCACTTCTAACCCGATGTAAAGGTACTTATAGGTCTGGATTTGACAGCTTTTTTACTTTGCAAGGAAGAATAATGAGTATTTCAAAATTTGGACATAGTGGTATAAAACACAATCTTTACAATACCTGTTTAATGAGAAATCGTGATGGGAATTGTGATTTGAATGGACATATATTACATTATGTGGGTATGGCTGTGGAAGATAGCAATGCAGTAAATAAACGTTGTGGGGAAGACTTAAACACCATTACACTAAATGTATTTAAATTGCAATCGAACAATATGCAAGAGAAATTAATAAACATAATTGAAACTATTAAAAAGTGTCTGCTAATATTAGTTACATTTCGGAAATATCGGCAAATGTGATTATTGAATTGCAAAATATAGAAACTAAAACAAACGAATGTTTGGAACATTAAAAAAAATGTAATTAATGAAATGGTAAGTGCTACGATTACAAAACAATTTGATACACACTTGGACAGAATTATGCAATATAAAAGTATTGAATTGATGAATAAAACATCTGGTTTAGGTATGCAAAAGGAAGTGAAAAAGCAAATTGATGATTTGAATTCTCGAATAAACTATTTTAGTAATGATTTGAGGGTTAAAACAGTGAGTAAATTAGACATACTTTGAGTTAAATCGATAAGATTGGAAAAGTGCACACTAATCGAACTAATACACCTGCTAAAACACCATCGATTTAATTTATAAATAAATAGTTGAAAGTTAAAGAAAACAAATAAAATGTCTGACTGCTTCAGAACTATATAAAGTTGTATCTGCTGTAAAGGCGAAATATCTACAAGTTAAATATGCTCGAATGGAACAGGATCTTTTGAATTAGGAAATATTTAAACATGTTACATGTAGAATGAATACATTACATTCCATGCTAAATATGTTTAATGAACCACCAGTGGAAATTAAATTGGATGAACATATTTAAGATAAAAAAGCAGACTCAATTAAAACTACATTATTAGATATAAAATGAACTTCGTCTATTCGCGATACAGTATTTGGTTTATATAGTCATGGAATTATATGGCTTCTGGGAGATTCTGTAATTAAGTTTTTGCCTGAGAATACAATTCAAGTGGTAATTACATAACTGATATCAGTAAAGGATTGTTTGAATTATTATTTCTAAAAGTTTCTAATGGTTATTCTGATATCGATTTGGAGAAATATAAGGATTTTGTTTATCGCACGAATGCAAATAATGGTTTAGGTGTTAGTGAAAATCATCCGAAACTAAATTTATTAAGCAATATTGTTGGAAGTGCAATATATAAAGATTAAACTGACAGCCATTTTCTCCTGTATATTGGAACAATCCTACTGAATTGGTCGATAGATTAAAACTTCTCACCACTTTGAGAGAGTCTGGGAATAATTCACAAACTAACTAAATTGTTTCTATTATTGAAGGTGTTTATATTACTAATTAAGTTCAGTAAGAGTGCTCAAGATCTTCACGTCCCTGAAAGGATAAACTTTCCTAGAAGATGTGTTATTACTATATGCTTATATGATCTTTTTCAAGCCAATTTGTATGAAATAACATTGCTTTCAAAATAAAATAAGGGATACAAATATATTTCAACCATAATATATGTTTCTTTAAAGTATGGTTGAGGTATACCTGTCCAGAACAAGACAGGTAAACAGGTTAGCAATTCAATGAAGATTGTTTTGCAAAAAAGAATACAAAATTCACTCCAAACCAACAAAGGAACCGAGTTATTTAATGTTTCTTACCAGAAAATAATGACAGATTATGGTATCAATCATTATGTAATGTATTCAGCCCTTAAAGCCTGTGTTGTCGAGATGTTTAACAAGAGCTTGAGACAGCTAATATACAAGCATTTCACGTCGAAAGGCACCTACAATTGGATAGATTTTTTGCCTGAAATACTTAAATTCTATAATTCCAGATATCATAGAACTATCAAAATGGTGCCTGAAAAGGTTAGGACAATAGTTTGATGAAAACTATGTATAATAATGTTAAAGTAATCGACAAAAGAAAACCAAAGTTTTAAGTTGGTATTTATGTACAAGTTTCTAAGCTTATATCTGTGTTTGCGAAAAAAATATACTGTTAATTGGTGGTGCGAAATATTTGAAATTGTTTCATTTAGAAATTTGTTTCTCATAATGTATTATCAAGAAACCTGTGATACAGAACCTACAAAAGGTGGTTTTTATGAACATGAATTGCAAAAATGTCTTCTCCAAATGAATATTGGGTAGTTAAAAAGCACAGGACTTGTGGGTGAAGAATATGGATCTTAAAAGATTGAAATACAATGATTTATACATTTTTTTTTACTAAATATAAATATTTTATATAATATTTGATGTGTTATTCAATTAATATACCTAGTGATATTGATGTGCAATCATTCCTGTTGTTTTTGTGGTAATCTATTACAATTAATTTATTATGTAATTAATCAATTAGTCTGGTTTAACATGTATTTCGTTGCGTGTTTTGAGAGCTGCTGAGGGTTTAGTACATAAAGTATGTGTACTTTTGTTGGGAGGGGAAGAAGGTGTGGAGTAATTTTATATTAGCTGCACACTTCGTTTAATGACAAGATAGCTTTTGAAATATAAATTTGGTGTTCCATTCGGTAATTGTACAATTAAAGTCAGTTTAATGTTATGTGATTAAAGTGATTAGTTACTTTGCTAAAGAAAACAGTTTTATCACATTATTAAAATCGGTTTAACGAATGTATTAATTATCCATACCCAATTCATTTGCTTTACCGAAATATTTAGTTATGTTTATGCTATTTGAGATGTGATTAATGCAATTCGTTCAGTATGCAAATGAATCTAAATCGTAGTGGGCCAGAACATACCTGTGTGCTCCTGATCTATCCACACCTCACTCGCCTAGTGTTCCAGAAGTGACATACATGGTCGTGCCCCATCCACATGTCATTCTAGAAGTGAGCCAGTACATACACATGTGCTCTTACTCCATCCACACCTCACTTGCTAAGTGGACCCGAACATACATACTTGAGTGCATTCCACTCACAAACCACTCTTACACCAACATTAACTCCTATATAAACAATTACAACCTGTTCCTCTGGTCAGTCGGCGCTAGACCTCATAGAGGCCACACCTAACCTGGTCCACCAATATGACCCTTATGACATGAATACAGTAATAAACAATTATACAAATGTAAAGAAATATATCAGAGCATTATTTAATTAATTTAATTAATCAATTTAATTAATCAGCTTATTAGTCTAATTAATTATTCAATTAATATAATTGTTTAGTAAATTAACCAAACGATTAAATTTAATTTATATATGCTAATGAGGCACTTAGTCCACTCTTGCTCCAAATGTGAATTAGGCCACTCTTGTGCTAGATGGGCCAGAACATACATGCTCCTACTAGTATTAATAGGCACGATTTGTGATGTCGGACAGCGAAATTTGTTTCGTTGTGCTCCTTTCATTCCCCATTCTCCTTCCTCTGTGCACCATCGCCCAAGAGTTTCGCTCTCTCAGACGAAGGAGCGATGGCCAATTTAATCTGCACGCCACACCATAGCATCATATGCAAATGTTTATAAAATGCATTATTTTTTATATTTAGGTACATTAATTTATACTTTGCGTTAATGGGCGAGTTGGTGGCAAGAGATACTCACGTGATCTTCGAATAAAGAGAAAGAAGAGACTAAATGGCAACGACTGTCACAATGATCGCCCTACCACCGGACCCTCTCTGCCAGGCTGAAATTTCAAATCTATAGGAAACGTTCCACTGAAAATCGCACACGGCCGATTACGAAAATGTCAATGAAAACGGTCAGCATTCGGCTAAATCTTCTATAGAACAATCCATACCAGCAGTCATGCAAACTTGCGTGGAGTCTTCCAAGGAAACTTCTACCATTGGCACATGGGCTTTAGACATCATGAAACATCATCACGCCAGTATACATATGACCGGAGCACAGTGTGTAATTTCCTGTATCTAGCTGGCCAAAAATCATATCTCGAAAACTATTGGGTCAATGTTCGTAATATTTGGTATGCAGCTTATCTTGTAGATTGCAGTAACACATTGTACCATTCAGCTAAATACAACAAATAATTTTGCAAGAAATGGGGTTTTAACCTCAATGATATGTAATATTAGTGCCCGTCTCACTGACTGACTGACTCATCAACACAAAGTCCAAACCACTGAACACAATAGCATGAAAAGTTAGGCACCTTGTGCAGATACCCACTAAGAACAATTTCCTATTTAAATACGACCCCTTAGAGGGTGAAAAGTGGTAAATTGTGTTTTCGAATCATCCTCGACAATGCATGAAGCCAAAGAGTTAACATTATGCTGTGAACCCCAAAATGTTGCCTACATAAATATCTAAGTACTGTTTTTTATGACATTTCGAAATTTACCACTAAAATATATGAAAATGGATGAAACTTGTCTTAGAGTTCTTGGTATTTTATTAGGTTGATGAGATATCATTATGTTATTAGCTTGAAACAGTTGTCTGCATAAATATTTAAGAATGACGTTTTGGACCTTACGAATTTCAAAGCCTAAATGGATATAAGTAGATCAAATGTGTTTAGAATTATAAACAGCTCATTGACCCGATGAGATATCGTAATGCTTGTAGCATCAAAAGGTTGCCTGTAAATATCTAAAACTGATTAAAGGATGTTTAAAAATTCAACCCCTAAGAGTGGAAAGAGATAAAATATGTTGTCGGGTTATCCCTAGCAGTACGTTAACCTGATGACATATCGCTGTGCTCTTAGTTTCGAAAGGTTGCAAATAACTGTAAAACATATTCTAGAATTAGTTTAAATTCAACCCCTATGCACATTAAAAGGGGTAAATGTAATTTGGTTTTCTCCTTTATAGCTCATTAACCTAATGAGATACTGTTATGCACTTAGCTTTGAAAGGTTGCTTACATAAATACCTAAAAATATAGTCGGATTTCTTCGCAATTGAACCCCTAAGAGGGTGAAAAGGGAAAAAATATGTTTCCAAGTTCTCCTCAAGGCTGGACAGGATTAAAGAAGGATAATGCGTTGGGAAAAGTGTACACTATCCTCCTAAACAGTCGCTGAAAGGGGCAGGGGTCGACTTGAGGGGAACTGCTCCAGAGTAATCTCACCTAGCAACTTTGTAATTCTAACACCTGAAGGCAGAACCACTAATGTGGTGTTCAAAGAAGTTCTTCGATAAAGAAAACAGTAGCTGCATTGTATAGCACACGCAGGCAAAGTCACACACACAAAGCTAGTACTAATATAATTATATATGGCTACAGAATTAAATGCTATGCTTCGAATAGAGCACGCTATTCAGATATAAATAAGAATAGAAAGGTAACATCTTTATGCAACACACTGTTTTAGATTAGATGTCCTCTCAGAATCGGCACCCTTGCTGTCGGTATCTTCGTCTGAATAACTGGGTTTAGGAGGCTCAGCCATTAACTGCAGGAGATCTCTGGAGATGGGCAAAGATGTTCTCTTCCTTGATTTCTTTAAGCTTATAATCTAAGGGTCCGAAGAGATCAATATTCTGTGAAAAAGGTCTGTATCTGTGTCTTTTCTTGAAGTTTTTCTAGTTAAGATTTCTCAAAATTGCCTTGTATCTTTGTTTCTCGCTTCTTGGCTTCCTCAGACAGTTGGCAAATAGGTAGTATGCAGTATCCTATAACAGTCTCTTCCATTAATTAAAAGCTCATGTAATGTCACAGGCATATAATGCCATTTATACTTCATCAAGTACAATTCCCTAGCTTCCTTTGCATATATGCCAAATGCCTCTTTATTGATGGCATACCCACACGAAAGAGCTTCTAAAATTACATGCAAATGATTTATCAGCTCTATATCTATTCCCCTTATATCTGCTGAAATGATAGCATCTGAAAAATCTTCTAGCTATGTTTCCATCTCTTGTGTTCCCACTGCTTTGCTTCGGCATATCAACGAGTAGTCCCATTTCCTTTCTGAACTGTTCCTGGATGTTCTTCTTTCTATTTGTAAGCAGTTGTTTATCCTTCATGTCCCTTATTTTCCACTTGTTTACACTTACCCTGTAGGATATATGAAGCAAGCATTCAAATCATCGAATCCATGCATGCAAGGGCGATAGTCCGAACTGAAGTGTGGTTTGGTCTACTGTTGAATCGCTTGTTTCAGTGTTACTATTCAGTTGCTTGGGGTATGCACCACATATATAACACCTCTGAGATGACATATACGAAGACAAGTCACTGCACACTTTTCCATCCACCATAGTGAAATGCAGCTCATGTTCAACAGTTGCTGTTATGTAACCCTTTAAAATTACCGTACTCTGCGACGAATTCTTCTCCTCTGTGCAAATGTTTTCTACTTCTTCTCTAATTAAATCTGCAGTTTCCTTTTGAAGTTTAATTTTTGTAGGTCTGCAGTAACGAACAGATGAAGGACTGGGATTTTGCCAAATAATGGTATTGTTTTCTCCAGTAGCCGAGTAAGCTAAGTGCTGAAGTGGTGCAAGTGAGATGGTGAACAAAGACTCGTTACTTGTTGAGTCGCCCTGGGAATATTTTTGTTTATAGCGGATTTGGTCAGAACTGCCATCACAGCCCCACTTTGTTAGACGTTTATATTTATATTCTTGATCTGCCACACGATTCATAACATCTTCTTGTACTATACAAATCCTGCTGACTGTATGATCTATAATTGCTTGTAATTTAACTTCTGCTGAGTCATCTGTAATTAACCTCATACTAGGATAACACTCCTCTTTAACTTTTCTTACTACGTAATACGAAGTACTTCTATATGCTATGGCATTCTCTCTTAATTCCTTGTATTGGTTAGAAGTCAGTTGTAATTCAATCATCAAGGAGAGAGCCTCGTCAGGTGGCATTGTCTGTTTTTTTCTGGAAGAACATACTTCGCGCTTACTTAAGTTTTGTTGCTCGTTGAGGAAAGGCATATGCAAGCTCTCCTACAATACCAGTAGCATCTTTTTTCCCAGAAGTTCGAAGAATTGTTTGTGTAGCAGATACAATTTCTTCTTGTGATGTTTCTTCGAGAAGTGATTTAGTTTTCCTTCTCTTAGATCTTGTGCTCGACTCTTCAAATAGCTAACGTGGACGTCCTCGGGTGCTTATACCAGCAGTCACATCTTGAGTTCTGGAATCGGAAGTCAAATCTGCGCATTGTTGGCTAGTATATTGTTGTACTTTGTAATCACTTTGTTCAAAACTGACATCTTGGTCCAGCCATTTTGCACAGTATTTCAAAAATTTATTTTCATTCTGCTGTATTTTGTCCATCGAGAATGTATCTTTGCACACAAAATGCTAACCGAGTATTTTACTTACTTATAAATGTCATCAGGTTAATCCTGAATACCCAGAGTTGAAAAATATCATTACTCAGCATACTTAAGTCAGAGCTCCACAGCTCGAATATCGCTCTCCGAGTAACATAGTACATGGTGCCACTAAATAATTAACAGTATTTATGTCTGCGCCTGGTTGCTGATGGGAATTGCTTTATCTTACGAATAAAAGCATAGAGAACGTCTAAACAAAGCGTCACCTTGCAAGACGATAGTAATACCTAATAAATATTTACACGAACTCGTATAATAAGGTACCGCACTAAAATTGTGCACTTCGCCTTTAAACATTCCAACGAAGCAATGAAACTGTAATTTTCAACTAAATCAGTACCTAATACTACAAAATATGATTAAATTGTTTTGGTACAGAAGAATAAACACAGCCGTCCGCAATGCGCACATCCAAAACGTCAACGGCGCTCCTGGCTCTCGGCTTGTCTTATCTGATCGGGGAAACGACAAGTTCCTGGCCTCCTGGTGGGTAACATACCCCGCAGAAGAGCGTGTCACCACTCGAAATGTTATCTCCGGGGGTTGTGCAAACTGTCTGTTCAAAAGCTACAGTTTTGAGACAGGGGTGGAAAATGCGATTTTTGGCCAGCTGGATGCTTAAAATTGCACACTGAGCGGCAGGAGACTTCACTCCCTCGCCGATTCACCTGCACTTTATTATTTTAACTATGATAACTAGGGACATGTGTTTTTCGCGAAAAGATTTCAAGACCAGTTGTACTCCAAAACACTTTTGTTTGTATGCAACTTCGTGGTTGGATGGTTATAAACGTCACGTGGCTCAAGTGTCTGTCCACGAATCATGGACGTTCAGTATCGGAGTACATTACGATCGGCCCAATCAAATAAGAACTTGTCTTCTCAAGTAGACACCAGGCCAATAACCAAACGAAGTTATGGTTGTGGAAGTAGGATATTGAAGTCTAGCATGAGCACAAATATTTTCGCGAAATACAACTGTCCTTAATGATAACAAATTATTGCAACACAGGTCCAGCGCCCAAACAAAACAAATGCACTGTGACCGACTGCCGACTCAGGGATTTAAACAAAGCCTGTCGGGCTGCGAACATGGATTGTACGACCCTTAAAAAACTAGTTGTGGGAACCGCGGTCTCTCGTCTCGTGATAGCACCGGCGTCCCATTGTGCATGACATACGGGCGATTAGACAAAAGTTCTCGTCAATTTCGTGAACTATTATTTCTCCCGAGAGACGCACTTCTGCCAAGCATTTTTTTGCGTCCTATATTTGTACTTTTTTTTTACGCGAAATTTTATAGAAGGCTACCACTACCATGATAAAATAGGATGGGTAGAGATAATGGTTTATCGCGGGGAAATTTGACTGTTTGCTAGGATTCAACGTACCGTACATATTTCTGACAGTTTTATTTTCTTATTGGCCGTCATGCATATATGATGCTACTATCCCATTTAACTGGGCCAATGAGGATTCTGACACTCTAAAGAAGAATATGTGTGATTGGCCTGCAAACAACTTGATAGCGTCAAAACCTCGGTCATCGAGTCATAAAAGGATAAACCAGCTATAATGTTATCGAAAATATATTGACTCAAATCATTTTCGCGATTTTCCACCATCCCTAAGGATGAGAGGAGGAAGCGAGACTAGGGATAAAATAATACATACTACTCGACCAAGCCGAGTGTGTACCCGGAAAATATGTGAGCTACACAAGGTCTGGCCTTTATGCTCCTCCCCTCTTACTGTTTCTACACCTTCCTCCTATAGGATAAGATAAAGCGTTTCGCTGCGGGGGTCAGGTGTCACAGTGACCATAAGTTGTGAGACAGCGTTGGCTATACACTATTCGTGGTTCCTTCGCACTTTAACCTTTGAAAATTCATCCCGAGAATGACGGGTTTGGTTTTTTCCTTATAATATATATATATATATATATATATATATATATATATATATATATATATATATATATATATATATATATAATATATATATATATATATATATATATATATATATATATATATATATATATATATATATATATATATATATATATATATATATATATATATATATATATATATATATATATATATATATATATATATATATATATATATATATATATTATAAGGAAATATATATATAAGGAAACAACCAAACCCGTCATATATATATATATAACCCATATTATACCTGTGATAACATTAAATAATATAAAGTGCCTTATTCTTCATTAAAAATTCATATGAATAAATACAATAAGAAAATAGTCGTGTTGGTAATGTCTAGTAAGAAATAGTTCTTATACAAAATATTACCACGCTGAGTGCACATGAAGTTGTACCTTTAATGTAATTTTCTTAACTTGCTTAAGATTTGTTTGCATGAGGCGGAGGAACATCCTGGAAGTAGAACTTTGGCAGGACTTCAGAAAATCTGGAAGTAACCGTGAATGGACTATAATTCGCGTTGCCGTGGCGTTGCTTCCGTGCGGGCTGGTGTCTGTAGAAGTTGCTTAAATCCACGTCGAAAAGTGTACGCACGCGCTCGCGCAGACAGCCAGCGATGTTGAATTCCTCGAACTCGCTGCTGTTATTCCTCTCTCAACAGCTACGCTAGTGATCTAGTTTCGCCCCTCCCCTTCAGCACACTTCACTTGGTCGAGCAATTGTAATGGATCTCTATACTATTAATCAAAAACGAAAGTTTACCGCTTCTAGCACTTTACTCCCGGGGGGGGGGGTCGATAGTACCCCATGTGGAGCACGTCATGGTTGGCGACCCCTCACCGCTCCACTTATGGATGGGCGGAGGGGGGGGGGGGTTATCCCCCAGACTTAAGGTTCATGTATAGCATAAAAGTTGGGTTTGGGTGTACCGTAAGTATCGAACACAAGTTCATATAACCATTTTTCACGTAACCTCAAGTCTTAATATTCCCGCTGCAACTGCGGGACGGAATGTGCGAGCGCCGGAGTTCTCAGACGACATTGTACCATAAATACTAATTCGTATGGTTACTTGCTTTACCGACGGTGGCTTAGCCCGCGGGCTAAGCCACCGATTCCGCGGGACCTTGGAACCCTCATGTAGGACTTGCAGGTAAGTGAAAGACTCGTCCTGATTCGCTACCGGAAGGTAAGCTGCAGATCAGAGGTTTGTCAGTCGCAGACTACACTCCCTAGTTTGCTCGCATTTTATTGTATTTGAAAGGGCTTTTTTAACGTCCCCCGGTTTTATGCTTGAAAGCTTAGCAGGGGACGGTTTACAGACTAACTTATAACCTAACTTAAATTAACACCCATTCCTTACCCGAGACTCGAACCCAGAGACTCCCGCACCCCAGGTCGGTGGCGCTGGGCGCACGGGAGGTCGGCTACTTTGCTCGGAGCCCTTTGCACTCTTCTCACCCCAGCTTTGAGCTGTTGTCGCAGTATGTTGGTCATTGTCTCCCTTTGTGTATTCGAGGCGGGGTTTGGTTTCGGAATGTTGGATTCTTCGCTTAATTATGACGTGTAAATAGGAACATCATTCCTTGCTGGTCTTATAGATTACCGAGTATGCTATTGGCAGAGACCTGCAAAATTCGAGTTATTATTCGGGGATAAGTTAAACTTTAAACACATGTACCTTTGCAATACGTTTTTCATTGGACAATACTTCATTCAACACTCATTCGATAACTCTCGAACATTAAAAGAACACCTCACAATAATAATCGTATGTATCTGGTTATTGGTCACCCCATTGACTGGATATTTCTTTTTCGATGCTTGTAAATATTCTCCGTGCATCCTTCAGTGGCATGTATTTCTACGTGAGTCTTACGGAAATGTTTGCACAACGGACCAGTATGTAATATTATCCAGTACGCCGCAAGACAATATGTTTTAAAAGTGTTTTTAAAAAAAACCTGTTCAGAAAAAAAATTTATTTTAAACTTTTTTCAGTTTGTGACAGTTAACAAGAATGTGCCTTATAAGATATAAATCATCCCATCGATCTTTAACACGATCGCTGAAGTCCGCGTCGTTCATAAATTGCATTAAAATTTCTCGGGTAATGTATTTAAATCCGCGATAATACACAGACAAAAAATAATTTCATGCTTTTGAATTATTTAATAACCAAGGTTAACTTATGCAGCTGTGCCATTTTAGCCATTCTTTACATTATTGTATTTTGTGCTCTCTTTCCCCATGTTAAGGTGGTCGCCTGGTTTAAGGAATTTTGCACGTTTGAAGCCTAAAAGCGTTGGAGCCCTAAGGGCGACCGAGACATGCGCCTGTACGTTTTTTGCTGGAGTTCTGCACAACGTTCGGCGATCTATAGGCTGTCCATGGTAAAGTGAGCACGTTTGAGGCTCTAGTTACTTTTCCCTTCCAGCCATGTTTTATCCTTTAAACACCTTTTTAAATAAATGCTTCCATGCAAATAATAAACACAGTGTGGATATTCCATCGTACTCGGAAGTTAACGTCTAATGCTAAAATAAACTATATTTACTGACAATTATTCCAAACGGGAGGCCTTTCAGAAGTGCTCACTTTACCGTGAACAGGCTATACCCAGGCGGCCACCTTAAATTTACTTTGTTTACCAAAAGAGTATTTGTGGAGCCTGCCAGTCCTGACTCCTATTGGTACTTCAGTGTTCACAAATATGGAGAAAAAAAAAAAATGCCCGTTGTACATGAACAAAATGAAAATTGTTGAATTATGTAGTTGCAATAGTTGTGTAACTACCTGTTAATATGAATACATATCAGCAAACCATTTTTAAAATTCTACGTGACATTAGTCCGTTTAATCAAGCGCTCTGGATTAGTGTCAATTCATTTGGAAATTTGTTGTATAAAAATTTTAACATGTATATTAGTTGTAGAAACGTCTTTAAATAATTTCGAAACAAAAAAATACTTATAACTATTGTTATTGTTAACTACAAAATAGAACAAAGCCATTTTCAATTCCAACGTTTTTAAAAATTTATCTTTGTGTAACTCAGTGCACGAAGTTTAAATTTGGTGGGTTCGATACTATCGAAGGTATGTTTAGCCGACATAATGTGTATCATTCATTGCAATCATGCAAGTATAATTTTTGAGCAAGTATTGGAATGTGAAAGTTAAACCTTTGTGCTTTCTTAAAAATGCCAACATCCTGTGAGTTCTAATTCCCACCGTTCCCCAAAAAAAACACCGCCGTCAATGGCGTGATTTACTATTTCGGACCCGTTGATGGTGAGTAGATCATTTCCTTTGCATCATTTCTCCCATTGAGTAATTTAATTAGGCGAACACTTCAATATTTTGTTTAAACAGGTGGTCGGCGTGTACGGATGATACACACTTATATTATTCACTACATATGGCGCTTGCCTATTGCTAGCAGATACGACTTGCACAGCTTGCCTTTGGCTGATCCGTGCCCGGCTCACCTGGAATTCCAGATAACGAGTTATGATTTAATTGAACATTTGTTGAACGATTGCATTCGGAACTGGTGAACTTTCTGAACTACCACCAACCTACACAATTTGTAATGTTAGTCTTTGAAATGTTTCAAGCGCTGGGTAAAAAATTATCGCTAAGGTTTTATTTTTTTATGTGATTGTTTCATCCCATAGTTAATTACATATAAATAACGAAATACTATTAATATTGTACTCAAATCACACATAATTATTTATTACTGGTGGAATGGTTGTTGTTTTGTCAATCACTGTCTTGCCACTGGCTTGCCTGTAAATTAAAAAGACTCACCCCAAAAACTTCAGTTTTTTTTTAATGAAATTCATAACCCAGTCACGCCTTGATTGAAATTAAAGTAATGCAGTCAGTTTTTATGAGGGTGATGGAACTGTTGCTCTCTCTTCATGCATTTAATATTGTGCTCGTGTAGTTCATGTGTGTGCCTCATTAAACCATGGGTCCACTTTTTTTTAAACCCCCCTATGACTTTTGTCGTCGGTCTGTTTATAGGTTATCCTTACGTAAAAGGATAGCCTTGTCTATATGGAGTATCTGGTTTACACTGGCGAGAGAAGTTATAATTGATTCACAGTTCTTCGTGAAAATATTTCGGGAACACGCCATATTTTAAGCGTCATTAAAATAATAATTGAATAAAGGCCTTAGATATCAACAAAGTTTGCTGGTCCCCGACACCATAAAGTGGAAGAATTAAGGTGGGTGCAAAGTAAAGTTTGCGACAGAACTGGTTACACAGTGTGGTGATAAAAAGTTTTAAGGAGGCCATTAGCTGACGAATGGCTGATTTAATGCCGCTGAACACAACCATTAAATTTTTCTCTTTCTTTAACGCCGTACGTTCTCAGGATTCCATTTTTTTCTTCTTCCCGCCGCCTTCCTCCTCGAGATTCTTGTGTTCTACTTCCGTTTCGCAAAGCGGTGGAATCCGCTAGAGACCTTCCCCATGTTACACTCAGGAGAGCGGAAGTTGGAAAGCGGAACTCTCCCGAGTACTCGCCGAACCATCGAGGTCAGCTGTTTCGCAACGCAGTTGATAAACAACTTTTGAGATTTTCCTACTCTATCTAATCTATGTGCAATGCGCTTAACAAATGGCTCTTCCCCGCTGATGGGTGTGACGTAATATGAAACATCGATGGAATGCAATGCCGGAGGAAATGGGAATATCCCAGAGAAAACAGCCCCCCCCCCCCCAACTAACCACAAGCTCCAGTAGCGTAGCCCGGTTATTTTTGGGGAGGGCCCAACGTGTAAATTGTTGTAAAAATAACAATTACGTACAAATATATTTAAAACCGAAAATCGGCAGTTTCATTTTGCTTACTTTCAGTAAAAGTTTGAGTATAGTATTTTCCCTAACCATTGAAACTAAAAGACCAACGTTTCCAAAGTTACAAATTATAATCATTAATTAACCAAACAGTTTTTTAGCTTCGTAAAAAAATAATGAATTATCGTCATGTCTGCTGCGGTTATATTTCCTGGAATAAAAACAGAAAGCACATTCTAATGAGTACACGCAAAATCATAATAAATCCCCAGGATCGGTTTACAGGGGCTTCCCGACCTTGAGACCTCTCAGTTGTGGGGAGATGGGATGGGAAACTTTCGTTTGGAGAGCAAAACCACTCTTATGCCTTGGAGAGGGAAGAAGGTTGAACTGAAGGAAAGTACAGCTTCACTTGGCAACCTTTCTTATCCTCTGAGAGTTTCACACATTGAAGATATTTGAGTGAATGGTGGAAATTTTATTCTCAATTAATTTAATTGTCTTCGGGTACTTCCTCCCCCCCCCCCCCCCCACACACATCAACCCTCTTCGCAACTGGCAAGCTCCTCCATATTTCTCTCACGCGAGCAAAACAAATGCTATTCAAAGTTGCATCCAGAGTTTTTGACGACCATTACAGTAATACATGTATTTGTATATACATATATATACACATATCGACGTCTGACTTTAATTTCTGAACTGAACTGCAGATGAATAAATTAAATTCGCTTGTTGCCATAGCAACAATATTTTTTCTTCCTGGTAAACGCCAACTTCTCTCAATAAACATTCATATGTGACTCAAATGGAGGCGAAATATATCACATTAAATTTCGAAAAATGCTAAAGGTCTGAGAGATTTATAAACCGGAAATCCTGGTTTGTCGCACGCAACTGGCAAGTTTTAGATGTACCGAAATATATATTCTGTAATAAGATGTTACGTTCGTCGATCAATTTCAGTTCATTCGTCCAAAATCTTTCAGTAAGTAAAAGCGTAACTTGGTCGTATCTAAATTAAAGTTTGGGAAGGCATATTAGAAATATTCGGATATTTTGGAAAATGAGGGGATATACTCGTGTTTTACCATTTACGTTTTTCTTGGAACAATTTTTTTCCCCCCTTTCCTCTTGGCCCCGCTATTTCCGACCGTGCACTTCTTTTTGTACGTGTCAGTATTTATGAAGCGTGGCTTTTAATTCGTCTGGCGAGCTTCCTGCTTGCGAGTAGGAAATGAAAGAAAAAGAAAAAGGTAGGAAAAGAAATCAACTTTACACGAGTCAACATATGAAGTGCCAAAGCTCTATGGCTTTCTGTAAAATCAGCATGCAGTCATGGCTTGCTTTTTTGCAAACACGAGTATATTGCTAGTCTGCACACGTACATGCTGCAGCCCAACACAAGTTCCTTTCTAACTGCTATATTTCTGAAAAATGTGTAAAAAATATGTGTTTTTAATAAAAAAAATATTAATGAATACAAACAGTGTTCTCGATTTGGATTAACGGGCGACACAAAAATTAATTTCGTTCTCGCATTATTTCCAGTCCCTCTAGCAAACTTTCGAATGTAACAGATATACCGAATGGACAGTTATGATCTCGGGATGATTTTATATATATATATATATATAATCATCCCGAGATCATAACTGTCCATTCGGTATGATTATATATATATATATATATATATATATATAATAATCCCGAGATCATAACTGTCCATTCGGTATATCTGTAATCTAAAGAGGAAAATAGAATGTGCTATTTTCTTTGGCATATATATATATATATATATATATATATATATATATATATATATATATATATATATATATATATATATATGCCAAAGAAAAAGGCACATTCTATTTTCCTCTTTAGATTACGTTCTTATGAGTTTGAATTATGCAAGGAGGGAAGCCAAAATTATTTAAAATTATTTTTATCTTGTCTCAGTAAACAACAAACATTTCTGACGAGCGAAATACGCAAAATTACGGTAATTTCAGACAAAGTAGTTACTTTGTTCACTTAGATACTTCAATAAATTTTTTTAAAAATCTTAAAGGATTTTGTTGTAAGTTATTTAATTGAAATACATTATTTAACATTAAGTTTACGTTTTAATTTCTATTAAAAGTCAAGGAAACATATACGTTAACAGTGATATATCTGGCTAGCGGTTAATAAAGCAATTTTAACCAACCCTAATGGTTGGTTAAAATTCTATCTATCAAAATTCTATCTAAACAGCATATGTTATAACGTGCGCGCAGACTGGCAAGTGATCCGTTAATAGCGATCTGATAAAATCACTTACGTAATGTTAACGTCTTACTAAAATATGACGTATATATTTATGGATTTTAAATGTATTTATTTACTATTTGTTCTATGCACATGGGAGTAACAAGTTACATATTGGTAACGTCCTTGTAGATACGACACACTAATTCTCCTAATACCCTTAGGTTTGTTTACACAGCAAAAACACTCATTCAATTAGTATTCTAGCTTAGTTTAGGTTAATTCAAAGTGCAAAATCATGTAATCACCTGCTATACTAGTTTAGTTTAAATGGTCCTCTTCAATTCGGATTCTATGTTGAAAATTTATTATTGAAACCGTGCCTTCGCAGTAATGCTGCCCTGTCACAAACACAATTGTTAGAAATATTGTACCGGGTAAATACAGTGAATTGGAGCAACCAATATTCCGTTCTTGTTAGAACATACGAAGACTGTACGTAACGTTTACACAAGGCAGAAATATGCGTAATGGGCAGAAAATAAAAGCACAACATTTCTCTCAAGGATGTTAAAATAACTACGAACCTAATGTAAAGATGAATCAAGACTGTTCATAACAAAGTGAGCACTTTTGAAATAAACCTTTAAAAAAGTCACTGCTCCTATTGGCATACATTCTAACGGGTGCCCTGAGTGACATGCACCCATTGAAGTTGGTAATGATGGATGGGAAGTAGTTCCGTATCTTAACGTCGAATAAGAAGTGATAAGTAACCATTTCTGATAACTTAAATTATTTCTTTCGCTTTATTTTTTTTAAGCATCGAACTGTAAAAATGAGCAGATTTGTTAAAAATAATTTTTCTAATAATTTCACAATTTCACTTGACCGACGCATGAATAAATTAATGAGCCCCATGGCAATGGTAATCTTAGATCAGGCGGAAGAAAATGCAACATGCATGCAAGTAGATCTTAAGCATGGCTTTCAAAAGTACTGATCTCACCGTGGATAGCGTATAATATCGTATATTCGCAGTATCTTCGTACTTTTGGAATCAAGCCACTGAAAAATCACCCCATGTGTGATGTGCTCGGTTGTTTCCTGAATACGAAGCGTTGTATTCTTCTGTTTTCATAAAAGTGTCTTATTGTTTTTATTAAATTGAAGTTTTACTTGGGTTTATTGAATTTATAATTGATATAAATAAAAACGGAGACAAAATAGGAGTGTGGGTAATACCTAGTATAGGCTGTTCACAGAAGAATTCGCTCGTACGAAAGCCCTGCTTAAGATCAACTTGTATGCACGTTGTGTATTCCTCCAACTAAAGTAAAATTAATATTGCCATGGACCTCATCACTTTATTCATGCGTCGGTCAGGCGAAACTGTGGAATCATCATAGGAAAGTAAATATGTTTCAAATCTGGTCATCTTTACTCTTCTATGAATTTAAAAAATAAAACAGAAAGCGAAATAAATAATTAAAATTATCACAATGGTCACCTAACACTATTTATTCTACGTTAAAATATGGGACTATTTTCCATCCATCATTATCAACTTTACTGGGCGCATGTCGCTCAGTGCGCCCGTTAAAATAAATGTAAACAGGGGCAGTGAATTTTTTCTAAGGTTGATTTCAAAAGTGCTCACTTTATCGTGAACAGTCTTTAAGAAATAGTTCTCGTGTAAAATATTATCAAGCAGAGAGCGCACGAACTTGGTGCACTGTTCTTGTGGTGTAATTATCATATATTCATTGCAGCTGTGTTTGCATGATGCGGAGGAACATACTGAAAACAGAACTTTAGCAGGGCTTCAGGGAAGGTGGGAGTAACCGTGAACAGACTGAAAACAAAAGTGTAACTCCATAGTCTCGGTTCTTCGACGAGTGAGGCGAGGACAGGCGAAATCTTTCCCAGCGTACGCGTTATGTTAAGTTGGCCGGGGTACGTTGGCGTTACAGCTGAAATCTCGTATCTGTTTGTATGGGTGTCTCCTCCCACAACACATTTGGCCCAGCCTCCACGCGTCGCCAAATATTGTCTCGCAACACCCGTGTGTCCTCGCGTGGATGAGGTAACCAGGAAAATTGGGTTGGAATGAGAACCTCTTGGGGGGGGGGGGGGGGAGAGGAAATTTCTCAACGCTCGACTTCGCCACTGTTAAATAAATTATCAGATTTGGCGTCATAATTTAGAATTTGTAGTAATTTAAGCCAATGTACGGGTATAGAAAATTTACATTTTAAGAGTTTTAAAAATATGTTATCTGCTATACGCTTTTCACGGTAAAATGAGCACTTTTGAAAGCCCTGCATAAGATTTACTTGTATGCACGTTGTGTATTCCTCCGCCTTATGTGAAATGAACATTGCCATGGGCTTCATCACTTTATTGATGCGTCTGTCAAGTGAAACTGTGGAATTATTATAAAAGTAAGAAAGTTGCAAATCTACTCATTCTTATACTTAAATCCCAAATAAGTCAGTGAAATTTAACCGCCATATTAATTAGTTGTCTGGCACTGATTATCAATTGCTCTATTCTCATTGTTTCCACTGATTTGGCCAAATTCTCAATGATTAGAGTTTAGAGCGTAACACTTTTAATTCAGTTTTAATACACGGAGCTACTATCCATTTGTCGTTAACAACTTTGCTGGGCGCATGTAACTCAGTGTGTCCATTGAAATGTTTGCAGGTTAAGGGCAGTGACATTTTTCGAAGGTTGATCTCAGATGTGCTCAATCAAACGTGAACGCCGTAGCTTATACAAACCACGACCTTGAACCGCGCAAGACAGCGAAACTGCTTCACTGGCCAGCAAACATCGTGACGTTACTTACCAGCCAGTAGCCGCCAGCCAACACTGAGACAAAGTTTTGTTCTAGCCAACAAAATATTTGTTTCTACAGGGCGAAAAATATATCACATTTAGTTGTCCCAAATAAATATTTTGTGAGTAAAAAAAACTAGGAAAAAAATTAATTTTCTTCATCTAACAAAATACAGGTTTTGGTGGGCCAAAATAGATGAGACTATCAACAAAATATTTAGTTGAATCAACAGCATTTATATTTGTTTGGCCACTCATTTGATTGCTTTACTTTGAAAATACAGTTTGAGAGTTGGTTCGTATTTTTTTTGTGACGATTTTGATAGTAACAGTGTATGTTAGTGATGTTTATAAATGGTAAAAACATCGCGATGATACAAGTTCAACACGAAACCTAAAATTAAAGCTGCAATACTCGGAATATTTATTTACGCACGTTGTCCGGTATTCTAAATGTACGTCATTCCCATTTCATCAGTTGTGAATTTAGCTGAGGTTGTTATGAAGTAGCGATCGGGCCATAACCATCTAGGTTCGAATCTCGTACATAAAGCCAGACAAATTTTTAGATGCAGCTATCAAATCTTTGTTTGGGGCAAGCAAATAGGAACAACAAAATAATTTGGTTTCAACAACAAAATAACGTAAAGGCTACTCGCGATAAAGTGAGCACTTTTGAAAACAACCTAAGAAAAAAGTCACTGCCCCTCCCTGCATAAATTTAAACGATCGCACTGAATGAAACGCGCCCGAAAAAATTGCTAACGATGGAGGGAAAGTAGTTCTTATATTAACGTCGAATAAAAATTATTAGGTAAGTATTTGTGATAATTTAAAAGTATTTATTTTGCTTACTGGTTTTATTAATGCATCGAAGCGTTAAAATGAGCAGATCTGTAAAATACATTACTTTTCTAATAATCTCACAGTTTCACTTCATCGACGCATGAATAAAGTTATGAGGCCCATGGCAATGTTAATTTTACATAAGGCGGAAAATACACAGGATACATACAAGTAGATCTTAAGAAGGGCTTTCAAAAGTGCTCAGATCACCGTGAACAGCCTATACCTAATTGTAACTATACAAACAATTAATTTGGTTGCGCCAAACTAACTTTATGTGATTCAGCAAAACCTTTTTCTCGTTGAATAAGGAACTTTTCGCAGCTCGCGGTGGCCAACCAGCGTTGTGTGCTTCAAGCGCTGGCTGCTCCACTCCCTATTATAGACGGCTGCACTGGGTCCTACGACATGATACAGTCGGCAGCAGCTGACATTATTGACTGTCTGGTCGTGTACAAACTGTTAAAAAAACATTCGGCGCTCATCGCCAATATGCACAAATGATTGTATTGAGACATATTATTTTAGCATGGCATCAGGATGCGCGCTGTTATGAGTTTAACTCGATTAGTTATACATGAAATGGTTAGGTGCGTGGCTGCATGATAAGAGGTGATATCGAAGAGAACTACTGCGAATGATTGGGTTTATTAGACAATATGAACACACATTAACATTTTACGTTACTATTAACAAATCGGGGGAGATTATTTCGTATTTATTATATAAGTAACCTGATATGAAATAGTTACCACAGACACTTATATGTCAAGCTAACTGTAATGTCACCACCTTAAACATGGTTCCGGAGGCTGTTATGGTAGGCGGTTATCGGCGATCGGACACACCCATTTCTGCGTGATCTTCTCTCGTTGCTGGCCTGATGTGAGACGGCGCGCCCAGCGTTGTGCTGGCCTATATCGGCGCGTTGTTTAGACATACTCGTCCCCGATTGCTGGCCAGTGGAGAGGATTTCTGCTGCTGGCTTTTTCTCAATAAGTTATCGCAATTCCGCTCGCGCGTCCTGGTTTAATGTATAAATCAAGCAGGGATGTTACTTAAGGCCTGATCACATCGTAACAGCTCCCAGCTTCTTCTCCCTTCACCGGCCGCACCAGGCTCCGTGAAAATTCATGTGGCGCTAACAGTTTTGGGTGCGTTGACATCAAAGTGACTGGCTCTGCTATTTCACTTGTGTGTACTTATCTGTATTGTTACCAGGCGGTACCGCCATCCGATACCGACAGTTAAATCCGTATCACGTGACGAGCTTGAGAAGTAAATGAAGAGGCGGTGTAAATAACTTTTTTTACGTGGTTCATTAAAACGGCCGTCTACCCGGCACTTGAACTGTATTGCAGTATGTCTTAAATCCCAGTTTTTTTTACGAAACCAGTAAATGTGCTAACAAAATGCTTGTCTACGAAAAGAAAACACACTTCAGGCTAGTATTGTATGGTACTGTTATGTGCTCACTGCTCCGTATCCGCGCGATTGAAGAGGAGGACGGAGAGTGGTTATATGATAGCGGTGGCGGCGGCACGTCAGTGTAAGTATTTAATGTCTGGCGAGCGATATGCCGGTTGCCCCGCATCAGTTACACAATAAGCGAGCCGACAAATAATCTCTTACCCGGCGCACACTTCTGACCCTGGTTGTATTGATTTCTGCGTTTATCTGAAGAATGCTTTGGATTACTGACCTCGTTCTATCAGCGTGATTCGGGTGCGTTGAACCTTCGAGAAAGCCAGGACAACACTATAAATATTGCGACAGGCCTCCGGGCCGGAATTTGAGTTGGAGGTGATGAGTGAATGAGTGGTTGAGTTCCGAGCGATAGAAGAACGAGCGGTGATAGGAGAGACTTGACCAGCGGAAGGGAAGTCTGCGACTGCGAGTATCAAGCAGTCAAGGACGTGGCTGGCAGGCTGGACTATTAGACTATATGCGTGAGTGAAAGACATTATAAATGATGGCAACATATACACTGAACACGTGTTAATATTTTATTTTGTGCAGATCTTACCTCTATTATCTCCCCAACAGACGTATTCAGAGCTTTCCTTTTTCTGTTGCTTTTCCGCTAGGCATTTTCATTAGTATGATTTCAGAATGCCAGCATTCTTTTACCTGATACAGATGCGCAACTGAAAGAATTTTAAAATGGTGGTATACAACGCATGCATTAAGTTTACAAACAATGTTTCGAAAATATTACAAATGAAAGAGCATTTGAAAACTGCGCTCTTTGGCATCCACACAGATAAAAGTATAATGTTGGGCCAACAGTATTGTTGTTTTAAGTACAGTAAATTTCTGTTATCTGTGAGCCATTCGTAATTAATGTTGCAGTTAATTTGATATACCTTCATGCCATCAATGTAACTGTATTGTTAAGTACTTATGTAAGAATGTCACCTCCTTACTGTACTGTCAACATTAAGGTAATGTTTATGCTGCGGGCAAACTAATTTTATTGAATTAATGTTAACTTTTGTATTAAAAATATTTCTTGTATTTCCTTTGCTTTAAAAAAACATTCCGATGTAAAATAAATTAAGAACAATTATTTTTTCACAAAAAGAAGTATTATATATGAAGAAAGATAGCAATGACAAGGGGGAGAATCGAACTCGTGTCTTGCGTGCATAAAGATCTCCACCTCATGTAATCCATCGTCCTACCAACTGCTCTATTTTGAAGTGTTTTATAGCGTTTAATATTGTGGGTATTCTATAGCATACAATGACAAACTGCAGTACTCTTTCGTTGTATAGGAAAATACTCCTTTGTTATAGAAAAATATGCGTATCTGGTACACGTAAACTGCTGTGTAAGGTTTGAAATCTGATGTAAGGTACATTTAGTTTTAATTCTATGCTTAAAAATTTAAATATTGTGCTTTCATTTTACGAGATTATCGCTGGTCAATATCATCCTCCACTTTGCATTGTCAATTATGTGTAAACTCATTGACATTAACACTTCAACATAATATTTGCAGTAATAAAATACTTTGTAAATGCTTAATATTTTTGACATTGTAACAAAATAATTAATTTTTCTATAGCATAAACGTTTAAATAAATGGCTCAGTATTACTTCTTGCAAAAACGTTAGACTGTTTTCTATCCATTATTTCATATGAACTTTAATGTGTTTAGTACAACCATAGCGCAATGTATTTGCGAATTTTACACAGGGCATCTAGATAGCCATATTTAATCGGTCAATAGCTAGAGCGCACTTTCCACGACAGCAATGAGAGGGAGATGTCAACAGTTATCCTCGGCGTCTTACCAACTGACAACAGCACCTCCATGCTCCGATAGTGCTTGAATCCTACTTCCTTGTCCATCCAACTTCCAGTTGTAATGGCAAACGAGATGTTGCTGGGTGTCATCTTCGATACGAGCGGCAGGGTGCCACTCAATTGCCGACTAAAAAAAAAGGGGGGGGGGGGAGAATTGGGGGCGCGGCCAGACTATATAAACGGGGTCGCTAGAGTGTCGATCATCTTAATCCTTCACCCCACTCCGGGTGACTAACGGCGCAGGGTATTGCCCCCGCTGACCGACTACGAGCTCCGGTGCTGAGAGGCGGCAACGCGAGAGGAGAAGATCCACCACGAGGGGATGCTGAGAGGCCTTCGCTGTGCGGGCTTGACCGTCCCGCCAATATAATATTCCAGTGGTGAGTCCCATTTGGATAGCTACGGATATCGAAAGTAATGTTAGATTGCTTCAGTAGCAGCTTTAATTGAGGAGCATTTACTATTGAGGGTTGATGAAGATTTGTATTTTTGTGACTATCGGCTAGTTGATATATAGAGCGATGCTCTCACCAATTCCAGACGTCAGCCGTTTCTTTTGTTGAACTGTCTATATTATTGTAAAGTTTACTGTCAATGCGTCCTTTTTTGGCCCAGTCTCGGAGAATTGTGCGCTTTTGAAACCCAACTCAAGTCTGTCTAAAATGTAAATAACCACAACCACAAACCTACACGTAGCCAGTCACACAGTTATGAAGGAACGCCGTGCTGCAACTGACGTGACAGAACCAGACATTTTTGTTTTGTTTCTTGTCCAGTCAGACTTAGATTCCAAACGAGGACTTTAAGGGAAATGTTCTTTTATTAAATTTGGCTATTTTGCCAGCTCCTGTATTATTGTTGTAATCACTTTTCTCTTAGTGGCCTCTGACTTTTGCTCGTTTTTTCTTTACTTAATTTAATTTTCTAGTTCACAGAAATGTATGTGTAAAGAGGAATTCTAATACACGTCAAACTAAGATCTATTTTCGTGAACGGATATGTAGATTTAAGCTAATTGATTTGACTTGCACATTACTTGGGCTGGATTTTGATCGACTACACGTGTGTACGATGCACACGAGAGTTAACTGTTCGTCAGCTTGATACGTGATTATTTTTTTGCGATCTACCATAGCAAATGTTCTGCGCCATTGCAGCAAGGACCACTCTGCAGTTTCTTCTCTTTGCCAACTGCGAATGCTTCCGCCACTTGTAAAATTTAACAGCGTTACGAAGCTAATGACGAGTAAAACTGAATCAGTGGAATTACAATTTGACATTCTTATATTATACTGTTTACGGTTAATTGGGTTCTGCTATCCTTCTCCTTTTGTATTATTCTCCAATATGTAAAATTAACATTGCCATGAGCCTGATGACATTATTCATACGCCCGCCTGCCAAGCAAAACCCTGGAATTTTTGGGAATGCAAATGTTTCACTAATATTCTGAATCATACTCTAAAGTGCGTAAAATAAGGAACACTAACACTAGTAATCATACTTTTAAACATGACACTGTCAGTACGTCCAGTCTTATAAATCATTTTCATTAATTCGCTTGCAACTTAATTATAGACTGTTCACGGTAAAGTGAGCACTTTAGAGACCCTAATTACTTTTGCTATCAACCATTTTTTATCCTTCTACCACTTTTTAAAAATAAATATTGCCATGCAGTAATAAACACAGCGTGTACACTCCACCGCACTCGGAATTAAACGTATTAGGCTAAAATATTATAAGATATTAATTGATTATTATTCCAAATGAACGGCCTCTCAAAATTGCTCACTTTACCATGAACAGCCTATAGAAGAATGTGTGCTAGTATAATATACTGTATCATATAAGTATGTACACATTTTTTTTTACGTTTGCTTCGAAAGTTCTTACCTTAACGTGGATAGCTTTTAGACGTAAACTTGCAACGTTTATATCAACTCATGCTCAATTGCGTGGAAAACATGAGAGACTCATATCAGTGGCCAGTAGATATTACGGGTTCGATTCCCGGTCCAGCTATCCTTGTTAGGGTTTTCTATGGTTTCTCCCAGCCACTCGAGGCGAATGCCGGGAACGATTACTTACTACAGGCCATCGTCGATTCCTTCCCCGTTCCTGATTCTATGCGCACTTGCTCCGTCTGTAACGACCTCGCTGTTGACGAGCCGTTACCACCTACCTATTAATCAAATATTACTTGTTTATTAAGACTGAAATATATAAAGCTAGTTTTCATTATTTACTGCCAACGCCAGTTTAAGATATGCCATTCAGAGTTAGGGAAGAATAAATGCCGTTAGGGGAAGTGAAATCTTACTGTTTATAAATGTCCCATTAACATTCGCACGAGGCACAGTATTTTTGCCTACTTGTCGTTTGCTTGAGAATAGGCTGCCGTCAACCTAGTTGCGTGTCGTGAAGCTGCAGTCACCCTAACAACTACGCTAAACCCTTACTCAGCTAGCTGACCTGTCCCTATATTGTCTTCTCCCTAATTCAACTTTCTGATCTTAATTCATTCCCCTGTTACAATTCGGAGTGGTAGTTCGCCCTTTCCTTTGTACACACGTTCCATGATACTAATTTGACTTAAAACATCCTCTTAAATTCTGAATTTAATTGAATTTGCTCTGTTTCCTGTGTTGACTTAAAAAAAACAACAGAAAAAAGTATACACAGAAAAATAACATTTTTGAAGCAATAAATACACGCAAAACAGACGACTGAAATGATGAAGTAATTTCATTCCCCATAGACAGATATCAAAGAAATGAACTCTGGATAAAAGTGACCCAGTCGTTGGAAATCAACAAAGAAATTCAATAATACACAACAAAACAGATCTAGAGGATATAAAAGAAAATTAGGTAAGAGAAAAACAGATTCCAGTAATCCTGATATTTAGCGCAGAACACAGGTCTAATATAAAACCCAAAAAGAGTATCTACAAGCCTTTGAGATTTCCTGAAACCACGACTTAACCAAAAAATTTGTCATTTCCTTTAGGAACTATGTTCTCTAGTACTTATATGGAAAATATAATCAGAAATAACTTAGCTTTATGATTTTACTAGCAGCCCGGCATCGTTTCGCTCAGGTTTTATAGAGTTATTAAAATACAAAGCTATATATTTGCGACTACCCGTGACTACCTGCGACTACTTGCGATTACCCGTAACTAATCGTGACTACCCGCGAATACCTGCCACTACCAGCGACTGCATGCGACTACCCGTGACTACTTGCGACTACCCATGACTACTTGTGACTACCCGTGCCTACATGCGACTACCTGTTATTACTTGCGACTACCCATGAATACTTGTGACTACCCGTGACTACTCGTTACTACCCGCGAATACCTGCGACTACCGGTGACTACCTGCGACTACATAGACTGCCAGTGACTACTTCAACTACCCGTGACTACTTGCGACTACCCATGACTACTTGCGACTACCCATGACTACTTGTGACTACCGGTGACTATTTGTAACTACCCGTGACTACTTGTAACAACCCGTGACTACATGCGACTATCCGTTACTACTTGCGACTACCCGTAACTACTTGCGACTACCCGTTACTACTTTGCGACTAGCCATGTCTACTTGTGACTACTTGTGACTACCCACGAATACTTGCGACTACCGGCAACTACATACGACTACCCGTGACTACTTACGACTACCCGTGACTGCTTGTAACTACCCGTGACTGCATGCGACTACACGTTACTGCTTGCGACTACCCATGACTACATGCAACTACCCGTTACTACTTGCGACTACCCGTGACTACTTGTGAATACCTGCGACTTCACGTGACTACTCGCGACTACCCGTGACTACCTAGGGCAACCTGCGATTACCTGCGACTACCTGGGAAACTTGCGACTATTTGCGGTTTTATAATATTAAGATAATATTATGAGCCACTGCGGCCCCACTTGCGATCACTCTAGCCACTGGACCACTGCATCCCCCCCTTGAGGTGCTCTAGCCACTGGGTCACTGCGGCCCTACTTAGAATTACTCAACCCACTGGGCCTCTGTGGTCCCACTTTGGATCTCTCTAGCCACTGGGCCTCTGTCACCCCACTTGATATATTTCTATCCACTGAGCCACTGCGGCCCCACTTGAGAGTCCTCTAGCAACTGAGCCGCACTGCGTCCCCACTTGGGATAGCTCTAGTCACTGGGTCACTGCAGCCCTACTTCATATATTTATATCCACTGAGCCACTGCGGCCTCACTTGAGAGTTTTTTAGCCACTAAGCCACTGCGTCCGCACATGGGATCGCTCTAGCCACTGGATCACTGCTGCGCCACTTGGGATAGATGTAGCCACTGATCCACTGCGGCCCCACTAGAGAGCTCTCTATCCACTGAGCCACTGTGGACCCACTTAAGATCGCTCTAGCTACTGGGCCACTACGGTTCAACTTGGCATTACTCTACCCACTGAGCCTCTGTGGCCCCCCTTGATAGATGCAAATATCCATCTGGAAGAATGTAACTTTCTAACAGTGAAAGTATTATAAGAATCGGCCCTGTAGTTTTGGTAGAGCATGCTTAGAAAGCAGCCAAGTATCCAATTTTTCTCCGACTTGGTTTACAAATTTTGAAATTTCTCAAAATCTTTTTTTCTTTTTGAATTTAACATAACCTACGACCATCTGGAAGAATGTAGTTTTCTAATAGTGAAGATTTATAAGAATCGGCCGTGTAGTTTCTGAGATTACCTGAGACATATAAACAAATAACAAACTCACATTACATCTTTATTATATTAGTATACATAGCGGATATCCTCGTCATTATTGTGTGTATGCTTGTGTGTTAAAGTGACACTGTATATATTTTTATGTTTTTTTAATATTTGTGTATTTATTAGCTCTTGGTGTTATACGTTTATTCCTAACCTGTTATTAATGCATTTGCTGGCGCCTCGGGTAGTTTTATATGGCTACTATCTTTCCTAAGTGTTTCAGTGTAATCAGTAGCGCCACTCATAATTAAGTTAAATACGTAAAACTTATAATTATTTTCCCCTTAACTTTTTCTAATTAAAGAGTAATTTATAATTTCCGAAAGAATAAAATGGCTTAGACCCTATTATAAGAAAGTGCTGATGGAAATTGTCCATTGCTTATGCTAATTGAATACCGTTGTAAACCTATGTTCGGGCACCTAACAATCTTATGGGCGATTTGCAGACCCATCTGCCCTTACAGAAAGATTAATCGATGCTTTGTTGGTTCCGTTTAAGTCTTGACCTCAACCGCTATGCTGAATATTCCATTTATGTGACATAACTTCCTTTTCAATTAAATAACTAAACATTACTAATTATGTCACAGGTGCCTTTAAATGTAGTCGCCCATTTATTTTGTCCACGCGTTATCTGATTACTTGACAAAGTTTGAGAATTAGTGCTTGTTTGACAGTGTAATGTATATAGCCATAAAGGTATAGTTTAAGTTTAAAAATAGTTGTCCCTGGACCACTAAAATGAGCTACAAATCAGTAACCCAACATGGCATGTTAGGTCGAGACCCAGTGGTTCCGCGGCTCATCTCAAGACATCGCACGTCATCTTCGAAGCTGGTCTAAACGACGGAAAAGGGCTCGGGGAGCTACGCGCGTCTTTTGATGTTGTCGGAATTGGAATGGCTGGGAGATTCCAAAAATTTTCCTCGTGCAGTCAGCTTTTCGCCCGAACACGTGCTGTGTGGGCGGTAATGCGATTAACCAACTATTCAAAACTCGGTTCATGTTGCGCCCCGCGTCCCATTCTCATTCTGAGAAGCGGCCTTCCTTGGCTTCAACTTCCATCTGGCTGCCTTTAATATCATTTCTCAAAGCCTGTCGTTGGTTCTCCCACCTCCCAAACCCACCCCCCTCCCCGCCCTCCCGCACACTTTTCCACGCAACCCAACTTCCCTTCATGAAGCCTGTATTATCCCTTAATTAATCTGCGTAAATAACGAGACTTAACTCTCTCCTCCGCTTCGTAAAAGACACTTTCTTCCGGGAACTTATACAGAGTTTCTGGGAGGAGAAAATGCAATTACGAATTTTTTTTTATTCCAGCTGCCGTCCTCTTCGTCACCTCTCCTCTCTCTCTCTCTCTCTGTTTCTTCCTCTCCTTTTCCAAATTGCCTCCTATTCCGTCGCCCTTCCACAACCCGTCCCGGAAAACTGAACTTCATAACGCCCGTGTGTACATTGAGTTGTTTCTGTGTTGGTGTTAACAACTCCCTTAATTCGGCGTCTGGCAGGCGCCCCTCGGATTACGGATTACAAACAGAAAACTTGGCGCCAAGTTCTTGCGAGGGGTGGTTGCACAGGGGCGAGGAGGAGTAGGCCGGCGATGCTGCCACAAGGCGGAGACAGGAATACCAAAAGGAAGAAACGAGATCGCTTAAAATGACGGCGGGGGCGACAGACAAATCTATGGCGAGAACGCAGGTGTGCTGCTATCTTAAACAAACTTAATTTCTTTGCCTAGGCCGCTCATTTTCATCGACACGCCACGCTTGCCTTCGTTAAGTGTTTCGCAAGTTTTTATTCTTCTTCAAGAAAACTACCTCTATGGTCGAGGCCGAAAGTTACGGAGTTCGATTACCAGGTAAGTCATATATGCGTGTGATGCTTTTTGATTAAAATTAAAGGGGATTAATTTAACAGAATGTAATTCTACGAGAATAATTGTTTCTTGTATCCCCGTGCGTGACGGGGCTTTCAAAATACGTCATCCCCCATACTCCGGTTATCGCCTTGAAGTTAGGTATTGTTCTGATTTTGATTGCGTAGCTTGCAGTGCATATACTTTGAAAGACTGTTCAAAACAGCAAACGTTGCAGATATTAAATATACAGTAAAACCGCCAAATTCCTCGAAAAGGTTTTTAATAAGTCAAAACTGCGGAATGTAGAGAAACTTTATTGGTGACCCAACTTCTGAGCCTAATCTGATCTGGTTGGAAGCATTTATAATAATTTCCCTTGAAATAAAAAGAAACTGTGCGACATTTTAATTGGAAGATATTATTTATGGCTTTTCTGTATTTGTCAATGAAGTTTTATAATGTACTAATCGTATTAACGTATAATCACAAAATACTTGTATTTGTTACTGGTGTTCTACCGAACGACTTGATATCAGTGACAGTCACTGTATTTTTAGAACGCACCTTATCTTATTGCTAGTATCTCATAATGGCGTAGTTTGGCAAATTGTTGTGATCTGTAATTAATATTTGAAATGGACTTATCATACAGGTTTTACAACCTTCGGTACGTCGTTCTTACTTTTTTTTGTCCCCCGACCTCGATAATTTATTATTTGGTCCAGGGATATTATATTTTATCTTTTTTTTGTGTGTGTAACTGGCCCCGGCTCGGGCTTACAGTGCCGTGTTGAGATTTGTATATGACCCTGGCCGTGGCGTTCTGATGTCTTGATGCCTCGTTCACGCCTTTATGGATGTCGACTCGGCATGAGAGAATGGCGTCGGTTAGGATACTCCCCAAGACGTGGTATAGCAGGAGGAAAGTCCGATAGGAATGCTAAGCGAAGAGAACCCAGGAAGTAGGTTCCGGGAGAAAAGATGTGACAAGTCAAGCAGAGAGGCGAATAACACAGATCTGATGAATACAATATTAATATATCTTGATACTGTGATTTCTTCTGTTAGGACACTGGCGCCGAGAAAAGACAAAAAAAATCCCTGAAGTTATATGTCTTCTATAAGATCGTAGGTTGTGGCGTGAAGAAGAAGAATAAGAAGAGGAAGAAGAGGTTGTTGATGATGATGATGATGATTAGATTGATTGTATTAATTGTTGTATTTTGTTTTGTAACGACAAAATACCATCTTCAATTTTCTCGCTAAATTCCTGGAGTTTTGAGTGTAAAATGTGTTTCATTTTGACACTTTAAAGTTAACAAAATATTTCACAAACATGTCTATAAGACAGAGCCACGTAGTGTAAGGATTTCTGGCAAAAACACACATGAATTCTCTCATGACATTTCGTAATTTACTTAGTATAGAATACAAATTGATTCAATTGAATGATATTCAGGAGAAAATACAACAATTTGGGGTATTTGCATATTAATGCAAATTTATAGGTCTTTCTTGAAAATGTATTCACAATCATTGATTTTCCTAACCTTCCTATTATTTTACTAGCGAAGTGAACTACATATTTTAAAAACATTGCTGCATTTCAGCATTAAAACAGTCATCTAAAATTCTTTAGTTTTATTCCACAAATGGCTGAGTTACTAAAACAATCTTTTGAATTTCCATAAACCGTGTTTGATCACAAAAAGCTGTTACTTCCAGCATTAAAAGCTTGTACGAAATTTCTAACAGCCAATTACCAAGAAATTGTATCTTTAAATAAATTTTAAAACGCCCCGGCTTTAAGGACGGACAAAGCCGCACATCTTGCCTGTTTTCAGACCTGAAGGGTCAAAGTTTCATTTAAGATGAAATACTTAACTGGTGGAGAAGTCCAGGAGGAATGTCGGTATCTGAAGCTACCGACCACCTCTCAATGTTTTATATTCTAGGATCGGGCTGTTGCACCTACTCCACAACACCATATTTTAAATCCGGCCAATCAGGGCCCAAGAGAACATTCGATAACAGTCTTGCGACATCAAAAAACTTCTTGGCTGGTGCCGACTTCCGTCCACGTGGCCTCCCTTCCGGTGACCACGTCACCAGTGGCGCCACTGTTTCGCATGGCTGCCGCTCAAACCTCCGCTATCCACGAGCTCGCCATTATACCCCTGGAGCTTGTTGCGGCCGGAGGCAATGTTGTGTCGCGGAGTGAAATGTTTGCTGTCAGTTGTAAAGTCCCTTGTAGTAACAAGGGTAAATCCAACAGATCGTTCAGTAAACACACAAATAAGGTTGATGTTACATTTGCGTGTAGGAATGCAGTTTTAAGTTTTAATAATAAAACTGTCTTTCATGTTGAAGAACGTGTTTTCTGTCGGGTCGTAGAACACAGGTTTTTCCGTTGCCTCGTAGTCAAGCGGTATGTTGACCGGACAGTCAAATGCGGGCACGGAGACACTTGTCTCACTTTGATATTCTTAAATGCATCCTTTTATGCATCATATTTGCTTCATATATAGTTGACTGGACGCTGTGCAAGTGATAGACACGGGAAAAAAAACTGTGCTTCGCTCCTACGCGCAAGACGCTGAACCTGCGTGCGGCGCTTCCCCCTGTGCTCTCCTGTGCAAATGAGGACTGTAACAGTGAGATTTGGTTACAGGATATGAAAACCCATAGATTAAACCACGACTGTACAGTTTTATTTTTTTCTCCTACCTATTAAGGAACCTGCGCAGGGTAGCTCTAAATATGCGATTTTTGATCGTTTTGACGATTTTTTTACTTTTAGAATGGACTTAATATAACAAAATCGAAACTATACTGGCCTAGATAATTGGTTTTTATATTTTCTTGCAAAAAGTTGTATCCCCAGGATATTTATTTGCTGAGATATGGTTAAACTGGCAAACAACGAATGTACAGGGATGATCTGCGGACTACTGACTGAAGGAGGTGGATTGAAGTTGATTTCAAAAATGCTCAGTCAACGTGAACAGCCTTTATGTAAGCTGTTCCCGGTAAAATGAGCATTTTTGAAAGCCCTGTTTAAGATCTACTTGTATGCACGTTGTGTAATCTTCCGCCTTGTGTAAAATTAACATTGCCATGGGCTTCATCACTTTACCCATGCGTCGTTCAAATTAAAATGTAAAATTGTTTTAAAAAAAATTTTTTTTATGTAATTATTTGACTAATCTGCTCATTTTTACACTTCGATATATTAAAAAAATATAGAAAGCATAAGAGCTAAATTATATTATTCCAAATGGTTACCTAACACTTCTTATTCGACGTTAAGATACGGGACCGCTTTCCCTCATTCGTTACCAACTTTACTGTGCGCATGTTACTAAGTGCACCCGTTGAAATATATGCAGGCAGAGGTAGTGACTTTTTTCTAAGGTTGATTTCAAAAGTGCTGACTATACCGTGAACAGCCTTTAGACTGCGGGGTCAATTGAACGGTTCTCGCGGACGTACAGGGAGAGTTTCTGCTCCGTGGCTGCCGTGTTAATTAAGCGTTCCGCCGCTTGTCAGTTTCGCCGTGAGCTGGCCTCGCAGGAAACAATTCCTACCTCCTGCAAAGCGAAATTGATCGTCGGCATTTGCTACCCGGCCGCCACGCGACGCGGACGTACGCAAGCAATCTGCGCCTCCGGCCTATATTTAGCCCCGGAGCTCGGCTCCGAGTCTCGTCTGTCAACGCAGTGAACTTCCAATCGCGAAAATTTATTGGCAGAGACACGTGGACTTCGCGAATTATTTTGGCAGCAGCGTACGAGTGAAGAAAGAGCTTTGGACGGCTTTTCACATCGAGGTCTTGAGACCTGACGAGGGTGATGGATGTGAGTATAGAGCAGCGCCGGAATGAAAGGGCGGGGAAACAGGAGATCCCCGAGGAAACCCGCCGACCAACGGCATCGTCCGACAGGATTCCCGCATGCGAAAATTCGGAGTGATCCTGCCGAGGATCGAACCCGGATCGTCTTGGTGGGAGGCGAGCAGGAACATGCTACTATACGCTCTTGAACCATAGACTGAAGATGAGGTGGACCGATCATTTGTCTTCTGCTCATGTACCCAACACTGATCTACCCAGAAACCACACAACTGTCAAGTCGCAAGGTCAACAATAAATGGGCGTGTGGGCGTGTTTGTTTTGTGACGGTGGCACATCGACAACGAGAACTAATTTAAAAAAAAAAATATCGTCCTACGATTGATGGTCTACGAACACTACGTGGAGTTTATGTCGCCGTGGGGACGTGGAACCCTACCTGGGTGTGTATGCCCCGGTATACTACTGCTCGCACTGCTGCTGTCGCTTCGTGCTAGAGCTGATACTGTACTGGTGGCCTGCCCGCCCGCTCCGACGACCCCCCCCCCCCCCCTTCACTCCAACTCTTCGTAAACCCTACTCTGTTCAAGAATTTGGTCAGCATGTGTGTATGTGAGACGTCACCGAGGTGGGCCTTCTACACTTCATGAACGTTGACAAATGTCCAAGAGAGAGACGTGGATAAAATATAAGGGTTGGCTTCTTGCCTCATGGCAGAGAAGCACAGAGTGACTCTGTTGCGATGGAGGTAGGGAAACGGGTTGCGTTAATATTCCCTAGCAAAAGTTATATAATTTTCCCAACGGGGATTTCAAATTATATGTAATATTGTATCTTTAAAATGGTATTTATGGAGTAATTTTTTATTCAATTGAAGAGTTTTCTTGTTAATAATTGTTATACGTCTATATTGTATCTGTTTTTGTTCATATTGATCGGTTAGTAATAAATCTTGTGATATTAATGTGTACGTTTACAAAAGAAACGAAATAATATTTCTGGCCTAAAATATAGCATAGAAAAAATAAACTATTGTTAGTTGCTTTCACAAACCCAATAAAGTATTTAGCCTTTTTCTACCCACCGACGGAGGGGTGATAGGGAAAGTAAGGGGTCCTCTGCTTTTTGGAAATAGTTCCCTTGGAGAAAATAGAAACGGAGATACCTGTCTCCGTGTGTCTGCAAGCGACCGGCACAGTTTAATGTATATCTTAATTTTTAAATAACAAGCACTATTATATTAATATTATACTTTAACCAATTTCAATGTAATCAAGCTGCATTACATGTTGGTTACAGGAAGTATAAAATTCACCTCAAAGCAATTGTTTACTAAGCAGTATTCTAACCTCAAGTCAAATCCACGCCGCACTGAGAAAAAGGTTTGTTGAATCAAACAAGATTTGTTTGGTGCAACCAAATTATTTGTTTGTATAGGGGTAGTGAAATATTTTGTTTCTGAAACCAAATTATTTTGTTGTTCTCATTTGATTGCACCAAACTGTAAGATTTTGTTAGTGCAACTAAAGATTTGTTTGGCTACACGTGCAGATAAAAAAAGGTATACAAGTTGGCGGGAGACTCCATTGTCACAACTCTGGCGACTGCAGGTCAGCCGGTGACACGAGGCGTCCTCGCGTGGTCACGTGCCTGAGATGGCAGCTTTTGTTGATACAAGCCATTCTTGCATGCGTGTGTGTGTGTTTATATATATATATATATATATATATATATATATATATATATATATACACACACACACACACTCACACACACTTCTCCCCATCCCCTCCTTATGCTCTGTCACAGCTCGCCATACTGCTAGAGAATAAAGTTACATAACTTATGATAAAAGAAGCATAAAGCACACACACATGTGGGAATTTATTGAGGACATTATAGGCGTGCACACGATCAATGGAATTCTGTTACAGGACGTCTGAGGGTCGTATCTGAGTTCGTGAACTAAAAGTGATTTTTAATTCATTCACACAGCTATTACATATACATAGCATAAAATTATCTATAGTCACTTTTTTTAAATATTTCTCAGTGAGAACGCGTTAATGTCTATTTAAACTATGATTAACGTCCTTCTTAATGCCTCTGATGTCTTGTGCTGATTTAACTCATACTAATAATTAACACATGTTCAGTTTGTCTGTTTCCATCATTTTTAATGTCTTTCACTCACGCATCCAGCAAATAATCCAGCCTGCCAGCCGCACCCTTCACTGCTCTGATGCTCGCAGTCGCAGATTTCCCTTCCGCTGGTCACGTCTCTCGCCGCTCGTTTCGCTCGTCGTCTATCTCTGAAACTCCAGCCACTCGTCCACTCAACAACTCCCGGTTCGGACGCCTCTCGCACTTTTATATCAGCTGCCCTGGCCACATGGAATATACAACGCACCCCGAGTCACGTTGAGAGAAACGATATGAGTAATCTATGAGCATTATTCAAATAAACGCCGAAATTCACTATAACCAAGGTCAGGAGCGCGCGAGATAGTAGTGTTATCGTAGCGCCACTCGATGCAGCGGCAAGCATGTGGAAGCTGGTCTTCGTGTTCGCCGCCCACACTTGAGTTACGTGCGTGACCTTCTCACATTTCCTATCTCACAAGGGATGTGAATCAGTGACCTCGGAACAATACCATTTAGGAAATAAAATAAATTTCATTTAAAATTGTACATAAACTATTTTCTAATGCCCTAAAAAGGAAATAAATACAAAAAGAAAGAAATATTAAATAATGTTATATGCTTGCTGCTCTGCAACGCTTCTTCTGCACCGTCCGACTCAAGCGCGTGAAAGAGTGTCTCAATGTCAGGCTTGTAACCCGGGGAGCCTGCGGAGATTTACAAAGGCAGCCCACCGCGTGTAACAGATATGTTTATCGGGACTCACGCGCTCCCAAAGGCATGGATTGAATTTCTGGGGTTATCATTTAGGAATGTTCTAGTCATCGCCTAGGCCTCTTTCAGAGAGATTCGGAGTGCGGGAAACTTTCTAGATCAGGCCAGCGAGGCTACTTATGCCGCAACATACGTCCCAGTGACCTTAAGCACCAGGTGTGCGAAGACATCAGAGCGACGATGGTGGCGGCGATAGTGGCCAGCGGGAGTGAAGTCTGTGGACTGCAAGCAACGGTACAGTGGAAGGTGAGACTGACGGGCGGAACTTCTGTACTGGATGCGTGAGTGTTCTCCATTTGAAATTATGGAAAGAGACTGATTGAATATGGGTAAATTACTAGTGTGAACTAAGTGACTGTAACCAATATAAAGACATTGATAAGGACTTTGATTTAAATTGAGATAGACATTGAATATTTCGCTCTCTGAGAATAACAAGAGCAATAGTAGGGATGGGTAAAGGCTGTTCACGATAAAGTGAGCACTTTAGAAATGAACCTTAGAAAAAAGTCACTGCCCCTGCATGCATATATTTTTAGGAGCGCACTGAGTGACATTCACCCAGTAAAGTTGGTAATGATGGATGAAAAGTAGTTCCATATCTTAACGTCGAATAAAAAGTGGTGGTAACCATTTGTGATAACTTAAAACTATTTGTTCCCCCTTTCTTTTATTTTAAATTCATCGAAGTGTAAAAATGAGCAGATTAGTAAAGTGTATTTACTTTCTTAATAATTTCACATTTTCACTTGACCGACGCATGAATAAAGTTATGAGGTCCATGGCAATGTTAATTTTATATAAGGCGGAAGAATACACAATGTGTATACAAGTAGATCTTTAGCAAGGCTTTCAAAATTGCTCATTTTACCGTGAACAGCCTATAGTTATATGTTGTAAGTAATATCTGTGTGAATAAATTGAGTTCTTATATTTTTATTAAGACCTCCAACCCTCACGAACTCGGAAAAGCCTCTCTGGCGTCTTGTAACGATAACACAAAATGCAATGAAAGAGAAGAAACATATTTCAGAGTTATGAATGCTGACTCGTTATTATTGGACACCTTCAAAACATTTTGCAGGTGATGAGATCCAAGAGAACGAAATGGCCTCGAATATAATTTCAGGCACGAATTAACTCTCTGATGCTGTTCCCCTCGCCATCTGCAGTTCTAACCTTGTTAACTCCAGTTGTTTTGTTAGCGACAAAACATTCAGACTTCGTCTCCTCACGTGGCAAATGAAATTTGCGTCGCAATTGCCACAGGATCTGCCATTTCGCATTGCCAGAGGAAACCGTGCGTGTTTGAACAGTGTTGGGTTTAGAGTCAATGCCATCGATCGCTGACTACTTTGTGGCGATTGTTTCCAACAATTACTCGCAGGGGTACTTCGTGTTACGTATGGCTTTCCATGAACACGTTTGTTGCTAGGTTACCTGCTGGGGGCTAATAGGATGTGGGAGGACTCAGGACTCTTTACTCTTTCTAACGTATAGAGAACTTCGATCCCACTGCATAGAATATATTTGCCCGAACAGAGCAATTTCATATATGCCTATTTAATGCCGAGGTTTCAATAAAAGCTGTTATTAAAGGGGTTCAATGGCCGCCATTTTGGATTTACTGAATTGTCACCACAACCTGAATCACCGATTTTTATTTTATTTTAGGTATTTACGTTGCATACGTCACTCTTTTGCAGTTTTCTAAATTCTCTGTATCGTTTGACTTCTGTTGCTAGTATAATTTTCGTAACTGCCGCAAGGACAGATTACTAATTTATTTCCGGTATTCACTCATCAAAATTAATAAAGCCATAGCAGTTATACTAGATTTAACAAATCTTGAGAAGCATACTGTATCACGCGAAAAAATATCGTTAAAGTTACTTAAATGGAACTCGTGGCATAAAAATAATGGAACAATAAAATATGCCGAGTAAATACGTTACCGCAGCGATATTTTAACACAAAGGCGAACATGTTCAGTTGGTTCCACGTCTGTAACGAAAGAAAATTTTATGCCTAAAAAACTCGTTCCCATAATAAGTGCTTTCAATGCTTTCTAATTATTAGTTTATTTTTCAATCTAATACAATTTACTTTATATTTACTGTGACAACAAAATGTGTGTGCTATTTAACCCGTCGTTTCACTTATTTCAACGAATGGAGAAAATTCTCTCGATTTCAATCATTTTTATGACATTGTTTGTTAAATTCATATCTGTCAGTCGGGCACAGCACATGAGTAATGTCGATCTGATGTGCTTCCACGACCGCTTTACTTTGAATAAGAAGCGACTGTGATCTGAACAATTTTGGAGCCAGCGTAACAACGTATACATAGCTGAAGATGGTTGAAGGGAACTGCAATCTTAGGGTACACGTTGGAATACTTTTGACAGCCTTAGGGACAAAATAATGGGGGATTTACAACCCCCGCCCTGCCTCTGAACTCCTGACTATAAAATATGTATCAGAGGTCTGCCTTTCCAACGAATGAATTAGCGAAAAATTCGCGGCTCTACCTACAGAATATTCTGGTGCTCCTACCGAAGTATATATTTCTTTTCTCCCTGAAAACACGAAAACGGAAATTATCTCTGATTTTTTTCTCTGCGCTCTGTTACTTATTTGTTATTTCCATTTCATTATTCAAACTAAGCCGCTTTTCGTACTCGCCTATGCAACTGTCGTGCATTATTTTTATGTCCACAGTCTACGCACTGAAGTCAATATAAGCTATGTTTGTAGGAAAATGTTTTCATCGGGTATGTATTGCTTGGACGGTTTTCATCAGGAAGCCACAGTCTATGATAGTGAAACCGTCTCTGAAACAATTATTTTGATTGTATTTTGATTGAGTAGATAGTAAAAAAGAGTTTGTTGTATTCGTAAACTGTTCGGATAGAAGCTAATATGCCTAGCTCTTACAAGATAAGGCTTACCGACAGTAAATTTGCAGTGTTTTTATCTTGAATTATTTACAGAGATTACGAAGTAATGGTCTCGTATTCCTGATGACCATGTCACTTGTAAAATTATTTTCTTGTTCTAAATGGTTTCAGAATTGTTGAACGGCTTTTATTCTCTACGCCATGTTCTCTGCTTACTACGTGTTAGAAGTATAAAAATGAATGAGAAGCTGAAGGCAAAAATTTAAATTATATGTAACAAAACTGATAAAGTTGCTGACCATAACGGTGAGAAAATGAAACGGACGATTCTCTATGGTTGCCAGCTCCTCCAAAATATATCGATTATCGAACAAAAATCTGCATGTCTTCAGTAGCCTTTTCTTTCAAATTTATTTATAATTTCAATTCTTGCATTTTCTGTGAATAATAAAAGCATTATTACGCTAGCTCCTCGGGGATCTTAATGTTATTTAGATGTCGAATAAAGAGTTTTGGCTACCACAATATTTACCAAGTAAAATGACTACGTTTTTAGTTATTTTATTATTACAATGGTTTCTTACGCCATATTTTTTTATCAATGGGAACTCTCAGAAAGTGAAAATATAAGAGAGTATTCATCTTTTAGGTAATATCTGCTGAGTTTTTGTGAAAATCGAATTTATTTTACTGGAATATCATGTTATAAAGAAGCAAAATATTTTTGGAGCGGCACCATTCGTGCGTAGGGGGAATATCGGACTAGTATTCTATTCAGTTCTTCTTTGAATATATTTCTTAATTCTTCTACCTCCACGAGCTGCTTACTTCGAGCAGGGCACTTAGACAAGACGAGGGCTGCTTTTTTTTTTTTATTCCGCTCTGTTCCCTTGTGTTCGCTCGAGTATTCTTGGGCGTACCGCGTTCTGAATGAGCTCTCAACCTCCGTGTGCCTTTATTCCTTGGCTCGCCGAGACCTCGTGTTATCCTGCTCCGAAATGTTTGCTCGACTGGTCGGAGCGCGCGCGCCCCCGTCGATAGATCGATACCCGCCCTATCAATCTCTCCGCCGCCGCGAAAGAAGACGACGTCGCCGGCCCGCTGTCTTCGACAGATCGATAGCTCGGAAATCTCTCCGGCACTTCAACAGCTCTCTCGCGCTAACTGGTAGAAGGGATCTAGTTTCCATTATCGGCGTTCGCGCACGCCACCTTGTTCTGAGCTTTTTTATATGCATAACAGAACCAATCTATTTTAACTTCATACTGTAAACTTTACAACCGTTTGCTATGAAAAAAAGGTGTTATTTTATAATTGTACCGCATACTATTCAACTTGCAAATATTACCTGTAATTACATTTTCCTCAGGTAAAATTTTTTTTTGATCGCGCGGTTTTTGCAAAACGACATTTCCGAGTCAAAATATTACTGTTTTTGTAATGTAGAAATAAAATTAACCAAATTATTTGCAGAAAATTTAATAAAGGTATGTTTGGCATAAGTTATTTTACAAAATTTCAAGAGCAGCCGCTAATCAAGAATATGCAAGAATTTTCTTATTTTCTTGGCATCTTCTTTCAGTGAGAAATATCATATTTCCGTACGTTGGTTAATTTTCATTATGTGTACATTTATTAATTAGTAAGTTAGTGATTTTGGCATATTTATATGCCGAAACAATGCGAGGAAATAGTAATCCCTGATAATATCCAAAATTTTAACTTTGTTTATATTGTATTTACGTTTCCTTCAAATGCTAATAATAGTGGATTCCTATACTTAATAGACAAGAGACAAAATTTGGCATCAGTTTTACAATGATTATTTATTACACCAAACAACATATTTAATGAAATATAAATATTATAACATATTTTCCCCCAAATAAAGTACTGTGTGAATGAGGAACGTGATATTTTCTTTCACGTGTCGTTCATCAGACTATTTACAATGTAGTCTATTCACAGTTTCTTCGCACTTTTTGAATCGAAGCTTAGAAAGATCACTTCATCTACGATGTGCTTGGTTGTTTCCTAAATATGCCATGCAACACAAGCGTCTCGTACTCGTGTTAAAGCAAAAGTGCCTTATTTTTGGTCAAATTCTACTTTTGCTTATATTTTACCTATAAATTATAATTATTCATGTATAACTAATATGTGAGAAGACCAGTGTTTTGGTTATGGCTATTATAGCCTGTTCACAGTAAACGGGGTACTTTTGAAAGCCCTGCTTAAGATCTACCTGTAGGCAAATTGTGTATTATTTCACGTTATGTAAAATAAACTCTGACATGTGCCTCATCACTTCATTCATGCGTCAATTGTAGCACCGCTGTTATGTGTAACAATATTACGGCTATAAAATAATATTTCTGTGGAACGTAATATAAGATATGAATGTGTAATGTAATTATAAAATATAGTTGTACGTGGGTGTGATTCTGATAGGTTAGATTAATGATATACCTCGGCTAAAATATATGCTGCCACACGAAAATGAGTATATTAATCCAGATTTGAATGATCTATGAATTTTAAAACAATTCGACCATTAATTCTAGTAAACAATCAGAGAAGTCCCAGTTCAAGTAAATGAATAGAAACAAATAAAATTACCTTGATTTTAATGTTGTTACGTGAATTTAACAAGAACCAAACAGAACTAAACTAGTTTAAATTATATAATACTTTTGCATGACTTTAGTTGTGAAAAATTATGCTATTCTAATTTTTCAAAATTACAGACATCATCAACCTGTACGTTTCACATCAAAAGAATTACCAATATTTGAATTTTCTAGTGCTGGTATTATAAATAGGTTTACATTTGCCTGGGAAAAAATGCGACTTAGCTGTGTCGATAGCGGATAATAATCGCAACTCTGCCGATGTCGTGGAGTCATCCTTCACTGGTGTAGAACCCAGGAACAGCTCTCCCGATCCACATGGACAGCACATCTCCTGGTGGTCGTCAGCGAACTTGTCCTCTGCGGGCCGGAACAGCGGAGGTGGACGTAGAACCAGAATCTCACCGGGATTCGCAGCCAGTAATCCTCTTATACAGAAATGGCTCTCCGAATACCAGACACCGCGTGGTCCTTTGCTCGAAGTCGAATCCAAGAAGTCCTCCTTTACCGGGCCGTCCTTCCGTCAGGTCTCATCATACAGCTTATGTCGACGTACTTTTTCTTTTAATTATATATACGCTCAGCTTTTCAGTAGTGCATGAAGAAATCTTGATCGCCGTTGTAAATATCAAACTTTTACTAATTAAATATCAGGAATTAACTTCCATACTAGGACTGTCTTCTTTTTCGTGCTGGCCTCTAGCTGATTCCTGGTTAGAATGAATACGTTTTTGTTCTAAAAGACTATCGTTCGAAAATCAATTAATTTTGATAGACTGGCTGGTGTGCCCTGATTCTTTTGGGAAACAAAAGTAGTGCTAGTTACATAGACAAATAGTTATGCAAAGAAAACACAGACAATCATTAAACTTACATAGCATACACGACACAGCTGTCAAAATAGACGATAATTATACACATATCACAATGAACATTCGTTAAACGTCTTTCACATTACATTAAAGTTTGGCATTTAAATCAAATTTGAAGACATAGAATAACCATCATAAAGTCATAAATATTGAAGTGTTACACAATCAAGTGAAACTGTGAAATTATTAGAAAAGTAAATTATTTTACAAATATGTTAGTTGTTTCACTCAGATGCATTAAAAAAAAAAAAACAGAAAACGAAAGAAATAAATTTAATTTATCACAGTTGGTTGCCTAACACTTTTAATTCGACTTTAAGACATAGAAATACGTCCCTTCATCGTTACGAACTCTACTGGGCGCATTTCACTCAGTGCGCCTGATAAAATATGTGCAGGTAGAAGGAGTGACTTATTTCTACGGTTGATTTCAAAAGTGTTCATTTTATCGTCAACAGCCTTTGAGAAATAGTTTTTGTGCAAAATATTTCTACACTGAGTGCGCACTAATGTGGGGCGTTGTCCTTTTGGTGTTAATTATAGACTCGGTCTAAGTTTTGTTCGCATGGAGCGAAGGAATATCCTAAAGTATAACCTAAGCAGGGCTTCAGAAAAATTGGAAGTAGCCGTAAATGAACTATAGCAAGAAGTCTACACATATTTCAAATTCCGTGGTGTCAATTATATGCTGTGACTTAATTTTCTTTTTAGAATGCGGTGGCGGTTGTTAGTGTAGCATCTCTTTGTTTGAATGCTAACAGTTAATAATATGTCGCACTAAAATCAGCGACTTATTAGCAAAGATGTATTCCCCGAACTGAAATTTTCCTTAGGTTTAAGTGGAACAGAGCGCAATAAGAATTCCGAACAGTGGTACCACCACAGAGGGAAAACAAATAACATCCGAAAGTTTGGTGCATTGCGATATCATTTACCGTGGTCAATATGCCATGAGTTTAATTGCTCGTAGAGAAGTTTAAAACAGTTTGAAAGTAACATTTGATTTTTTTTTAAGATACGTATTAATAGTGAGGCACGAATGTAGAGTATTTAAAAATACATTTTCCTATAAGGCATGTGCCTATTTATTTTTCTCTTCCCTCGTTTAGTATTGTTTTACATAACCTAAAGAAATAATTAATGGGGGACATATAGACTAACATGAATTCGTAAACGAAATATCTTTAACTTAGGCTTATCCATAAATCTGATAAATAAGCTCCATAAGGCATCTTGGCCTTCTTAATATGCGAACAACCTTTCCGAAAATTAGTTTATACGTCGGTCACATCTCGGAACCATAATGTGTCGTAAGCAGAAGTTTTTGCTGTCTATATACTGCAGATATTACAGTTATTATTTTGTTTTTGCAAACGCTAAAGAACTTTAATTCGACAAGTCAGCGAACCCAGTACTATACTACTCAAAAGTACCTACCGAGCTCTGTTCTGGCATGACCTAATGCTGTACATTATTAACTCCGGGGTGTATGAGAAATATAACGTTTTTGCCACATTTAAGGTAAAGTCACCAAGCTGGGGTTCCATAAAACTTTTAATTATACTGTATGCGAGTTTCAGTGTTTTTTTTTCTTTCAGAGCATGTTCCGCCCAGCATGTTTCCATGAAGTTTTCGTTTTGAAAAACGTTGCGGAAAAGTGCTTGACCTGTAATATCCCCGCTACGCTTTTTAATACTCCCAGAGTTTCAGTTAACGTGAAATTTTTGCGATGGAAGTTTCGCAGGTTAAGTCAAAGCACGGTAGCGTGCTTCAGAGCGAAATACAGTACGCGAGAAATAAGACAGCTCCGTTTCATTTACTAGCCTCAGTTGTACAAAATCTGCTTGCAAACATACGCTCTCGAAAGATCCTTACGTTTTCTGTACGACAGAGAAAACCATTTCGTTGAGGCTGATTTGTTTAGTTTAACCCAATATTGCTTTAATTCAAAGAGGAGGTTATAGAAACATAGGTTTGCTTTCAATAAATGGTTTTCTTTTTTGCATTTTTGTTTTATGGCAACATTAGCATCCTGTATAGCAGAGAAATACATTTTTTTAAATTGCTTTTCATTACGGTAATGAAATATTATCTACTTCGTACCAAAGTTATATTAAGGGTGTTCTGTCGTTTATTGTAGTTTTCCTTACGTGATGAAGTGATGGATTTAGTCTCTGGCAGTGGTGAGCCAGAGCTTAAAATTATTTTGCAGAATGACGCGAGGGACTTACTCTCTGGTAGTAGTGCGTTTGGACTTTATATTAAATGATAAAGGAATATTTAGTACAATCACTGCTAGACAATTATACAAAATATAACTGAGCAAAGCATGAAGATAAATTTTTATTTTCAATTTTTTATTCCAAAGAAAAGAGTTATGTATGAAGGTTAAGCTAAACTAAAAATGTTTTAAAACAATGTTCAAAATTTTGCCTGCTGTTTCAGTATGTAGCTAAAAATAAAAATATAATATACACTGTAAAATACGAGGGAGTTTACCAAGAAGATGAGGTAAGGTATGGTAAAATTAGAGAACATGGGCAGACATGAGTGGATATGAATGATAGGAAATTAATAGGTATGAAAGAATTCAATAAATAATTTCATAAGAAGAGTTCAGAAAAATTTAAAATGGAGTATTAGGAAGGAGAAGATTTTAGGAGGGATGGAGAAAATTTACGAATAAAAGATTTTTACCAAGATGTAAACGATTGGTATGAGAGTAAAGTTAATGTGGATAAATAGATTAAATAATTAATAAGTAGGCATACACAGATAAAATCCTATCTCAAAAAAATTAATAAGTTAGAAGATGATACCTGCGAGTGTGGATATGAGCAAGAAGCAATAGAACGTATTTTATACTAATGTATGATTTTTGAAAATGAAAGAAGACAAACGGAAATAGAATTAAGGAAGGTGAATTAAACATGGCCATTAAGTAGATTAAAATGGTACGAGTAAGAAGAGTTTTTTTTTTTAATAAGGGAATTTCTACATGATGTTTTTAATACTATGAAAACTTTCAATAATGATTTTTAAAGGTTACAATATTTTAATGTTTAAGGAATTGTTAATTTTTTAGCCTATTATTGCATTCTCAAGGTATAAATAGAGTTATGTTTTTATAAAATTCGAGGGAGGTGACAAGTAGTGAATTGCCGTCCAGGACGATACCTGACCTGGTAGCAACACGCTTGCTGGTAAGGCATCGTCCCGGACGATACCTGACCTGGTAGCGACACGCTTGCTGGTAAGGCATCGTCCCGGGCGATACCTGACCTGGTAGCGACACGCTTGCTGGTAAGGCCGGGACGGAACCATGAAAGTCACATTTTAGTATGTAGTTTAGAACAGGGAATGAGAATGCCATAATCATTTTATTTAAGTATTTACGTCTATTCAATTAAATATATTTTATAAATAAGTATTTCATTGTAATTTTTGAATGCTTTTGTTTGTTTGTTAGAGATTTATTGTATGATTTTAATATGAATTTTAATAGTTTTATAAGAAAAATGGATCAAAATTTGTACTGGTAAGGATGGTGGGGGTGGGGGCTAAGGTCGACCCAGCCTTCACGTGGCTCCCCGTGGGCTATGTCTGGTTAAAATGGAGAAATGTAAAATCAGACATAGGCTAATTGCTGAACCCCCCACCTGAGATTTCCAAGTCATTTTAATAATTTTAATTGTAAATTTCAGATATAAATTTTTAATTTTAATCCTTTGGCAGTGGCTTCATAACATAGGTAAAATAGGAAAATAAAGGTAGCCCTGGTAAGGTTTTATTCCAGGAAGGGCAAAGTATCTATTATTATTAACATCATCATCATGGTTATGTTGAGATTTAAGAACACTTGCACTCCCGAAATGAACTGCATAGGTATGAATCCTTCTTATGAACTTGGTCTTCGCCGCGGGGTCTAGAGTGTGAATTTATTCTGGATGAAAAACTGAAAAGATTCAAAACACAACAGAATTTTCAGGTAGGATCGTCAATAAATGCTGGCTATAGCGCAGAGTAATTGAGTTATCTGGCGGTTGATGGAATAGTTTCGAAAACCTTGCTTCATTTATTTTTCAGTTCGTTAGCGTTACGTCCTAGCTCAAGTAAAGGCTGTTCACAGTAAAATGAGAACTTTTGGAAGCCCTGCTTAAAATCTACTTGTATGCACTTTATGTATTATCCCGCCTTATGTAAAGTTAACACCGTCATAGACCTCGTCACTTTATTTACGCGTCGGTCAAGTAAAATTTTGAAATTATTAGAAAAGTAAATATTCCACAAATATGCTCGTTTTTACACTTCGATACACTTAAAAAAAAAATAGTAAGCAAAATAAATATTTTATGTTATTACAAATGGTTACCTAACACTTTTAATCTAACGTTAAGATATGGAACTATTTCCCACCCATCGTTACCAACTTTACTGGGCGAATGTCACTCAGTGCGCCCGTTAAAATATATGCAGGCGGGGGCAGTGACTATTTTTAAGGTTGATTTCAAAAGTGCTCACTTTATCGTGAACTGCCTTTTAACACTATCATCGACCTAGAGCTGATGAAAGGTTTCCGAGCATCGAAGAAGTAATTCCACAGAGTACGTGAGAATACAGAGGTGAAATTGCCGCTTTTTCCGGAAGCGTTTGACGCCATTCGCCAATTAGCGCCTGGTCGTAACTTACTCGCCAGCTGACAGCCCAGCCAACAGGGAATCTTTCACACCACGCGTTAGCCATTCAGACATAATGCCCACTTCCAGAGCCTAGCGCTTGCCATCAGCAAATGGGAAGTCTCATATCAAAGGAACCAACAACCCACTTCGTCTCTGTGTATTTATCTACTCTGTAGTAAGGCCTCCGAGCCGGCAGTTGATAAGTGTACGAGTGGCTGGAGTTTTAGCGATAGACGACGAGCGAGAAGAGAAACGGTCTGCTAAAGAAATGACCATCAGTGAGGAATATCTGCGGCTGTGAGTATCGGCTCAGGGAAAAGTGCGACTGGCAGGCTCGACTATTGTACTGGGTGCGTGTGTGAAAGACATTACAAATGATGGCGACAGACAGGCAGAAAGTGTGGTAATGATGAGTATGAGTTAATTGACCATATCCAGAGACAATAAGGACGCTACTTAGAGTTAAAATAATTAATAGGTGTGAATAAATTAGAAAACAAATTTAGTTCTTTCGTTTTTATTAATACCTCCAACTGTCAAGAACTCAGATATACCCCTCATACGTTTTGTAACAATAACATCTTACATGGCTCACTTCAAAGGAAAGCAACAACGCACTAAATATACTTAGTTTTCATCCCCCCTCCCCCCACCCATCTAACTTATTCACACACAAATTGCATCGCACACAGAGAGTCGAGCTGACATCACGGTGACCCACGCCAGATTGTCGGCGGCAGAACATCCTCCTTCCATTTGCCTGCACGTGCCCGCCATATCAGACCATTTCGCAGAATTGCTTCATTACGCCCATTTGTTTCCCTGAGAAATTTCTTTTATGCGCTATCCCCCTGTTTGTTCCCCCACGCCACCCTTACAAACCCTCATTTCTCCCCAGGGAAGCCAGAAAGGCCGGGATAAGGATGGAAAGAAAGGGAGGTGTGTTCTCGCACCCACCCCCGCGCCGAAGGGCTGCGACCCGTAAATGACTTTGTTTACCTCAGCGCTCGCTTTCCACATGTCACGGAAATAACTAACGATAGAAGTCTTAGAGAAAAGCGAGCAAATTTCCATTATCATCCCTGAACTCAAGGAGTTATCTTTGTACTTCTGCTGTCGTCCATTCGTGGTTACCTCCGACTTTATAAAGCCCTGCTGATGAACTACTTTCTGGTTGACCTCTGTGTAACTACTTGTAAGCATACACGAGTCTAGATATAAAAAAAACACTCCGGTCAGGGAAAACGCAGTGTATCCATGCGCTAGACAGAAAATTTAAAAAATAAATTTCTTTGCGCAATAATTATAAAAATGTTTTTCCTGCAGGTTTACCTGAAAACGTAAATGTGTGTGTAAGAAAACTTAACTTTTAGAATATCATACCAAAACTCAATTTAAGGGAATTCCTTATTAAAACCTATTTCTTAACAGGCTTCGCCAACGTATCTTATTTCTCCCTTTTTAATGAAAACTGTCTTTTAAATCGATATTATAATTTATTAAGCAATATACGTAAACGCTTTATTCAGCAAAAAGTAAGGTACCTGGAAGTTAACGGAAGAATAAGAATATTATGATAAATTACTCAATTAGGAATCGGATGGTTTTTTTAAAGGTCGGTTTCCAAAAAATTATAAATACCGTGAGTATGCCGTACGAGGTTTCATGAGATGGTATTTCTCTTGTGCGCAGAAAAGCTTGGGTTTTATCTGTATTTTAACCGTGGCTTATGGATCGGGAATAGTTTGAAATGTCGGCTTGGTTTCACCCTATTTTCCCAATATGTGTTCTCACGTCAGATGTTAAAATGTTCGTTACCACGGACGATACTATTTTTAGTCACACACTGACCAAGTGTATCTTTGAAGTTTCTGGAACCATAAATAAGCTGCTATCTCACTATACGTTTAAGATAACTATCATTTTTGTCTCTCGAAGCTGTTATCAGAAATCCTGTATAAGAAGGTACGCACTTTATTCATGATTTCATCCAACTTTCCTGATCCCCTGCTTAAGTTCTACTTCCATTATATTCTTCCACTTCATGCAAACAAAGCGTAACCGAATCTAGAATATTACACCAAAAGGACAACGCACCGAATTCGTGTGCACTCAAGAGTAAAATAATTTCGTATAAGAACTAGTTTTTACTAGGTATTACCAAACACATGTTTTCTTCACTGTTTTTATTATTATGTTTAAATGAATGTTATAATTTGTAAATTGTATATAAGTAAAATTTCAATTTAACCAATATAAGGTACTTGTATGCTAATATGAATACAAAACGCGTGGAATGCAAGACATATTTAGGAAATGTATGAATTTATCAATGTTACAAAGAGTGCACGCCAGCAAAAAAATTATTGACGACTAGTTGTAACACCAACTGAGGCAGGATTTACAACGACCTGTCGCGTCCGTCCGTCCGTCATCCGTCCGTCAGTCACGTGACCAACAGCCAATCAGAAGTGGCCATTAATTCTATCCGTCCGTCCGTCAAAACCTTGGGAAGCTTTAACTTTTGATGGACGAACGGATGACATTGCCGTCTTCTAAATGTTCACGTTTTGTTACTCGTGCATCCCGAGTTCTTTAAAAGACTGTGTAGCGGGGTGCAGTGTTTTGTTTAGACCGTCTTTTGTTTTCATATGTTTGTTTATCTAACTGTAAACTTAAATTAAGTTACATTTTCCCTGAAGATTAGTTGATAATTACGTTTGGAAGAACGAGCTTTTTTTGTGCAATATAATAATAGTAAAATCATGCTCTATATGCTATTTCACTATTTTTACATCAATTTATTTCCGTTACGTACGTGTATAACTGTCATGAGTGCTTGGAAACACAATATCGCAAAGTATTTTCACTTTTATTGGCGATTTTTTCCCTATTTGTAAAGAGTTTTATTTTTATTACATTGCAGCAATGAACTTACAACGGTCGTACGAAGTTTGGTTGTAAACGTAGACTAAAGATAAGGTAGACCGCTTATTCGTCTTCTGTGCATGTACCCAACTTGACCTACCCCAAAAGAAAACAATTGTAAAAGTCACATGGTCAACAGTGATGAAAGTGTTTGTTTGTATCTTAATTTTTAAATGACAAGCACTATTTCATGAATAAAATACTTTTACCAATTAGAATTTAATCAAACTGCATTACAAATTAGTTAGAAGAAGTGTGCATACATCTCAAAGCATTTGTTTACAAAATAGTTTTCTAACCTAAAATCCAAACCATTCCGTTTCCGCTAGACGTGTTGGCAGAAAATGCAGTTCAACGTTAGGACACAGAGATTGGTCTACCTCATATTTAATTTATGGTTGTAAATCGCTCGGCTGGGAGACGAACGAACCGTATGACGGACGGAAGCGACGGGCTATTGTAAATCCTGCCTTAGACAACACAGTGATAAGTCTTCGGACTCGCATTCGCGAGTACCTGGGTTCGAATCCTGGTCCCGCCGTCATGATTTCGGCCTTGTATGGTTTCTTTAACCCAATCCAGGCAAATGCTGTAATGTCTCCTCACTGCACAGGTGCTTGCCCGTTCCTGCCATAGATTAAAGATGGTGTGGACCGATCTCGCTGGCTGCGCACAACCAATTTCCGTCTCCCAACAATTAACTGCTTTTCTGCTAACATGTCTAGCGAAATCGGCATGGTTTTAATTTTAAGTTAGAAAACTGATTTGTAAACAAATGATTTGAGATGTATGTATAGTTCATCTAATCAATTTATAATGTAGTTTGATTTAATTGATACTGGTAAAAGTATTTTATTCATATAATAGCTCTTGTAATTTAAAAATTAATATGTAAACAAACACGTTAATCAGTGTTGAGCATGTAACTTTGACAGTTGTGTTCCTTTGGGGTAGATTAATGTTGGGTACATGCGCAGAAGACGAATAAGCGGTCTACATCATATTTAGTCTACGGTCCCTGCTTTTGTGGACGAATTCTCCGCCTGTTATGACCTCGCTGTCGACCTACCGACTGGTCTGGGAGCGCCAAGGTAGCTTGCTTCAAATCTCTTCATCTTCATTTTATTCTCTCTTTTCTCGTTCGCTGAACACCTGCTGAATTTAAATTAAATAATTAAATTGTAGATTATGACCACTGCCTGGGTAAGTTTGCGTTCATTCTGATACGTCTGCAGAATAATTTGGCATAATTTGGGGTAGTCGATAAAATCAGTTATGGTGCACCATAGTGCTGGGCTTCAATCCCCCATTTGATGTTATTTAGACACTAAAAGCTTATTCCTGTGTTTAATACTTTAGTTTTCATATAAATACTCATTAACAGTCCAGTTATTGTGAGTGTACCTCAATCAGATTTAAAGAACTGAAATGTTAAAATAATGTTCAAAATTGTTTCCTCCACAAAAATAACACTACACTAGCACAAAACAAAGAATCCAACATGAATTATTACACCTGACGTGAACGTCATAATTGCCACGGAGTATACATATGGATATATGTTGCATTATGCACTGAATGTTAATATGTGCTAATTTACACCTACTGCATATATATATATATATATATATATATATATATATATATATATATATATTACTGTTTCGATCAAATTTTTTAACGATAGGATTACACTACCTTTGAAACGAATAGAAGGATTTTACATTCCTGCAAAAAGTGAGAGTGAGCAGGCAGACAAATAGAGAGCGTGTGTAAGAAAGACGGAAGTTAATGGCCAATTTTGAGACTAGTGGACGTTGTCTCGGAGACTGAGGTATAATTATGGACTCCGAAGAGGGTTGTCATTGTTGGCCTCGGTTTGTGATCTCGCTTTTCCGATGAGTGTGCTGAAGACTTGATCGGATGACTGTAACGCGCGCCCTCAAAACCAGATCATCGCGGAACAGTCTGCGTTTCGCACATTTCCTGATTTGAGAGATTAATGTAAGACATTTGCACTGATACTGTGCATGCCTAGATCATCATTCTTTAGTTGTGCCCAGTGGTGTGTGGTGAAGCGTTGGAATATAAGTTGGCGTTAGCTGTGTGCTGTACCCTATTGCTTGCTGGTTTACATTTCCACCACTAAAAGGTAGTTCGACAGCTGACACCACAGGACGTGTGTAATGGGTCTCTTACTGCTCACTTGAGAGTGGGTGAAATACGTTCAGTTTCCCTAGGCTGCACGGGGGTTATTGGCTCCTGCTGCGTGCACCGAGAATGTACACCAGTGAGCAAGCACCAGCTTACCTTGCAACACTTCATCACACGCTACTGGTTACGCCATAAGCCAGCCATGTGCATATGCAGTCTCTGGATTGCTAGAAGGAAAATAAAACGCTTTATTGCTTTATGATTGCTGGCTCGAGAAACACTGTATTTTCGAGTACATAGAAGACTCTAGTTCTATGACAACACTGACTAGCTGACACCTTTCTTACTAGCATGTGACTTAATTAAGAATATGGTTTAGGACTCGTGCCAGTCCGTGTAACTCAGTGAATCGATGCATATTTAATGAATGAAGAACAGTTCAATAGTATAAATTATTATTATTTTTTAAACAAACAGCTTTACTAGTGTTAATATTAAAGGTTATTGCGTAACATTGTAAACATAAGGGGCGAGTGTTTTCAGATTAAACGTATGATGCGCATTTCTACATTGAATTTTGCATTTTTCCTTAGTACTGGAATGTTTATGGCAAAATTTAAATAGGCCCCAGCTCTAGATTTATGTGTCTCACTACAGACACTTGGAACGTTGGTAATAGTCGATATAATACTTTCATCCTCCACAGAATTTTTTTTGTGTTTTAGCTCCCCACAAATGTATATGTGAAAGTAAATCGACTGAATACCGCACGGCCTACTCAAGCAGTTAAGGCAGCAATGAAAGAATTATCTGTTGTGTTGCGTCTATCTGAAACAGCTAGACTGGGAGAGTTTTTCTCTCCCACTAATAACCTCTGTAGAATATTTGGTTGGGAACGATATGCCATGAACGCATAGGCCTTCAGCCACTGCGGCACCTATTCAATTCCAGGAAGATCCTAGGAGGTATTTTCACACATTGAATGTGCGTTGTCGACGGTTTATTGGGGGGGGGGGGGAGAAGTGTGGAGGTTTCTCAGTGTACTCCTGCTTCTAAAAAAATGCATTCTATCGTTTTGTCCATTGTGGAAGTTTTCATTGCAAGTCGTGATTTCGGAAACGATGGCCACAAACCGCCCACAAATATCACTTTGATGGGTGTTAACCTCGCCCTGAGATATGTAACCACGCTCCTCTCTACATTATACAGGATGTATCCTGGGTGATGTTACTAAGTTTCAGAGATGATGGAGAAGGGGATCAGCGCCCATTTGAGATACAATCTAAGAAATTGGTAGAAAATAAACCACACCAGTATATACGTATAAATAGTGAGAAAGGGCGGGTGGTAAAGTTTTTTTTCCCATAAATCCACGGTAGAGTTCCTTCATTTGCTTAGGAAACAATCAAATGGAAAGGGACGTTACCCACAATGTATTGAAGTAGTGCTAAGCATTTCTATATTTGCATCCTGATAAATGGTAGTACTTCTTTACACTGCAATATGTTAAGAACTTCCACTAAAGTTTAAGAGGTTTACTAGAATTTTTTTTTTACTATGTTGGGAACCCCGGTCCGGAAATGCCTTCGTCAAACGTTAGAACCAAAACGGTATTGGGATGTCTATTACAATGTGGCCCGTGGCAGAGGTCGCAAAGTGGCATTCGTACCAGAGGCTCCGGGTTCGAATACAGCGTAAGCTGGACAGGTGTATGTGTAGAATTTAAATTTGAGTTTAGGAAAGTGTGTCAGCCGTTCTCCGATTAGCCTCCGGGGTGAAAAGGCGTGACGTCGAAAAGGATATACCGAACAAAATTAGAATTACAATCTTTACGGAAACAATTTTTGTTTACAAATTAACTTACGACTTTCACCGACAGAGTAAACAGAAAACAATTTACATGTTGTGCTTACTAATCCCGCTTTCATGGTTTCTAGCAAAATTAAGGACAAGGTAACAGAGACATACGTAGGCCAGTATATAGTTTATTTATAAATTATGTACACACATACACACCCTTGTTGGCCTTAGAAATTTGAACACGTATCAGCCCAACCGCATAAATAAGGGAATGTGCTGTGTTAAGGACACGACTGTGGGTTTGATGTGTATACGCTTATGTTAGCGGCAATATTTTCTTTGACATATGGAAATGAAATGAAAGTTACAAAACGTACACTTGACTTTCATGGCTTACGTCGACTGATCTAGAGGAGGAAGTGATATCAATAGTGTATGGATGGGTCTCCGGGCGCAACGGTATCCGGAATAGGATCCATGATCCGTCCACTATCTTTGTAGGCGCGGCCATGTTGATCGGTTCAGTCCGCCATATTGGTATGCGTCACAGTCAGGGCTCAATACCATGTTGGATGTTCTTTCCCCATTATCCCTAGAAATTATTTTTAGTAAAATATATTATTTTTATAAAAAATATTTTAGTAAAAAATTATAAAGACAATAAAAAGTTTAACTTCCACCAGTGCCCATCCTCTAACCTCCACACCCCTCACCACTCCTAACCCCATAATTACGGGCTGATTTTTAAATATGTATTCACGCCAAAAAGATTAATATGCTGCAGATGTCTACGGACTCGATACATCCCAGTTTCTTGTCACTGTGTTGCAAGAAATCGTACAGTATACGGACATATAAACTATCCCAAGTGTTCCCTCCCGGTTTCTGTGTGATCATTGAATGTTGGGATTGTACACAGAAGTGGTTAGTACAGGCTGTTCACGGTAAATTGAGCGCTTTTGAAAGCCCGGCTTAAGATCTACTTGTGTGCACGTTGTGTGTTCTTCCGCCATATATAACATTAACACTGCCTTGGGCCTCATCAATTTGTTTATGCGTCAGTAAAGTAAAACTGTGAAAATTTTGTTTTCCAAATCTGCTAATTCTTACACTTAGACGAATCAAAAACAAAACCGAAAGTGAAAGAAGTAATAAGTTTTTACAAATGTTCACCTAAATTTTAATTCGATGTTAAAACACGGAACTAATTCCCCTCCGTCGTTAGTAACTTTGCAGGGTGTCTGCCATTCACTGCCGCCGTTAAAATTCAAGCAGGTAGGCTGTTTACAGTGAAGCGAGCACTTTTAAAGGCCTGGTTGGTTTTTTCTTTTAGCCAATTTATACCCTTCCACTACTTGTTAAAGTAAACACAGCTACGTGAGCAATAAACACACTGTAACCAAAACCAAAAGTCCACGACCACAATTAAAAGTATTTATTGATTATTATATCTGATGATACTGCCTCAAAAAAGTACTTACTTTACAGTGGACAGCCTATAGGAGCAGTGACTTTTTCCCTAGAATGATGTCAAAAGTGTTCACTTTATCGTGAACAGCCTTTATGTGGTAGGCCTATACCATCCGGTAGCATATCGCACCTCCAAGAACAAAGTGGCGTAAGTCAAATTATTGGCTTTTTTTAACTCTATTATATCCAAAATTGTGAGAAAATGCCTACATTCACGGTAAACTAATAGGCCCTAATGTATACGTTTCATATATAAATAGTTATTATTGGTCATAGATACACTTAATATGCGTTTCTCTAACAACAACGGCATTCTAGTTAAGGCTCGGCCTAACCCCTTCTGCAGAAATTCTTAGTTTTCGTGTCATAATTTCGGATTCGTAGTAATGACTGATAGTGTACGATTATTGCAAATTTACATTTTCCGAGTTGTTTAATATTTGTTTGCGTAATTTTAAATTAAGTGTTTTCTGCTTGTTGTAGAAAGTCAGGAACATATTTATACTTTATCAATAAGTTCCTGTCTTTTTGTGAGCAGGAAATAATACACATTGAAAATCAGATACAAAAGTTTTGAATAACTAGTAAATTGTAAATTTTTTATGATTAAACATTTCCAATGATACATCCGTGAAGGCGAAGGCGAGCCTTGAGACAGTGTTTGACTGGGGTGCTGATACAACGTGCGAAATACAGCTGTTGCCTCTGATGGGAAGCGCATCGTGTAACTATAGGCTTTCAGGGTAAAGTGAGCATTTTTGAAAACCCACTCATTTGAAACAATAGTCAATAAATATAGCTTATTTTAGCCTTAGAAGTTAACTTCCGGGTGCGGTGGCATAAACACACTGTGTTTGTTACTTACACGGCAGTAATTATTTTAAAATGTGGTTATAGGGTAAAAAAAGGTTGAAAGGAAGAAGTGACTAGGGCTTCAGAAGTGCTCACTCTACCGTGAACAGCCTATATCTAGACGACACGGGATATGTCTCCCAGTCCCCTGGAGCGAGCGAGGTGTCTCAGTCGCAAGAGGCAAGGAAGGAAGTGCGTGTTTGTGTGCGTGTGTGTTTGCCGTGCCTGGGAGCCGTGCGGGAAGTACAGCAAAATAAAGATTTTGTTATGAGAGATATGAAGGGTTGGTTGGTCTTGGGGGGCGGCGGGATGAGGGAAGGAGGTCCTCAATTCCTGCCGCCAGCCCTCCTCGCTGCTGTAACAGGATAACATGTCTGTAGGAGGTAATGGAGTGAAGCTTGAGTAGATGAAACATGGGCCTTGTGGCTGCCGTGCAACCTGGCCTGCGGGCGAGAGTGGGCCAAGTGCCAGCCCTGGTTGGTTGCCTGGAATATAGGCTATTAGTACCATACAAACACCAAACAACACTTGGCAAGAACAACTTACGAGCATATTATTTTGGCTGTCCTTAGCCGTTAACTTCATAAATTAAATTAAAATATCGGAGCTTTTTTTACTAACGTCACGTGAAATTATTATTTACTGTGATTTTTATTTTAAAGAAGGAACACTTTAAAAAAAACCTACGAAAATGTAAAAAAAAAAAAAAAAAAACGCACGGAGTGTTACGAGACGCCTGGGGTGTAACCGACTCCGTGAAGGATGGAGGTGTTTGTAAATAAATAAATTAATTAAATTTACTTATGTAATTGTTACCATGTTATAAAAATTGCACATGGATATTATTTACAGCATTACCTATACTGCATATATTTTCTGTTAGCACTTCCTCCTACTGGTGAGCGCAATGTTAAAGGCCAATTCCTCCTAATTAAATTCCTAACCACTGTATTTATACTAGCTACAGTCACTTAATCCTCACTTAATAGTTGTACATGTACGATCAAAATGTCATTTTTTTTTCAAATGTCTGCCACTCACACATCAAGCCCCGCTTCCCCACAGTCAAGTCGATTAGTCTCACTTTCTACTTTCCCTGTGCTTGCAGACTAGACTTACTGGTCCCTGCATTGTCGTCCATAGCTCCGAAGTTACCACACACCTGGCGCCAATGGCCTTACAAGACTCCAGACTCTCGACACAAAGGCATGGCTTATAAAGAGATGAGTTGCCCTGGCCCAGAAGGTTCTCATCGCCTCGCCTCGAAATTCATGCGACGACTACCCAAGACATTCTCTCTTCCTAGGCTGGAGTGGCATCAGTCCCGATAGCTTTATCGCGCACGTGTTAGTGTTACCTCGAGCGGTTTATTATTCTGCCTTCTCTACTCCAGTCGCTGGCGATGTAAAAGCGCATCAGAAGGGAAAATGGGAAGGGCAATAAGACCACATGGCCAAATGTTACACTAGGTGGTGGAGGTATCTTCGGAACTGAAGGGGATGGCCCTGAACTTTGGAGTCGGACAACGTGGTTGTGGTGGCCTTTGGTAACGACAGACTAATCAAGGAGGGGGACATAATGAGGTGAACGTCAAGCATCGTGGAATTTGCCTATAGCACTGGGGCTTGTAGTGGATGCCCTGGCCAACCCCATTGACGGCAAAGGCCCGCTGAACGAATATATCGCAAATAATCAGGTTTTGTATACACTGTTCACGGTTATTCGATCACTTTTGAAATCAACGTTCGAAAAATGTCACTACCCTTGCCAGCATATATTTTAACGGGCACGCTGTAATGCGCCTGATAAAGTTGGTAACGACGTAGCGAAAGCAGTTCCATATTCTAAAATTTGGGGTAAACATTTGTGAATAATGAAATTATTTCTTTACTTTCTGATTTTTATGCATCTGAGTGTAATTCCAGTGTTCCGCCTCACTGACGCATGAATTAGTATAGAAGGCCCATGGTAATTTTACTTTGCATATGGTGGAGAAATACATAATGTGCACAGCAGCAGATCTGAAACAGTGCTTTGAAAAGTCCTCAGTTTATTGCGAATATGCTGTAACAACCTATTTGTGTTTTGAAATACGAGGGCTGATTCATAAGTCATGGCAACTATTGTTTATCCTCCTAAAATGATCTGACACAGAAAATGTATTATGTACAGTTGAAAGGGTACAACAAGTAAGTTTTAAAGGTGACACCATATGGGGTATGGATGCAGGAATTTCCGGCAAGGAACAAAGACAAACATGGCTGCTTGAAATCACAGTTTAATTGATTTCTTCTCGTACATCTTGTATAAACGTATTCGAACGGGTACGTATCGTACGTTGACGACCTGCTTACATTCTTCTAAGTAGTCTCCGAGGTTATCCACCGTTCGTTGCCAGCGATGAGGAAGACGGGAAATACCATCCGCTGCATGAGATCCGTCAATGTGCGCTACCTCTCGTCGAATGTGACGACGTCTAGTTTGTTGGCAAAGCGTTTACCACGCAATAGCCTCTTCACTATGGGAATAAGATCGTAGTCACATGGACTAAGATCGGGTGAATATGAAGGATGTGATAATACTTCCCATCCACAACACTGTAAGCAACCTGTAACGCTACCAGCTGAATGAGGTGTATAGCGTTGCCCAACAGTGCATGACGTTTCTCTCGAACTGCATGACGAAGATGGTACCACATAAATGAGAGGTAAGTAGTTTATAAACGGACAGTTCATCGGCACCCGGTGTCCTGGCATGATGCTGCGGTGCCACGACAGCCATCTTGAATAATGTCACGCATCCGAATTTTCCTTTTTCCCCTACGAATTTCCCTTTTTTCCCCCTCCAAATTTCCCTCCTGCTCTTAGCGGCCATTTTGAATTCCCAACTTCATGCTTTTACATTCCTACCGAATGACCCAACTTCCAGCTCTCGCATTCCAGTTTTCTCCAGGTGTTCCTGATCACTTGAATATTCCTTCCTACTGAAAGTGTGTACTTCACGCTCTCTCATTCCTTCCTACCGAATGCGTTTTCACATCATGCTCTTGCATTCCGACACTTTTTACGGCAATGATGCCAGCCTAATTCTTATTCCTACCTCTCGCCACTACAGCATGCCCGTTCATTCCGAACCTTGCCCCTGCCAGGATGCCGATCTAAGGCCCCTTCCTACCTCTCACCACTATATCATGCTCTCGCATTCCATCCTACCGAATGGGTTCACATCATGCTCTTGCATCTTCCCTGCAGAGGCATGCTATCAACGAGGCTTATAGTTCTTGTGGTGGCTGCCAGGAGCACTGGGAATTATTTTTAGGATTTTAGGAACTCAAAAATACAGGAGGTACGAGATTTCGATCCGACCACCTTTGGGTCGCCAGTCCGATGCGCTAATCGTACGACCGCCATTGCATGTGGAGTATTAGGAAATGAAATAGCATATATACGTGCTTCGACCTACGCGCTCATCAGACAATTAACTAGCTATCGTGAAAAGGATCGTCATTGCAACCATATGAGAAGAAATACTCTCATCGGCTTACACACTCTCCAGACAACAGACTCATTGGATAAAAGGCACTGCATGCGTGAACATGCACGATTCTTATATGTGTAATATGTATATAAACAATTTCATGTAAAAAATAGGGTCATTCTAACATTCAGAAAAAAATATATATCGTGAACTACCACTCGTGTGGGGGAAATAATTCGTTCTGTAACAACTAACCTTAGGTTAAAATCACTAATTATACTCACACCGCCTCGTCAGCAGCAGGGTTCAACTACTTAATTACCTTGTCGAACGCTCCTTGCCAATCGCGGAGAACAAAGACACTCAACCCTTGATAATTACACTCGCGCGGAGTATTTGTAACTATTAACCATTTCCGATGTCCGGAAAATGGACTCGGCATCGATCTACCGACAAGCGTCGACCATGATCGTGTGTCGACTAGGGCAGCCCGGTGTTTCCACTAATCCACTACTGTTGGAAAATATCGATTTATTGGTGTGTGAATATTATCAACAATATAAATATTATCTGTGTTATCAATATAAAGGAAAAATGTGATGTGTATGTAATCAATGCTGCTGATATCTACATACACAGTATCCTGTTGATTACGATGTTACTGTAATTATTGTCTACAGAAAATTGTTTTCCTCATTTTAAGTAACGTTTGTTATCTTAAATTATATATCGATATCACTGATAGTTGATATATAATCGGTATTATTAGTAACTTGAATAATGTCGACATTTACAATAATATCCGGATCATATTGCTGTACAAATATTATCAAAGGTAACACTATTATAGGTAACTCGAAAATATCGCGTCTCTGATAGGCTTAAAATCGATATCAATAAATATGATATCGAACAACCCTAATGGCGACTTGTCACATAACATCGGCACATACAGAAGGAAAACTGCAGTGTGAGCCCCGAACGTCTTGCGCACGAGCCAAGAAAATGGTTCTTCTTGCCAGTAGTATGTCGGAACTTTTCGCCAGTCAGTATCCAGGAGAAGGAACTGCCAGGGACCAGCCCGACAAAAAAGCAACCTTCCACAGCACGATGTTATCATGGCTTTATGAGGTCTTAACTCGACGGCCTGTCTGAACGCGCCATCTCACATAGAAGAGTAATCAGGCAAGCGGGTATAGTCTGCTCGAGGTATGTTCACACTTTTTGAATTAAACCTTTGAGAAAACACCCCATGTATGGGGGTTTTGTTATATCATATATATATATATATCGCATGTATTACAAGCGTTTTATACTTGTATTTATAGGCAATTCACGGTAAAGTGAGCACTTCTGAAAGCCCTCTCTTTTGGATTAATAGAGAATAAATATATTTTTCTTTTGCCTTATACGTCCACTTCCGAGTGTGGTGGAATATGCACACTGTGGTTATTACTTATATAGGGATATTTATTTGCAAATGTTGGTAAAGGATAAAAAATGGCTGAATCTAAAAAGTAACTAGGACCTCAAAAATGCTCACTTTACCATGAACAGCCTATACATGGAAGTGCTATATTTTTGGTAAATTAAATGAACTTTTACATGTATCTTAAAAATATTATAAATGCGAAGGTTTGTATGTTTATTTGTTACTCATTTACGTCGTAAAGGCTCGACGAATTGGGATGAAATTTGGTACAGGGGTAGATTATATTCTGGATTAACACACAAGGTACTTTTCGTCCCGGAAAAACGGACAGTTTATTAGGGAATACATAAAATATGCCACCAACCATTTGAGTAGGCGCTGGCTGGTGGTCTGTTTTTTTATATTCCTTAAGGAAATGTTTACTTTTCCGGGATAAAAAGTACGCTATGTGCTGATCCAAAATATTACAGCAATAAAGAAGAACCATTAAGATAGAGCACTTGGTCATTATAATTAAGGTTGGAATTTTGCATGCTAGTGGAGCCGTAGGTAACTGCTAGTTTTATATATAAATTACAATATTTCATTAATAACTAATATGAATAAATACAGAAAATATGTGCCGTGATAATAAATAGTTCTTATGCGAAATATTATTACACTGAGTTGCGCACGAATGCGGTACGTTGGCAGTCTGGTGCAATTTTATAAGTTCTGTTTGATTGGGGATATCTCGGAAGTAGAACTTTATCAGGGCTTCAGAGAAGTTCGAAGTAACAGTGAATGGACTATACCATATTGCTATGCGCTCATTGCTTTGCATTGCTTCGCTTGTCGCGTTCCACGCGAACGAGCTGTTATGGACAATGACTAATGCTTAGAGACATGCAAAATTCGCGTTATTATTCGGCACCAACCTGAACTTCACAGTACTGTCTGTACTGAAGCCGGCGTCGTTTCTCAATTGGCTGCCGCATATATGTGAAGCCTCGCCCCATATAACTGAACTGCACGTGATTGGGACATACAGTTGTGAAGTGTTCGCTCATTGGAACACAGTTACCTATGGCGTGTCAGATTAAGTATGATACAATGACAAACGTATTGCAAAGGTACACGTGTTTAAAGTTTAACTTGTCGCCGAATAATAACGCGAAATTGGAAGGTCTCTACTCATGGTCATGTTCACACAACATAGGTTTTGGGGGCATAGCTGAATGACAAGATGATGGTAGAGCTATTACTGATACCGAGGGGGTTTATCTTATGTTATGGGAGATACAAATCAACAAGGCACTTACAATGACATGTTACTGAAATATTATTTATTCGGGGGAGCACTATTGACTGATATATCATATTAAATTACATTATTATGTTTAACTCGTGCCACTATTGGCAATGCCTAAATAGGACAGTCCCCACCTCAAACATGATGCCGGAGGATGCATCTAGTGATCGGTTGACGGCGGTCGGACATACCCATTCTGTGATCTTCTAAGTCTCTCCTTTCAACGAAAAACAATAGATTCTTTGCAACTGTCGACTCAGACCACCGCCCGGTATTCTAAGCTTAAAACGAAGGTCGAGTGACGTCACAGATGGAGTCGGAATGTCTCAACTGCTCACAAGCAGTAGGCAGGCTAGAGCTTCTTAGTTAAACCATTATGGCGGGCGTTGGTATTAAATGTGGCCACGTATTTCAATGGTGCAGAAATAAATATCGTGTAGTATAAAGTCAGTGCAGCACATGCTTGTGTTGTATGTAGTTATAATTCTCCTACACATACATTTACGATACGAATAAGCATGTACAGATTAGTTATAACCATTACAAACTTGCTTCACACGCTTCCGTCCTTCTTAATCATTGTGCACAACATGATACAGACTATTTTACTTGTGGGATATCATTACAAGCGCGTAAATGTACGAATACTCAATTGTAAATATTTATTCAATAAACTAATCTTATATTAACTTAAATAAACATGTATTCATTCTTAAGTAACATGTGTTCGGTGGTCAAGTGGCCCTGCCTCCATAGCTCAGGGGTAGGATGGCCGACCTGAAGTCGAAGGGTCCCGGGTTCGCACCCCGGTCCCCTCGCGGCAGACTCTCGGCTCGCTCGTCGCGCTGGGAATTTGTCAGCAAGTCGGTCTCACTAGAGCTTCGTCAATGTCAAAAGTCATACAAAGTCAAATGATGGAAAAGGGGTAAGAAAGGGGGGAAGGGGGGTTAATTTAAGTGCTTTGTAACACAAGCGTCTCCATGGTTTGAGATCGAAACTTCCCCTCCCCCAAAACCCCATCATCGTTTTCGCGTAATTTTTTTGTTTCAATATTTGAAATACAGTTATGTTTTTTTTCCGAATTTCTTTCTCCTAGCTATTAATATTGAACGCTTTCCATGTAAGCACCCCAAAAATATAAAAACGTGTTTTCCTCCATAAAATAATAATTTGAAAAGCAGCATAAGTGCTGCGTTCTGTATTTTTTTCAAAGCAAACATCAGATATGACAAAAAAATTGCCAGTTGTGTAGAGGCCTCGAAGTGAGATAACGGTCTAGGTATTGGATTATTAAAAACATAAATAAGTGTGTATAAATATAAAAATATTTTACGGGAACTGACAAATTAATAAAAAAAAATTTACTGATACTGATATGATACCAATATTGATACTTTTCTTCTGATGCCGTTATCGAAGTGAGTATCTATACCATTCTTTCGATCCCAGTATCGATACTTTAATGGTATCACAACGTCTCCACCAGCCGCACGACACGGCAAAATGGTGGGACGCCATTCGCCAATAAGCGCCTTGGTAACCTACTCGTTAGCCGACAGCATGCAGTAACCAGTCAGGCGTAAGCACGTTCCCAGAGCTTCGCGCAACACATCAAAAGCACCATCATACAATTTCGGGCCTATGTACTTATCTACTCTGTAGCACTGACGTCAGAGGTGTCTACAAGAAGGAGACGGGCGTGACAATGCAGATTAAGTAATTTTTTGATAATTTTTTTAAAAATCACAGAACTTTTTTTTTTTAAAGTTAATATTTCTATAATACTAAAGAATAAAAAATACTAAAATACTCAAAAGATTGTTTCTGTAGCATTTATTATTATTTATTTAGTCAAAAAATATGCCTACATCTACATCTCACAACGTCAAAATTAATACTACAAAGTTAGTTTAGAACTAATGCAGACAATATCAACATGGTGGTAATACCTGTAGTAAGACAGGGTCAAATTTCATTCAATGGGTGGGGTTGGGCGGTTTGATGGGGTACGGGTGAGTCATATAGTTTGAAGGGTAGGCGCCCCTGCTGACGTCACTTCTTTCGTCGAAGAAGTGGCGTGCTGCGAAGAAAAAAAATGTTAGAGCAAGGGTGCAGGCTGCCTCGTATTGTACGTGATCTCTCCCTCACAGCTGAGGCTCACCCTTCTTGGACGAGCTCCCCCCCCCCCCCCCCCCCGCGGGTCGTAATTAGCAGACAGTTGCCCTCGAAAAATATCCTGCCCATCACTCCGATGAGTACGGCAGAGGGCGCGGAACCCGAAACCCGACGATCCGGCCATTTGCAGCCGCAGCGCCGGCCGGGCCGGGCGATCTCTGGAGGGACTGTTATTAATGCGACGTAATCATAAAGTGGAGTGAAAACAAAGCGAATAATCCAGTAATGGAGAGCGAGGGGACCGGGTTTGCTAATCCTGGCCCCTAGCATTCCGTCTCTATCTATCACGTACTCCCTCTTCCTCTAACCTCCCTCCCCCCAACCCCCGAACATTACTCCTCATCCCACGCGTCCGGCGGTTTTTATCTCCTTCGAATTTGCGCAACCATTTCCCGCCATAATTATCTTCTCTGTTCGTTCCCATCGGCATTTTAACAATATGGTTGACGGGATGGTCAATGTTTTGTTTTTCCACCCGCAAATCGTTAATTCCGAGGTTCGTATTACTGCTGAAGGGGTCTGAGCACGCGGGGTGTGCAAAAAAAACGACTTTAACGAACCGTGTTCGTTATCGCGGAGAAACGAAAATAAGGCGATTAATAAACTTCGTGCCCATTACCGTGATGCGCGCATCTCGTGAAATGCCACGCTAGTAATTGAAATAATTTTTGATGGCGCTAATTACAGGAATTCTATGGATATGCGTAAAGAACTTAACGAGCTTATCCCGTTTGTATGAACCTCGTCACGTCATGCAGTTAAACTAATGGAGTTAGACTTACGTTTATCTTGTGCACATTCGTGTGTGCGTCTGCTGTGATGGATGTGTCGGCGATGCAACTGCAGCCGAAATGAGAAGTTCAGGTCCATCCCGTGCGAGGTGGCGCAGTGATAACACACTGGACTCGCATTCAGGAGGACCCGGGTTCGATTTCTGTTATTCATGGTTTTCCGAAATCTCTTCAGGAGAATACTGGGCTGGATCCCTAACAAAGGCAATGGCCGATTCCTCCCCCAGTCCCTCTTCCCTGTGCAATTTGCACCGTCTCTAATGACCTCCCTGTCGATGAGATGTTAAGCCCAACTACCTACCTATCTAGGTTCCATCTTTGGTAATGGTCATCATAGCTAAGGTGCCTTATTGAATAAATGAATGAACGAATATGTGATTGAATAGTTGGGAAGGAATATATTTAAGTTATTGTGTGATTAAAAACTGGATCTGTAAATTTAATCAACTATTGCAGTGTGTGAGTGTAAGAGTATTTTACAGGCGCTGGCGCCTTTCTCCTTGCAATCTTACAACCAACTCGGGTGAGCGACGCCCTATAGGGTACGTACAGGGAAAGAAAACATACCAATTTCCTAATTTGTAGCTTTTAAACACCCGAAAATATACGAAGCAAGATACATAAAAGCAATGAACCCTTGATAATTTAAAACAGGAAAACACTAAAAAATAATACAAGGGACGTGAGAATTCATACCATTAGTATTAATGCAAACAAAAAAATCTACTGACGATGCTACATTAACATAACACATTTTAACTTAGAAAAGTTATGTTCATTGAATGAAGTCTAACGAAGTTGCAAATGAAATATATTGATATTGCTGTGGAAATTAATATTAAATATCAATATGAATTTAGAGTTTGCGCAATTGAACTGAAACGAAGTCAGGTAAATTAAAGTATTAAAATAAATTTGACTATTATTTCTCTTTTGTGAACCATATTAAATTTCAAATTATGTGACCATAATTACTGATACTGGAGTTTCTGGCTTCAATAAACAAAATTATCAGAGTCTCAAATTAAGATGCTGGAAATCATTACACCTCGGCTAGCGTGCATAATATAATTAAAAATCTCACACCTCTAGAAAGTCCTAGGCAGTTACAACAGTAACACCTCCAAATAAAATTAATGGTAATACGTTCCACAAATGATTTAATTCTTGATAAAAACATAAAAACTCATTAATGTATGATGACAATATTAGCATAAGTCTTTAGGAATACTCATCCTTCCGAAGTGGAGTCGGCAAGCGTCGGTTGAATAAAATGGGAACTGACAGAACAATAAAAAATAAAAAAATTTACTGGTACTGATATGATACCGATATTGATACTTTTCTTGTGAAAATCTACTGAAAATCTAACGCTTGTGTTTCAGGACTCTTGCTTGTCAGCCACATTTATAGAATTATGAGGCACCTCTCAGCGCCTCTTCTCAGCGCTAGGCAGTTTTGGCAAAATTTACTGAAAAATCGCCGTACAAAATGACGGTGGACTGGATCCATCATGTCTGATTTGAGAGTCCCGGGGTTCACACACGAAGACAATGACCCGGAAAAATATCTAAGATAACATCATATCTTCTTATCACAAACTTAGATAAAAAAAAATAGTAAAAGTTCATTTCTCTGAATTGCAAAAAGAAACTTTTATACATACGTTTTAAAGAGACTGCTGCAAAGAGAAAATAAAATTACATTAACTTCTACCACTGAATATAAACTGCACTCTGTAGTACAATTACCATACTAATGCCTCGATACGCACGGCACAACCGCCCGGCACGACAGTTAAAACTAGACAGCCAATGAAATACAAGATAGATCTGACGTAAGCCCGACAATTCTGTCGTCCGACCAGCAGTTTTAGATTAGAAATGATTTCTATTCTTTGTCGTGAAGTGCGGCACGACGCACAGAGTGTACAACCTTGCAAAATGAAATTGTATGGTAAGCTTTCCCTACAGTGGGAAATACGTAGCTTAGAAGAAAACAAGTTATGAAAATTATTGTATTTAACTCTTAAAAGCAATAATTTTATCTTGGTATGCATTAGTTATAGAACTTTGTCACTATCATGTAGGCGTAGTTAATCAGCGCCTTCTAAATGGATCCGAAAAATTCTACTCGTCATGTCGCTTCAGTAAACTGTCTGGCTGTAAATTCGAGGAGTCACCTTGATAAAGGTCGCGGTTGCGGTTTCTGTCGTTTCGTACTGTGCTTGTTGGAGCTATGTGATTCCGGATTTACGGGGAAAAAAAATTAAAAATATATCTAAGAGAGGTTTTCCTAAGTATACATTTCTAATCAAACTAAATGAAACGTGATTAAACAAAACAAATATGATAAAATTAAAATAGACTAACTCAGTTCAGATGTAAACACAAATGATATTCTGCAAATGCAACTTTTCAAATTACGTATGTATGGCTTAGCGTCTTGTTAACAGTGAGGTCATTAGAGACGAAGCAAGTTGCTCGGAGAAGCAGGAACAAGGAAGAAATCGCTCATATGGCTTGTAGTACAGAACTACTGTATCCCAGTATTCGCCTCGTGGTGTGATTTCGAGAAACAATGGAAAAATCGAAATTAGGATGGCCAACATTTAAAATTTTTTGATGTTCAATATCAGGAAGTAACCTCCCCTGCCAGTGGCCCTTTTCGACTCGAAACCCAGAACGATACAAGAATGAGGAGGCCCTAATGCAAAGACTTGCATGTGCTGATAGTCGAAGATGGTGTCCTTTACACTTCGTCGGCACTTTACTTTCACAATTGTATGTTCGTGACACTGTCCACCACAGACAGATCTCTATGGGGGCAGAATAAGCCGTCAACAAAGACAGATAAGCACATCCACAGCCTAACTAAAGCCAGATCATGGTGACTGGAGAACACCTTATGTAAATATGCGCAAGTATAAAGTGTACTTTAAAAAACGTCATTGAGAAAGATGAAATTTCGGAGTCTGAACTTAGAGTAATCACTTTATTGGCTGTTTGTTATTGGTTGCTCTTCCATTCTGCACTGTAAAATAGCACTGGGTCTGCGTCTGAGTTGTCGAAGGGTCACACCGTAACTCGTCTTGTTATTGGTGTCGGCGAGGACTGCGGGCATTGCAGATTACAGTCCCCGTCACTTCAGACCACAGTCTACATAGTGACTTGATGTGCATACAGTATTGTTATGCCCGGACTCCATCACTGGAGGAGGGTGCCATGCTATAGGCTGTTCACGGTAAAATTAGCACTTTTGAAACCCCTGCTTAAGATCTATATGTATGCGCGTTATGTATGCTTCCGCCTTATGTAAAATTTACATTGCCGTGGGCCTCCTCACTTATTCATGCGTCGGTCAAGCACAACTGTGAAATTATTAGTAAAGAAAATATATTTTAGAAATCTGCTCATTGTTACTCTTCGATGCATCAAAAAATACACAAAGCGAAATAAATAATTTAAGATGTCAAAAATTGTTAGTCAGTACTTTTTATTCGACGTTAAGTTATGGAACTACTTCCCTTTAATAGTTACAAACTTTACTGGGCTCATGTCACTCAGTGCGCCCGTCAAAATTTATGCAGGCAGGCAGGGGCAGTAAATTTTCTCTAAGGACGTTGATTTTAAAAGTGCTCACTTTATCGTGAACAGCCTTTACCTGGATATACGCCGTCCCGGCGCTGTAGGGAGCGACACACCTCTACACCTCCCCCTTGCCCCTCCCCATAGGTGCACTTTCCACTACGGCCGCCCGGCGGCCGTGGGAATTACTGACAACCGACCTGGCTGACGTCACAGCCTCTCTTTCCCCTCCCGGTGAATCGATGACTCGGAGGGATGAGCAAGAATTGTCTGGTAATCGTTTACCTCGGCACAACCCAACGTGTAAAGGATTGTATGGCCTAAGATCGACATTATAAATACACCTTCAGCCAGTAAATGGGGAGACTTTGTAGTTGTTATTAAGCTTAAGTGCAGCAATCTGGCGATGTCTGGTGCAGCGAGGGACATCAGCGGATAGGACGGACATCAGCGGAGGATGCGAGAGATGGCAGATGATGGTGTGTGTGTGTGTGTATTTGAGTGTGTGTGTGAACGGACGAGAGAGCGTGGTACCCGACGAGTGGAAATAATTTAATACGCTTTGATACATTGTTTTTCTAACTGATTTTAGTCATTTGATTGCATTAATTTCTTAGAGATGGTTACAAATTGTATCGGTTAAATTGGTTAATTATAAATAGCATGTGATAGCTATTTATTGTGAGATATTACGTCCCGAGTATTTTCTTTGTTGTATTTGTAAATAAATTAGGAAATTATTACTAACAATTTAATTTAATTAAGTCCTTCCATCCCTTAAAGAACCTGACTAAGCACACTGACTTTGAGAAGTTGTAACAATATTTCTCAACTGTGTGGGAAGACTAGCGGTGATAATGAATTTCCTTGCGGATCGTTTACACGCACATTCAACTGCAACTACCCACCGCGTCCCATTTCCAGACTTAATTAATTCGTGATCTTCATTTACTTTGTTTCAAAAGTCGAGTTTGCTTGGTGTGTTGAATTTTATTCCATTCACAATCCATGCAAACGTACATGTTTCACTCATTTTGCCGACAAGAATTATATTGTTATCGTCATTTGTTAACTAAGAGAGAAAATAAAGCAATTAATTATTACTACATACGGTTTTAATCGAATTTTGAACAATATTTCTGAAATAAAATTTGTCTTGAAAATCGGAAAATGAAGAATGGCTTACATATCACATTTGAATAATGTAATAAGCTTATATATTCTTCTAGGCAGTGACAAATGTTCGTTTCATTTCAGAAGGAGTTGGTATCCAGCGTCTTCTCACCAATGTTTGACTCAAAATCTCGATGTCAAGAGCGGCCCAAATCTCCCTCCACTCTAATCGTCATTGTTCGTTAACTCTCGGAAATGATCGCGAGCACTCGCCCGTAAAATTTTCGAAACCTTGGAACTCGAGAAATGTAATCGTAAGCCGGTTTCCAGAATCACATCAAACGTCTTAAGCCTCGAGGGGAATCTCTAGTAGAAAATTTTGAACGCCTCAAGGTCACATCCGGCCTTAGAGAAGGATTGTGACACGGCGATGCAAAGTAGCGAAAACAAGCTCCGCGTGTGTTTTGTTTCCTCAGATTTTTAAGCGGTGGCTATAGGATTTTAATACATCAATCTGTTCAGTAAAGATGCTACATTGCCGGTATAGTTAAAACACTTTTTTTTACAGAAGAACAAATATCCTAAACAGAGGGCTACTTGCAGCGATTTTTGCTGACTTTTAAGCTTTTAAATGACCACATTTATGTCCAAATTTTGAATAGGCAACAAAATATCGACTTTCGTTTCTGTCCTGAAAATTGTTATGCAGTGAAATATTCCGCAGCTTTTTAAAAATTTGAATATACCTGTACAACTGCTTACAGCGAGGCCCATACAACATAAGGGGAATGGTGCACGGAAATCGTATATTTATACAATTTTTGTCACAATTTGTTTTACAGAGGATTTTTTGAAATTGTTGGTTATGCAAGACGTAAATAACAATTTCGAACATCCTATTAAATGGTTAAAAATTATCTGCGTTCGTTATTCTCGGAGCTCTGATTGAAGATAAGAAGAAAAAAATACTTTCTTTTCTTCCATCAGTGTTCCGAAAATAATGAAGGTAGTGAAACTCTAACAACGTAAAAAAAGTGTTGAGAATTATTATTTAAGACTTGTTGAGCCAAAAATTTCGATAAAACCTTTGCAAAACGATTTATATCGAAAATCGGGTAAATATGCGGTTTTCATGCGTCATTTTCCTTAGATGCATTACGACGTTTTCGTAATCCAGTCCTCAAACCTCTGCTAAGACCGAGAAGCTTCAAGTATCTCATGCATGCTGGTGAAAGCTAGGTACAGAATAATTTCCTTTTCAGTCCGTCGTCTCCCTTCTGTGGACCATACTCCTCGCGACTTACTCCAACGCCTGCGCAAATCCGACTTCATTTGATTTATTTTCCCGCAGAATCCGAGCTTTCTCGCAGGGGGGGGGGGGGGGATATCAAGTTTCGTCCGTACTCTTTGCGTGGACCAGCCACAGTACTGTGGAAATCTCGTTAGTCGCTCCCGTTCTTACGCCAACGAAACGACTCCCTACTGCCGCTTTTTGCCTCCTCTCCACGGACCTCGGTACAGACTACTTTCACTTCACCTAACACAATTATACATGTTCATTACGGTTACAGTTCCCAACTCAGTCGCTGAGCAGTCGTGGTGCAATTCGGTGGAGCTGTAACACACAATTTTCGAGCTATAATAATGAATAGTAATTAACTCGTAATTTTTATGTTTAACAAGTTCAATATTAATTTTCACGACATTAATTTTATTTTGTGACAAGATTTATTAATTTGTTTTCAAACAGAGTCTATAATATTTACTAGTTTTTGACAGTATTTTGTTTTGGTCGTATATTTATACGTCTTTATATTTTTACGTTGTGTATGTATACTTACGAGGACATATGAATATGAGTAGAATGATTTGGCCGACTTTGGGACAAGATAGTAGGGCGGTGGAGCCGGTGCTGTTAATTCTCTGTCATTCCGGTTCCCCGGTGGCCACATTGTCCACCATTTCTGATGTCTATAACCTTGACCTTTGACCCTGGCGACCATTAACCTCGAAAACCCAAAAAATTCCAAAAAATTCCAAATTAAAATGAAATATTTAAAAAAAATATTTAAAAAGTTTTACAAAATTATTAAAAAACATTTTTAAAATATTTAAAAATTAACTATTACAAATGTATAATCCAAATGTATTAGTAAAAATATATTTTAAAAACTTTCTTTTCCAGTGGTCTACCCCCCACCCCCCAGCTCCAAGCCCAGCACACGACTGACCCCCACCACCCCACCACCTCAAATTACTCACTTTGTTCGGCCAATTAGATGCATTCGATCCACCCCACCAATAATTCCCATTGGCTAATTTCTCGTGTGTTTTCGGAAACCTTCGTTCGACAAATTAGTCAGCAGGCCTCCAATGTTTCTCATTGGCTAATTACTCACTTCGTTCTAGCCCCTTCCAATATATTTAATTACGCCGCCAAATAATCCACCCTCTCCGATGATTCTCATTGGCTAACCACGTCATGCGACAATCTCTCTCATTGGCTAATTACTCATGCGTTTTCGAAAACCTTCGTTCCGACCTATAAGCGGCCTACTGTGGTATTCTTTTTCCTTAAACTCCTGTGGGATTGTGCATAATTGCAGAGTAATTCACAGTATTTTTCTAATTATTACTTATAATAGACGTAAAAAGCGTTCTGTTGGATTGCTGTCTCTTGACTTGTATGTAGACAGTTTTAAGTGACTAACACCGCATCGAACATGTTTAGCATTATTTTACGTCTAGAAGTCAATGTGCAACTCAGAAATGATGAGATGGAAGACAGCCTATTAAGTTTCATACTAGCATCCCGTAATAACATTGTAATGTAGGTTTTATCGTAACTTCATAAGACACGATAACACTAGTAGTCGAAGAAACAATTATTAAAAACTTAATTCTAAACTAAGCTACGTCAAAGTTTAGAAAATTCCTTCAAACAGTACCAAAATGTGTCTTTTTACAGCTACCTGTTATCATAAGTACTACCAAATGAAATTGTAATTATAAACATGAGACTACACAAAGGCCTCCCAGTTCTAAACAGTATTTTGTAGACAGATTCACGGACCTGGGGCACTGAACTTCAACCAGTAAAAGTTATTATTCGAGTATAGTTTCCACATCAAACTATTGCGATTTAAAAATATTGTCGGTACCAATAATACAGTTTAATTTAAACAAGGACTTGTGTCCAGTTCGGACTCGTATTCAACTCTGAACATCGATTATACTACGAAGAAGAATGACGTTGTATATAATCAGTAATGGTGTGTGTTTATGAATGTCTTGCATTAGGCATTATATGATTATAGACAGATGAAGGCCTCGTAGGAATTCAAACTTTCGGAACCAACAACATTTCGAGTTCCTCTCTCATACAAACCTAGTATTTGAGGGAAGCCCATTTGGCTTGCCAAACTGCAAATACTTGCAAATCTGCGATTTGGAGGATATCTAGGAAGAGTCTTTCAAATATAAATAACTTGTAGCTGTAAGCTGATATAGAGCTACATTGGTTCTATTTATTTCAGTGTAACGATAGCACATGCCTGTCCTCAAAACGGGACTCAAACCTACTAAGAGCGGCCACGGTGGTACAGCGGCTAGGGCGCTCGCTTCCCACCAAGGCTAACCGGGTTCGATTCCCGGCGGAGTAGCTTACGGATTTTCCCACGTAGGAATCGTACCGGGCGATGCAGCTGGCGGGGGAGTTTTCTCGGGGATTTCTTGTTTCCCCCGCCCTTGCATTCCGACGCTGCTCCATACCTGCCTCGCTTCACGGTCATCGGCTCCCAAGACCTCAATGTTAAGAGCCGCCCAAACCTTCTACTGTGTCCACTCGATCCTTCTCCCCTGTTGACGGTGCGTGAGCAACGAGACCGGCAATGGTCTGTTTTAAAGTAAAGCTTCCAAACTGCGCGGCTCGTACGTTTCATTACAACATTTAAAAATACATTGCGTCACCACGCTTTCCACCAACAGGTTCCATTTCCTTTTATTTCCAAATCCGCAGCGGTGTCAACTTGTCGAGGGCCCGTGTATATTTTATTTCAATTGTCGCACGAAACGAATGGGACAGCAGTAGACAGAATGAGGAGAGGTAACAGGGTAAATTAGGTGATGGGGGGGGGGGAGGAAGGGTGCGAGAGTAATGGCGAGGCGTAGAGGTGGTAGCAGAAGAGTGATTTGTTGGCAAAGTCGAACCGAAAAAAAAAAAAAGGTGAGGGGAGAGCGGGATTAACTTTGTTGGATAGGGAACTTTTAAACCAATTACGCCGACGGGGGGGTCGAGGCCACCCGAGGGCGGAGTATACACTCGGTGACGAAAACCTCGACTCCCATCTTCGCCTGGGACGGTCGGTCATATGATGGCGAGCCGATGGCCCTGCCGGAGAAGTGCTCGTTTTTGTTTTCCGATTATTGTTATTCTGTTTTGTTATGTCTTAACGTCTCGGCATTGTAGACGGCGCCATTTGCTCAGGAAATCAGGAACAGGGAAGTAATCGGCCAACTTTTCTGTCGCAGAATAATTAAGAACACAGAAATGAAACAGCAGCTTATATCGCGAACTCCGGCCGGTCACGCCACTAAGATGGCGGCACTGGCCGGAAAAATGGTGGAGTGCCGTTCGCCAATCAACGCCTGGTAAACTACTCGCCAGCCGGCAGCGCATAGCCAATGGAGAAGTTCTCGCATTTCATCTTTGCACTAGGGATTCTTCAGGAAACTAATTGACGAATATAGGTTTGTGACACTACAAATAAATTAGAGAAAATCTCACAAAACTCAAGTGTAGAATGTGTAAAACTAATGTTTAATTTTAACAGGCAAGTATTGCAGACTTGTAAAGGTTGTTCACGATAAAGTGAGCACTTATGAAATCTACCTTTGATAAATGTCACTGCCTGTGTCTGCATGTGTTTTAACGGGTACATTGACTGCTTTCCGCTCTCTAAAGTTAGCGGCGAAGGAGAGAAGGTAGTTATACTTCTTGAGACTGAAAAAAAAGTGTTAGAAAAATATTTGTCAATAGTCAAATTATTTGTTTTACTTTCTGTATTTTCAATGCATGTAAAAATATATGAATATGCAAAAATTTTAAAATATTTACTTTTCTGATGTTTTTCACAGTTTCACTCGACCGACGCTTGAGTGGGTAGGCCCATGGCAATGTTTATTTCACTCATGGCAGAAGTATACGGAATGTGCATGCAAGCAGATCTTCAGCAGGGTTTTCAAAAGTACTGACTTTACTGTGAGAATTCTTTCGTTTATTATACACACAGAGCTACACAAAATTTGTGTTGGTTTTCTCAAAAAATATGTTGCAAATATACACACTGTAAAAATAATGGTATAATTACCTGAGAAGTAAAAGGTAATATTCGCAAACTTGTGTGAGAAACATAATTTTCCTTACGGGTAAGGAAAATTACCGCACTCTGGAGTAAAATTCACGTACATAGTAGTGGAAAATCCCATACATGGATGGGAAAATTACTTTACGACGTGTAGATCTCCTCGTCCATTTGAAACCATTTGATACTTGCAGTTTATATATTTTTTTACCTTAAAAATAATTGTTAAGGTTTAGTCATACAAGCTGTCCAAAATGGCTATTTAGGCTATATGTAAGGTACAATTACCGCACTCTAGGGTAAAATTTACGTACATAGCGGTGGAAAATCCAATAAATGGATGGGAAAATTACCTTACGACGCAGAAATCTCTTCAACATTGTCTCAATAGCTAAGTGGGAGGACAGGTGGAAGAAACAGTCATTTAACAGACTAATATTCGCTGATGCTGTCACACTGTCATCGTGGTGTAATGGATATCGCATCGGTCTATCGTGTAAGAGGGCCATGGTATGCGCCGACCCGCCAACATGTGCCGAGGATTTTAGAGTTGATGTTTCGGTTTCTTTTCGTGAGAGGATATAGGTAATTAAAAATTAAAAGTACTAATACTCTGGGATATTTTTAAATATAATTTTATTACACAATATAGTTAATGTTCCCTTACTTGCATGGGATTTTTCCCCACCTTTGTCAGGTACTTTTTTGCGTGCGATTAGGGAATAGTACTTTACTTGTTATGTAAATTTACTCCACACTTAAGAGGTAATTTTACTTTACATGTAGAGGTAATTAGCTTATCTTGCATGTAAAGGAAATTTACCTCAAATTATTTTTACAGTGTAATATTTCAGCTGTAAAGTTACAAAAATATCTTTGCCAATTAGTTTAAAAAAAAATTGTGACAAGTACAGACATTTGTTTCTGTGTAACAGATCGGACACTGCCTATCAGTGAACGAGCGCGTTCACATCAAAGAGGCCACCACACCATGTGGCCTGCACCGAGGCGCCGTCACGGCCACTCGCCTGAAATGGTTTCGGGAAACCGTGAAGAACCGGAATCGGAATTGCTGGACTGGAAATCGAACTCGGACCTTCCAGAATAAGAGTCAGGTGTGTTACCACGCAGCCACGTCACTCGACCCGGCTTTTGTAGTTGCACCGCCTACTATGTCATGGAATATAGTATGTTCGCCGTTGTGATAGCGTGAACATGCCTTAATTCGACGTCTTGGCTGAACACGCCATCACTCATGAGCGGTATTCAGGACAGCCAGTTTCCCTAATAGGGACTCGCATTTTCCGAACCCCGGTAAACAGGAATCCCCTCTAACAGCCATGGTATCAAGCCATGTTGAGTTACGCCACCACGCCTATATGAGGGCAATGCAGAGTGGCGGCAGGTGTCTTTCTTCATGTAACGCCGGTCGAGATGGACATCACAAGAAGCCTGCGGTGCCGACCGCCGTCACTCCTTATGCTTCATCAGACTTCGGATACTTCTCAAGGCGGGACAATTGTAATATATATATACTAACGTGGCTGTCAATAAGGTAGTGGGTGCAGTTAACTTAACAATGTTCCCCCGACTTTATAGTATTTTATGTACTCCCCAGATGTGTTACTATACAAATGTGTCGGAATTCCCATTACACATTACGTTTTACATAGGAACTTATCTTCGGTAACGTACCGCTTCCCCGCAACAAATAAAACCCCAACACATTACATGTTGACCTCTCCCACGCCTGCAACATAGTGTATGTTGTTTATTTTCTGGGTCCACTTACAAGAAGGGCTCGATGTGACGACCAACGACGTCTGCACAAACACAGTACCTACGTACCATAATCTGGTAAACACGACCACCAATACCTGAACGTCCAAGATCTACCGCAGCCATAATCCGCGCCAGCAGGTCCTTCTCTGATTCCACAGGAGTCTCGTAAATCGCGCCCTTCATGTGGCCCCGCAGGAAGTAGTCTAGCGGAGTCAAGTCGGGTGAACGTGCAGGCCAAGCAATAGGGCCACCTCGACCTATCCACTGTTAGCCAAAACGACTCCGCTAAACTACTTCCTGTGGGGCCACATGAAGGGTTTTATTATTCAGACCTCTGTGGAAGCAAAGGAAGGACTGCTGGTGCGGGTTATGGCTGCGGTGGATTTTGGACATCCAGGTATTAATGATCGTGTGTACCAGAACATAGTACTTAGGTACTGTGTTTGTGTAAGACGTCGTTGGTCGTCACATCGATCCTATCTTGCAAGTGTACCCAGAAGAAAAACAACGTACAGTATGTTGCAGACGTGGGAGAGGTCAACATGTGATGTGGTGGTGTTTTGTTTGTCGCGGGGAAACGGTAAGTTTCCGCACATAAGTTCGTATGCAAAACGTAACCGTCTTGGTCCCCACTACAAGCCCTTACAATGTGTAATGGGAATTTTGACACAGTCTGTATATCCATCCTGTAGCTCATATTTATTTACCCCACATGCTACACATTCATGAGATACCCCATATTTAACAAGTAGTGCTTGACCACAAAATAAAAAAAGTATAACATCTCGCTATCTCTAAACATTTTTTATCAAACATTTGAAAAATCTTCCTGTATAATTATGATGTGTTTATTGTATCTCGTTGTTTCCTAAATACGTCATGTATCATGTACTTTTTATGCTTATGCTAGCATAAAAGTTTTTTTTTAACAGAACTTTCACTTATATTTTATGTATAAATTGCAACATTTCTCTAATAATTAATATGAATAAAAACAGAGAAAATAGGTGTGTTGGTAATTCATGATAAGAAATAGTTCTTCTGCAAAATATTATTAGAATGAGTGTGCACGGACGCTATCTAATGTCCTTTTGGTGTATTTTTCTATAATTGGTTAAGCTTCAGAAATTTTCGGACAGTAACTATGATTTTACTATTTTCGTTGCAGTGTAATACATACGTGGGGTGCTGAAGAGGCGAATATTTGGCGGAGGGTGAATATGAGCTCTTGGCTCTTTTACAGATTAAGTACTGTTCACATTTTTACAATAATATAAATAATGTAGCTTCGAGTAAATTGCGTACTGCAATCTGCTCTTCATCAGTTTGAACGATGTACTTGTTTAAGAGTAGGACCTACTGATTTACTACAATAGTAATTAAATTTTACGATAATATTAGTTTTAAATGTAGCCTAATTTGTAAACATGAACGCAGAATTTTGACGTGACAGCGTCTCACAACTCAGCCCCTAATGTTCAGAAAGTGAGCGTAACGAAATTGTGCTACCGGTTCCGTGGCAATTACTCGTCGAGAATGAGCAGTACGTTAAATGCAAATGCACGGCAGTATAGGTCGGTCCTTTGGCTTCATACTTCACACACAAACGTATCGTTCTGACGTCATCAGGCCGCGGTGGGAGCCGCACTGCGAACCTCTGATATCGAGCGGTTTAGTATGCTTAAGACCGCCGTAGCGACCGAACGGCTCATCCGATCGGAGAAATTCTGGTGTCTATTTGTGCGTAAAAAGAAAGAGTAACTAAAAACACAACCAAGAATCATAAATTATAAACGCACATAGTGACTTTATAACAAATAATCATTTTCTTTTTTAATCCTTAAGGGACCCGTCTACCTGACTCTTGAACTCCGTTGGAGAATGTTTTTGGTACAGGTTTTTCCACGACACTACGCTATTAAACGTAAGTCTAATGTGCTTATCTACGAAAAGAACACACACTTCAGACGAGGTCTGTTGAGTGCTTTCAAGACGTCAGGAGCATTAGGAAAACCATTTCAGAACACGCCAACACAATAAAAATCGGCTTTCTCAAAGCGCTGTATCTCAGAATATACGCGTCAGATAAATACAAAAATTGTACTCAAGAGCCTCGCATTGAACCTTCCTACATAATTTCCTCGAATAGAATAATAGGTTCACCGCTTGAAGTCCCATAGGAACACGCAATGCGCCGAGAACATTTGCACGTCAGTTCAGAACCTTGCACGTAGAGGCGATGACGCACTTAATGCGCGTGACAGCGTCGCTCTTACGGCTCCCGCGCTTCTCCATCTCAAATGCGGGACATGGTTCCAGGCAGGCGGGCTCCTTAACAGAGATGCTGTAGTGATGGACAAAATCGAATGAAAACAATTCGAATATTCGATTGTTGGAATATAGTCAAATTCTCAATTTTTGTATGTGATATTCGAATGAATATTCGGTTTGAAGTTTTCCTTCTCGACAACAGATGGCACTAGGTGTACTACAATATTTACGAAATTTTTTAAGGTAATCAGCAATTGACATTTAACTACAACGTTTTAAAATTTTCTTTTTTCGCTTTTTCTTTAAACACAGTTTATGTCAAGTATTCAACTTAAGAAAAGCAAAATTCCACCCAACGATCACTTTGTTAAATGATGAGTAATTCGCTTCATTCATGCAAATGTTCATTCGTTTCACTCGTAAAATGTTTATACATATCTCCACCAAGTGAATATTTCATTCGAAGATCAGGGAAGTGAATGGCAGATATTATAATAATTCGGGTTCTAAAAATATATTTTAGTAATTTTTTCCTTTAGTTTTGAAACTTTTCGTGAATTGCAAAGAACTTTTAACTCGTCAAATTACTTGAGAAAATGTATTTATCATTGAAACGACGCGAACAGATTGTGACTAGAAATAAAATAACGTAAAAACCCTTCTGTCTCATTTACAAAGTTTACGACAGCTCCGGAATACACATTAGGACGAAAATTGATCGCGAACTATAAATGTTGCCTTTTAGAAAATACAAATAGATATTATAACTTCTTATGAACTCGAGTGTCATAACTTCAGCCGAATACGCCATTAATTTACTCGCTTTATAAATGTACTTTTCAAACTGTTAAATTGGGGCAGCATTAACATTCATTCCTTCCGTTTAAGGCGCAATGACGCAAACGGAGAAGAAAACTGAATATTCGGTATCCGAATGATTGATTCGATTTCAGACGAGACTATTCGAATAAAAATCGGTTTCGAGAATAATTCTATTCGATTCGATTTTGCTCATCACTAAGATGCTGTTAGGAAATTACTCTTTTTTTTTTTTTTTTGCTTGCTCCCGTTAGATCTTCTGGGCGAGTTTAAGTTCTCTTATGAGCCGAGATTCTGCACAATTTACAACTGTAATGTCGACAGGAATTCACTTTTAATACAATTCACTGGATATTTTTAATTCATAGCAGTTATTTCTGGTTCTTTGGGCTATTTTCTCTGATTAGGAGCTCAGTATAATGGGGCATTTGGAAGGCATTCACCCACTTTCAGGAAAATCGCCGACATTCATCTCAAATAAGGAATGCAACGTTTGAAACATTACCTATTGCAAACTAGTTAAAGTCAATACTTAAATAGCTGTATTTCTTTGTGTACCAACATTTTTATAATGCGAAAATTATGTGCATTTTATGGAAAAGAAATAGTACAACTCGTGTACGTAATATCGCTAAGTTTGGAAGCATGGTATTTGTAAGTGGTTGTTCGTAAACTAATATCTAACACTTGTATGTCTTAGTCAGCCAAATTATACTTTCCAAAACTATTATTTATCTAGTTGTGGTCATATTTGTGCGTTGTGCTAACGGTTCTTCGTTCACCTCTCAGCTGCACAGTTTTGACGCGTGGACTTACGACAGATTTCGACTAGTATTTAAACATAACATCAAACTCCTGTTATCGCGGTCAAAAACTGTCAGAAACAATGCCTGTTAAGAGAAACAATTTCAAGCTGAACACTCTCGGGCAATAAGCCTGCCAAAATGTCTCGTGGGCTTAACGCCTTGTCATCTATACATCTTGTAAACTAAACGCCTTTAAGGATAAACACGCTTCAACACATCGGTGGTTAACGAATGTTTAGCTAAAAGTTTATTTCTCTTAAAGACTATTTGGCTAAACAAGAGTTGGGCTATATGACTGTTTGCCTGGAATAGTGTTAGACTAAATGACTATTTAGTTAAATGATAGTTGGTCAAAATTATTGTTTAACTAAACGACTGATTGGCTAAACGTTTACCAAATTTACAGCAAAAAGACTGTTAATTTAAAGGTTAGCTTGAAGAATGTTGGTCTAAACGAGAGTGCTTGGCTTAGTAACAGCGGAGTTGAGCTAAACGACTGTTGGGCTAAACGCCTTTTAGCCAAGACGTTTCGACTACTTTTCGCTGACGTACAGGTATATGTTTGTAAATTTGCCGCTTGTAAGACACGTCAATTTAATGAGGTGCCTTATAAGGTGATGCATGGATGACGTGAAAAAAAAATGTTAATGGCACCTAAGACTTCCGGAATTATAGAATAGTTTTCCGATTCTACACTACCCGGGGCAAACTGTTAAGTAAGTTTAATTATAAAGTATTGTTTCTAGTGCTCTTTTTTTGCTATTTAAAAAATCGGGTAATCAGGAATCACATATGTATATTTTTATTGCAGTTTTATCTCCGTTTGTGTCTATTTCGTGAAAATAAATATTTATAAAATGAGATTACACTGCACTAGGGGTTTATACTGTTATGCCCCGTGAATAACGAATCGAACTGCGTTTATGCTGTCACACAATCAGTGAGACGTTCAATCAAATTTGCGAATAATTTTTCACAAATTCGCAGACTGTGAATAACGCGTAATAAAAATTCTTGTCTTTGAAATTTCTGACATATATTCATGAAAATGTAGTTTCTGGCTAATTATTTAACGACTTAAGAGTCGGGCAACCAGACGTGAGGTAAAATGTTGTTCCAATTAGGATCGTAAGCAGTTCCCTTGACAATCTTTTGAACTACAAGAGCTTGCGCCATGCTTGTAATTAAAAAATATATTTTTCACTATACATTTTGTTTCACAGTAAATCTTGAAAAAGATAGATTGTCTTAATTCCGTGTGCTCGAGCGTGACAGGAGAATGAGATCGGACTACCGGCGGCCAATGAATAAATGGTTTACATTCAAGTGTGTGGACGACCTTGAAATCTTGTATGGCACCACTTGATTACATGGAAGTTTGGGATTTTTATTACTTAGTCCCCGCACAAATACCAAGCCAAAGATTTTACGACCTGCGGTATAAATTGTAAAGGATAAAGCTGTTCAATCGAATTTCACATACATCTGTGCATGTATCATAATTACGAATTTGTATTTGTTTTGTTGTTTGCACGAGTAACTAATGTGATGTATGTAAATTGTGTATGGTCACGAAACAGCGAAATCCAACATTGGAAATTAATTGCCACCGAGCTCTTACATGAAGGTCGTAAATAAACTATACATATATATTAATTATGTGATTAGTAATTAGGTGCGCTATGACCACATGTCGAGTATTTTCGGCTCGTGCCACTTAGTTCATAATCCATTACGCCGCCCCACTTTTCATGATGTAACTATTGCTTGCCTCGCGTTCGCTCCGCTGTGGACCTAGTAGCGCTACTAATCACGGATATGCATGTATTGAGAGTAGTGTAAGGGAGCACCGTCACTAAACGGCCGCTATTACTGTCACCTTCCAACACGATACAGCGCTCACACACTACGTAGTTTCTTCCCCTCCCTTGCCCCTGACCCTGCACGGCTCGTGACACATCAGCGAGCCATCTGCACGCGGCCATCTGTCATCGGCGACATCCATATTTGTAATTAGCTAATTAATTAGCCGCCCACGCGGTTGCGCAGCGGCGCGGTGGAAGGCCCGATCGCCCTTGTCGCGTTCCGATTACTCGTATATTACCGATATTGCTCTCCTCTGGGGGTACAGCCATGGAGGTAATAAATGATGGAGTGGCAACAGCCTATCTTCTCCACGTTTATCAAGTGAAGCCGATGCCTTGCTTGTCTGACGTCTTTTAACTGCGCATGCGCAGACCGATTGTTTACGTCAGCCGCTATATTACGAGTGGCGAAAGTTACATAGTAAGCATTGTAAAACCATGGAGGTATTAGTCTGCGGAGTGGAAGCCGAGACACGAAAGTGAAGCCGAAAATGAAAGACAAGGACAGGGCTAGTAGTGGCAAAAAGGTGCATGTTTTACATTGCTTACTGTGTAACTTTTGCCACTCATAATATGGCGGCTGACGTAAACAATCGGTCTGCGCATGCGCAGTTGAAAGAAGCAGAAAAGGCATCGGTTTCACTTGGTAAAAGTGAAGAAGATAGGCTGTTACCTCCATGTGTAAAACATGCACCTTTTTGCCACTACTAGCCCTGTTCTTGTCTTTCATTTTCGGTTTTTCACTTTCGTGTCTGTACCTCCATGGGTACAGACCGCGCCGAAACTTCGGGTCGCGCGACATTCCTTGCTACCCGCGCAACGCCACGCAGTACTTACTGCAGAGTGTGAGTGCGTGAAGAGATTCGGGCGGCTCTTAACATCGAGGTCTCGAGAGCCGACAAGGGTGAAGAGAGGTGAGTGTGGAGCAGCGCCAGAATGAAAGAGCGGGGTAAACGGGAGATCCCCAAGAAAATCCTCCGACATGCGACATCGTATAGCACGATTCCCACTTGCGAAAATCCGGGAGCAACCCCGCCGGGAATCGAAACCCGGTTCGACCAGGTGGGAGGCGTGTCGTCTCTTATGTCACTAAAGCCCATGTCGCACTGTCAAATTTCTCCGTCAAAACTACTTCCAACAAGTTTGGTCAAGTAAAGTTTGACAGTTACGACGTCATCGAAACGTCATAAACGCCGCCATATTTTTCTGAAAAAGTTGGATGGCTTCAGTTTCCACCAAAGATATGAAGATTGGACTGGTTCTTAAGTGTATTTGTTGTTCGACGGTCTCAGCCAATCAGAATCGTGCGCGACAAAAATGGACGTCAAGAAACTTAAAATAACAAACAATAGCTGGAAATGAAGAAAGTTATGAAGAAGCTGTCTTGGCATGAATGATACTTGAAGTGAATATTGTGCATAATATTACGAACTCAGAGGCATTAAAGTTAACTGCTCAGAAAACATATGTATTAAGAAATAAAATTTTAATTTTGTAAATATACGAAAGTAAATTGCAATCTTATTCACATTTTTCCTGTAATAGGCCGGATGGAAAATCAAAACAATATATTACTATGAAAACAATTTTTAAATAATATTTGAAATTATATTCTCCCAATAAAAACATCTGGCAGTGTGGCACATTTTAAACACATTCAAGATTATTTGATAAAATATGTTGTGAGGAAAAATTTGATGGCCGTATTTTGTCCTCAAATTTTACTGTCTAATATATTGAAGGCGAAAATTTAACAGTGTGACAGGGGCTTTATGCCGTCAACTCTGACAGCAAAACATCACTTGTCAGTAACGTGTTGGAATGACATTCATCATTCAGCTCCTGGTAGCTTACCCGCCAGGCGGCAGCTTAGCCTGTACACTGTTAAAAAAATTCTCACTCATTTTACGGAAAAGTGCTGGTAAAGAATTTTCCAGAAATCTTCGTAAACTCTCCGTAAAATTACGGACACATTGCATTTAAAAAAAAACGTACTTCCATAATTCTCACAGAACTTTCTGTGAATTCACGAAACATTTCCATACATTTTCTCGTTAGTTTTCTGTACTTCCTGTTTTTCTAGCCATTCACCTTGTATTATTCTTGTACCAATGCGGGTATAATTGTGGTATTTAATGTAAAGACCTAAGCAATTTATTAAGTGTCTATTAAAGTTGTTGTAGTTTTTAAAGTGTTGCTAAATGTTACAGACGCCTGATGCTATGTTCTATGTTTGAAGGAATATTTCTAAGTGGTGTGAGATAGATTCGTGTAGACTCGGCATTGTTCGTTACCGGAACCTGGAGCGAATAGGACATCAGAGACTTTCCGTATTTTGTATTTTCGGAGCTCATCTCCGTTTTTCGTCTTTACGGGTAGCGTTTCCGTGTACTTACTGTACATTTCCGTACAAGTGTCCGTAAATATACGGACATTTTTAACAGAGTAGAGAAGATTTCGCAATACGGGCTCAAGGCCAGTTCCCAGTGCCACGCGTGGCCAATCAGAGAATGGAATTAAAAAAATTGCCATGCCATTTCGCCTCTGTGTAGTTTTCTACTCTGTGATCGCAACATACAAACTGCTCAAAGGGCAGAGTCTTAACAATCATAATGATATGTTCAATTGAGGAAATGCCTAAGGGACACGGTAGCACTAAACGTTGTAATAATGTTAGTGTAGGTTTTTTACGGTAAACTGAGCACTTTTGAAAGTCCCGCTTAAGATCTATTTGTATTCATCGTGTGTATTATTCAGCCGCCTCTAAAGTTAACATTCATAGGCCTAGTAACTTTATACAAGCGTCGGCCAAGAGAAACTGTGATACTATTATAGAAGTAAAGATTTTACAAATTTTATCATTCTTACTACTATATTCATTGAAAAAGAGAATGTAAAAAGAAAACACTTCTTTATTCACAAATGATTGAAGAAGCAATAGAGCGATAAGGTCCACACTGCCAAGTACATCAAGTGCGGTCTTCTCTATACGAGCAAGGCTCCGAACTGGTATGTTGGCTTTCCGTCACACCAAATTTGTAAAGGGACTTTTAAGCGTTGGCTCTGTGATTTTACGAGGGGTACGATTGTAACTAAGTTCAGTGCAGGGCCCTTGTACTAGTTCCGCAAATATTCGCCCGCAGTAGTTCGAACTGTAACCATTCGGAAATAAATTTTTTCTTTTTTGCTGTGTCCAACAGCTTCAAAACAGTGTCTGCAATAAGCATGTTATGTAGAAAGTTGTGTATCGCCCTGGTCTGAAAGGTTATTTATTTTCCTGTGCAAAGATATTGTACAAATGTAAATTAGTTTGCTTTAAAAAAGTGTATTACAAACATACTGCAACCCAATTCGCTTGCCAGATATATCGTGTTTACGGTAAAATGACGAATTTTTAAGGCCCTTCTAAATTTTTACATTCACCAGATTTCTATCTCCCTGCTGATTTTTACTATAAACACTGCAATGTGACTAATAAACACAGTGTATACATTTCACCACTTACATGAGTTAATGCCTAAGGCTGCAATAAGATATATTTATTAGTGGTTAATGACTGTTGGGAGGGACTTAAAAAGTGGTAACTTTACCGTGAATAGCATATAGATGGGCGCCTTGATTTGAGACCCGTCTACTTCATTAGAGCACCGGATACATTAAACCGCATAACTTTGAGTCTAGCGTACACAGAATCTCTCTCCATAATGGACATTTCACGTAAAACCACACACAGTACAACTCATTAATACAATATTTTGTTATCTCGATCACGAGTGGCAATTTCGCGTTAGTAAAGTCCACACAGCGCATACATAATTTTTTTCTGTAGTTAATTTTAGTTTGTTCACGGTTATTTGGGCACTTAAAATCAACCTTTGAAAAACATCTCTGCCGCTGACTACATTAATTTTAACTGGACATGCGGAGTGACAGACCTCCGGTAAAGTTGGCAACGATGGAGATAAAAGTAGTTCCGTTTCTTAACGTCAGACTTAAAATGTTCCATAAACATTTGTGAATACTGAAATTATTTCTTTTGCTTCCTGTTTTAGTTTACGCATGTATTCAAGTGTCCGTAATGACAAATTTGTGAAACATTTACTTATCTAACAATTTCATTGTTTCGCTTGACCGGCGCATGAATAAAGTAGCTGGTCCGTTGCTACGTTAAGTTTTACACGTAGTAGAAGAATACACTTTGTGCGTAAAAGTAGATCTTAAGCAGAGATTTCGAAATTGCTCAGTTTACCGCGAACGTATGCCTAACAGCTTTTATTTATGCAGGCGTGTCTTTATAATCTGACGACACGCTTTTTTTTTTTTTTTTTTAGTTTATGATCATTATCGTCATTTGAGGACGACGAGACTGCCTGACTAAAATATTCTGGCTCCAATTGTCCGATTCTGTGGCGAGCAGAGCACATTCAAAACGAATGTAGGCACTTCTCACAGACATGGTTGTTGGAACACTTATCTGCCTTAAGTACTATGCTTTCGCCAGGAAAAGTTCCCCTAAACTTAAACTCCTTTTATTTTATTTTATTTCTTTCTTCTTCCCTTAGTGTTGTTTTGTTTCGGAAGCGTTTTTAGCGGACAGCTTTTTATTCGCCACGCCAGAACTTGTGAAACAGCATTCCTCCGACAACTTGTAGATGCTGTTGAGCGAGGTGGAACCATGAAAGGGGCGAAACTGCGAAAACCCGTGCAGAACTTTCAACTCGCGAGATGTTACGACGCCTCTCTGCCTGAACTGCCGCTCCGGTTAGTTTACGAAAACTTCCGCGCCTTCCGTGGACGGCTTGTTTTCATGGCCGGTCCCGCCAACTTATTTGCTCCCAAAGTTTTGTCGTGGCAAGTGTTCCTCAACGTAATTATAGCATGGCGAATTTATTGCGAGAGGTAACTAATTTCTCCGCTGCGGTCTGGCAAGCCAGGTCGACATGCGAAACATAAACACCAACTATCTTAAAATATCTCACTCAGATTCATTGTTGCTGTGTACGCTGTTTGTAGAGACCTGAAAAATGTGCGGTCTCGTTTGGATACAGGAGAAACTTGAAACGCACGCAAGTTTGCACGACGTTTGTCAATGGATTCTGTTTTTCAAAGAAGCCCTGAAAATATTTATGCCTGTGAATGAACACTCCACATTTGTGAGACCCAATCACATGCAGTTTCGTCACAAAAGTTTCCAACGTAGGTAACAGCCAATGAACAAACGATATCGACTGGAGTAAGCACAAGGCTGTGGAGTCTAGCAGGACACCCGATAATAATGCGACACTCGATAATAACGAAATATCCGATAGTAATGTGTTGCCCCATAACAACGAGACTCCCTCCCGATAATTACGTTAATGTTACACCGAATAGTAACACGACGCCCGATAATAACGTGACGCCTGACAATTAAGAGATGCCCGATAACTGAGAGCTACCCGATAATTAACAGACGCCCGATAATTAACAGACCTCGATAATTAACAGACGCCCGACAATTAACAGACGCCCAATAATTAAGAGATGCCCGATAATTAAGATACACCCAATTATTAAGAGATGTCCGATAATAATGTAACACCTGATAATAACAATATGCTCGATAATAACAAGACGCCCGATAACGAGACACCCAATAATGACGAGAATTTTGCAGGTCCATAGCTATATGTGGCATCCAACTTATCACTGCGAATGCGGCACATCGTTTTATTACACTTTATTAGACACGATAGTTTTGTCGCGGCAAAAGTTGGCTACTAGGATTCTACGTCAATTATAGATGTCCGACAGTTTCATTTCGTTGCTGGCTGCCATGCGTGTATGAAGCTACTATGCCATTTCATTGTGTCAATAAGGGTTCTAATACTCTAAAGCACAGCATTTGTGATTGGTCTGCAAACAACTAAGCGAAGACATAATTTCATCATCCGCTCATAAAATAATAAACAAGAAGAGTGTTTTCGAAGATATGCTGATTCAAAAAATGTTCACAATTTTCCAGTTGCTCTACATATTATACACTCTTGGTAATAATGTGACGACTGGATAGTTCTTTTACATCAGCCTTTGCGTTAATCGTTCCGTGCGCTAGTGATTCAGGTCGTTTTCCGCTATGATCGCCAGTTGAGACAAACTGGGAGGCAAAAGGCGCCCTCGAATCAGCAGAACACCCCTACCTTAGTAACCGAATATATGATGCAGTCGAAGATACATAGGAAGAAACAGCTGGAATAAACGTATTTCCTCACTCGACAGGAAGAGCAACAGATCGAGCATCAGAGCATCCAGAAACACAATTTACTGCACATAAGATCACTCCGGCTGTCCGTAAATGCATGCGTTTTACAAACATCTGTTATGTGGTGACACCATCAACTCTTAGGAGGAATCTATGAAGTGTTTATATATATATATAAGTAATATGCTTGAAATTTAGCTGAATACTCGTTCAATATAACATAAAGGCTAGTCATTATGGTTATCGATTGTAATTATTCTTTTTCTTTTTCGTGGAATTACAGTAGTGCAGATAACACTTTGAACTTTAATACTATATTGTTCAGTATCGTCTATTTTATAAAGGAACTGTGTAACTCCATTTGTTGAATTTCATTTCTGTCAGCCACTAAATGTTCTAATATAAGTGTTAACCTATCACCTAAAGACAACATTGCAATAAACTTTCCAAGTTCGTGATTGATTTTACTGGCGAAGGCTGAAATACTTGAATCCAAACGTGGAGAACTATTCAGCCCACACTCTTTCAGGTTAATGGAAGGTGATAAGACCAGAATTTCGCCACCTCTGTGAATATAGAGAGGAAAAATAAAAGTGTCGTCACAGAAGCATTGTGCTTTCTCCGGCACTTTATCGCAGCGCCATTTGTCAGTTCCCTTTGTCCAAGAGAAAATTCAACCTAGCGCGAAGAGATCAGTCAGCGCACCGCTTCAGGAGAAAAATTACTGCCGGCGATATCGTTTGTCTTTGATGATAGCAATCTCTCCCCACCTTTTCAGAAGGAAATCATGTAGACTGTAAACTGCATTCGTCGTCTTTTGGTTAGAGTGAATGAACACTGGTCGACTTATCGTTTCACTGAGTGCCGTCTAAGGAACTTGCCTAGTATAATATATTCGCGGTTTCTTCACACTTTTTTATCCAAACATTTGATAAATCGCACCTTGTATGCCATGTTTAGTTATTTACTAAGTATGCCATGCATCACAAGCGTTATATACCTCTGTTAGCAAGAAAGTAGCGTATATTTCATTAAATTGAAGTTTTATCTGTATTTTATTTATAAATTGTAATATTTCATTTAAAATAAATATGAACAAAAACAGTGAGAAAACGTGTGTTGGTAGCGCCTAGTAAGAAGTAGTTATCATGCAAAATATCATTACAACTGAGTGCGCACGAATTCGGTGCGTTGTCCCTCTGGTGTAATTTTCTAGACTGTTTCAAGCTTTGTTTGAATGAGGCGAGGGAATACACTGGAAGAAGAATTTTTGCATTGCTTCAGAAAGTGTGAAGTAACCGTGAATGGATTATAGTCATATGTGTCTTATTGTAAGCAGTCGTGTCTGTACAAATTAAAAAAGAAAAATTGAAATATTTCAATGTAATTGTTTTTTTTTACCACTGAAATGCAAGTCGAAATTTTTGTGGCCCATTAACGGCAAAGGATACCTTCGACCTATGAGAAGTTCCGTTTGTCTGCGCCAGGGGTACCGTGCAGGTAGCGAAATGTTGCCCATATCTCTGTCTCCCTCCCGTGTTTCAGCTCTCGCTTTAGAACGTCAGGATTTCCCAAAGTGCGATAAAGATCTCCAACACAAGACTGTCCCCGAAAAACTTACGTTGCCAAATGTTAACTGCTAGTGATAAACCAGTTCTAGGAAGGCAGGTCATTCCCGCCCTTTCACTGCTGCTTGTTGACAGCACCAAAGCTTTGTAATTGGTTCATCAAATGTTTCGTTCTGATAATTTTGGACGAGCGAGTCACGTGGCGGTAGTTGCGAAGTTTCGGAATTTGAGTACATAATTTAATTGTATTTATTGATGTTTCAGAGTGCATTTTTTTACATAGTAACGAACTTGTCAGTGAAACACAAGGAAAAGAAATATTTCAAAATATATTTTATAATACGTAAGAAAATACCAATACACATTCTGAAAACTACAAGATTCTGTTTTCTGTACATAGTCAAGTAGATAAGGAAACAATAACGATCCATAAAATTACAAAGGGCAGTACTTTATACAAAGCCAAAAATGTATATTTACAATGTTTTGTATTAAGTTACTTGTGTGTAGCTGATGTGAAAATATACATATGCAAAGTTAACTGTTCACAAACATTGTTTAGTTGAGGGGTGCAGTAGAGAGGTTTGGGTGTCTAAAATCTAAGGTCTTGAGAATCGATGAGGAATGGAATGAGGTTGATTGGGAGCAGCATCCAGGACGTAAGGTTGGGGAAATCGGGAGATCCTCGAGAAAACCGTCGACTAACATCATAGTCCAAGCACGATTCCCGCACACAAAAATTCCGGAAGTGACCTCGCATGTGATGGAATCTAGTTAGCCTTTGTGCTCTAGCAGCTTGATCACCACTTTTTAGTGGTTACGCATGAAAATACTTTAAACATGTAACAAGTAGAGATCGATTTTTTACTGGACACTTTGTATCATTACATCATGAATGAGGGTTGTCGATCATAAGACCAAGGAAACGCGTGTTCATAGCTGATAATTTTTGTGTTATTAAAAAAAATTACTCCTATATATTTAGAAGCATTGGCTGATTTTGCGCAAATTATGCTGAAAATGTATTTTCAAACATTTTATGAATAATATTGTTTATATTAGCTAACACCTAAAATACTCAAATTTGTTCAATGTTAGTTTCTGAATGTATACCGTACTTGAAGTTTTGCAACTGCGTGATTCATTAAGAATGTCTGGGATTATTTGACGAGGCAGCAAAAAATCGCTCCTACAACTGTCACAGGAAGATACTTCAGTATGTATTATATTTTATGCTAAATACAAGCTCTACTGAGTCGCTTGAAATTTGGTTGCATATTATTCCAAAGAATAGAGTCTAACATTACATAACAAATGTTTTTTTGAGTCTCATAAAAAAATTTCGCTTAAAATATTGGAACACCAAAAAAACGTAATTCGACTAGTCTAAAAACAATGAAATGCCAATAAAAGTTATGTAATTTAATAAAGTTTTTAAATTGTTTTTTACTCAAACTCTCCTTTTAGCTGCACGACACATGGGGGGGGGGGGGGTAATTTAGCTACCAATTTAGTTTCGCATACAAACAATGGCAGTACAACACACAAGCACGGAACTATTTCCACTCCAGGCCAAAATAATTACTGTAAATCATGGAGAGAAATCGCTCCTGTAATGACACTTATACAGTAAGAAAGGCTTACAATGACTTATACAGGATTGTAACACAATATCGCAACTACAGTGCACTATACTGGGCAACAGTTTCTTCAAATTCCTTGTAGGTGTTAATTGATATTAGTAGACCTATTCATGTAGACCCATTCCTACCTTGCATGCTAAATGAAGCTGGTATGTAAGGTAAATTACAAGCTATATTGTGCCAGTTGTTTGTATTACAAAGACCAGTCTGTACAAAATAAAGCAATTTACTGAGAAACAGTACAGAATACTTTTAATGAATAAAAGCGAAATGACGAAATCTTCTTTGCAGTAAAATATGGGTTAAAAAAACCTTAATAAGAAATTTTTGCAGCTTTTGAACGTACATTTCTTTGCAATGAAATTAGATGTTTAGCAATATACCATCTAACAAGTATTTACTACATATAGCTATCAATTTTATAGGTCAGATCAGAATTTAGGTATTAAAAATAACAATTTTTCCCCAGATAAACTCATTAGAATTTTTATAGTAAGTAAGCCGAGCAGTAAAAAAACGGGCCACAATGCTAACGTTACATGATAATGAAAAGTTGCACTTTCGTCACAGAAAGATGTACAGGGGCATAACCAGCATTCTTTCGGAAATAATTTTAAAGATGGCCACTATCAATATACTCCATTATAAAAGTATCATCTGGCTAATAAATCCCTAAATGATAATTTGGTACAGCTGTGTACTCGGCACTATATTGAACTTCAACAAAACGGTTAATTATACTCCATAAATTGATAGAAATTTGTCGGAACAATATTACTTACTGTGCCTGTTGTAAGGTGTATTTATTTATTTATTTCATTTTATTTCGTCTTTCTTTGGCGAAGCTAGGATAAAATGTCTTCTCTCACACTTAACCATATTGAATACGATGGAGCACATACATAAAGGTTATTTTAAGAAACTGTACTCAGTTAGGTATTTTCTATGAACACTGCAGACATGATTGGTCGGAACTGATGAGCGACTTACAGGAAAGTTTGAGTAACGCGATAAATTTAATGTTTTTAGCGTTAAAGGGGTGAAATGAGATTATGCAGAAGCGACGAATGCAGTAGTGGGGGAAATGTGAGTACCTCGAGAAAACCCTCAGGCCAACTGTATGGCCCGTCATGTTTCTCTTTACGAAAAATCAATAGTGACCCCGCCGGGGATCAAACCAATATAGTATAGGTGGGAGGTAAGTACCGTAGCCAATATAACTACATATATACACATATACATATATACATATACCCATATATACATACAAAACAATGAGCACAGGCAATAAAATTCCAATAATTAATTTATCTCATAAAAAAAACAACCTACCAAAAACGTCATGAATAAAGAATCATTTTGGATTGTCGCACTCTTGATACAAAGGCTACTGGATATGCGTTTATTTTACTATACAAAAAACCATATTGTAAAATATAATATATAGTATGTATTATCTATAGTGAATATTATATACAGTATATATAATACATATTATATGTATTATATATAGTATATATTATATATAGCATATATTATACATAGTAAATATACTTAATACATTATATAGAGTAAACATTCTAAATATATTATATATAGTAAATTTACTAAATATATTATATATAGTAAATATACTATATAGAGTATGTATGTTATATATAGTATATATCGTATATATATAATATTATAACGCGCATACACCGTTTTATGAACATAAGTTTATACGAATGTCTTTCGTTTCTTCATGGACTGAAGGATATCAGTCACGAAAGGCGGGTCTCGGACTCCCATGCCTCATCACACTTGTATCTCCACATGCAGTGGAGTCCTATACGAACTTCTCCATACATTTTCATTCTGCCAGTTGTGCATACCATGACGTGTTTTGCAATACATTCTAATTGGGGGAGAGGAAATGCCGGGTTTACCACACGTCGTCCAGGAATCACTTCACAGAGTGGCAAAGGATTTGGATGTTCCTCGACAGTGAGAGATGGATAATCCGTCTCGTCTATCTCAAATCTACCCCACACCCATTCTGAATTCTTATCGTCACGAATATCTTCTGTATCAGTGTTCGCGTTTTGTGTGACTGGAGATGAGGTAATCTCTTGAAATATAACTTCAGGTGAACCACTGAAAATCCCATAATAGAGTAACTCATTTGAATTATATTAGCGGTAATCAACAAACTAATAAACTCAATAAACTAAGGTAATGCGTAGTGTAGTTACAGTGGCTGGTGTAGTATTTCATTTAAAAACGAGTGGAGAGATTTGGGTGGCTCTTAACAGCGAGGTCTTGAGAGCCGATGAGGGTGATATGGAGTATGGCTGGTTTGCAAGGGCAGGGGGAAACGGGAGATCTCCGAGAAAATTCGCCCTCCATTGGCATCATCCGGCACGAAACCCCACTTAGCGAAAATTCGGGGGTGACCCCACCGGGGATTGAACACAGTTCGCCATGGTAGTAAGCGAGCGTCCTAACCGCTATACCAACCGCGGCCCCTATTTGAAACTGAAAATTTAAAAAGTCGTCTATTTTACTAATTTTTTCATAACTATTGCAACGTTAATCTGAATTAAATGGGAAGACGCTGTACTATGAATAGCTGGTTGCCATAATCGGACAGGTAGGACATTCCCTCTCAGAGTAAAGATTGCTGGAGGTGATATGGCATACGGGTATGTATTTATTTGTATTTTACTGTATATTGCTGGTATCAATTTTATACTAATAGACTAAATGGGTATGTAAAGACTGTAAGGGACGGATTACACAAAAAATGAGTATGGAACACGTTTTCTTTTAAAAACGGCACTTGCCTCCGTAACTGTATGCATAATTCGGATGTCTAGTTTGGTGGTTCAGAGATACAGGAAATAACCTGTGCACGGAGGATATTCACTTAAATGTTGATTCCTAAGTTAGAAAATCCTAGGGCTCTACAAAGACTTATAGTGCCTTAGGAAAACCTGTTACGTCATAGGAGCCGGAAAGAAGAGCAGACAAGTAACATTATTATTTTCGATGTGTATACATACAGTGGTTCGGAATGACCATAGTTCTTAAACAAAACGCACTACCTACGACCCACAAAGCAAGAATTATATATTACCAAAACTTTAGCAGTTTGTAATAACATAACAAAAAATATAGCTGCTTAATGTACAGATAAGTAATTAAGTGACCGGAAAAAAGCAGTTTCAGTCATCCTTTCATTACGTTTAATGTTTTATGATTGATTGAACACAATGTTGTGTTATTCAGTGATGTGAATCATGTTCTCATTTATCACATTTACGATATTGCCATACTGAATAAGTATCGATAATGTAAAAACGCAAGGATAGAACCGTTTATGAAAATAGTGTTCACTTAATCGATGAGGCCATTTAAAGGAGCGCGTAACCAAAAATAATTATTTTTATGTAGTCCGGAGTGACAAGCAAAGAGGTAAGAAACGAATTCCAACACGAAAAGTGTAGGTGTTCTGTGTACTCGGGTACAATAATATTTAGAATTTTAAAATGCATTAACTAAATAAGTATAATTTAAGACTTCACAAATGTCGCTCCTTCTTACCCATGCTCGTTAATCTACGTCCCGATTGATTTGGTATGGCACGTATTATTGTCACCATTAAAAATTTATCAAGAGTTATATAAATGTGAACTGAATCGCATTTACTGCGCCGCAACTCTCATTATACGAGATAAGAATATCATGTCATTACTTACCGTTTGCATCCATATTCATCATAACACCAGGGGTAACATCCTCTTGCATTAATGTGTAAGAATTAATGCACTTTATTTACTCGACATGTACCTTCTTATAGATAGATGTTGACAGTTTTTTAAGATCCAAAATATAAATTGGGAACAATTCTGACTTGTATGTCTTTTTTTCAGTCTAAAATTATTTTTGTATACGTTTTGTGTCATGTGCATATATATCCTTTCAAATCTCACTAATCGATCTCGAAGTAATTTTAGTTTAATATATACGATGTACGATTCATTACGTTAATCTAAATTCCAGTGCGTCTTCGGAGCATGTATGATAAAAACACTAGTTTACAATTTGCCATCAGAACTGCACAGAAATGCCATGCAAACCATGTCTAGGTTATTAGTTTTGTAACACATCTAGGCTTTCGTGAAAGATTACTTCATGTGATAAGATCGAAGTTGCATTAAAACTCGTTCAACATTGTTTTTAACTAAAATCATATTTATGTTAAAAGACTTCAAGCCACTTGATTTTGACCCCAAAGGTGTGACTTTTCTTTTGGCAAAAAGTTAGTGGATGATGCGCAAATAGCATGTGCACTCTTCCCCATAAATATTCTCTGTAATATAATGACTAGTGACTTAAGGACATCACCAATAATGACTAAAAATGCCATAGACCACATTCCAGTTGTCTGAATAAACGTCATATGTAGTAAACCTTTGCTTATTCAAACGTCCAAAATGGCACCCGTCCAAGCAAATTGATAGATCGTGGACTCTTCAATAATTGCCAATATACTGAACTTGGGAAAAACTCATTCATTCTTCAGTTGAGTGTGACAAATCATCTTTGAAATATCAGATATTGTATATGCAAAACCACACTTCTTAATTAACTATTTTGACATTTGTCTGACTATTTTCTTAAGTACTGCTGATTTCTTGGCTACTATAAATAAACAGATTTAAAAAAAAATCAGGGCTTAAGTTGACTTTATGAATACCAAGTTTGCTTGCCAAGTGTCGTTTTCATTGGGTATTATAAGGATGCACATATTTGAGAGATACTACACAGCAGAACATTTGGATATGTAAACAGACGTACGCTCATACACTCGCAAACAGTGCATACATATAAAATATCTAACGTTGCATTTGAAAGTCCTCTAAAACGATCCGGATTTTCGCAAGTGGGAATCGTGCCGGACGATGCCGTTGGTTGGCGGGTTTTCTCGGGGGCTCTCGTTTCCCACATTCGTTCCGGTGCCGCTCCATACTCACTTCAATCACCCTCATCGGCTCTCAAGACCTCGTTGTTAAGAGCCGCCTAAATCTCTTCACTCACTCTAAAACAATCATTTTCAAAAACGAACGTGTCTTGAAGTCACATGTCTAAAGCAAGTTCGCATGAGCCGATGTTGAGGCTGTAGTAGAGCATGTTTGTTTGGAAATATGTATTTGAATATCAAGGATTCTGAATGTAACATATTAAATACAGAACTAATCCCAAACCACATGTTGTACCGTATTGCAAACGTACAGTGCAACTTTAAAAACTCCAATAAATTAAAATTTTTATACCAGACCAAAGATAAAACACAGTGTATGATACTCAGCCCGGATACGTACTTGTATACGTCTTTTCAGTATATTATGATATCGATAGCACTTATAATAAGCAATGGTGTTTTGTTGACCATTGCGTGCTGGGATATGCAGAAATAAATGGTGACAAAGATCGTATTGTTTATTTACATCTAGTGTATTAAAAAAAAAAAAAAAACTCCCTTGCGGTTTAGATAACGCAATCTGTAATACGATCAATTGTTTAAGTATGAAAAAAATAATAATAATAGTAGAAATAACAAAATGTACATTGTTATCAAACGTGTCATATTTATTAAGCTTACTTTTGTATAATGTGAAAACATTAATGACTACACTTCGTAATTAGTGTGGTATTGTTTGCCAGTTGTTTTTGCATAGCTAACGGCCAAATTGATCCCGTGAATCCAACGTTACGTATACGTTTACTTTTCTATAAACTACAAGGACACATCTATCCTTTCTATGTAATATTAGTTTATTTATGATAATGAAATTTTTCTTTTGCGAAACGAAATATAGTCTAATAAATGGAAAGTTTGATTTTGTGCTTTCTCCGATACACGATCCCCCACCCCCTACCCAAATTTCTTCTCTTAGTAACAGGTTTGACATATATATGACTGGTTTTAACTATTTAATTCTGTTGTATTTCAAAAGTAAAAAAAAAAGACATTTCCGAGCCTCCAGCCCGAAGCCATATATTTTTATTTTGTGGGTTTCAGATAATGGCGTACAATGCGTTATTTGTTACACGTATATATACAACTTAAAAAAAACACTTTGCAAAAATTTTAATTTGTTTTCAGCCTGTATCATTAAACGAAACCGTAACAAATATTTCGATTAAGGCATTTTCCCACGAATGTTTAAGTTTTAATAGAAATGCCAACCCCAAAATACCTTTAGTTTTTGACGAAAGTGGCACTTACATGTATTATTGATTAATACATGTAATTTTCTCCACTATAATATTTACGTGTTTTTAATTACAGCTGTTTGCAGACCAACAGAACGGAGTCAAACCCTTGGGCTTGCGCACGCGATTTATGTACGCTTACCACATTTACAAAGAAACTAGATGGATAGTAAATTAAGTTATTGCTATACTATAAAGATATAGCCAACGGGAATTGTTTCACATTTGACCAATGAAGCCGCGGTTGTGTAACGGCTAGAGCGCTCACCTTTCACAAAGGTAACACGGGTTCGATCCCAGTGGGTCACCTCGTATTTTTGCATTCAGAAAACATGGAGAACGTTAGCATTGGTCTATGGTTTTCTTGAAGTACTCCAACTTCACCCACACCCATTGCATCCCATCGTTGCTCAATCTTCATCTCAGTACACCTTCATCGCCACTAAATAAAGACTTCAGATAATCAGCGCCGGTAAAAACTCTCACATTTAACAACCCTCATTTTTATATCACTTTAATAAAATAAATCACTTATTTTGACTCTTCACGAACTTCCTTTAAGTTTTCCGTCGACGTGGATGGTGTAACCACTTCCATTTTTTCGGAACCGCTGCCATTTTGTCGTGATGTTCGTTGAGCAGCATAATATCTCTTCATCGCTTGGGAAAGTTTGTTCCTTTTAGTTTTTATGTAACGCCTTCCATTATTGAATTTTTGCGGAGCCATTGCACACACAAAAAGTAGTGTTTCTCTTATAGTTATGTTATACGTTTCTCTAAATACAATGGTAAAATTATACATTAAAAAAGTGGAGAAGTATTAACTAGCATTCACGTTCGAAGAGTGACAACCGTACGACACAATTTCAAAGAGCAGCTCAGTTGAGGGTAGGCACGGGCGTGGGCGAGACTAGCCAGGTAAGAAATTCCGGTCATGAGGGCAGTGTAGGTTTGGCAATCCTGAGAGAAAGAGCTGGTCCGTCCAGCTGCGCACACAGGAGGGAGAGGTAAATACCCTGTCAGATACCCTCAGACACCCTGGCGCCAGGTGTGTGATAGGTTGCATCCGAGATATTACGGAATTCCAGGCGTAAAGAAAACAGGTAACACTTTTGTAGTAGCTTTTCGCTATAATAATAAAAATACCGAAATTTTGGCATTTGGCTTTGAAAGTAAATTGATGTGGCTACTTCATGAGTGTATTATTTTTCTCTTTAAATTATTACTTTTTGTTTTTCATGGATACGAAAACAACCCTGTTTTACATTGTGCACATTACAAAGTGACAAATTTTTGAGAATTTCAAATCACAATAGTCAATAGGTTGGATAAAGTTCTCATGGTATCGCAAAAATTAGCGTTTCCTCTTCTAGTTCTTCAGAAAGCTTCTGCAGCAAATGTCAAAAAACACAACTTCAAGAACCTACAGCTCTTAAACTATAAGTTATAGCGATTATAATTTTGACTCAAAAGCTAGTCTGTACGATACATATATGTAGGCATAATAATCAGCTATAAAATTTTTTGGGTAAAACAGCCTTAATAAATCCGGTTATTGAAACATAAATGTCAGAGTCAGAGCTAATCGCTTGTAAGTAGCCAGCCTATGTTTAAGATAGTTAAAGGCTATTCACGATAAAGTGAGCACTTTTGAAAACAACCTTAGAAAAAAGTCACTGTTCATACCTACATATTTTTTAACGGGCGCACCGAGTGGATGCACCCAGTAAAGTTGGTAACGATGGATGGAAAGTAATTCCATATCTTAAAGGTGAATAAAAATTTGTAGTTAACCATTTCTGATAACTTAAATTTTTCTTTAGTTTTCTGTTTTTCTTAATTCATCTAAGTGTAAAAAATACCATATCTGTAACATATCTACTTTTCTAATAGTTCCACATTTTCACCGGACCGAAGCATGAACAAAGTGATGAGGCCCGTGGCAAGTTTAATTTTACATAAGGCGGAAGAATACACAACGTGCATACAAGCTCTAAAACAGTGTTGTAATATATAGCGACAACGCTGTAGCTTTCCTGAACAGATTGCTGTATTAAAACCCTTTAGTCACCGCTAAAAATTGGGGGAAGACAGAACATGCACGGAGTTGGTTTACGCTACTTTTCATCGCCGTCAAAATTCTTCCTTATCGCCGGATATGACCTTGAGGCGCTTAATATTGTTTAATACGGTTTCACCTTAAGAGCGTTCAAGGGTCGGAAAATTATTTCCTACTTTTTCAAAATATCGGTTGTGATAAAAAAATGAAAACAGTGGAATATAATTTTCAATTGAGAGGAATAATAGGAATTTTAAGTTCATATTTTTTCATGCAAATTTTAAAATTTAATGAAATAGATTGATTAAGAATGTCATGAGGACTAACTTCTGGAATACTTCTGACATAATTCATTAAAATAAATTCTTGAAAATTCTTACGTAATTCGTGATGACAAACTTTTTGAAATTTCTTGTTTGAGTCGCCTGTATATCAATTTTAATGGTTTAGATCAAATCTTAAATCAATGAAGTTTAGAAGTTAAACCCTTACCGTAAGTCAATGAAGTGCCACGTTTCAAAGAATGAGTGAGTGAGTGATGAGATTTGAGCTGCACATAAAAGTGAGGTCTTGAGAGCCGATGAGGGTGAAGCGAGGTGAGTATGAAACTACGTAGGAATGAAATTGTGAGGGAAACAGTAGATCCTCGAGAAAACCCGCCGACCAATGGCATCGTCCGGCACGACTCCCACATGCGAAAATCCGGACGTGATCCCGCCGGAAATCGAACCCCGTTCGTCTAGGTTGGAGGTGCTAACCACTACACCACTGCGGCTCCTCGAATTTCAAAGAAATTGCTATACCTCTATGTCACTCCTGTGACCTCAAGAAAGACTCAAGCTGATCTAAATTTTGTACTGTAGTAACATTTTGAAAGTAGCATGGATAATGTTATATATATATATATATGTGTGTGTGTGTGTGTGTGCGCGCGTGCGCAAAAAATCATAGTTAATAATATTTTTCCAATTATTCAGTATTTTATAAAGTTATAATTATATGCCTTCTGAAAAGTTTTAAAGAGCAGCCATGTCAACAACGTGCAAACACGGTATTTTGTTGGACTTATAAAAAGTTCGGGTGCACTAATGAGATTTTTCAGCGATTATAAAGTGTGGGGGAAGGATATTGAAATAATTTACACTTTTCATCACACCGTCTCTTGGGTGTAGTCTGTTTCAATTTGAATCAAAAGTAGAAATAATTTAATATCTTAAACCAACTTTGTATGTGATAACAGATACTTTTGCAAGGGCGTTTTAGATACTACTTATATCATATATTAATTCATATTATGAAGCTTCGGCAATTTTGAGCCACGCAAACGATAATTTCACTGTATGACGTATCAATAAAGTGTAACATGTAAAGGGCTACTAAAAATGATTCATATGATTTAAAAGTGATGTATTATCAAGAGTATTGCACTGACTATACATATTGATGCATGAAAAGAATCGTAAACTCACCAAGTTTTTCTCAAACTGTACAAATGTTCTGTGTGTGCCCCCTTGGCCACACGCCACAGCCCAAGCGATAGTCAAGTTCTTCCCATACCTTCTGCAGCATTTCACCATCAATGGATATCACAGCATCACTAATGCTTTCCCTTGGCTCTGCCAGTGTTGTATGTCATAGTGAGACGTAAAGACGGTTTCGAACGCAGCCCCAGAAGAAGTTTCATAGCGTAAGAACAAGATACCTGGGAAGTCATGCGAACAGAGCTGCGTCATTCGGACCAACGCACCCAATCCAACGATGCCTCAACTCATAATCCAAGTAGTGACGTAATTGATGTTCCAATTGTGGGGAGGGCGTTCCCCTTCTTCGTGGTAGATGAAATTCCCTGAGTTATCAAAGTAATCAAAGTAAATTTAACACATTTAATAAAATCAAGCACTGAATTATCTACACTTGCATTGATACATTTACTGATTTGGCGATGAGGCGGAAAGAGACATGGAAATTGTCAATATAAAACAAATTAAAAACTCGAATGGAAGCAACTCCATACTATAGCCACGGTGATGAAGGAGAGTGGAGTCTCAGCGCAGCTCAGGCGAGTCGTCCCAGACGGTGATGTGCAGTTTCTGGTGTCCTTTGCTGAAGCCTCTCTTCCTCAGGCCGTGCATGGCATAATAAAGCAACATGAGTGTGGTGGGGAGAAGTCTCCCTCCGCCAAGAAGTCGCGCATGAGCAGTCTCTCACCAATGAGAAGTCATAGCGAGAAGAGTCGCCAACCAATGAGAGAGCAAGGGTAGGGCGTCAGCCAATGGACTGGAACTTTGCACACGACCCCAAAGTGTGATATCGAAATCATCTGACGGGAACATAACGCGTGATACAGCGCGTGATTCCAGGAGTCATGGGACTAAAATAGAGTGAAAAACCGGACGTATTTCCCGTCGAAAGTGGTTAGTAATCGCAGTCACGCGGTGCGGAAATCACCGCAGGCCGTATTAGAGCGGATACAGCTTCTTGTCGCAGGCACCGCAGAACCTGATAACTTGCGAAAATACTTCATTAAAATGTTCTCTCTCTGAATTGGAAAGCTGGCGGAGTGCCTGCGGCACTACAAACCATTTAATTTTTTTTTTTCATGTTGTTACCTTCTTAGTTCATGCTAACTAAGTCGGTACAAAACTCTAGAGGTAGAACACTGCATGGAAAGGCTACTCAAATAAGGCAAGAGATTTAATAAAGCTCAAATAAGTCTATCCTTTACTATCACATTAATTCCTTACATTTATTTTAGATATGACTTTAAATTCAGCTAGTAAGTTCAGTTAATCTCTTTATGTAATATCTCTGATTACCCATTAATGAAGCTGCAGATATTTATACCAAGCAAATACTGCACTACAGAAGTACTGGACCCCAATTCACACCTGAATGATTTTACGCTTGCCATTGATATCTTAAATAGTCTAGTGGTCTGTACCGCTCGTGGGCTTTCGCAAGGCGCCGCAGACATCAGGGGCCCGTCGGACATGGGCTCCAGCAGTATGGCAGGCGACAGCGAATCGGAAGACCCTGCCCCGCTCTCGTCCGTGCCTTATACAAGATGTTCGGAAACTACATGACGAAATTCAAACCACAGCATCTGTGGGCGAACAGAAACAAGAAACTCTAGCCACAAAATGTCCGGAAAGACCATTTAGTATGTTTAAATTGAAGTTGAATTTCGACAAACGACGCCGGGTGTCCGCTGCGGTGTGTACCTGTGTGCACATCAAGTTGCATGACAGTAAGGCGAAACTGATCCACGGCAATTGCGCGACAGGCTGTCAGCGCCTGTACGTAGGCCACCATGATCAACACACGCTCCCCAGCCACTGCGGTGACGCCTGTGTGTGGAAGAGTGGCAACCCATTCGACTGACAGGCGGTGCCGCGTACCTCGTGCAGCACTGCCCTGGATCAGTTCGCCTTCTTGATGTGCAACTTGTTGTGAATGCAGGTACATATAGCTGCGGACACCCGGCGTCGTTTGCAGACATTCAACTTCAATTTAAACATACTAAAGGGTCTTTCCGGACTTTTGCGGCGAGATTTTCTTGTTTCTGTTCGCCCACAGATGCAGTGGTTTGAATTTCGACAGGTAGTTTCCGAACATCTTGTATATGAGGCGTTCTCCTCGATTCCCGGTGCAGCAGCAACTGTTTATCCACATCTCTCAAAACACGCAGCTCAGGCTCTTCTCTGGCTAGCTCCAATCGCTCGCAACAATATGCTTTGTAATTATGTGGAGCTAGCCCCCCCACGACATGCAACATGTTCGCTGATATCAGCACTAACCATTTCACACTTTAGAGGTGCTGGAACTTGTACAAATCAAGTTCCTCGCAAGGAAGATGCTAAGAACACCGGCCACTGGTTCCTTGTTGTGTACAGCGCTAACCATAAACATCCTCCATTTGCAACATGTCCTTGATGGGCACGATGGCTGAACGGGTTAACTCTGTTATGGACCAAACCACAATAACAATACGTCGATTAAATGAAACGGTTAAATCGTTAGGAACGAAAATATGTTCCTAATACGATACACGAATGCTTACTTTGAGGCAAGTGTCTCCATGCCCGCCTTTTACTGTCCTCTCAACATACCGCTTGACTACGAGGCAACGGAAAAATACTGTGTTCTACGACCCGACAGAAAATACGTTCTTAAACATGATAGACAGTTTCATAATTAAAAATTAAAACTTCATTCCTACACTCAAATGTAACACCAACCTGATATGAGTGTTTGCTGGACGATCTGTTGTATTTACCCTTGTTACGACAAGGGACTTTACAACTGACAGCAAACATTTCACTCCGCGACACAACATAGCCTCCGGTAGCAACAAGCTCCAAGGGTATAATGGCGAGCTTGTGGATGGTGGAGCTTTGAGCGGTAGCCATGCGAAACAGTGGCGCCACTGGTGACGTGGTCGCCGGGAGGGAGGCCACGTGGACGGAAGTCGGCACCAACCAAGAAGTTTTTTGATGTCCTAAGAGTATTATAGAAAGTTCTCTTGGGCTCTGATTGACCGGATTTAAAATATGGTGCTGTGGAGTAGGTGCAACGGCCCGATCCTAGAGTATAAAACATTGGGAGGTGGTCAGTAGCCTCAGAGACCAACTTTCCTCATGAACTCCTCTACAAGTTAAGTAAACCAATATAATGTAACTTTGACCCTTCGGGTCTGAAAACAGGCAAGATGGTGGCTATGTCCGTCCATAAAGATGGTGTTTGTATTAAGGATAGCCTTTCTTAGTAAGTGGCTGATAAAATTTTTGTAAATTTTTTTAATGCTTAAAATTAACAGCCATTTTGTGACCAAACGCGACTTATGAACACAAAGAAAAAATATTATTAAGTAAAATCTCAATGTTTTTAAGAAAGTCTGTCATTTTGTGATCCAGCCAACGATTTATTAAGTGTTTTAGAATGCTGTTTTAATGCTGGAATACAGCAATGGTTTTAAAATGATGTAATCCTTTTCAAGTAAACTAATACAAAATAAAGGAGAAAAATTTTCAAATAAGAGACTTATAAAAAATAATTGTGGAACATCTCTTAAAAAAATCGATTTTGAAAGAAAATGTCAATATTGTAAAAGTCAACACTTCGAAAATAATTTAAACTGTTTGACCTTTGGCTTGAAACCCTTTTTCTCGTGAGGCATTGTATTTATGAAACCTAATTAGGAGTGATAGAAACTTTCATGTGAAAGTTGGCTTTGTTAATAAATTTATTTAGCCTGATAGCATAATCACTTATAAAATATATAATATATTATCACCACTGTTTATATTTTGGGTGATTAGTTATCCCATTAATTTTGGAATGTCTAAAAAGGAAAAGTTCCACTTTTATTAAACATTGTAATTTATAAAAGATAATATGTCCACTTTTCTTCAACATTATAATAATTTATAAAATATAATATATCCACATTTCTTCAATATTGTAATTTATAAAAGATAGAATAATTTATCCTATGTAAATTTGTATTTCTACTAGCCCAAAATAATATGAATGGGCATTCATATGTAAGTACCCGAATCGTTCCTGGGTATCATTCTTAAAACTGAATACGTGGAAGCCCTAATGAATCAAGTTGTATTTTATATTACATAAAGTATGAAATTTTTGAGAGAATTCATGTGTGTTCTTGCCAGAAATCATTACACTATGTGGCTGTGTCTTATACAATTGGTTTTGAAATATTTTTCAATTATATTGCCGGGTTGTGTATAAGCCCCCTGCCACTTTTATGTGCATGAAACGAATATATAGGAAAATGATTTATGTCCGTGTTCACGTGAATAACTGCTACAGGTGTCTCGTTGGCGCACAGGCTAGAGTTCTTATCTGCAATCAAGGCGAATCGGGTTCAATTCCTGGCTGGGTCGCTCCCGGATGTTCGTACGGGGAAATCGTGCCAGGTGGTGCTACTGATCGGCGGATTTTCTCGGGGATCTCGCGTTTCTCCAGCCCTTGCATTCTGGTGTTACTCCACTTCCGCCACATTTTCCCCATACCGACTCTCAAGGCCTTGTTGCTTAGAGCTGCCCAATCGTCTTAAATCCACTGTCAACTTCTAAACCTTTAACACGACTCCGAGACTTTTATAGATCGTTATCGCTGCAAGGGAAAGATTTCACACCATCCACTGGCTGCAGTGCTCATGTTAGATGCTTGTATTTTGGTTGCATGTCTTTCTGCAACCCGACAGTACTCAAATCAATCCCCTCATGGTATTGGGCAACAGTGTGCTGTGACGTACATCGTGTGGGGTTTCAACTTTTTCTCAGTGATGCGGACGGAAATACGGCTTGCTTTATTATCTCCATGATACTGGAACTAAAACATAAATGTAGGGTATACATCAGTTCGTAGCGCAATAGCGTGTGATGTCTCACAGCAGAAAGATAAAATATGGCATAAGGGTCATCGATATGCTATTCAACAATCTACCTATCGAACTGTACCTTCTCAGAAACAGGTTCTGTGGGCCAGGAACCAAGCCAGCTGAAAGGCTGGCACACAGCGATATGGGTATCAACATGCTGGACAAGGCATGCAAATGGCACGATATCGCCTATTCCCAGTACAAGGATCTTTAAGGCAGGCACCAGACAGGCAAGATACTCGTGCATAGAGCGGACAATATACGTCCCTCTTCAGACACTGGAGTAGATGAAAAAATATCTGTGTGGGTCGCATCCAACGCGATGACAGCCAAGGTGAAGATGGGTATGGGGGCGAAGAAAACGAGACGAAGTTCCAAAAGGAGAGGTAATAAAAAGACGGGAGGATTCCTTCCCGCCTTGATACTTCCAATCGGTGCACTGGGCAGTATCGCCGGGGTAGTAAAACGAGCCTCCAATGAATGTAAGTAACTGGAGTAAAACCGCCACCGCAATCGTAAACTGGAAGTTATTGCCATGGGTAAAAAAAAAAACAGCCAGGGACTTTACATACGACGGTCCTACCAGGAATAAGGAGGTGCGATAAAGAAAGAGTGTCGCAGCAGGAAGAGGCGCTAAAGAAATATCTACCGAAATACCTACTCACGAACGTTGATCTAGAGCTGTTTGCACGTAAAGTGAAGATACATAATTTTTGCAGTATGCTCATACGAGTGCTTTTCCACGTAAAATCAAATGTGATGAATGCGCAGTAATCAACCTAGACACGTCAGCCTTGGTACACACTGGGTAACTTATTCCAAACATGGCAAGCGAGTGGTATAGTATGGTAGATTCGGTAATTTGAGTCCACCACCTGAAATGTAGAGGTGTTCACAGCCATGTTTTCCTTGGAAATAATTTCTATATGGCAATCAACCATGTCATTTTGAACTCGCTCGTTTTGTTCGGATGTATTGAAGACCATCTATGGCACCATTACACTGAATCTTTCTGGACTCAAGATGGGTAAAACTGGCGCCCTTATTTGGAGACTTGAAACTGAGCATACTAATAATACAGCAAAGTAAAACCACCTTGGCCGAGGGAGGTGTTCAAATTCACGTGCAGATAGCTATTGCTACTCAGAAATATTATTATGTTCTGGACGTTGCCGTGGTCGAAGGTCGATTTGTCTGCTGGGTCACGTTCAATATATTTTCCCCTTCCATGCCCATTCAATTTAAACCCTCAGCTACTTAGTAACTGCTTGTTGGCAAGTGTTGGCACACTGTTATCTCGAGCTCTACTGGTGCCAGGTTTCGTACTACGCTCGACTTAATGCATGGTATGCCTAGCAAAACTCAACCCCATCGTTTCAGGTGCAGATGCAAAGTGATTTCCTCGTTTCTGTAGTTTCTGCTTATCGTCCTGATTGACGATCTTCACGACCACTTCGTGCACCCTCTTCACGATCACAGGAATGTAAATGATTCTTTTCAGGACTTCGGCCAGTTTATAACCTGGTGGGGCTATCGGTGCGAATTTGTGCAGTGTATTGCTGGTTTTACCATTAATCTAGCAGCCACTTGCCAAATTACAGTTTATGACTAATATGTCCACCAGAATTATGTTCACTGGTCATGAGGATTTGTGCATTTTACCAGCTTCATAGATTTGCATCTCGAACCCCAGCTTCGACTATCCCTCTTCCAGATTTATTCTTTCTCCTACTAGGCACCACACACTACTGCGCTACGAACTGATATCTACCCGACCTTTAAACATTTTCGTTTCAGTATCATGGAGATAAACACACAATATGTTAGTCTCCTGTCCGCATGACCGAGGAGGATGTCGAAACCTCACACGATGGATGCCATGACACGCCGTTTCTCAATACCATGAGAGGATTGATTTGTAGATCGTCAGTTTTCGGCAAGACATGTGTGCTGTTGAGTATTCTGAAGAAACTGAATGGTCTCAAGTCCCAGAATGTGTACCTGTACTCCCAATCGCTCCATCAATCGAAATGCTAGCATCTGGCACAAGTACTACAGGCTGTGGAAGGCCTATGCTATTTATCTTGCACTGATAATGAGGCTGTCGTGCCATCGAGTGAAGCATTGCCAAACTCAGTGTTTATTTTCGACGATGTGGCATGTGAGGCATGCGAATGTGGACTGTATACTTAAGTCAAACTTATTCAGGCATACCAAAACATGTGATGATGTGAATTTCATCGTGTTGTCTCACATGGACGATACAAACTTACGGCATGCATACAATGACCATATCAATACGGACATTGCATTCTCAGAGTTTACGGATGTGTTCTTTGAGCTGGAATGAGAAGTATGGCATATTGGTATATCGATAAGGATACACTGGTACGTAAGAGAAGCTACATGCGGGGCTTCGACTGGTTTATAGTAGGAAACCGATCATGAGTCACGATGCCATTACCAAGTTTGAACATGGCTCCGATGATGATGATGATGGCAATGGGTTCATGGAAGCTCGCCCCATCGCTGTTCATAGTGGCCTGTCGCTTCTTTGGTCAAATATCTTGAGCTTGAAAAATGACGTGATGGAAGATTTTGTGGCCCTCAACCAGCATGTAGGTGGCATGCAGACATGGAGAGTAGACCTGATCGATGTGTAGAATGTGTAAATACAGGTAGAATTGAAGGCTCTTTAAAATATGTTAACGTCTAAACCAGCTGCCAAAACTTTTGTTGCGAGGCATAGCAAGAAGGTGCTGGATGCAGGCATCGACCGATTGGAAAGGATCGAAAAATTACTTTCCTCAACTCGAGAGTGAATATGTATATACCTGTGTGGCTGTGTGTTTATTCCATTCTATTATGATGGCATACTGAACTGAACTGATTACTGAGCTGCAGCAGACCATCGAAGGTGTTCGTGTAAATTATCTACTCGTGAAAATTTACAGACTGGCTCTTGACAAACGAAGGAAATGTGCTTACAAGCTGATAACCAGCCGTCTCGACGAAGCTGGTCAACAACGCCAGGAGGAAGCTTTGCCTAGACACGGATATGAAACACGAAATCAAGGTGGAAGTGCCAACCCTGATGCGTACACGGAAAGGAAGTCTTGAACTGCCCGAATCGTAAAGGGGCATCACTAGCGACGAAGACGATTAGCCCCTAATCGATGTTCTGCATGTGCGAGAGTGAAAATGAACACGAGAGCATGTACCAGATGTGGGCACCCTAGTCGGGCACTACATCACATCCACTCCAATCTGAACAGCGACAAGATATACAGCTTGCGAGAACCACAATGAAAAATGGTTACTCAGAAACAAGGAAGTTTTTTTTTTTCAGAAGATGTAGGAAATCGGCCAGCGCAAGGTGAAAATGAATCATGGTCTGTGCAAAATTTTGTTTCGTAGGTATCCTGGACCCTACACCGAACCGGATTTGTGCAAGTACCGTTGCCTGCTACAGTCCAGTCTTGCTCATTATGCGAACGATAACCACTAAACACAGCGACTTAAGGACACAGCCCATTCGAAATCTGGCATTATTGCAGGACTGTTTCCAAAATTGGTCGAAACTATTAAATCGGGTCTGCTACTGCAGAAGATCGACGCTAAATGCAAGGAAAACTATGTGTTTTGGGATGATCCGAACGAACTGGCCGATTGACTACAGCTACTGGTCGCTTCGAAGTCTGCGGGCAACCTGTCTCACATCAATTAAATCGATCGTCGAAGAACTCGTCGAAGCTGGCTACGTTGTGAGATGACGAAATATGCAGTTTTTGGGGGACTGCACAGGTCGCTCAGAAGGTATCATCCTCGGAGAAAGTACATCATGAAAGGGCTTGGCGATACTTTCCAAACACACCTGATCGAAATGCAAGACTTTGCTCGTGCGAATAAAGGCCTCCACTAAATTTTAACCCTTATAGACATGTTTTACAAGTATGCCTGGGCCAGACCGCTCAAGACGATGAATGCACATGACGCCACCGAGGCCAAAACGGATGTGTTGAGCAAAGGACCCATACCGAAAATCTCCACGCCAATAATGGCAATGAATATTTTAATGCTACATTTCATACACTGATGAAAAGGTACAACATGTATCACTATTCCATGTACTCTGAACTCCAGGCTAGCATCGTCGAGCATGTTCACCGGACTCCTAAAGCCAAATTGTGGCGACATTTCACGGCAAACGGAAACTACAAGTGGCTTCAACTACTGCCAAGATACATCTGTGAATATAATTCTACCGTTCATTCTATCACTCGTATGAAGCCAGAAGATGTCAAGGATGACTCCCTGCTTCGGAACGTGTACTCCAAACCACAAGAAGAGAGACCCACGGAGGCCTAACGCCAAGATCGGTGACCTGGTGCGCATCTCCAAACAACATTGCATTTTCCACAAGGCCTATCATCATAAATGGTCTGCGAAATTGTACAAGGTGGTTCGCATACGACATACATACCCGCGCATGTATTACCTAGAGGAGTTACATGGCGAATCCATCTCCGGAGGCTTTTATGCAGAGGAGATCCAGCCTACGAAGTTTCCCGATTTTTATTTGGTGGAAAAGGTGCTGAAACAATGTCAAGAACGCGTGTACGTGAGATGGCTTTGATAGTCGAAGCGTGACAATTCCTGAGTCGACGAGAAAGACTTTCTGAAATAAGAACTACGAATATTTTGAAGTAATGTTATGAACATATATTAAAAAAAAAAAAAAAAAAACTAAAACATGTGTACCTTAGTTAACGTAAATTTAATTCTTGTCTGTCTTTATATGCAGTGTTACTGGATGGGAGATAGCTAGCTTTGAGAAAAAGCTAACACTGCTCTTCCCATGCATGTCTACTTAGTCTTGACACCGAGCGGGTGTGAAAACAGCTCGAAAGCACTGTGCTGTTACCTGATGCCATGCAGGAGGAGACTTCATGGTCATCCAACATCGTGCAGGTACGAAAACGACTTGAAAGCACGTTTGCAGTTACCTGATGCCGTGCAGGTACAGACCAGTGAAAATTCAAATATAGAACTTCCCCACCCATTGCCGTCCGTCCCCTCCCCCGCGAAAGTCGCGACGAACGCCTGCGGCCCTGACCTTGAATACAGTCGGTTATAACCGGATTCTTACAGGTTTATTCGCACAAGATGTAAAGATCAAGGTCAGTTCGCGTGCACTTGGCTCACAGTCGACAACACTCGGCCCCTTCTTTCCGTGCAGTGGCGTTTAGATATATGCTTATAATGACTGGTGCGTCTGTTTTGCAAGTCTGCTCGCACATCCTGGCGGAACAATTTTAATAATATGCAGAGCTGAATACCACCTTTTTTTTTCACTAAACAATTTTTTTCCGAAAACAAGAACGTATTAATATTTGTACCATACTAAAAACATTTGTAAAAACTACGTACATTTAACTATTCATGGGAAGATATTTTACCAATTAAAAGCGAGATTGGAACTTTTAGATATCTGATGTAGTGGGCCGAAATTATTTAATTTTTACAATAAATTAAAATTGTTTTAAATTATTTTTTTGTTAACGGGTTTTTGTGATGCGGAAGGTGGATCAGTAAGTTCTACGATGAACAGGGTATCGAAGTGGAATATAATTATAAGAAATCCAAGGTGGTCGCCCGACACTTTATAATTTTTATTGGAATATTTTTTGTTTTAAAATAGTTTTTATTAGTATAATTTTCTTATTAAACTGAATTTTAGGGATGACAAGGGTATGAACATCCAACATGACATCTATCTCTGGCTGTGACGCCAACAAATATGGCCGCCGGCTATGCCTACTAAGATATAGGGCAAATTCGGATCCGGCATGCCTGATGCCTGCGCTTAAAGGAACTTTCTACGTCTACTTGTACGTCCCGATATTATTGTCAAACTTTGGATGACTTAAGTTGTTTATTACCCACAAGCTGGAGTTTATGAACGATCATAAATAACACTTTGACTGCTGTGACAGTTCCAAGATATAATTTTTGTTATTTATTACTTTCTGCACATCATTCACCCCCGCGGATTTCGGTTTCGAACCTTAACCTAAGTTCTGAAAGCTGAAATTTCACTCGCCTTGTTTAGCCACTTACATGTTGATCCGTCGTGTTTTGAGAGCGTATTGACACCCACCAATTTGGATAACTAGTTTTTCTAGGTTCTTTATATTAAAAAAAGAAGAAAATTGTGAAAGTCACTCTATGTCCAACTAGCTATTGAACTTACACAGAAATTTAGACATAACGACTGAATTCCACACTATTAATTAAGTCACAATATTCATTCTGCCAAAATATAGTCAAATCTATATTGTGGCGTAGCTACGACTTCGTATAACAGTCGTTATGGCTGAAGTCTGTGTAATGTCAATAGATACAGTCTATTTGCTGTTTCTTCACACGTCTTGAATCAAACATTTGAAAAATCCCCCCCCCCCTTTTTTTTAATGACTTACCTTTTTGTTTAACAAATATGTTATGTACAACTTGAATTTTATACTTGTGTTGACATAAAAGTACGTTATTTTGGTTTAATTATACTTTAATTTATATTTTATCAATAAAATATAATATTTCACTAATAACCAGTGAGGAGATGTGTGTTGGTAATAACTAGTATAGGCTATTCTCGGTAAAAAGAGCACTTTTGAAAGCTCTCTCATTTGGAATAATATTCAATAAGTATACTTTATTGTATCCTTAAGCGTCAACTTCAGAGTGCAGTGAAATATACACTCTGCGTTTATTACTTACATGGAAATATTTATTTTAAAAAATGATTAAAGGATAAAAAATTGCAGAAAGAAAAAAGTAACTGAGGCCTCAAAAGTGCTCACTTTACCGTGAACAGCCTTTAAGAAATAGGTTCTCGTGAAAAATATCATGTAACTGAGTGAGCACGAATGCGGTGCGTTGTCGCTTTGGTGTAATCTTCTAGACTTGGCTAAGCTTTGTTTACGTGAGTTGGAGGAGTATCCTGGAAGTAGAACTTTAGCAGGGCTTCAAGAAAAGTTAGAAGTAGCTGCGAATGGACTATAGTTTTGTGTATGGGTACTTTCGGAATTTCCATTTTTAAAAATATCAACAAGCTAGAGAAACCAATAATCCAATATGTCAGGAGCAGGTTCCCCTTAAAACCAATATTCCATATTAGAATTTTAAAAATGGTTGGAAATATGTATTTATAGTTCTCAGACAGACTTCTTTTATTGTTTCGATTTGTTTGGCTGAGTAAAGCTGGTTTCTACAAAAAGGAAAATACTGCATGAACTGCACTTTATTCGTTATTAGTTTGGTATGCCTTGAGTCTTATTACGTTTCTATTCGCAGAACGTTTGAAACATTTTAATATATCTTGCACTAACTTTGCACGCATGTGAAGCGAAAGAGAGAGAAAGAGACTGCCGTGAACCCATATCTGTGGTTGTGACGAGAGCAGAGAACGCTCCATCACTTTATACGGCCCTTTCATAGACGGTAGCTGTGACAGATCCTTAAAAAAAAAAAAAAAAAAAAAAAAAAAATCTCATTTTCTGAGCGGTTCACAAATATTACTGTTTGGTATAGCTATACATTCGTTTTATTTCTTCTATCGTGTACAGTACGTGGAATGAAAAAATTGGAGCACCCAAAGACGTCGGAAATATCCACTCAACAGTAGAGGTGCACTGCGAAAAAGGAAAAAAAAAAAAAAAAATGAAATGAACAAAGTTTGTTTTGGGGCAATCTAATTAATTGTTTGCACGTGGTTTATTAAATATTTTGTTGCTGAAAACAAATTATTTTGGTAACTTTTTCAGACCCACTTTAATTTACCGTTTCAGGTGTTGCAAACAAACAAATTATGGTCTGTACAGTTCTTCAATTTACACATTTGTTTCGTTGCCACTGCCAAAGAGCTATAGGCTATATGTTTGGCTACAGTTATATGACCCAATTATGACCTAGGCCACTAAGACGGTTTTCGAAACATTTACCCGTAGAGAAGATCATTGGTCATTGAGTTTCGCAGTGTGCAGTACAGACCGAAAATTACCTCCACGTGCGTAATGTACACAATTGTATACACTGGGTCTGAATGGGTTAATCTTATTTGTTTACCTAAGTTGTGGCTAGTGGTACTTAATATTTGTATGGTTGTACTTACATTAAGCAGTTTCTGTTATGTTACAGAAGTGACAGCACAACCGAGTATAGAACCCTTAACTTTTGCTCCCGAATGCTACGCCTTAGGAGTCTCAGCCTTAAGGACTACTGGAGAACTACAATTGTTTTTTAAGTTAAAAATGATTAGATCCAGGACATGTAGGCAAATAAATATTTTCAAGTTTTACAACTTTACTTTTTTGTTTCCTGTCGAACTTGTTTCGTTGGGATTATTTGTCATTAAAGTATCCAAAAATACACTAACAAACACTGCTAGTATTCTAATTAGCACGAAAATGGAAACAAATTGTCGAACTATGTGCGTGAATGAAAGCAATGAAACTATCTGAATATCCTACAGCTAACCAAATTAATACCAGTACCGGACCAAGCTGATTTTGTTGTCGACACAAATTCTGTATTAATAAACATATCAGTCTGTTCCAGCTAACCAAATAGTTACTAACTTTAAGAAGATATTAATTTGACTCTGCCTTGATGTTTATAATGTTTACGGTAACCAAATGTAATTTTTTGAAAGTACTTGTAAAATACTTGTGTGTACTAAATACGTGTATATGAAGTTGGAACAATCAAATAGGCGTTCGGCTTAACAAATTATTTTTGATTAATTTATTTGGTTTAAAAAGGAAACTAATGCAGATGGCCAGAGAAATCGCAGTTTAGCCGTGTGTACAAAATATTGTTCAGAATAACAAACACTTTCCAAATTAATTTATTTGGAACCTGCTACTATATCTTTGTTGCAGTGTGTGGTGAGCTTACCTCTTCACTACACGAACCGTAAAGTAATCAAATAAATGTTTTTTTTTACGTGCGGTTTTCAGCCGTTTCCTGGCCAGATATAATTTGGCTACAAATACAACCATTCCAATTGGCAAGTGGTGCCTAACGTAAGTCTTTAATGACTTAGACTGAGACAGAGTAATGTTTTCGAAGGGTGATTCATAATTTTATTCATTGCAATGCCAACGGCCTCATTAGTGGGTAAATATCAGTAAACAAAGTAAAATCGCAAGTTAGTATAATCTCTCTGAGAAAGTGAAAATTAAAAAGGAGAAACATATTGCGAATTACGGTTCTTGGGAAGCTGAAAAAATCTAGTAAACTTTCGGCTGTTTGAAAATAACTTACTTTGAGTGTTTTGACGGCTATACTCGCATATCTGTCAGATTATTAGCCCTCCTTGACGGTGTACAAACTACACTGATAAAAACCTTTGTTTGATCTAACGATGCATTTGTTTGTATATGGTGTGACGTCTGGTTATGTGACGCATCTGATTTACATATAATTAACTTGAAAAATACGTCAATTTTAAGTATACACATACTTATTCTGCAAAATATCTTTGTTGTGATGTGTCCTAGCATATAAGATATTGATTTAATAATTTTATTTTATATGTTTACACGCAACTAGCTTAGGTTTGAATAATCATATGTTTATTGTCATGTAATTTTTTTATGTTGTTAAGTTTTGAATACCACGCAAATGAGTTTAAGTTGGCAATATCATCTGATATCACTTATTATGCGCCCGTAGTAATTTCATATGCATGTACGTTAAATTTTAATGCGTAACTAATACCGAATTGGAATGGCTCACGAAGATTCTGTTCCCCAACTTGTCTCTGTTGGGTCCTTATTGTAGCCGGCCAGGAGGGCCTGAGTTCCTCCTTAAAAGGTGGTTTTTAAGTGGGAAAAGTGAATTGAACCCAACGGAAATGTTAGTTTAGTGGTTGTTGAGTACAATTTCAGCTAATATACAGCATCTGAATAAGGTACATCGTCACCTACACTGGCATTTATGCAGCGGTGATGTGGAATTAAATAAAAAATATTACTGCTCAACTAATAATACTTCCCTAGCTTGTCACACATACCTTGAGGACTGTGTTTACTTTTGCTCTACTGACTGATATATAGCTAGCCAGAGTAATCAAAGTAGAGTCATCAGAGACAGATAGCTGAGTTAGTAATCGACTGAGGTGTGAGAACAAGCGTTAATTTGTGTTGAACTATATATATATATATATGTTAAAAATAAAAAAACTATGTTAGTAAGTGCGGTAATTGAAAAAACATAGTCTCTCTTGTGTGCCTTATGTACGTATTCAACAATAAAATGCCTTGCAGTGTTTTATATATATATATATATATATATATATATATATATATATATACACATAGTGGGCTGCGTTCGTTTCAATTTTTATTGGTCAGCTGCTGCATGTATATTTCCTCGTGTTTGTTATGCACAGCTTTAAGATGAAGGTCTGGCGTCCTATGAATGAAATATTTTATTACATTAAATTTGACACTTCACCATTAACCTGGTATTCTGATTTAAATGCTACACAAGTAGTTAGATCCTTTGCACCCCTGTAGTGTTTTATTGAAAGTAACATGTGTATGGCTGGTTTCTGGAGCTGAACGCTGACCGGAACAGTTTTCTTGCATACGTCTGCTGCATAGTCTGTTATGTACATGCAATTCTAGTAAGTGCGATAAGCTTACAAGTTGATAGTTGATTCCCAATGTGCACTTTAATTTATTATAATTTATAATACTTTGAAATAAAAGGAAAAAGCATATTAATATTTGATTTTTGGGGGCTCATTACTCTCTTAGTAATCACTTTAAGGGAAAAGTGATTAACATATATTCATCTTATTTTTTCGTAAGGAATAACCTTCCGGAATCTGACAGCGATGATAAAAAAGAAATTCGGTATATAGATCGCAAGAATATTCACTGACAGAAAGATTTTGGTGAGCTAACCAAATATAATAATAACATTAATAATAATAATAACAATAATAACCGTCTTTATTTATATGGCAAAGTTATGGCCATATTGCATTGTCTACCACATAACTACAGATTACAAGTAGTACGTTCTTCAGATAATAAGTAATAAATATAATTACAAAATGAAATTTTCGTTACGTCAATGCAAAAACCATAAAAATCAACGAATGTTGTTAACCTAATAGAACGGTCAATATCAAATATATATAAATGCACTTGAAAAAAATGCAGCTTTACAAATTCGACTTTAAATTACAATTTTACAGAAGAAAAACAACACATAAAACATTATGCTACAAGGAGATTACAAAAAAATATAATAAAATTAATTAATTTTAACATCCATTATATATATATATATATATATATATATATATATATATATATATATATATATACACACATAACTATGTGTCACGTTTCCATGAAGGAGCAAAAAAAGTGAAACGTATTCGGTACCTTCGGTATTTGCTTATGGCATAAATTTCAGTACAAGCTTTCTGAAAATTGTCAATGATGTGCATTGTTTTAATTTCATGAGAAGTTTGTTCTAGAGCCGAACATATCGAACAGAAAAAGATCGGGAGTAAAAAAAAAAGTGTGTTTGTATATCGCCAAACAAATTTATATAGTTGATTCGAACAAATATTTTGTTGTCAGGTAGATTTTGTTGGCCCAACAACATAGTTTGGTTAGTTTATAGTTGAACCCAATCAATAATGTTAAATTTCAGTTTTGGTTTTCTCAACAAAATGTTTTGTTAGAGCAACTACATATTTATTTGGTTAAATACAAACCAATATTTCGTTCGCTCAACCAAACCTTTCTCTCAGTGTAATGGCATCTGCATTATTTGAAAACATCGGTGATGTAATGTTACGCCATCGGCAGTTTTCATGAAGTTCGCGGCAAAGACAACTTAATATGTATTTTGTCGTCAGCAGTTGAAATGTAAATTATGAAAATAAACTAAATTAACTGCATAATACATTTGAACCATTGGAATAGAATACCGACAACTCGGCATAACACTAGCTGAGAACCGGCCTGCAATGAATATTGTACATTATTGTAGTCCGGTGTTGTGTGGGCCAATAAAATTATCTAAGTGGGACTGTAAACATAAGTATAAATTATGTTGATGCAACGATTGATATAGGCGACACGCGTTTAGCTTGTAGGAATCTGGGTGGTTGGCCTGCTCGCCTCCCACCAAGGCGAACCGGGTTCAATCCACGGCCGGGTCACTCCCGGATTTTCGCATGTGAGAATCGTGCCAGACGATGCCACTGGTCGGTGAGTTTTCTCGGTGATCTCCCGTTTCTCCTGCCCATTCAATCCGGCGCTGCTCCATTCTCACCTCAATCACCCACATCGGCTCTCGAGTCCACGCTGTTAAGAGCCGCCCAAATCTCTTCACTCACTCACTCACTGTACTGACCTCATAGTTTATTCCGTTGAAATTAGCGGGTGGGGCTGGAAGATAATGTACCATGGTGTAGCATTTTTGTTAATAAAATGTTTGCTTTCAGAAATATACAATCACCAAATCTTGTCAAAATGTTTATCATATTATTTTCAGTAGTAAATAACCACCAACAATGCTCAATGGGGCATGAATTACCTGTGTGTCTGGTAAATAAAACAATCATATATAGTGCCCGTTAAATATATCATAACATCAAAAATTACTTGAATACAAAACTTAATGCTGTGGACACCGGTATAAAAACTTACATTTTTCTGCTACTATTATCCCAGACACTTTTAAGCCACTACTACTATTTAATTGTTTCGAATCTCTATTTGGTGGAGGTTACCACATACATTATACCTAGGAACTGATTCCATTTTATAATTTATTAATTAGTTTATTATTTAATGTTCAGAGGTAGATATAAATCTAATAAATGAAGAGTATAAAATTGCAGTTGAAAATTAAATCTTTTATTTAACTAAATTGAATTTGCAGACAAAATTAATCCAACGATTTAAAGATTCAAGGAATAATTGAAGTATAGAAATAAATTAATTCGTGAAATCCTTATAGCCCTGGAAGCCTTGAAAACAAAGTAGTGCACCCCATACAAACTATCTAAATTTAATCTGCAATAGAAATGTTTTTTTTTTTCATTTACTTTGAACATGATCCACAATTAAAAGTACATAAATAACAAATGAATCTTTAAATTATAATTTTATGTTGAACATGTTATAAAAAACTGAGTTCAAAACTAAATATGCAATTGTGACGTAGTTACATAGTACGTGGTAACATGGTCCAGATGATACCAAGATTAAAAATAAATGTTCTATGTAGCTAGGCCTTAGCTGAAACTTCTCCAGGCAAAGAGAGATCAAATCTAGCTCCGGACGACAAATAAAGTGAAGCTGGGCAAGTAATTATCAAACAAAAATCAAGACTGCAGCAACCTCCCCCAACACAGGAGCACATGACGAACACGTCATGTTGCGGCCGCGATGCGCAGAGAGACCCGGCCAAAAACGGTTAGCAACGGTAGAAGGATACAAAACTGCGCGTTGCATGTGGGCGCAAAGGTGACAAAATTTTGTTCCGAAACCGCTTCTAGAAAGCACTGGGAGTACCGAAAACGGTCCACAACTACACTCAACTGTTCTGCAGCTATAAATGCATGCGTTGCACCTCTGGCAAGTAGCGCGGACAAGGTACAGCAAGACGCATTCCACGCTTTCACGACAGCTAACAACCTGTTGCAAGCTGAGCTGTCTGCAACAAGCAACCAACTTCCTGTCAGGCTTGGAAGTGAAGTTAACTCTGTACTAGCTCCAATGCATGAATACAAGACTGAAATTAAAATTTCTGTAACAACACGAGCGCCCTAAAATTGGAATAAACCACCATTGCCCTAAACTTTACCAACATACTGACACAATTAGTAGGGATAGGAAAATTTCGCGACTTCAATGACCTGTATGCTAGATTCCACAACCCTATGTACAGTCGAGTCTTAGAGGTTTGTTCATTGGCTGCTGCCCGAGTGTTACCTCTCACCTGCCAGAATAGGATTTGCTTCTTGTTTCCTTGCAAGTATGCTATTAGCTTAGAATCAGCCAGGGCGTGTCTAATAAACTCTGATCCAATTGCAAAAGTGACTTCAGTGTACATGTGTTTGAAACATATCTTGTACTGAAATGAATTCGCGGTTTATTCGTACCCGTAACAAATAATTGGGGAAAATATCAAAGTAATTGATATGAAATTAGGTAAAATATGAAAATTAGTATGCCATAATATTTTAGAAAAATTTTGCAACAGCACAATATGAAAGATAAGTAAAAATCAGATAGTTATTTAATTCATACACGTGTTATGAATTTATCTTTCGCAGCAGCTTGTTTAACTAGACTCGTTACAAACACGATCGTGTCGTTTCAGGCTGGTCACGTCTAGTGGCCTAGCTTAGCAAGGTTCCCGAATGGTAGGTGGGTGTCTTCAGATCGATTCCCTCACACCTAGATCTTAATCAGTGATTTCAATCAGTAGAATTATTTTACCGAATCTTCAGTTAATGAGCTACTGTACTGGCGAATCAATGGAATCCACTAAGGTCTTACTGCCAGGCTAGTGCAATTCACTAGGAACCGGTACATATCACTGTTTGATTAGCAAATACAAGTAAAGACAGTTTCACAGTAAAATGAGCACTTTTAAAAGCCCTGCTTACGATCTACTTGTATGCACGTTGTGTATTCTTCCGCCTTATGTAAAATTAACGTTGCCATCGGCCTCATCACTATTTTTATATGTCGGTAAAGTAAAACTATGAAATTATTAGGAATGTAAATATTATACAAATTTGCTAGTTTGTACACTTAGATGCATTAAAAACAATTATAAAGCGAAATAAATAATTTAGGTTATCACAAGTGGTTAACTAACCCTTTTTACTCGATTTTAAGATATGGAACTACATTCCCTCCATTGTTACCAACTTTACTGGGCGAATGTCACTCAGTGCGCCCGTTAAATATATGCAGGCAGAGGGCAGTGACTTTTTTCAAAGGTTCATTTCAAAATAGTTCATTTCATCGTGAACAGCCTTTAAATAAAATTATTATTGGAATTTCACTGATTCAAGCGGAGCAGTTTCAATAGATCTGATTTGGAACCGTTTTATCTGTTCCTATTTTTTAGAATGGTGCTGGTACTGCCTTTTGACCTTAGGTTAAACCTAACTAGGCGTAAAAACTGCTTTGTACTTAAGTGTTCCTTATTGACAGGTTAATTCGATATTAACTTACCGAAGTTCGCGACACCAGTATATCGCTCCACTTCTGGGTTAATTCGCGTGTTAGATGTGTCCAAATTCTTTCCTTTTTAGGGATTGGTGTTTAAAGTCAACTAAACATTTTTAAAATCCTCGCTTAGGGTCTCATTTTTTTAACAATGTAGTTTCGCCTCGTATAAAAATAGTATAGCAAATTTGCCAAAGAGCGCGCATGCTAGCTGCACAGTGGCCATTTCCGTGTTCCAGGATTGAACTGTTGTTCTCCCTATAGAAATGTCAAAACCACTTACTTCCACGAAGGTTAGCCCACTGTTGACCAAAACAGTTGCTTTGTTATGCTATTATACTCGGTTTTTGACTAAGTTGTAACCCAAATACTATACAATCAAGTTACGTAAAATGTCGTTAATTCACGCAAAAGCGCGAGTTTGCAATTGAAACCAAATGTAAACAAAAGTCACATCCTTGTTGAAAGGCGTGAATTTAATACCTGTTTTTGACAGTTTTGTAACCAGTGTTTGGGACGACCAAGTCTCGCGTAACTCTGCTTCCATCATTGGAGCACTGTATATTATTATGTAAGCGCGCCAATTCATCTAATGTATGCAAAACAAAAATATACCGATTTCAGCTGGCATTAACTTAAACATCATACTTAACTGTTACAGTTCCGAATTCGTTGAGGAGAGTTTCGTTTCAAGTTTATACAAACAACGACGAAAATCTTTTTTCAGATATTAATTTCAACTTTTTTCAATTGAGGAGGCCGACTACCTATGGAGTACCAGTTGCGTGACAGTGTGTTGGAAATACATGTTTTAAATGAGAAATTTTTTCCATGTGCTCCTAATCTCTTGAAAAAATTAAAGAACAATTCGAAATACAAATTTCTTGAACACATTACACGTCTTAAAATTTTCTGTTGGAGTATCTGTGGAGAATGTATAGGAGTCCGCATTGAACTAAGGCATAAAGACGATGGTGTGACAAAAATTAGAGCGCGGTAAATTATGAGCCTTTCGGAAAACAAAATTCCAGCAGTCGTATAACAGGGATTAGTTGATATACCTGCAAACCAAATCGAGATACTTTCTTAACAAACCTATTATCGTGTTGTGTAACGCCTGCATTCAAACCAGGGCTGATAGTGGGATGGACCCGCGCGTCCAAGGTCAAGAACCGAGTGAGCAATACGGGCGACACTAACACACACGTCTAGAGCCTCATCGCTCCTGCGCCCAAGGCGTGAAGTGTTTCCGTCGTAACGCTGTACTGTGCAAATCAGATCTGTAACAGTGGGGTTTTATTACAGGCGATGAAAAACCACAGATTAAACTACGCCCGTATCTTAGTACTTTTTCTCTTGCCGCTTAAGAAAACTGTATGAACAAGCTTTAAAAATGCGATATTTGACCCTTTTCACGATTTTTTTCTCCAAGAATACACTTAATATGACAAAAGTAAAAAAAAAAAAAAAAAAAATTGTGGCCTAGATAATTGTTTTTAATCTTTCCTGACGAAAGGTCGTATTTGCAGAACATTTATTTACCGAGACACGCGTATTCACTCAAACAACTATTTCACAAAAAACGCGGGGATCCATCGCACTCTTAACATACTATCGCGAGTATACTCGTTGCAGACTAGATAAAATTATGGTCGGTGCTTTGTAGTGTTAGAAGCTAGCATCTTTCCCTGGGCGACGCTATTGGTTTCTGCTGGCACATTAACTAATTTATAATTGGCTGCTCCTTGTGCCATGGATCTACTGAAACCCTTTACATAGGTTCACAAGTGTCAGTTATTGTAAGAGATTCGCAAGTTCTATTCACATACTAAAATTTCATCTTTTTCAACCCCTGAAATGAAAAACTAACGTGTACTTTAAGGGGGTTGAAGTCTTCCTTGGCTATATCTTCTTCGTCTCTAGCATCTCCTTGACTTGGGCGTTTTTCTAAAGCAGTTGCCCCGGTAGACGTTTTCTAAGGGCTGATGCCAGACATGCTGTAGAGCGTGATCTGTCTTCGTTAGTGACACGAAGCAAAGTGACTCGACGAAGTCGCGGTCATAATATACATGCAGCACGACATAAAGTCTTTCGTCAGTTCAGAACCTTGCTTTTAGTAGCGTTTGCACATTTTAAGCTTACATCTACGTCAGTCTTGCCGGCCTTGAAGCGGAAAATAGTTCCAGGTACGCGTGGGCCAGTTTTAGTCCCGTTTCTGGACCGATTTACACAAGTTTAATTAAAATTCAAACCTAAGTTCTGAAGTACCAGCAAAAAGTCCACATAATTTCTGTACTACGACGTCGTTTACTGATAGCATGCTCAGTTTAATACCTTTCAGACAGAATATTTATAAAGCTGACATTCATTTAAACACTTCTTATCGTAGCGTTTAAAATTCTGCAAACATCTCGACCTGTCAGAAAATCACAACTTCTTGCTTACTATGTGTATTGGCATGAAAGGTAAACAAGGTTTTATAACGGGGATTGGCTCCAAGTTAAGTGATTAAGTTGATTACACCAGCGAAATTATCGAAGCGCGCGTCTTGAGACTTTCACCTTTAATGTTCAATTTCCACGTTTCTCTGTGATAAAAGATTCCGTCTTGAAAACTGAAGATTAATATCTCCTGGTGACATTATTTTAAGTCGTTTATAATGTGTGAATAGCTGCTATTTTCTCAATAGACGAAGTGGCACCGAAGAACTTTACGAATTGATTACATAAACACCTAATATACAACGAAATTGTACGATTATGTGCAAATACCATGCCGTTCTTTGCTGCACAAGCAATAGCTTCACACATATATATAATGAAGTGTTCAGTATCCATAAAATATATTAACTAATGAAAACTTCAGTATTGCCTAGAGACACATTAAAGTATCTCAATGTTTAGTTTATTTTTTAAGAGTAAGAAATGTACTGACTTACTGACGAGAGGAGTACAGACCATTATTTCTAAGCATTAACTGGTATTAGAATCCGGCAGCCACCTACTTCCAGGCTCATGTTGAGTTATTCTGCCTGTACAAACATTTTCAATTATCTAAGCCATCATTCGAACAATGTTACAGGTATGTAGTTGATGATAGCAACAATTGGATGACTTGACGTTTATGCAGTACGATACTAAGGACAAGAAGAAATGCTGGGAGTAGCTAACTGTTCCTGCAATGGTTTCAGTCGGGCACTGATAGCGTAAAACTTAGTTCCTTTAGTATTGCTATAAATCTCAGAAAATGTTAAAGAACTGGTGGAATGCGTCATTAAGAGGACTTTCCAACAAAATAGCGCATGTAAAATCAGTGTTGCACGTATACACGTATCTCAGTTAGTAAATGTTCTAGGAACCAGGCGTTTTTGACAGGAAACGTAACAAACAATTATGTACAACCAGCGCTTTTTGCTTTTATCCTATTAAATATATTCAAAGAGAAAAAATAATTAAAATTCTTAAATACAACACTTTCAGGGTTTTTCTGTGCAGTTTCTTTGAGAGTCCTATGTACTGAAACGTTTTCTGCAAAATCGTTGTTTGCGTGTAGATGCGTATCTCGGTAAATAAAAGTTCTGGAAATATGGCTTTTTGTAAGAAAAGATACAAAAACTATTATCCATGCCCTTATTTTTTTACTCTTGTCATATTAAGTGTGTTATCGGAGGAAAAAATTCGTGAATATGGTCAAATATCGCATTTTTAAAGCTTGCTTGTGCATTTTCCTTAAGCGGCAAGAGGAAATTACAAAAATACGGGCATAGTTTAATCTGCGGTCTTCCATCGCGTGTAATAAAACCCTCTGTTATAGATCTTATTTGCACAGTACAGCGTCACGACAGTAACACTGCACGCCTTGCGCGTAGGAGCAATGAAGCACTAGGCATGCGTGTAACTTGCGCCCATATCGCTCCCTAGCTTCTTGACCTTGGACGCGCAGCTACATAGTCCTCTTAAGAGTGGGTGAGTTATGGAGAGATCTGGGTGGCTCTTAACATCGAGGTCTTGAGAGCCGATGAGGGTGAAGTGAAGTGAGTATGGAGCAGCGCCAGAATGAAAGGACGGAGGAAGCGGGAGATCCCCGAGAAAATTCGCTGACCGGCGGCATCGTCCAGCAAGATTCCCACAAGAGAAAATCCGGTGACCTGGTGGGGGATTGAACCCGGTTCACGTAGGAGGGAGGCAAATAGTCTAACCACTACACCACTGCGGTCCCTTTCCATAAGACAAAAGTATAACGTGGATCTTTAGTTTAATCCATTGGTTTACAACTAGTGTAATAATATCTTACTGTTAAAGGTATAGTTTGCGTGGAATTAAGCTTCCCAGGAATGCACATCGCAATCTTTAGAGGATCCATCGCAATGCTTCGTTATGACGAAACATGACATCGAGGAATTTAAAATTGTTTACCAGGTAGTCCCGTTAAGGACAATGCTGATTCTCCAATCAGAAACATCTAACATGACGTCTGATCACCTATAACTAGTCGGCTCTCAAGACCTCGCTGTTAAGAGTCGCCCAAAACTCTTCACTCACGCACCTATAAATTGACAGTGATCATACCAATACCGCTCGAGAGTGTGCAAGTAATCGAGAATATAACAAAATTCAGACTGTTGCAAGTCGTAAAACCGATACAATTTACGTACCTCTAAGACATTACTGCATGTAGAGACACCAAAGGTAGCTCCTTGTTAAGTTCTTCGTCAAAGCCCGAGTAATGTACACAGCCAAGTTAATGTTTTTCATATTCTACCTCTCCGACATAACTAATGAAGCAGACTAAACAAACAGTTACTGAAAGAAAAATACAGGAGCACTTTATTACATGCTGAACTCTGGTATCAAAATGTGGGCAATTCCAGCAAAACAAAAATTTAAAAAAGCAAGTGACTAGCTTATACATATTTAAGTCCGAATATACTGGAGCAAGCACAGTAGTTATGTTAGTGGGGATTTCTCTTACAAGAAGAAGAAACATTTCATCGTTATTAAGCTGTGGTATGAATAGCCATTTATACACTATAATGCAATATTGAATAGTGAATTTTCCGTCATTTCAGCTATACAGAAGAATATATCTGCTTCTATAATAAACGATAACACTGAGAATTAACTCAAAATCGCAACTGGTTATCAAACTTACTCCCTAGTTAATATGTCGCCGTTAACAAGCCAGATAACTTGATTTATGTTAGTTATATTAACTATCTGTAACTGTCGTCTTTGGATGAGAAACAGCATGGGGTAAGGGAAGAATACTGATGAGTGCGCACTTAGTGTTCGGAAGGTGTAAAAGACACCAAAGACAGCTTCATAGTACGAACACAACAAGCATAACAAAGAGTGATTATTATAATGGAAAAACGAATACGCCTAGAGACTGTTCACGGTAAAGTGAGCATTTTTGAAATCAACTTTTGAAAAATGTCACCGCCCCTACCTGCGTACATTTTAAAGGGAGCACTGACTGCCATGCGACCAGTAAAGTTGGCAACGAGGGTGGGAAAGTTGTTCCCTAGTCTCAAAGTTAAATTTAATGTTTTAAGTCAATACTGGAATATAATATTTTACTTTTATATATATGTATGTATGTATGCATGTATATATATATACACACATATATATATATATATATATATATATATATATATATATATATATATATATATATATATACATACATATCTATACACCTGTTAGAATTAGAAAACTGGTAAAAAAAAATTTGCTTATCTAACAATTTCACAGTTACCCTTGACCGACGCACTAATAAAGCGATGAGTCACATGGCAGTGTTAATATTTCATATAGTGGAAGAAGACACTATATGCATACTGTTATGGTCCCATATGGGGGCCACACAAAGTATGTGGGGAAACGTAACTCTGATGGAGAACACAATACTATTTCACTACGTCATATATTTAAAACCATTAAAAGTTTACATCCTGTTACATTATAATTTACAACATTTTACGTGAATACCTTAAACTGCACGGGGGGAGCGTGTTACGTTAAGTTACTCTTTACCTGCAAGTATTTATATATTATCTAAACTATTGCCACGCATCGAACTAAGAGTCCTCCTGTTAACTGCTATTACGGCTACGGCGGACGAAACCCCATCTACTAGTCCATGTTGCCCCGTCGTCGACTGGATGTAGCAAGACCCGTGCTCGACTCTTCGATGGCCTTAAATATGGCGGCCGTTTACAATACTTGCGTTTGTTTGCAAACTGCCCCCGCGGCTTGTTTCCTGATTGTCGCGGCGGTGCTACGTTTCCGTGACCTCGCTCTCGGTGCACCTGGGATGGCGCGTTCATGGTAGGAATTTAGCTAGAGCCTGCTCACGCCATACCAATGAAGCCCTGCTTCAAGTCTGACACGCGTGTAAATTAGTAAACTCAAGCAATTTTATGTGAGTACTCCTGTCCTGCCAAAGACTGTCCTGCCTGAACGATTTATATTTTTGCCCCGCCAGCTGGTGTAATGTGTGATGCTTACAATTTTCTGGAGTACGATTAAATGCTGCTATAATGGGGTTGGTGTGTTTACAGAACTACATGACGTTAATGAACTTGGTTAGCAAGTCTGCTTGGATATTTGCCACGTCTGTATTTGATAGCCCAGATTAATAAACTGTTATTTTGTTTGAAGAGGGGTTACTATTTGAAGAGGCAATAATTTTGCCGAAGAAAAGGGTACTTTATTTTTCTTCGCACCCCCCCCCCCCCCCCCCCCGCCCGGCAACGTGGTGGTGCACATCAGAACGCTTCCAAGCGCTGAGCTATACTGAAGAGAGGCGCGCGGTGCTCCTGGCACGGCCGAGCGCTGTCTAGTGGCTACTACTGGCAACAAGTTCAACCTCGCACACTCTGGCACCTTCCATACGCCTCTCCGCTATTCTCGCCGTCTCATTAACCTTCCCGAGCCATGTTTTCGGGTATAAATGTTTGTCCCCAGCCCGAGCAAGTGTGCAGTGTTCCTCTTAGAGTTGTGCGGGCTGGCCGACGATAGATCATGTCTACACCACTTCGTACTTCGGGGCTTCAGCATGTTAGACGCGTTTTCGCGTAATATGAGTAATACTCGAGTTAAGTATTGCAATGAACATAGTTGTTCTTATGCTGGGGGTAGAGTTTCCCTTTTAGTAGTTTTTTTTTTCTAATAATAAAAGCGATTTTTGTGTATGTGGATTTTTGTAGAGAAGTGTGTTTGTTTCTTCACTGTTTTGCTTGTGTGAAATTTCAATATGGTATTTTATGGGAATGTTTGCAAGAGGTGGATTCTTCCTTTTTTTGGCGTGCTGTAAGAATGGTCTCCTGGACTACGATTTGCCGAAAGAACTTTACTGCCAAGGAATTTAGTGGATATTTTATGGCGTGCCTTTATGCTCATGGTTAAGTGTAATGGGGGTTTTTGCTCCTTCCCAATAGTATTCTTGAAATTAGTATTCCATGCTGTACTTTTTAGTGAATCATCAGGCGTACTTTTACTTTTAAAGTTGTACTGGTGCTTGCTTTACTCAGGGAGTCATTTTATCTTTTTTTTTTAATGGGATTTCACAAGTGTTTATTCAGGTTGGATGATTTCTCAGGATATATTAATATTGTTGTTGTTCTGTTTGTTAAAGTGCATGCGTTTTCTCTCCTTCCCCTAGTTCGCCGATTGGTAGCAAGCAACAGAAATTTACAAATGCAATTTATATTTTTCAAATCAAATTTCAAAGTTGTTGTTCTTGGTGATAATGTATAGATGGGCTTCAATATATTTGTATTGATTTTGGAATTTTTGTGTCCATGCTTACTTGATTTTTTTTAATGGTGTGCGTCCTTCTCCTTGCCTTCCTTTAGCCCTGCTACGCCCTAAAGTGACGTAACAACAATACAAGTAGAGCTTAAACGGGGCTTTAAAAAGTGCTCAGTTTACAGTTAACAGCCTATAGTTATGTGTAGCGCGAAATCGGAAGTAATTGCATATATTCCACGACGTGGCGTGGAATCCCCTTTCCCCGCTTACATCATTGTAACAGCAAATATGTGCAAAAAATCGACAGGCCATCAGAGCAGTAGGTAGCATCCCTCTTGCTGCCTCTCGGTGCACGTATTCGTCGTCCCTGCATCTTCAGAAAACACTGAAGAAACTGGAGGAGACGCGGGAAGGATGCATGATATAATCAACATGTTTCTCGAGACGTGATGTCGCGCGAGATGTGACAAGCGTGTTGGAATGGCGGAGCGCTCCCGCCACTTTCCTGATGATCGATGAGCGTATTGGCGGGCAGAGCTTGGTGCCTGCGACTTATCATTGGGATTGACATGTGCATCGGCTGAAAGCCACAGAGAAATCCATTGGATAGTCATCTGGTCAGTGGCGTATAAAGATTCACGAGTTACTTCTCAGTAATTTCACCAGAAAAAAATGTTTACTTTTACTTCAGAAAAACTGCAGTGTGATCCATCGATACTTGAACTGGCCAGTGGCTTTTATTCGTTTTCGTCTGCTGTAACAGTCCATGCACTTTCGATTTAAAAGCTAACGTTTAAATTAATTAATTTTTCAAACAACTTTTTGAAGTGTATTAGTTAGATATGCGAACATGTTACATGAATGTAAGATGACATATAAAATTAATTCACCCAATGATGAAATGGAAAAAATATTTTTTAATGACCATTAGCAATTGGAACTCAAACGGGCAATTTTGCCCATTGAGAACAGCCAGTGAAGTCTATATTATCAAAAATAATAATAGCTCGATTAAATAAAAGACAAACACAGCAACCAGTTCGACTTGTTACCCGACCATTACATCATTCCTTGAAGACACGAACATGTTTACTAAATAGCGCTAGGCTACTAATGGGTACTTGCGATTTGTAAGTTAAAATGTCTGTTCCAAAGATTTTAGGTCTTAAACCGAAAATTTTTTCACAGTTACATACTCAGTGCTTATCAGTAGAATTCGCTTCAATGGTTTTCCTGTACCACAATATTTCCGTACCTTCTTCCCCTCACTTCATTGTACAGGTTCTAAATAAGAAGTCAGTTTTACGAGTAAAGGTTGTATTATGTTGTTAATATAACTACATATGTTAACTTAGGAAAGAAGAAGAATAGGTAAATATCAGGTTTTGTAAAGAATTGACTTCAGTAATTTATAGAATTGCTGTACTTCAGTACATCATTATAATCCTGCAGGCGAATTGCACATTTACACAATGCCATTTTTATAACTGAAGAATATATTGTTATATAAATGTTTTCCGACGGGAATTACAGTTATTAGCATTGAATACCTTCAAGATATCGTTACAGTATGTTCGGTTGGTTACAAAGAATGCTGGATATTCTAAGTACACACCTGAATGATCGTAAGTGCATCAGTCTTAGGAAATATAGGTAAAAGGTAACGAAGTATTCTGAGCACTAAAGAACTTTATAAGGAAACATAAACCCCACAACCCCTTTTTTTCACTTCCAATTCAACGATAATCATTACTAGCATATCATTCATAACAATATTCACTTTCTTTTGAGTGAAATGCTTATTACAGAATGTGGTAATATGTTACTTTGACTTCTCTATTCAAAATTATTCCTCGGTCAGTACAAGAATGTTCCTTGGCGTGTTACCAATACGGTTATTGTGACGTTGCAGAAAATAAAATTTTCAAGGATTATTATTGTATTTAAAAAAAATCTGAGTAAAATGTATACCATTTTTTTTTTTACAGTGAAAGCATTCCACGAATATGTAAAATTCAATAAAAACCTCTTAGCGATATCGTGAATTTGAGATACAATAAATAAACGCGCCTCTTGTTTAATATAAAACTCTCTATCAGGCAATGTGATGGTCACTGTAGGCGCTTTAATAGAAATACAATCGCTTCCATTCCCGCGAGGGTTGGTAGAAAGCTAATTCGTTTTTAATTCCGTACGTTCTCGGGCACACCACACCTCCAGCGTAATAGCTAAATGAATGTTTAAACTGTAGAGTTTTTGTGTTTACATACATGAAAATGTATTGTTTATGAGTTTAGCATATCGCTTACACCTGCAATTTTCGCACGCCTCCTCGCCGATGCTTACACTGCAACGTAAAATTATATTTATCCAATTACGGCAAAATTACACGTGCATGCGTTGCTTACCAGAATTATTACCCGCGAGCTAGAGCTTAAAAATATATATATATATATCCCTGGTTGCGCGCGCGCCCGCGACGTGGACTAGCCTCCGGCTGATTTACCCACGCCACTAGTCAATAACCCAGTTTCCATCGTCCCCTGGCATGTGAACAGCGCTCTGTGAATAGTGCCCCCCGCCCTTTGTTCCCCGTGCAAACATGTGCACAGCTTGGATGGAGAACTAAGCACCCGTCCGGCTCGTCTGCAGAAAACGACTGCAGTGCAGCATTTCTAATTGCAACGTTTCAGTTGGAACCGTTTAGCTTTTACAACTCTGAGAGTTCAAAAAATAATAATTAACGAGCGTCTGTATGCCAGCCTTAAAAAAGGTCCACACAGAATATCCAGCAATCGGTTTGAGGACTATCGGAAACCCAACTTTTGTATTAATGGCAGAGTAATGCTTTTGTTTATTACCGTTCGTTATAGTACGTGTAGGAACAAATCAAATTTTGCGGAAGTTATTATTTTGAAGTAACAGTTTTATCTGCAGTATAAACGGAGTGCTCCGCTGTTTATAGATGTTTCTTTCATACGTTAACAACATGTAGATCGTAACAACTACCCATCTTGTTGCCATCACAAGAGTTAAGTTACTGGTACGTAGACAAAGCGTCTGCAGTCTCATAATCCTTAAACCTACTTAAATGTATTCTATTGCGTTTGATGAGTGAATTAACTCACACGGAGGCCAAAAGTGAAGGGAATTACTGATAACAAGATTCTCCGAATCACGCGGAACTCACATCTGTGTCCTAATTCTGAGTCATGCTTTTGATGATTCTCGAACTTTCGCCGAGTAGACCACACTTTTCTGAGTGAGGGGTGAAGCTTTAAATATTGGCATTTAGGATCTCCTTAAATTTACATTGTAACTTCAGCAGGAACCTTTAAATTTACTGATTCATGGGAAAATTACACGACGTGCGAAAAGTCTTTCCCTGAATACTAATTTATTTATATCGTCTATATATAGGATAGAGATATGAAACTGGTACCAAAATGTTGGGAAACTAACCAAGTTTTTTATTGTAGTTTTCAGTAACGTGGCTGTAGTGTAGCAGTTTCAATGTCCAAGAGACCGTATATGTTCAGAAATCAGGAAAATCTTAGCTTGTCCTCTGGCATCACGAGACCCGGTCATCAATACCACTGAAGAGGAACTTTCAAACAACGTACGTAAAGATGCCGCCCAGTGTCTAGAGCATTAAGTTGTAGTATGGCGAGTTCTAAAACACAGGGTCTGTTGCTGACTTGCCAAGAACTGGCCGACCGTCAACCTCGGCTGAAAGGGTGGAATCAGTGGGACAGTCTTTTGTGTGAAGTCCCAAGAAATCGGTTTGTAGGAACTCACGTGAATTACAGATGCCAAAAAGTTATCTTCATCATATCATACACAAACTTTTATTGTTTCGTGCATACAAAGTGAAAATTGTTCAGGCTTTGTTGCCCAGTGGCACCACGCGTCGGTATGACTTTGCAGTCGAAATGTTATCACGCATTGAGGGCGATAGTGGCTATCTCAAACGTGTTGCTTTTTATAACGAGGCGACCTTTTTAGTCAGTGGTGTAGTGAACCGGCGTAACGTGCATATTTGGAGTTCAGAGCTTCCTGGTGAGGTATCAGTGTTTACCAGAGGCAGCCCAAAGGTGAATGTTTGGTGCGCGCTTTTGCCAGACAACATTCTTCTTCGCTGAGCGAACCATCGCATCTCCAGTTTATTTGGATATGTTGCAATTGTTTGCTGTTCCTTAGTTGTCTGAGTATCACCTACGTGTCATTTTTCAACAAGATGGTGCACCGTCTGATTATGTGAAGTGTCTGTTTTTCTAGACACTGCAACTACTACATTACAGCCACGTTATTGAAACCTGCGACAAAGAACTTGGTTAGTTTCCAACATTTTGGTACCAGTTTCACACATCCACCTTACATACAGCGGATATAAATAAAGTTTGTAATCTCAGAAAGACTTTTTGGGCATTCTGTAGTAATGCCAGATTTAATCGGAGATTGTTTTTAAAACACAAGTGGTTTTTCAACAATTAATCTAAAGTTTTCCTGAATCAATTTATGGATTATTCGAATTAAGTCAACGTCTTCTTTGATTAATCTATTACTTAAAATAAAATTATTCCACCACTAAGTTCAGTAGGCAATTTATTAAAATAAAAATCAATATTGTGGTAGTTCAATATTTCTTGTAATTTTTTGTAGGCATATTGCCTTTTAAGTATATCAACAGAAGGTGTCTGAAGCCTTATGCACAGAACAAATTAGAAGAAATAATAACAACTCGCTTTAATGTGCGCTATTACAAAAATTTATTAGGCATTTGCCGCAAAGATGAAGCTTTGGTCGAAAGTTCGCCTGTACTTACTTGGCTGGAGTAGTTAATCACCAGCATCATTTTGGCAGTATATGCGTAATTATCATTTTATAAGCGGGTACTTCTGCATGCCTTGCAGTTCGTGGTGTAAACGTAAATATCTTGGGACTACCTGTTGGTTCGTGGTTCCAAAATAATATAGCAACAGAACTGTTAGTTCCGTACGAGATAAGTACATTGTTTGTTAAGGTTAGTGCATACACTTTCAGCGTCTAACACAAGAAAGGCTTTTGGAAGACAGCAGTTCCTTACATATGACGGTTATGCACATAAGACAAGTTCTACAGAATCTCTTGATTATAGTCTATTCGCGGTTTTTTCACACTTTCTTAAATCTAAAAAGTATGAAGTGTATATATATTTATATGTGTATTTCGTGTATCACAAGCGTTTTTTTTTTTTTATGCGTTGACATAAAAGTACCTTATGTTTGGGTTAAATTGAACTTTTACTTATATTAAATTTAAAAATTATAATACGTAATTTATCATTAACATGAATTAAAACAGGGATAAAATAATTGCTTTACTAATGCCTAGTAATAAATGGTTCTTATCCGAAATTGCATTACACTAAGTGCGCACGAATACAGTGCGCTGTCTTTATGGTGTAATTTCCTATGCTCGGTTAAGGGTTTTTTTTTACATTAGGCGGAAGAATATCCTGGAAGTATAACTTTAGCAGGGCTTCAGAAAAGTGTTAGGCAACCGTGAATGGCCTATAGAGTGTGCTTCAGACAACTTGTAGACAGGCCCTGTGATCAGAAAATTGTATCTTGCTTGGGGACTTGACATCAACCATCGCTGGTCACCAATCACTCAACCTGCGACAGATGACTCGTGAACATCTGTTACTATGCAGCACTTGTCAGTTGACGTTGAAACTTGTCAGTTCCATCAACTATTTCATTCAGCTTGCCAACGAACATAATGAACGCAATACTTCCAATGAGCAAAACAAACCAAGAAAAGAATGTCAGCCTGAAGTTGCAACATAAAGATATGAAAAATGCTCCATATTTGAGAACCTAAAATTGTAATATACATATTTAATCTTTAATTCGAAATTTTGCAACAAATAATTTATCACAAATAAAAACATGTTTACACTCCCTCATCTGTGTTGATGCGCGATTGAATTACTCAGAAACAAAATCATCGGCCTTAACTTATTGCAAATGGTTTATTCGCTCTGTTGAGTGCAATTATTGTCAACTAATTCTATCCCAAACAAATCATCTGTTGAAACAAAACGGGAAAAACTTAATCCAATATATTTACTTTCTGTAGTGGTCTTTTACCCATTTTGTCCCCCACGCCCCTTATAAATAATTTTTCCAAGTATAACCCTGCACCTTAAAACATGCAAATATTATAAGTTCTGGAATCATTACTTAGTAAAAATTATCACTCGGTAAGGAACTGCATGATGCCAGCTTTCGTCACGAATACATCAATATGGTGCATACGATCTATAATTATTATAATTTTTCAACACACGTATGGGTGAGTTATGAACGTATCAAAAAACGGTAACCCCGTGTTTTTTCGTATTTGCTTCCTACTTTAGAAACTAAAATAAGACGTGTATTTTCAGTCGATGATTTCTGTAAATGTATGAGCTGTTCACGGTTAACTGAGCACTTTTGAAATCAATGTTAGAAAAGTTTTACTGGCCCTACATGCATATATTTTAATAGGCACAAGTAGTGACATATGCCTATCAAAGTTGGTAACGACGAATAGAAAGTAGTTCAATGTCTTAACCGTGCATTAAAATTACTATACGTAAACATTTGTGTATACTGAAATTATTTCTTTCGATTTAGCTTTGTTATGCATATACTATGTTAAAGAGTTGGCAAAATTGCAAAATATTTACTTCTCTAATAATTTCACTGTTTCATTTCACCACCGTAGTATGAATAAAGTGATCATTTTCACGGAAATATTAATTGTTCGTATGGTGGGAAAATGCACAATGCGTATACAAGCAGATCTTAAGCAAGGTTTTCAAGAGTGCTCAGTTTACCGTGAACAACACATAGCCTACACGAAGAAGATGCTGAGTGTCAGCATCTAATCTTGAAGTCTTAAAGTATTTTTCACGAGTCGTGATTCTAATAAGACAATTTTGCTATGGTAATGTTGTTGATAATATTGGAAATTTATTTAGGAAATACAGAAGATTTGGCAAGAATATGAGGGTGAAAAATTATAGTTGAGATAAATATACAACAGTATTAAACTAAGATACAGGAATATGCGAGTGTGGTGCAAGTTTAACATTTCCTAAAGAGCTTGTAGGTAAGTTATTCCATTGCGAGGTTTCCCATAGCATCTGGAAAAACGTTCTATATAGATCCATCGATCTTGTTCTTGGAACCACGACTATACGGTGTATTTGTAGCTTTTTGCATTTTTAATGGCCGACTTCCAAGAAGATCGGCAAAACACTGACGATTGCGAAATTCAATATGGAAGTCGTCAGACCGCAAAGACGAGACAAAGAACCATTTCTGTGGTAAGTGTTCGTTATGACTAAACAATAATTTTAAATATATTAAATTTTTTCTGACTTCTCAAAGTTTAAATAATTTTGCTAAAGTAAATGAAGCTTGATGCAATCGAGTCTAAATGAGAGAACGAAGATGACTAACTACAAAGCGTTTAACATACTTTCTTAGCTTGTTATGAATTTTTTGAAAAAAACTAGTGTTTCTTGAATTCTTAAAGTTAGATCACGATTAAAAACTTGTACGTAACGAATGTTTACGTATGAAAATGAGATCAGGTATACTTTACGTCATGGTTCGTGGTATCGCCGTGCACGTAAATAGCACTTAGACAAAAAACCAACAAAACATTTCCTTGTATACGACCAAAAATATATTTAGTTGCCCCAGAAAAATATTTCGTTGAGTAAAGATAACTCGAAAAGCGATAAAATTACTTTTTCTAAACGTTTGAATTAACAAAACCCCTGTGTTGAGCATAAATTAATTAGACATTCGACAAAATATTTGGTTAAATGAACTGTATGTATTTGTTTAGCCACTCATTTGATTGCCTTCCTTCGAAAATACTACCGCTCGGGAGTTTGTCTGTATTTTGTGTGACAATTGGCATAGGAACAGTGTTTGCTAGTGCATTTGTTGATGGCACAAGCATCCTAACAAAACAAGTTCATCAGGAATCTGGAAAGTTAAGCTGAAAGACTTGAAAAAAATGTTTGCTCATGTTGTCTACTATTTGACATTTGTCTATTTAGAAACATTTATATTTCTTTAGTAGTCATTTTAACAGAGGTTGCTAAGGCGTAGCAACAAAAACTTTTTCTCGATGAGCCCTGGCGTACACGCTGATCATGAGACGTGCCATGAAGATAGCCTACATTAATTTTGATAGTACGCGTTCACTACGTACACGGTTTCTCATCGTGAACAAAACTTTATGGTTGTGGTCACCGGTAAGTCACAAAAACGTAATGCAAAGAGAATAATGAAATCGCGTGAGCTGCAGTTTTTCTCGGAATTCCGGTTTGTTCTATCAGTAAGTGCTGTTCAAAATTGTTTGAGAAATTATAGACATGCTCCATAAACACTTCGTTGTAAAATAAAAGTAACTTAGATTAAAATGTAACTTAGATTACAAAACAAAAATGCATTATCTAATTTTACATAACATATAAATGTTTTCTAATCTATGTTATTTTTATGACTGGGGCAGTGACACTATTTAAAAATGGGGGGGGGGGGGGGGAGGGAATGTGTAGTATGCACCTAGCAAAGTTGGTGACGAAGGAGGAAAAGTACTGCCATTTCTTAACGTCGAATGAAACGTGTTAAGGGCGCCATACACGTACCTGCAAGCTTGTCAGTTATGCATGAACAGTCCATCGGAGACCGACGGTCTGTTGGACTGAAAACGCCATACAGCTTCAGTTGATTCTAGGCTGGCAAGCAGTTGGCGTCATGTTCCCCGGTGATGGAAGATTCGCGCGCCCTTCTCGCTCTAATAGCCGTAATACAGATAAAGAAAAAAACGTAGGAATGACCTTAAAGTGTGGTGTAAAGAGTGGTTGCTGAAGATAAATGCGTATTCGCACGTACAATTACTGGATGAATTGAAGCTGGCGCCTAAAGACTGGCACAACTACCTGCGAATGGACGAAGATACGTATTTACAACTTTTGTCATTGATTTCTCCATTGATTGAGAAAAAAAATACGGTAATGAGAAATGCGATCTCCCCTCATGAACGTCTAACGGCAACACTGAAGTTCCTAGCTACTGGGAGAAGTTTCGAGAACCTGAAGTTTTCTACGATAATATCAGCCCAGGCACTTGGCAGAATTGTACCTGAAACGTGTGAAGCAATTTACAAGGTTCTAAATAAGGAAAAATTGAAGGTAAGAAAATGCACATGCTAAGTAAGAATCTTTATTTCGTGTTTTTATTTCACAATAAATAATTCCTATAAAATCAAACAAACTGTAGAAAAATACGTTAAACAGAAGTGTACAAATACAAATTAGGAGAAATAGTCGTAGGACGACATGAATGTGGTAAGTGTTTCATTGCTGTTTGTTTGCGGCTATTCATTTGCACAGTGGCCTTCGTGCAGGTCCTGCTGAGAAAGGTTGGGAGAAACTGAAGTGTTATGGTATGGTGATAGCCGTTGGGCGGATGAGTTGGAATTTGAGCTGCTCGAGATAGAAGAAGCATATTTGGTGGTGTTATAATAACGTTGAGGTACGGGAGGAATTGTTTAGATTGATGGGTATTGATGAGGCACTTGGCGTACAAACACATAATTACCGTCTAAATTGTCACCCTCAGCCTCAAAAAGAGCATCGTTTATGAATTTCTCCGCCCATCGCCTTTGATCGACAGTTAAATAGCAGATTTAAATTGCGACGATTTTTCCAAAAAACATCATACCGATCGTCTGGTTTGTGAGGTTGCTTAAAATGTTCTTTAACAGTCAGCAAAACTTCCTTTGTTAGTGCATTGCTATCAGCAGTAGCAGGTTTGGTGTGTTGCTTCTGGCGAACTTGTCGTCCAGTGGATGTCCCCGGGGAAACAGGAACTGATGAGCCTGAAGGTTGACCCACGCGTGTTGGACAGACCGCAGTTCCATCTAACTGTCCCACACTTTCAGCGTGAACGTCTGAGCTCGTAGTGTGTGACTCTACCTGGTAAAAAAGAAAACACAATCTATAACATACATTAAAAACAGTATTAGGTGAATGTATTTATACGTAAATCACAGCATCCAATAACATTTAATCGTAAGAATGTAAATATTTGGCAAACATGTTAATAACTAAAGTTAATAATAAGCAGTTAATTGTTCGCGTTATTAATAATGTATTTTAGAGTAATCTATTTTTGCTTTGTTTTTGCTACGTGTTCATTAATGCGAGGTCCTGTTCTAAAGGTATTATAATAATACATGTTGTATGTTTCACTGCCCACGAACTACAGAAGAGTGGAAATGCACAGCCAAACGTTTTGAGGAACGTTGGAATTTCCCGCATTGCCTGGGAGCACTGGACGGGAAGCATGCGACCATCTTCCCTCCAGCTGGAAGTGGATCCGAATATTACAATTATAAGGGCCACCACAATATGGTGTTACTGGCCATAGTCAATGGGAATAATAGAGTTATCATGTGTGATTTTGGAACAAATGGTAGAGTTTCTGATGGATGGGGGGAGGGGTTCTGCAAAACACTACATTTTATGAGAAACTTAAAATCGTGTTATTAAATATTCCACCTGAGGACAATGTTGGAAACACTTCCACAAGTTTACCCTTTGCGAGTTGATATGATTAAGCCATTTAGAATGGCAGACCTAATTTATATCGAGAGAAAGGTGTTTCATGAGCTCGAAGTATCGTAGAAAATTCGTTTGGGATTTTGTGCACTCGCTTCAGAATCTTTCGTACCTTCATCAATTTGGAGCCTAACAAAATTGTAGCTGTTGTAATAGCGTGCTGCGTATCACACAATTATCTTATTAATACTCTTAACAACACGTATTCTCCTCCAGAATGTGTTGATAGTGATGACATGGTAGAGGGCATCACTAATGTTGGTTATAATTGTGAACATGGAAACTAATTCATAAAACGTTCGGGAACGTTTTATGAATTATTTTGTTAATGATGGTAGCGTTCCATGGCAACGCGACTTCATTGTTTGACAACAAGCATTATGAAAACATATGTACTTAGCGTACATGTGTACGTTGTAGTAACGGTACCGAGTAACCTGAAAGTAATCGTTCAGTATGTAGTGAGGATGCTGTACATCCGTTTATGTGATAAATAAATAACGTACTCTCTTTTTACGGTTATATTGTTGCACTGTATTATGCTTACCTCATCACTGTCTCTGTCTTTTTCGTCAGTGTGTATGTTGCTTCGTGATGTTCGGGGGATTTATTGGTCAGTCAAAAAATCGAGCAGATTGTAGTACCATAGTTTTGGTACGTAAACATTATTTGCAGATGTGCCACTTTTTGTAGACTCCTTAGCTTTTTTCAATTCCTTCCGATAACTACTCCTTAGGTTGTCCATTTTTTTTAGAACAGTACATTTAGTTCATGTTGGTTCTACCTCTTTCCAGAAATCCACCAATCGGCCGTACGCAGCTTCTTTCGTCACTCGATCGTGGTACTCTGCAGATTTCACTTTACACAGGCTTGTTTCACTTCGGTATGTAACAATAAATTCCTCCAAACACAGGCTTTCTTTCTCACGAGACATTTTCGCACTATCAACAGACACGAGGCACTCACTACACCATATGGACCCTGACTGACCGCCGGCCGTCGGGCTGTGGCCTCGCCCCACTCACGCACCGGCTTGCTTGCGCTCTCTTCCGGTCGGCCGATTGGACGAACGTGTTTTCATTCGTCCTCCGGCCACCGGTTCAGACGACAATGAAAGGCAAGCCAGGGCCCACTCATGTTCCTGCCGCCGGTCTCCGATGGACTGTTCAGCCATAACTGACAGGCTTGCAGGGACATGTTTAGCGCCCTTTATAGACTATTCATGCTAAAGTGAGCACTTTTTAAAGTTTTCCTTTCAGTCAATTTCGACTTTCCGGTCACTTTAATATAAACATTGCCGCGTGACGAATAAACTCAGTGTATATATTTCACCACTCTTCAAAAGTTAACGCCTGAGGCAGGAATAAAACATATTTGTCAGTGGTTAATCCATGTTGGGAGGTCCTTAAAGTGCTCACTTTGCCGTGAATAGCCTATAGGCAGAATTTACAACAACCCGTCGCATCCGTCCGTCCGTCATTCGTCCGTCAATCACGCGAACAACAGCCAATCAGAGGTGGCCGTTAATTCTGAACGTTCGTCCGTCAAAACCTTGGCAAGCTTTAACTTTTGACGGACGGACGGATATTATTACAGCCTTCTAAACTGGCATGCTTTGATACCCGTTCATCCCGAGTTATTTAGGAGGCTGTGTAGTATGCGCAGTGTTATGTTTTAGCCGCATTTTGTTTTCATCGGTTAGTTTATGTAGCTGTAAAAAGAAATACGTTACATTTTTCTACAGATTTATTTATAATTATGTTTGCAGACATGAGTTCCTTCTTTCCAATAGCAAAATTAATAAAAGTATGCATTAAATGCTATTTAAAAATTGTTTTAAGATCAATTAATTTTCGTTATGTGCGTGTATGGGCACCTTGGGTATTTAACAAAACACAATACCGCCAAAAAAAATTCCCTTTTTATGGGGATTTTTTTCTTTGTAGACTGGTTTGTTTGTATTTGTTTGCAGCAATGAACTGACGACGGGCGTACGAAGACTTATTGTAAAAATCTCGGCTGGGAGACGGATGGACAAATGATGGACGGATGGATGATGGACGGACGAGACGGGCTATTGAAAATCCTACCTTAGGGTGCTTGCAAACCAAACCTGTCGTTACAAGTCAATCCAAAAACGTCTAGGGATTTCAAGTCAAGTCACGTTAGATTAAGTCAAGTCAAGTCGTGCGGTTTCAAACACAACCCATCCGGTTCATTCAAGTCGCCTAATGAAGGAGGGTTGGGTAGAAGGTTGTGGACATTGTGGCGTTGAAATGGAGGTTGCGCTCGGGAAATTTATAGTGTTGCGACAGATAATCCGCCGGAAAAAAATGCAAGCAAGTTATCGGTTGTGGGTACATCCGATCAATGTCAGGAGGCATACCTATGGAGCGTTCGCACATTTGTTTCCGGACTTGGTGAACTATCCATTAAAATTTTTCAACTTTTTCCGGATGAAGTATGAAACGTTTGTGGAATTCAACAACTTGGTTCGGGATGAAATAGTTACGGAAAACACAAACTATCATCAGGCCATACAACCAGAGCATAAGTTATCCATGTTCTTAAGATAAGTACACACATAAATAATACATGTCGTGCTTGTATTTACTACAACACACATAATACACAAAATAAGAACAAATGGAACATAATTATAAACAGACCATTGCCTCTAATAAAAACACACAATAGCGTCTTTAAATGCACTTGATTGAGAGTGAGCAAACTTGAAACACGAACAGAGGTCGGTGTCAGTATTTGTATTAACCATGAGATTGTGTTTCTTGTGTATCGTAAAAATCTTGTGTAAAGAAAGGTGATGTATTGATATATTGCGTAACTGGGCGCTGTGTGTTGTGGGCAGAGTGTGCCGACTGGAATGAGTCACATGACGTCGATGAATGCGCAGTCGGCTGCAGTTTTCTTTGCAGAAGCTGAGCTACCTCCACCTTAAAGTTAAGGTTCTTTACGGAATCTAACTTCTAAATTTGAGGCAGCAAACCTTTGAAGAACAATATATCTGGGTCGTTACTGCCGCTAGCAGCGGACGAAAGTTTGTCTAGTTGTTGTAAGGACTACTTGTCTATATCGTCCGCAGTAGTAGCGCGCTTTCTTTTTCTCGTACGTGAAAACTGGAATCCCAACGATGGGCGTTGGAGTTCCAGATGTGGCTACTTCTTGTTGCCGTGGATCGCCTGGCTGGGGTGTTGCAACTCGCACTGTTTTCATCCTGAGTCGCGCAATCATCAGTCCCTACACCTTCTTCTGAATCCCCAACCTCTTGTGTAATATCCATTGTCGTAGTAGTCTCTTCTCCATCATCTGGAATGTTCCCTTTCGTTTGTTTCATTCGCGAGCTGTCATCTAGGAAAGTCAGCATTGAAAAAAAAAATGGCCAGTCTCAGATCCGGAAGCTGGTGTCTTCAGTTTACGCCGTTCCCTCATGCAGTTGCTTCTGAGGTTTTGCCATTTGGTTTACGCCTCCAAATCTGACACAATTGTATAAGTTAACATTAACATTACTGAATAAATTAAAGTTTCATATTATGTACAGAGTATTATTAATAATGCCTACGATATGTTTGTGCGGTTATTATTGTAATTAACAGTTTTGTGGTTTGCTTTGATACAATGCACTACATATCACATGTTAAAATACTTAACGTTTGGTTAATTTGCAGATATGTGACAGCTGGAGAAAGTTTTTCATCCCTTAGCTACACCTATCGTATGGGGGTGCGTACTGTTCATGACATCGTTCTGGAGTTCAATGCAGCGATATGGAACATTCTACAACCGACATAGATGCCTATACCGACATCTCAAGATTGGCTCAGGATAGCTGAATCATTCAGTGAAGTGTGTCAAATGGCAAATTGCATTGACAGCATTGATGGCAAACATTGTAAAATAAAATGTCATTAAAATGCAGGTTCATAGTATTTTAATTATACACTTTTTCACTCTATCGTTTTATTGGCTGTCGCTGATGCACATTGCAACTTCATAATGATCGATGTTGGAGGTTATGGTAAAATTAACGACAGCAGCGTTTTCAATGAGTCATCAATGGGAAAGCCATTTGTGCGTACTAAACTCCACATCCCTAGTTCTCGAGAAATTTCGGGAACAAATGCAATAATTCCGTTTTATTTTGTTGGTGATAAGGCCTTCCTCCTTCGCTCCAATTTAATGAGACCATACGCGAGAAGGCAATTTGACATCCTTAAACGCATTTTTAATCACCTACTTTCCGTTGCACGCCGCGCTGTTGAATGCGCTTTCAGCATACTCTCCAAAAAGTTTGGTATTTTCCAGACACCAATTGCTACTGCTGTAGAATTGGCTGAGGCGTCGATTCGAAGTGCTTGTGTTTTGCATAACTGTATTAGACAAACTGAAAAGGACAATGTGTTCGAAAATAGATTTCTTTACTAACTATTTCGACTCGCCAGCAGGATCCGTATCTTGGCAAAATTATCGTATTAATTGATTATATATATACATATATATGGACCCTACATATACATCCCAGCAAACACAGCCTGTCGGCAAAGTGTCGGCAAATTGTCGGCCCGATACATGTACTGTCGGCAACTGTCGTTTCAATGCCAGAAGATAGTCATTTGACAACGGCGTGACGTCTTTTTAGATACAGCATGTTTGCCGTTAGAAAAAAGATAACGGCCCGCTATATTTTTTTGGATAACAGATGGATATCACCTAAATTATGCCGGCGTGATATCTCACAGCCAATATGTCGCCAATAGCAAAAATATTATTCCGGCCCGATTCGGTTTTGGCTTTTTTATTTTTCGGTAAGCTGGCCGTCATCTTTTTTATTCCTGCCCACTAACGTTTCCTAGACATGTCTCTTTATCACAATAAAGATACAAATATGATGTAATTTCGCTGACAAACTTTTCGAAAGTGTTTTTGATAGGCAAGACGTTAGCAAGCTGTTAAGGGCATGACGTCTTTTTTGAGACAGTATGTTTGCTGTTAGAAAAAAAAACAACGGCTCGCTGTACTTTTTAAGATAACAGATGGATATCACCTTAATTATGTTGACGTGATATCTCACAGCCAACATGTCGCCAATAGCAAAAATAATATTCTGGCCCGATTCTGATATAGCATCTTTGTTTTTTCGGTAAGCTGGCCGTCATCTTATTTACAGTATTCCGGCCCGCTAACTTTTTCGAGACATGGCTCTTTATCACATAAAGATACAAATATTATGAATTTTTGCCGATAAACTTTTCGAAAGTCTTTTTTTGAATAGTTAAGATTTTAGCTAGCTGTCAATGGCATGATTTCGTTTTTGAGACCATGTTGTAACCGTTCGATTTTTTTTTTTTTTTCGTTATTATATGTGTAACGTAGTTAGCCCATGGCATTTTTATTTCAAAACTTTTTTCATTTGTACAACCATCCGACATATATTAGAAACAAACAAAAACTATTTTGTTTGCAAGCCTTTGAAGAAACGAGGAAACCATTTTTAAATAATCAGTGTTTTGAAATTATTTATATTGTCATGGAATTTATACATTCACTTATAATAATTTGTGTTATGATAAATTTGAAATTACTGGAGAGTACCAACAACTTGCCCTGTGGTTTATAGGTTAGCATGATGGACTGTCAACTGAAGGGTCTTACGTTCGAATCCCCGTTCGAATCCCGCACTCGGCAAGCAGAAAAATGTCGTATCATATAATGCGTTTGAAGTAAGTGTAATGAATATATGTAAAGAGAAAATAACAATTACTAAGATATTAAATCGAAAAGTTAAGGTTTTCTCGTTGTTATACTGCTTATTTCTGGACATCATGGTACTTCAGGCCCGGCATAGTAATAACATCCAGCCGCCGCAGGCCAGGCGTCTTGCCGCCATCCATCGGGACGCTTCCGGCATAAGACTGTGGGCCGACATCATCTGGCCGGAGTTTGTCGGCTATCTTTTACCGGCCTAATTCAGGCCTGTACTTTTCGTGTTTGTACATACATAACGTACAAGCCATTATTAATGTAAGAAATTTAAGGTATTTTGCAGTATCTTACCAGTTGCTGCCAAATGTTCTCCTATTTCCTTCCAAACTCCAGCAATGATGTCTCTGTTGCCGTGCTTTGGGTGCTTCACATTAAAAATTTATTCACGTTCCCTCACTAATTCTATTAATTTTTCACAATTCATTTTCGCAACACGGCAAATTTTACAAGGACTAGAAAACAAACACACGCACTATTACAATTTTATGCAACACGGCACGCGTGTTGACGAGCCGGGACTGGCTTGATTTAACGGAAATTCAAGACCGGTTTGGTTCTCCTTCCACTAGACTGGACTGGTTCTAACCGGATTTGACTGAGACGCTGCCTATGTGAATGCACAATATGCGCGCTTACCCAGCACAAGGGGACTTTTGCGTTTTGGATTTTCCTTTTGACGCATCTAGGTGGACTTGATGTGACTGGACGGCCTTGACGTTGCTGGACGGGTATAGTATGTATGCACCCTTAGGTAAACATTTGTGTCTACTGAAATCGTTTCAGTTTCTTTTTGTTGCTTTAAAACTTTTAGATTTAATAATGAGCAAACTCGTAAAAAATTTACGTGTATATTAATTTCACCGTTTTATTTTACAGAGGCATAAATAAAGTGATCAGGCCCGTGGCATTGTTAAATCTACGTATGGTGGAGGGATACAATATAATCGGAAAAGTAGAGCCTATGCACGTCTTTCGAAAGGGCTTAGTTTACCTCGAACAGCCTATAGCTTGGGAAATGTTATTCCACCACAGCTTCATGTCAAAATTCTCCTAGCTGACGTTATCGTGAAACGGAGAACATAATTCGCAGAGAATTAATCAATAATGTCGCGCTACCTCGGCAGGATCAGCAGAGGTGATGCATGTCTGGTTCCGCGAATTTCCTTACGCCGTGTTCAAGGCGTCCCGGCTCCGGGACATCGGAGTTACACCTCCATTCTGTGTCGCGTTACGCACTTGACAGCACCGCGATCCGCCTGGCAAGATATATTCCCCCGAGTCTGGTTAACTTTCCCCGCGGTGCACACGCGGTTGCCTCTTCACGCAACGAACGTACACTCGTTTGAAAAAGGGCTCTCGAGGCCGTATCAGACGGTAATTTCTTATTTCCTTATCTGAAATATATTTATAAAAGGACCACATAAACGTAGATATTTGAAAGGCTGTTCACGATACAGTGAGCACTTTAGAAATGATCCTTAGAAAAAGTTACTCCTCCTACCTGCACATATTTTAATGGACGCAATGAGTGACATTCATCCAGTAAGTTGGTTATGATGGATGGAACGTAGTTCCATCTCTCACCTCGAATAAAAAGTGTTAGGTAACAATTTGTGATAACTTAAAATTATTTCTTTTGCTTTCTGTTTTTTTAAAGCATCGACGTGTAAAATTGAGTAGATTTGTTAAGTATTAACTTCCTTAATAATTTCACCGTTTCATTCGACCGATCTGTGAATAAAGCGATGAGGCCCATGGCAAGGTTAATTTACATAAGGTGGAATAATATACAACGTGTATACAAGTAAATCTTAAGCAAGGCTTTGAAAGTGCTCATTCTACCGCAAACAATCTATAGTCAAATTATTATGGTTTTCAAAGTATAGCACCGAAAAGTCGACAGTTTCGGAATATCGGACCCCAAATTGTTATGCTCCTAATTTACTTTACCAACTAAATCACAAGATATGTGATTTATACCATACTTTAAACACATTAATTAAGTAGTTTCTATCAACGATTGGTACTCTGGTATTAGCGTCCTGAATCTATTTTAAAAAAGGTATTGATTTTTAGCCAACACAGTACCTGCGTACTCATTATTAAATTTCCTTGTTACTTAATTAATATGTTATTTATGCAATATGTGATTTAGTTGGCAAAGTTAATTAGGAGCGTAGAAACTTGGTCTCCCATATTGCAAAATTTCAATTGTGGACTTTTCGGTGCTATATTTTAAAACCTATAATAATTTGACTACAAATATTTACATTGTGTGGTCCTAATATAAATCTCTTTCAGATTATTTAAATTAAAATTATCCTGAAATATGGTGTTAAGGGGCCCGCCTAGCTGGCACTTCAACTGCGTAACAGATTGTTTGAAATCCGGTATTTTGTACGCCAATTACTTTCAAGACAGCATTCACATTTGAAAGACAATTTAGTAGCTCTCCAGAAAAAAAAAACTGATTTTTAAAGCGCTTTAACTCAAGATACTCAGGTTGGATACAGACAAAACTCTAGGGCCCAGCATTGAAATTTGCTGCAGACTTTCAACCCAAGAAAATAACAGGGCCACTGCCTCAGCCCCACTAGGTACACGCAGCACGACTAAACACCGCGTGCCAGTTCAGATCCTTGAGAATGACGTACTTGATATATGTTGTTCATGGTAAAATGAGTTCTTTTGAAAGCCCTGCTCGAGATCTGTTAGCATGCACATTCTGCATTCGTCCACCATATTTAAAATTACCATTATTGTGAGCCTGATGTCTTTATTTATGCGCTGGTGAACAAAACTATAAAGTTTTCAGAAAAGTAAATATTTTCAATTTTTATTTACTCTTACACTTAAATGCAAAAACAAATACAAAAAATAAAATAAAATATATTGATATTCAACTTTTAATTTAACGTTAAGACAGTGTAACTACTTTCTCTCCATAGTTATCAACTTCACAGTATGCATGGCAGTCAGCGTGGCCGTTAAAACATATGCAGGTAGGGGCAATGACATTTATAAAATGTTTATTTCAGAAGTGCTCACTTTACTATGCCCATACACACGTGGCATAACCGCTGTTATCGCTGCCGCGCTGCTCGGTCTCAAACGCGGAAAACATCTCCAGGTAGACGGGCCCCTTAATGTCGGGCTCTTGAAAGTCTATCTGGGTGAGGCGAGGTGAGTATGGAGCAGCGCAGGAATGCAAGGGCGAGGGAAGTGTGAGATCCCCGAGAAAAACCCGCTGACCAGCGGCATCGTTCGGCGCGATTCCCACGTGTGGAAATCCAGGAACGACCCCTCCTAGTGCGGAACCTGGCTCGCCTTGGTGGAGGTAAATGCCCCCACCGTTACGCCACCGCGAGACTCGGTTGAACAAGAATATGTTCCTTGAACTCCGTTGTTCTAAACATGAATAATAATAAACAGAGGTGCAAATAGCTAAAGTATAATCCATTCAATGTCACTTCACACTTGTCTGAAGGCCTGGTAAAGTTCTACTTCCAGGATATTCCCCCGCCTTGTTCAAACCAATTTAACTAAGTACAGAAAGTTATACCAAATGACAACGCACCGAATTCGTGCGCACTCAGTAGTAATGATGTTTTGCATGAGAACTATTCCTTATTGTGCACTACCAACACACATTTTTTCTCGCTGTTTTTGTTCATATTTGTTACACCTGAGATACTAAACTTTATAAATAAAATACAGGTAAAACTTCACCTTAAGGAAAAATAAGATACCTTGATGATAAAAGACGTAAAACAGTGTGTGATATAGGGCATATCCCTAATAGGACTATCTCTGTCTATCTGTGTGTCCCTCTTTAATACATCTAAGTCCCTTTAAACCCAACAGAAGTTCTCCAAATGTTGCAGAGCGAATCCTCAGGGTCAAATACAGGTTAAGTTCGAATTTCAGCAAGATCAGATTACACAATCATTACCTTTTATCCTAAAAACTCATTTCTTAAATACTTTTTCCTATGGAAGTTTTGTATTGCTGCATAGAGTATATTGCATAGAGATATGGAGGTAGTGGAATATAATTAGTAAAGTAAGAACCTGTTCCTTGAAATACTCTGTTCCAAACATATTATTTTATACTCAGCAGAGATTCGAATTGCATAGCTGTGTGGTTATTATCAAATGTTACATGCATTTGCATTAGCAGTTCTCCCACGCACTCAGTAACACGATAGTTCGTAAAACTCAACCGCTGTACAAGCCGTACGGGTCAAATGGTTTGCGTTATCGTTCAAGTCCATTTTTCCAACAAAAAAAAAAAAAGGTTTTTTTCATAAATACGGATATTTTTTTAACAATAAAATACTTTTACATTTAATTACGTCATTGTTAAAAATAGTATTCCATTTAATTACTTTATAATTTTAATGAAACTTCTGTTTTTAGTGTTACGTAAAAATCGTTCGTATTTTATGTCGTATTTTGTGTTGATTTCTGCTGACAAGCTGTGTTGTTTATTATACCTTATTCCAAACAATGAGTTCTTAGTTACGTTTTCACCCGTAATTCCTTAAACGCGACATTTCACTATTTCGACAGCCTCGTAATTAACATTAGGTCGAGTTTCCGATGCTATTTTTGTAAATAACTCATGTTGCAATATAGTTCCTATGGTATGTAACATACCTTTAGTTTTGCAAGTTGTTATGTAAGAAACTGTATCTACTATACCAAAACATTTTTCTCCAAAAGGCCTTTTGAGACCGTGGTTCCAGCCATTTTTTATCCTTTAACAACCATTTCAAATAAATATTCCCATATAAGTAATAAACACAGTGTGTGTACTCCACCGCACTTGGAAGTTAATCGTCTAAGGCTGCAATAAAATATTTTATCGTATATTATTCCAAATGAGAGGGCTTCCAGAGTGCTCATTACTGTGATTAGCCTATAACTACCATATTCTAGACGTAAGTAAGAATGAACAGAAATGAAAATAACGCATACTGCAATGTAGTAAATATCCAGGGTACAGGCTAGATCGTAACTGGTACAAAATCCTGATTCAACTCTCCTGGGAAGATTTCAGCTCTCATCAAAATCGCATCACCTCCCGCTGGTCTTGTGTGTGTTGCACAAGCGAGCTACAGTTTGAACAACTGTTTATTGTTAACGTTAAATAAACAAACAAATATTCGAAACACCTTATCAAGGCACTATACGAATCATTTAATAATTACATAGAAAGTATTACCTGGTAATCTGTTTTCATTATGTACATAAAATGATCTCGAGTCGTTTGATGCGAACTGTACTAAAATTGACCATGCATGAATAGTATCCACCAAATTTTTGATATAGGCAATGATAAGTAAAAGTATGTACTCTTGAAAATACACTGGTTTATATTCCAGTTTCATGTATGTTAAGTATTGTATTGATATAAAAAAATGTCATGTACCTATTTACAGATTTTTTTACAGTGCTGCTGCTGATCATGAAAAAATTTTCCTTTTTTATACAAACGTATTAACTGAAAAAAAAATTGATTATAGATTTATCATAAAATCGAGTTAGAATAAGGAAGTTTTTCGAAAATAAGATTTATGTGTAGGGCTACGCTCAAGGAAATCTTTGCATAGACGAATCAACCACTTATACACTTGAAATTATTTGTGAAAACTTTTCAAACTAATGGGAGCCGAATGCAGTCTAATACGTCGCCGGAAGGGGCCCATTGTCCATTCATTGCTACTTTCATTTTTTTTTTCTGAATGCCTGGTATAGTTCTACTTTCAGGCTATTCCGTTACCTAATGCAAGCGAAGCTTAGCCAAGTCTGGAAAATTACACCGAAGGGATCACGCACCGTCCTACGCATTCAATTTAATGATATTTTTCTAGAGAGCTATTTCTTACAAGGCATTAACAACGAGCCTTTTTTTCTCCTTGTTTTATTCATATTAATTGTGAATGAAGTATTATCATTTTGGAAACAGCCAAACACGTCATATATAGGTTAATTTTTCAAAAGTTTGACTCAAAGTGCGAAGACAGTGAATTGGCTATAAATAGTCTCACGCATGTACTGTTTTATAGCTGAGTGCTGTGGTCATAGGTTATGATATACTGTTCCTTTGCGACCACATTCTCACTCTGGATGAAGCGGATCACGAAGCAAGCCAATGATTAAGACTTTTCATCTCACCGTGCGCAGAAGTGGGTCAAACAGTATCGGCAAACTGTTGTAATAAACCGTCATCAGGTTGCTGAATTACGCAGTACTTCCTCGCGAAACGAAGACAATATCCTGGTTGTCTCTCTTTCCCCCTTTTCCTCTCTCTCTCTCTCTCTCTCTCTCTCTCTCTCTCTCTCACACACACACACACACACACATTCCTCTCACTCTCTCCCTCCCTCTGTCCCTCTTCCTCCCCCCCACTCTCACTCTCTCTCTCTCTCTCTCTCTCTCTCTCTCTCTCTCTCTCTGTGGAATCCGGTTTGCATTGCATTGCAAATGAAACAAGCAACTAATTTCAGAGGTTCATGGTTTTTTTTTTTCGGAGCTGATTGCAATGTGTTGGTCGTCCTTAGCAACGCAGCTTTCCATTTTAAAATAATCCCGATGAACATAACCTCAATAAGCGTGCGTTTGTAAGGACCAGTCATTTCTTCGAACTAATTTGACTTAGCTTATGGTGGTTCAGTAGTGCTTTTTAGGTATCGATGAAAAACGGTACGATCTACGTTACGCATCTCAATGTTCAGAATAAGTGTGATGAGTTTTAATGACTTGATACTGGTTGTCTCCATAAGGAGCTGTAGTATTCGATAGGTATAACATTCGAATCTAATCTGCGGCGAACCGTGAATTTTAAAATACTCATTATCAAATAAAATTAATGTAAAAAATTTAAAAACCAAGTTTTTATTTATAAATGCACTAAAAATAGCAATGCGTTTGTTCAACCCATCTTGCCCGAGGACTGCACAAAAGCAATTGGCACTGCCTTATACCTAGCTTCTCCGTCTAGTATATTTCTTTTTAAAAAAATATAATTCCTACCGTAGCGAAGAGGACTTCGCCCTTGTCCATATTCCTACGGCCACGAGATGAACCCCGCAACTCCCAATCATCTACGTAATCCATGCGGACTCTAGGGCGAGATGAGGGCATCTCGCTAGTGAACATTGGGGGAGTTGTTACGAGTAGTGATCAGGCCTTAGCTGAACGGCCTATCTGATCACACCTTCACTTATTTATCCAGGACATGGACCGTGATAGCTGAACTGTTACAAAAGTACAGAATATTTTGGGCAACTTTGCATGATAGTTTTACAAACGAGAACTATTTTCAGCGTCTATTCAACTTTGTTCTTGTGCCATTGACAAGTGTGGCTCTGCAGTGAGTGAACTTTCAACACTGTATTACCTAAGAGAAGTTCACAAACAGTAAATCAAACCTTTTTTTATAAAACTAACCTTCAAAACAATTCCTGCAGGAATTCAGTATTCAGCAGCACAAACCCCAACTAGAGAAGTACGTACCGTTACTTGCATAGTTGTGGATAGTTCAGTCCAAGTGAAACTTCAACTGAAATGTTAACTGCTCTAATGATTTCGTTTGCGAAATGTTACTCAGTTTTTTAGCTATCCGTAAAATATCGTGGAAAAAAAAGTAGCAATTGCGAGTTCATATTTTGACTAGAATACAAATCGGCTATGACCCGTGCAGTACTGTTCCCAAAGAATTAGTAAAAGTATTTACGTCTCTTTGACATTTAATTAAAAGCGTAACATTGGAACTAGTGTCAGACTGGATTATTTTATTTCGGTTTTACACATGTTGCAGGAAAAATTGACCTACAGTACCATATTTGAATCACTGAAATCTTCAGTGCCACTTATCGGCGGGTGATAACCGTAGAGAGTATATGGGGTAGAGTGCACGAGACAGCGGCACATTAACTACTCTACGTTTTCTAACGTTTAACAGTTTTTTTTTTTGCTGATAACATTAATCAAAATCAACGTAAATAGCATTTTAAATTATAAGACTTTCTGAAACGCTTTTCCACTTCCTCTGACCTGGTTTTAATACAATTATAATATAGTGAAGTTATAACCGATATTTCATTCATATAAAAAGTGGGTACATTGAACAACAAAAACGTATAGCTTGTTCACGGTAAACTGTACTTTCGGAATCCCTGCTTAGGATTTACTCCTCTGATTCCATTTTATTCTTCCAACATATGTAAATTTAACTTTGCAATGGGACTGATAGCTTTATTCATGCTTTCGTCAAGTGAAAGTGTGATTTTATTAGAAACTAGCGACCCGCCCCGGCCTCACTCTGGTGCGATTTACAAATTTGGCATAGTTTCGTTTTACAACAAGTATACACACTAAATACTTAAGGTAACTAACATATAGTACATTCACACTTTCTTCAGCCTTTTGGAATCGAACCTTTTAAAAATCACCCTAGGCGTAACATGTCAACCTGGTCATACTTAAAAGATAAACATATGCTGTCGCGGACTTTTTTGTAGACATTTTTAGATCTTCAATTCTGTAGTATATTAATTTGATGTAGCTATCTCTTTTGGGTTTAGTCAATGTAAGCCATGTAAGCGCCCGAAAAGCGGCTTTTTCTGACTTCATTATAAAACGTCGACATTCCTATAATATCCTTGCATTAATTATTAATGTATTATATACCTAAACCTTCGTCAAGAAATTCTCTAACTGGTGATGAAAACCGCATCAAATTCCATCAAGTAGTTTAGACGCCTTAGCTGAATACACAGACACGCGCCGCCGGGTGACATTGTAGGCCTTATGAATAGATGTAAATGTTTTACCAATTTGCTAGTTCTTACACTTAAAAGTATTTAAGAAACTGAAATAAACAGAAATCACGTCAGTATTCACAAATGTTTACCTAACACTTTTTATTCAACGTTAAGAAATGGATCTACTTTCCCTCCGTCACTGCCAACTTTACTGGGTGTATGCCAGATATTGTGCCTGTTTAAATATATGCAGGTAGGGCCAGTGACATTTTTCAAAGGTCAGTTTCAACAGTGCTTACGTTAACTTCAACCGACCGCCCGTGGCGCAGTCGGTTGGTGCGCCGCCGATCTGTGATGCGGGAGGCTCTGGGTTCGAGTCCCGGGCAAGGCAGGGGCTTTAATTTAGTTTATAAGTTAGTCTGTAAGCCGTCCCCTGCCAGGCCTTCCGGCTTAAAACCGGTGGACGTTAAACAGCCTTTTACAGTACAATACTTTTACTTTAACAGCCTTTAAAAAAACATATTCATCAATTTTGACCACGTGACACTGACAAAAATCGGTCTACCTCAATTTACTATATCTGGTTATTGACTGCTCGCTGTTTTTTTTTTTAACGGTTTTTGAATCAAACCTTAGAAAAATCACCGCATATATAACAAGCTCGGTTGTTTAGTAAGTATGGCATGGCACACAAGCATTCTATACTTATGTTAACATGGAAATGCCTTATTTTAAATTAAACTATTACTCATATTAAATTCTTTAATTACAATATTTTATTTGTAATTTATGTTATTTAAAACAGGGAGAAAAATAGGTGTGTTGGTAACGCCTAGCAAGAAATAGTTCTTATACGAAATATTCCTAGTCTACACTGAGTAAGCACGAATATGGTGAGGTGTTCCTTTGGTAAAATATTCAAGACCCAGTTAAGCTTTTATTGCATGAGGCGGAGTTATATCCTGGAAGTAGAACATAAGCAGGACATCATAAAAGTTAGAAGTAAACAAGAATCTACTATAACAGTTATTACGTCCTCGCAAACGTTAATCTTTACACTTCGCGGAAGGAAACACAGCATGTATATACACTAAGAAGACATTAGGCAGAACTTTGAAGTTTTCAAATAACAGTGAACTACAGTCGGTTCTGATGTAGTAGACAAGCGTTGTTTGTGATAAAGAGCGATGCCATTCATGTGTCAGCGGTCATCGCGTCAAAACACCTAGATAATCATTTATTCCAGGTAACAAAGTATATGTTTGCGTAGGGCCAAAATTGTATTTATCTGGCCCAAAAAAATATTTTGTAGAGTAACCGAAACTTGAAAAGCAACTAAATTAATTATGTTCATTTAACAAAAGACATGCTTGAATAATCGAAACCTCTGTGTAGGAGTAAAAGGAATTAGACTACCAGAAAAATATTTAGTTGAATTATCTACACATATTTGTTTGGCCACTCATTTGATTACCTTCGCTAGAAAATTCAGCTCCACAGTTTGTTTGTACTTTGTGTTACAAGCAGGATAGTAACAGCGTTCGTTAGTGCATTTATTGGTGCTTAAAAATGGTATAAACATCCTACGAAAACAAGTTCAACAGGGACCTGAAAAAGTAAAGCTGTAAAACTTTAAATATTTAGTTTCTCTTGTTGTCTAGTGTTTGAATTGTACTTATTTTAAAACATTCACATTACAAAAGAAATCACTTTAGTTGAGGTTACTTGGGAGTAGTACTCGGGCGCGAACGATATAGCTTCGAATTTCTTTCTGAGCCCGAACTTTTTTTATATTAACCTAAACTGTTTAATGAAAGGTTAGTCGAGAGAATTGGGTGGCTCTTAACAACGAAGTTTTCAGAGCAGAGAAACTGTTCAATGTAGATCTTCTTAGAGGAGAGCTAAACAAACCTTTAGTAGCATCAACCAAACTTTTGTTAGGGGGTAACCAAATAAGAATAGCTAAATACTGCAATTTGGTTTCAACGACCAAATATTTCATTGCCCCTATACAAACAATTAATTTGTTTGCGTCAAACAAACTTCGTTCGAGTAAACAAAACCTTCTTCTCGGTGAACGTTCGTTGGAATCACAGCAAAATTGGGGAAGTGTGTTGAATATAAAAACGTCATCTCGCCGTACTAATTTTAAATAAGACCGTGTGGAGAACTATCGTAGATGCAAAGTTACGTTCTGCAAGCGCCGGACAAAGAGCAGTTTTAACGTCAGATGGATCCCACAGCATTACCTGTGGAATCCATAAACTGTGATATAGTAGTTGACGATATCTGATGAAGAGTTTGTGAAAGGGTGAAGGTTTGACAACGCTCCGTGATGGATAGCAGTGATCGATTACCCGGCTCTTATCCATTCTTCCCTCCCCTCTTCCCACAACACCCCACCATCCACAACTTCACAGCCTTCACCCCTCCGCTTTCAAAGTTCTAGGTACCCGAACCTCTCTCTGGACTTTTTTACCACACAGCACATGTATCAAACATTTAAAATCAAAGATACATGAAACTACAGACACATGTTTATATGTAGAGACGTTTACAATTTCCCCATCCACAATATGTTTCTATCTGTTGAGGAAGTGTTCCCACGCATTGTAAACAAGAGCTTTCAGGTGTAAATATTACTGTGTGCTGTAATAAAATTCATTTCAATTCGTTATTTATACTAAACTTTTTGGTTGACATTTCAGAACTATCGTTATTTGAGGTGTAGACAAAACAAACACGGTTAAAGCTTTTAGTGTAAATTGTATTAAGTATTCAAGTCTAAGGAAAGAAGTTCTAAAATATCTTATACTAACATATTCGTTTAATTCCTTAGAGCGCTCCCATATTTTAACATTTAAACTGCATGTTAAAACATTTTCTGTGAGCACAAGCTGGGCTCTTTATTAAAGCAGTACCAGAAGCATTTCACCAACCAGATTAATGTTTCGCGACAATTGCGAATGGGAGACATAGTATGTTGCGATGGTATGTTCTCTACCACCTGGTCGCCTGGCTCGGAATTTCGTTGGACAGTAGCTTGTCAAATAGTATCGCGGTGATCTAGCTATGGAGACGTATCAAATGGACGACTCGCAACAGGACTCATGTTATTCGATATGTGATTCGCAGCATGCTTTGAGGTATTTTTCGTGGCTCGGGCCCTGGTTCGCGTTATGGATCGCGACATACTCGCATCGTGTTTAGACAATCGTGACTCGATTCAATACCAGATCACTATAGGTGAGATGTACAGTTTCTCGGGAAGAGTTTCGTAATGAGATTCATGTTATGAACGTGTTTCGAGATTGGCTGGCATCGTCTGTTGGTATGAATAGTCCGTATGATTCGTATTCTGGATTTGTATGGGCAGTTGGGCTAGTCGAACAAGGTCTTTCTGGTCGGTCTTGCTGGTTTCTCTTGAGGATTAGTCTGGTTGAATGATTTGGTTGGTTGACCCAGTTGGTCTTGTAGGTTGGTCTTGCCATTGGTCTTTTCAGTTTATCGGTGTTAATAGTTAATATGACCTGCCGATCAGTTTGATTGTTAGGTTATTATGGATGTTTGTTATGGACAGTCTGTATTGCTAGCTGGGCTTGTTGGTTGGTCTGGTCGGTATATATGTTATGAGTTGTTAGTGTAGGTGGTTAGCATGGACGGTTGGTAAGGACGGTATTGATAGTTAGTTGGGCGGAACTGCCATATACCCAGTGGATTTTGTGGTACCTTGTATGAGTATCAGTTCGTCGGGCAAAAGCAGAGAAGTATAAATCGTGTCGTCTAGCTTATGTGGCTTCACTTCTACAATTGACATTTTATTCCTAGTACGCGATGTTTTCGACTACCTCAAAGCCAATGTGGGTCTACGAAAATGGCATTGACTTCTTCGGGTGGGTCATCTACATCAGCACTGTCAGCAGCATGAACCGAGATAATTTTGCTGATTCCAACAGTAACATCGACATCTTCGAGTGTACCATTATCTGAGATTGGCACACCGCTATAGACTTCAAGTGTGGTACTAGCAGCGCCATCAACTTCTTCGGGCGTGGCACCAGCAATGAATGAACCCTCGTTACAACTTCGGTGCAAGTACTGCAATGAAGTGTTTGCGAATAGTAGGAATGTTAGACGACATGACAAACACAAATATAAAATGAGCCCATCTCTTATGTCATATAGATGTGATAAGTATCGTTATCGGCTTGTCCGTACTGACAAACTAAAAATAAGTAAATGGTTTATTCTTCCATCAAATAAGAAAAACAAGTGATTTGCTGTGCCTGGAAAATTCTGATGAACATGTAACCACTACAGTGAATAATAATAATAATAATAATAATAATAATAATAATAATAATACAATTATGGCATCGCCCTCTGGGATAGTAAGTGATAATTAAATGATGACACATTTGTCAAATGAGGAAGTGCATGTGAAAACCATGTACAATACGCCGCCATCACGAAGACGTTCATATCGCTACTGTTGTGAGACCTTCAGTGGAAGAAGCAATGCTTGACGGCATGAGAGAAGCAGTTACTGATATAACTAATGAATCTACTTCCCTCTCTGTAAGTGCAAATCATTTTAATGAAGTTCTCAAAATCTTAGACGGTAAGTAGGCATTGACAGTAATACAAATAGAGATGGAACCTGAAACATGTGCAACAGTAGTGAGAAAATTACAATTTCGCACGTGCCTTGCCTGGGTCTCGAACCCGGAAAATCTCGGACAATAAGCTAGCGTGATGCAATAAATTGCATTACGGAGGTCGGATTGGGAGCGGCAACTCAGTCTAATGTTTGAATTATTGGGTTCGCAAATCTGAAATATTTACAGGACTGTCATTTGAAAATAAGTATCTGGGCCACTTGAAACACGTAAGTTTAAATGGCCTACCGTAGCGCTGAGTGTGTGAATAATTTGGTGAAAATCTGCTGATTGGTCCCCCGAGATATGACTTAAAAACTTTATTTTCTTATTTCGTGCCACCTAACAAAATTGCCTATAAAAGAGTTCTTACATACGATCCTTATAATAGATTCTGTCAGGATAAAAATTTTGGTGGTATTTGGTAAAATTGTTTAATGGACGAGACAACTATATCAAAACATTTATATGGCCGCTGTTTTAAAAAACAATGCCTCACCTCACTTAAAATCATGAACGTTTACATGACCTTCTTTAGAACCAATAGTGTGTTAATGGTGTGAAAATTATGGTGATAATTTGTTGAATTGTTCCTGAAGTATGGAAAAACGTTCAATTTTCTCACCTGGAACTATTTTGCATTAAAGGCTTACAAGAGAGTACCTCTGTATGCATAATTTATGCTTCTAATAAATACTGTTAACGTACAGTTTGGTTGAATGTTGTTAATTTGTTTAATAGATACAACATACTAGCCTAAATAATTAATATAAACACCATTAAAAAACACGTAAAACATGTTTGTTTATATGCCCTGCTATAGCACTACTTGCTTGAGAAATTTGGTGAGAATCGATTGATCGGTCCTCGAAATATGGCATAAAACATAATTTTTGTCAAGTGAAGATCTTCATAAACAGAGGGAAATAAGGTTATGTATTAGCACTTTCGACGATTTTCAAAGATACTGCCAGTAAACGAAGTTAAGTTAAAATCGGTTACACTGTTTAGTAGATATAGCTTTCTAAGCTAAAATGATTTTATAGCCTTCATTCTAAAAATAAGGGCCTTGCAAATTGATAACACATTCATTAATGTGGTGTACCACAGTACAACTTCTTCGCCAAATTTCGGAGAAATCGGTTCATTGTTACACGAAAGATAACATAAAATCTTAATTTTCTCATGTGCGGCTATTTTGGGAAATGGCGGAGAAACATATACAAACGTTATGTAATGTAGTAGATACTGCCAGCACACGCTGAAATTTGTTTCGGAGTTTCGTGTATATAAAATAGTGAGATGAAATGTTTATATGGCCACCATTTTTAAATTAATTTCTCACCCACTCAAAACAGAACAATTTATATGGCCTGCGGTAGTACTACTTTTTTTTTTTTGCCAAATTTTGTAAAGACCTGTTAATAGTATTTTTTCGGAGATATGAAAGAAAATGTAATTTGTCATGCAATGCTTTCTTACAAAATGGTGAACTAAAAAGCCTTTGTGTGGGCACATTTGGTGGTCGTAATAGACAATATTCTTCCAGCATACAAAATTAAGATGAAGTGTAGTGGAGAGATTTGGGTGGCTCGAGATCTTGGGAGCCGGTGAGGGTGAAGTGATATGAGTATGGAGCTCCGCCGAAATGCAAGGGTGGATGAAACAAGAGATCCCCGAGGTAAACCCACCGACCTGCGGCATCGTCCGGCACGATTTCCACATGCGATAATCCGAGAGCCACCCCGCCGGGAATAGAACCCGGTTCGCCTGTGTGGGAGCCAAGTAGTATCACCGTTACACCACCGCAGTACCACAACGTAATGTATATTTGTCAATTAAACGTAAATTATGTTTACATGGCTACCATATTATTACTTACGTGCTAATTCTGGCAATATTTGGTTGGATAGTTTTCAAAATACAATGTTAAAGCTTTATTATTCATGTGGTGCTCTCTTCCAAAATGACGGACTATCGAAAATATTTATCTCTAAATTTAATACTTACATGATGCGCTGTCAACATACGAAATTTGGTTAAAATCGGTTGAATGTTTCCTGAGGTATAACATATCATCATAAATATTTTAATGACCGCCGTCTTGAAAGTAAGCACCAGGCGTTGTCGAAAATTATTTAAGTCAGATGATCTTACTAAATACTGTATGAGTACCGAGTTTGGTGAAATTCGGTCCACGCGTTCAAAAGTTTTAAGGGGGATATGCACGCTACACACACACATATACATACACACATACACATACACCCAACTACACACGGACACACGGAAAAGTGATCTCATAAGACTTTATTTCCTTCGGAAGTAGGCAAAAAATGTGTGATGAATACAGGCTGGGTTTATATGATTCTAAGCTGTCATAAGAGTGTATATATGTTCAGGCGTTATTATACATCATACACTGAAGACAGGTGTAGCGAGAAATTGCGGGCATCGTGTAGAACAGTGTACACCTTCAGCTCAAAAAAGAGTTCATGTTCTAAGCAAACCGAATGCTAATGGATTCTTGCTGAAGGAATCCGCTTTCCATGCCAGTCTTAAGACGTACAGTATGTCACAGAGAATTCGCTGGGTATATCGAAAAATATTCGCTCGTTTCTGTCAGCTATGAAAACTAATTTAACAAATCAACTTACAGAGGAGATAGAGGACCTTGGGTTCATAAAATGTTATCTGCGGTAGGAATATAACCACTCTAAACTAGAACCGTACCAGTATGAGCATTGTAGAAGGACATTCAAGACCTCCAATGTACCTTTGCTTATATACAACGTGTAGCTAAAAATCACCGGCAAACTCCAAGATACTATTCCTGACAAAGATATAAGGTAAAACTATATATACTATAGTTCCCTAAAGGGATTATTAGGGGAGCTATGCGCCCCCGAAAATAGGATTTTTTTTAAATAATTTCCGTCACAAATATCAGGAACTATTTGTGATTAGGCAACAAATCGGCGAATAGTGTTTTGTAGAACAGAGATCTTAAACCTGTGAAAATGTGATCTGTAATATCATCCCCCTTCACCACGAAAATAGGGATATACACCCTGTGGTTTGTTACGAATCATCATCCCTCTTATACTGATAAAGAGGGGTGGTATTACCAACCACATTTCCACAGATGTAAGATCTCCGTTCTACAAAACACTATACACCGATTTGTTGCTTAATCGCAAATAGTAAGTTGGTTATAGTCTATTCAGGGTAACGTGAGTACTTTTGAAAGCTCTTTCCTTCCATTTGGAATAATAGTCAATAAATATATTTTATGTTAGCCATAGACGTTAACTTTCGAGGGCGGTGGAATACAACACTGTTTATTACTTGCACGGTAATATTTATTTAAAAAGGTGGTTAAAGGATAAATAAATGGCCGAAAGAAAAGAATAACTAGGGCTTCAAAAGTGCTGACTTTACCGTGAACGGCCTTATCATTATATTTAGTACATATCCACGCATTTTGTGTCTTTAAGTTCCCGAATTATGGTTGTACGAATATGTTCAACAAGTCTGAGTTTACAAAGCACAAGTAAGGGCCTGGTTCACCACGCAAGATAATGATAGTTTATCGAGATTGTCTGACAAATAATCTCGTTTATCTGTATTTTATGTTTCACCACACGCATTAATCTCTATTTTCTCTGAATATCTAGATAGAATATTGAACCGCTGATCTTGGTGGTATAAATTACATTATCGGAATTAAACTGTAAAACATAAAGAAATACTTTGGGGGGTGACGAGAGGGCAAAGTTATTTCATCGAGAATAAAGAGAAAATGGCTCAGGCAATGTACCATTCAATTTTTGAAGAGGAAAGTGATGACAAGGATTTTATTGTTAGTCGTCCGCAATGTTTACGTAAAAGAATAAATTATTTTTAACTTTATGATGAAGAGGTCAAAGTACACTTTCGCCTTATGTCAACACATGATTGTCTGTTTAAGTCAAACACATGATTATCAAACAGACAATATATTTTTTGTTATTTTCCTTTACTAAGTTACAACTATCCTGCATTAACATCAGGTATGAATGTAAAATAAACAAGTTACTTTTGTAGGCTTAATTCAAATCAAGAATGTGACTAACACCAGTAGGTAGTGCTTTTAATTGAAAAGGCCCCCGAGTATACAAAAAAAACAGATGTGACCTAAACAATGACAGATAATACATTAGTTCCTTAGTTATGTCTTTAGTTTTAAGATCTGCAAAGTTAAGAGCTCTGTTTGAAGCTTCTCCTGTTTAATTTTTTCTTGTTCCTGTTGTAACTTTAGTTGACGAATCTCTTTAATTCCCTCGTTTTCTTCAATTGCAAACTTTTTTGCTAACTCAATTAACTCAATTTTCGCTCTATGCCGGGCACTTACTTCAGATTTTCTGTTTGAGCGCATTGCTGGTCGTCGTTTACTAGTCCAGGGAGATGTTGCCATACAGTTTCTCACATGGCTGGCAGAAACTGTCCTCCCACCATCGGACCCAGTCGTGGCATAGTTATCTGATGCATTTGCAGGGTTACTCATCTGAGCTGTGTTTTTGACAACCGAGTCTTTACTGGAATGACATTCCGCTTGCTTTACTGGTGGCATCATACCGTGATCGTGGGTGGCAATTTGAAGGGCAGAACACACTGCACCCCTTAGCTTGGACACGTTCGTCTACATATGTTTTTCGTGTCTTTTTGTAGGTTATCCCACACCGCCCTCAAGTTGTCTGCTAGTTTGTAGTAATAACGAGATGTACAATTGAAACTATTCGCAATCGTTTGCCACTGTTTTGCTTTGTTTTGTTGTGTCACAACATAAGTTTTTGTTGTGTCGCAGCATAAGTTCGTTTATTTTCATTGATATTGAAATGTCCTGTTACTAATTCTAACAAAATGTGTTTTTCATGGGATGAAAAATTGCTGCCTCTCTGTTTGCTTACAACCACAATACCTTCACGAATTGCCATACTTTCTCAACATGATTTCTCCACACAACCTCAAAGCAAAATATATAATGTTTACCAAGATAAAATCGCGATTAAGTCAGATTATCGAGATAATCTTATCGAGATATTCTTTATGGCGATTAAACCTGGTAAAACACGCTGAACATTATCGAGATTAAAATCGAAGTTATACCTCTCATCTGGATAAAATGATCTCGATATTCTGAAAGGCTTCGTTGGTGAAACTGGCCCTAAGTGGTTACATAAACTAATAGCAAGGGCGAAGACAAGTTTATCTTATAAATTGAGGTCCGTACTTGTATATTAGCCCTCATCGTGCTTTCTCGTAATCTCCGCGTGTAAAAATGATATCTAGAACATAAGAAGGGTTGCACTGTATTCATAAAATATGCTCACCTTTAAATTATTTACGTGCGTCTCCGTCGACAGAATAAAAGGCATAAAAAGGAAAAAAAACTTAAATTTTTTTAATACAATGACGTCTCAAATTGAGAATCACACAAATTAATCAGATCACAATCAGATACCTCATCAGTACAATATAGACTGTCACTCAAACTCTACGTGAAAAATGTACGAACGGTCAGCACTCCCTACTGCCAACCTCATAACACAGAAGGTACCAACATATCTCGAATTTACGACATTTTTTTGGTAGAGAAAAAACAAGTGATTACAACTCGGGTGAATATTTGCTGTACTATTTCCTTAATTTAACGAATTGTTTGTTTTCTCACGTTTCTGTTGTACTGTAATCTTAATTACCTTAGAAAGTAAGTACGTAAAAAAATTACCTCCAAAATCACTACTGGTGCTGCATTTGCCACTGTAATGTGCAGCTGTGTGTGAATGTTTCAACTCTAAATAGAGAAAAAAAAAATGATCACGTATTCCACGGTTGTGATTGTTTGTCTTCCTGCAGTTGCAACGTGCAGCGACAGAGCCGCGCAAACACATTGAAGCACCACGCACAACTGAAGATTTGTTTACGCACGAGGCGGTATATAGCTGCAACGCAAACATCGCGGCCACTTGGCTCCGTGAGTTGGACACGAGCGAGCAGTTTCGTCATTTCGTGATTACACACCTGCAAACAAATTTGGCTCGCGTGCTGTAGTGTTTATTACTGCGCTCAAATGGTAGCAAGTATGTTTAGAGTAAAATATGAGCCATTGGCGTGCCTACTGGAAATGTTATAACATTATTCCTGGGGAAAATATTAAAAAATTTAAAATAAAGGCACTGATATAATTAGCTGATTCTGACTGAGAAATTGTAAATTCATTTAAATAGTGATACTTATTTTACACTAAGAAAAATGCTTGTTTAAGACAGTATAGTCGTTTGAACATGGCCAATCCAAATGTATTTAAAAAGTATAGTTGATTTAACAGAACATTTTGTTTTCAGAAAAATACAGTATGTTTGACAAAAATACGAAATTTGTATATTTTAGACAAGTAGGGCGAATTTTGTTGCATCTTAATTTTTGTATTATAGAAAATACGTAGGAAGAGAAAATAAAATACAAGTGTATACATGCTGAAAATTTTGTGTGTGTGTGTGTGTGTGGGACGTTCTCAATGGCGGGAAATATACTTTGACATAGAGACACTTATAAAAGTTATAAGCATAGGAATCATTGAAGACATACCAAGGAATGAGGCTGAAATAGAAATTTTTGGAAGACAGCGCCCAAAAAAGTGCATTGGTGAAGCCTGCCATATTCTCGCGCGTGATAATTTGAGCTCTGATCTTTGAGGGTTCGAACCCGGATCGCCGCGGTGGGAGACTGGTTTGCAAGTTGATGAGTAACTGACGGCCCACTTACTTTTATACGGTACTAATTTATACAATACCGCCTTAACAGTTCCAGTCAGACACTGCTCACTGACCACTTGAGTTATCGAACTCTTTTTGAACCGAACCTTTGAAAAATCACCCCGTGTATTATGTATTTGACTGTTTCTTTTATATATCGTTTATCACTAACCTTTTATATTTGTGTTAATATAAAATTACCTTGTTGTTGGTTAAATAAAATATTTACTTATATTTTATTTATAAATTATAATATTTTATTTATAATTTCAAATAAAATTAAACAGGTATAAATTAGCGGAGTGGAGAGATTTTGGCGGCTCTTAACAACGAGGTCTTATAAGCCAATGAGGATGATTGAGGTGAGTATGGAGAGCACCGGAATGAAAGGGTGGGGGAATCGGGAAATCCCCGAGAAGACCCGCCGACCAACGGCGTCGTCCGGCACGATTCCCACATGCGAGAATCCGGAGTGACTCGGCCGGGGATTGGGCCCGGATCGCCTTGGTGGGGTGCAAGTAGGCTAACCGCTCAGCCACCGTGGCCCCCAGGGAGAAAATAGGTGTGTTGGTAATGTTTAAAAGCTGTTCACGATACAGTGAGCACTTTTGAAATTTACCTAAAGTCACTGCCCTTACCTTCAAATTTTAACGGACGCAATGAGTGACATGCGCCCAGTAAAGTTGGTAATAATGGATGGAAATTAGTTCCATATCTTAACGTCGAATAAAAAGAGTTAGGTAACCCTTTATGATAGATTAAATGATTTCTTACGCTTTTTTTTTTTTTTTTACTCATCATGGTGTGAAAATTAGCAGATTCATAAAATGTTTGCTTTTTTTAATAATTTCTCAATTTCACTTGACCGACGCATGAATAAAGTGATGAGGCCCATGTCAATGCTAATTTTACATAAGACGTAAGAATACACAACATTTACAAGCCGACAGTATATATTTTCATATTTGCCATGTGAAGACAGTCCTCACGGCATGCCTGCCTTTGCTAATAATTGAGATAATCAACATATGCGAAGGGACTGTATGTCGTGCAGGCTTATTCAAGCCAGAATTATCCCATATGTAGTAATGAATGATTCCGGAGTTGATGAAGTGCATTCCGAGGCAACCACCGACATTTTATTAACAAGATGAGTGAATAGTTTCTGTACATAGTTTACAAAAGAAATAACGTAAAAAATGAAGTGCTATGCACAAGGTTTCGAAAACTACCAAGACAACTCCTTTGCAATTAAGGCGCTTGCTATTTCTTATGCAACCGACGCTCATGACTCTAAAGTACTATGCTTTAAATCTCCCAGACCTTGGTATACATAAAATCTCAAGTTAAAATGATGTTTCGGGAACAGACTTACGAGATACATTACCTAAATTGGGCTGCTGGTGTCATAGCTTACGAAGATCATTTCCAATATGTAAACGATGCACTCCTCGAAGATTATCCATTATATGTGCTTGGAAAAACGCAGAAGGAAATTTTAAAAAATTTAACCAATGCTGAAATGATAAATATCAGAAGATATCACGACTGTTCGAGTATTAATTCAATAGCCAAGCGCCATAATACCAATCACTGTAAGAAAAAATGTTATGTTCACAATGCAAACGCGAAGCTTTAAGAAAATATTTGTACCACCATCCTACCAATGTGTATATATATATTAATTTCAAAGAATGTTTTGTTACAGATATATACCTGCATAAGAATTCGAAAAAAATGGAGAAATTCTACCCAGAAAAGACGTATTCCAGTATTACTCGAGGATACAAGAAAATATAGTTCCATTCTCTAAACAACACATACTTCCAAATACAGATGTGCAACGGAGATGAACACTGAATTTCTGCAAAAAGTTTCTAAGGAAACATATTTACAGAAAGAGTGTTGTGTTATGAAGAAGAATACTGTCCGGTTTTTAATATGCGGCATGGCAGCGAACTACCCTGTTCATTTTGGGATCTGTGTTTTAAAAATAGAAGTGAAGAAATAACCAAGGAACCGGGTTTTCGACAAATAAAATATAAATTGAGTAGAGAGTTTTACGACAGCAACACCCTATGGACTTAAACGTGTAATAATAAGGAACATATCATGCAAATGCAAGACAGTAGCCGCCTTCAAAGGTCGCCTTGTGCAATGTGGGACTGTGAGGTTTGGAACAGCAGTGTTTGTGTCCGTAGATTTTATTTAACCAAGTTAACGCTGAAAGACTAATACTATCTGAAATTGGAAGAAAATTTAAGTATATATATATATATATATATATATATATATATATATATATATATATATATATAGAGAGAGAGAGAGAGAGAGAGAGAGAGAGAGAGAGAGGAGAGAGAGAGAGAGAGAGAGAGAGAGAGAGAGAGAGAGAGAGAGAGAGTCTTGCACCGGAGCTTAAGTTACGATGGAGAGGATTTACTCATCACTTCCTTATGCCAGTGTTACTCCAGGATACAGGCGAGGTGTGGTTTCGAATTGGAGATGAAGATAGTCCACTACAGATACAGATGTGCAATGGAGATGAACATTGGCGTTTCTTGTTAATTAGTCCTGATCATACTTTAAATGTTTTCGACGTTTGTTATGGGTGAAGTTCTTGTCCTTTGTATAATTTGCATCCTGACAGTACACTACCTTGCAGTGAGGAACAACTAGAATTTGAAGCTCAAAGTGCGCACATCACGAAACGTACATCCTACAAGAATCACGAAGCGTACGTCGTACAAGAAAATCAAATACATAAGGAGTGTAGTTGCTGTTCTCTTACTACAATTTTGGCAGAAAAATGTAACAACAAGCAACATTTTACATACATCGGTGGCCAATAATTAACTACTCCCTGTGGCATGTGGAATTGTAAAGTTTGGATTACCAAACCACTTTAAAATGAGAAAAAGTGCTGACACAACAGCTAAATAAAGGAGAATGTTCAGTATTGAAATGGCAGTCATGGCTAGCATTTTCAATCCTACAGACGTATACGATGCCAGCCAAGCTAAGACATATCAATGTAAGATAGTAGGTGCATTACTGCAAGTATGTGTGCGGAGGAAAGATATTGCAATTTTTTAATTTAGTTAGTTTTACATACTATTAAGAGATGTCTAAGGGTGGGATGTTGTGTGGTTGATGTATGAACTATGGAACGAGAAAAAAAAGAGAGGTAACTATGCCAGGCAATGCACAGTGTGTCTGGAGAGCGCACAGCTCTGTTCTATTCTCTGCTCAGAGTGAGTTCTTTCGAGAAGGATGATTCTGTGATGGGTAAATGGCCATTGAGTACTTCTAACGAATGAAATGTTTCGATGTGCTTGTGATGGGGTGGTTTGGGTTTATACTTTTTTAGATTGTAAGTAGTTTTTAAGATATTAATTTTCAAAGTTGTTGTGTAACTTCGAGTGTAGAAGTGTGCATGGGAAATGTGATGTAAACCATTCTAGGTTGGTGGTTGTTGTTCCATCTTTGTGAGTAGATGGAGTTGTTTTTTTTTAATTTTGGGTAAATGGTACTAGTAAAATATATAACATGTTTAGTTTATAAGTGTTTGCTTAGTTACTTAGTATTATTAATATAAAGTGTTACTCCCTTGCTAAAATGTTTAGACAAAATTCATTACTAATTTTATGAAAATGTTTTTAATGAGTAAAGTATTTTTTATGGTGTAGTATACTATTATTTTTGATAGTGTAAAGTATTTTTATGGTGTACTCTATTACTTGTTTTTTGGTGGTGTCGAGTAATTCATGTTATTTTTTAAAGTGCATTTAAGATGTAAGGTTTTTAATTAATCTTTTTTCTAGTCAAAACTGGGCTTAAAATCCAATATAATTGTGTGAGTTTAAATTTCTATGTTGTAAATGCAGTCTGCCTGCTCCAAACATAAAATCTGTACATTGGGAAAGGTAGACTAGGCGACGTTAGACAGGTCGTGTAACATTGTGTGAAATGGAGCCGAAGTGTGTGATGGAAATTCACATTTTGGAGTGAAGTTTTCGACAAGGTGGGGGTGGAGGGGAAAACACCTGTCTCCCTCCATCTGGTGCATATGCATGCAGACGACTGTATGTTCTGTGTGCTGAGTCACGTATAAAAAGCTGAGCATGTCGCATACTCCACTTCAGCTCTTGATACCTGACTTCACCCACTTCCCCACACACTCAATTCTCGTCCGTCCACTACCTGGGTTTGTCCACGAACCTTTAGAAACCCTCATTCCTGATATATTTTGTAAAAACATGCACTTCCTACTTCTGCCTTTTGCAAACACACATTTACCTTATAAAATTTTATTTACAATAAATAATGTTAGTAATACATATTCTATTTACAGGTAAGTGAATAAAATGGGGTTCTTTTTTATCAGTTTTCAGAATCATGAAGCTCTTCAAATTAATTTTTTGTCATTGTAACTGTTCTGACAGCTTGCTTGAAGATCTTTACATAAGCGATTCAGATTCTGAATCTCAGAGGGAAAGACAGTCTACAGCAAGCTGTCGAGACTGTGTCCCTTCGCCTAAGCAGACACAAGTTAATCTATTGGAAGATGATCTCTACTTAAGCGATTCGAGCATGGATTCACTTACAGAGAGATCTTCAACAGCAAAAGGTCGACAGGTGTCCACTTCACCAAACAAGAAAAGGTTGATCTTTTGATGGAGAACTTATTTCTATCTGACTCGAAAATTATTGTGATTTGCAGAGTGCTCCATTCGTCTCACAATCGACTTTCGAGTCAATTAGAGATATTTAAGCAAGGGAGCTGGAAAATAATTCGTTTTCTGATTCCTCAGTCTCAGTGGTGTCTTTGCCACACCTGACATATGAGCTATTGTCTATGGTACTCGTGGGTAGGCTAACTGATGCACGGATTGTTAACAATAGGCTTAACAGTGATGTTGATTTTTCTCATTTTTGGAGAGGTGAAAGGCCCCTTTATTAAGCTTAATATTGGCATCATCCCAGCCTATTAGAGTTTCAGTTTCCATAGTGGGTAAGTACTTGAAATCCCTCACAGCGGAAGAAGGCACTACGGAAATCTTCTATTTTCAAATAAAGCCCTCCCTGTCCTACACTCATCCGATGTGGGTTTCATATACGATGATGACATCATCACTTATCTTACTAACAGGCTTGAGGAGTTTAGTGTGTGTGTGTATCTGGCTTGAGTCTGTAAATGTTGACATACATGGATGTACATGTGTCTCAATACTGAGCGATCACAGTCAGTGTTGCACACACTAAATTACCTAAGTTTGTTACTAATCGCCTTGCTTGTATCGAAGTACACTGCCCAGAGGGAATAAGTTTCCACTATGCTGTCATAGCATCTTTGTTTCCTGTCACATGGCATGCTGAGAGAACTACATTATATCAAAAACATTACGAGGCTTTGAATACTAAAGGTCTGTCGACACCTGTAGTCATACAGGATATTCGTAAGTTTGAGGAGAACAAATCTATTTATTTCAATGTCTACTGTGTGGTAGACCAAGATAGCAATATAATTGACGAAATTTGCATTAAGGGTGGGGTTATTGTACCCATTGCAGATTTCTCCTGTGCGCTATGACAAACATGTGAATATTTTGGCTGTTCTCGCTAGTGGAAATGCTGCTCATTTGCATTTTGTATGCATTAGGAATTTTTTCCTTGCTGGTTGGCAGTCAGCTGAGTAAACATGCTCATAAGAAATTTATTTCCGAGCATTGTCTCCAGTATTTCATAACTGAAGAGAAACTCGCAAGTCATGCTATTCTTTGTCAGAAACAACAAGTTGTTCGCAGTACTTTCCCCAGTGGGAATGACAGTATTTGAAAATTAAAGATTACAGCAAATAGCATAGATTGGGTTTTGTTGCCTATTGCGATGTTGAAAGTTGTCTGAAACCTGTGTCCATTTGTTTACCTAATGATGAAACGAGTAATACAACTACCATCGACCAACACATTCCATGTGCTTGTAGCACTTTGTTGGTCTGCTCATAGAATCCAAGTTTATCTAACTATTTTGAGTTTGTGGGTGCTGGTTGTATGTACCAATGAGTTGATTAATTAGTTGAACTTACAAAGTGCGTTTCAGGAATTTACAGTGTGATTGTTCCAATGAAGCCAAAAAACCCCTGCTGATGAAGCTAGGTTGGCAGCTCAGAAAAGTATCACATTTGTAAGGAAAAGCTCAGTATAGATGGTATTGTGGTCGATCATGACCATCTGATGGGCGAAATCAGAGGTCGTGCACATAATAAGTGCAACTTGAAATTCAGACTGCCCAAAAGACAACTTGTTGCTGTATTTCATAACCTGCACAACTATGATGCTCACTTTCTCATAAAGCCCTTGGCTGAATGTCACAGAACCATGGTAATCAAAAACCTGGGAAAAAATTCAAGTAATTGGAATTGCCCTTGAAAAATACAAATGTAATACCAAATAAATTCCCAATGGAACTGATTTCAATGGAAAGGCACAATATCTCAAATAATGTTTTATTGACACATTCCAATCATGTGTGCCTCTCTGGAAACTTTGGCAGACAATTTAGTACCTGCTCAATTGAGTGTCACCCATTCGATGTTACCAGACAACACCCAAGTCGAATCGGCAAAACAGAAGGGAGAGTTTCCTTATGACTTTGTTAAATCGCCAAACAGTCTGATGTACAAGTCACTCCCAACAGAGGACTGATTTCATATTGTGATGAGAGGCGAAGGCATTAGCGATGAGGATTATGCTCATGCCCAAGCCGCATGGGATGCGTTTAACTGCATAAACGTGCTGCAGTATGCCCTTCACTACTTATGCGTGAACACTTATTTGCTGGCAGATGTTCTTGAGAATTTCAGGACTGTATGTTTGGTTCATTACAGTCTTGACTCCGCCATGTATGTCACAGTTCCGTCTTTTTCATGTGATGCTTTATTGTCAATGACACATGAGCGACTAGAGTTGTTGACTGACCCAAGCATGTATCTTTTTGTAGAATGCGGTGTTAGGGGTGGCATTACCAAGGTTTAAAGAAGGCATGCTGAAGCCAACAATATTTATATGGATGAGGACTATGTCTCCAGTGCGGCATCAAAATATATATGCTATTTCGACATCAATGGGCTATACAGTCATACAATGCGATCCTAGCTTCCGATTGGCAATTTTGAATGGGTTGAGGATGACGTTTTTTCAACATAGGATTTTTCAAACATGGTGAATGATGGTGATACTTGTTTTTTCGTGGAAGTAGATCTATCTTTTCTGGACGAATGTCATGATGCACTATCTTATCTGCCTTTGGCCCCAGAAAATGGAATACACCCAAACTGCTCACATGAGAAACTTCTTTTGACATTCGCGCCGCTAAAAATTATGGTATACATGGGGAATCTCTGAAGCAATATTTGATGTACGGGGCCAAACTTGAATATATTGATCGCATTTTGTGCTTTGAGCAGAAGGCATGGATAGAGCGGTACTTCAAATTTAATATTGAGAAACATACTCATGCTGCAAACAAATTCAAAAAATCATTTTTTAAACTCTTGGATAATTCAGTTTATGTAAAAACATTGTAGAATGTCTGCAAGGAAGGGACATAAGAGTTGCTTCGAGGTATGAAATGATCTACAGCGCTGCAGAGTTGATAGGGCATCCAACATTCCAGGCGAGGCAGATCATCGATGAAAGCTGGTCCTTATTGTGATGTCAAAGTGTTCTGTTGTATTCACCAAACCTTTGTACACTGATGTTGCCATTCTTGATCTTTCAAAATTAACCCTCTACAAATTTCATTATCAGCACATGTGTACAAAATTTCTTCCATCAGCCTTACAGCTCCTCTATTGTGATACCACTTCCTTTGTCTATTCTGTTGGTTGTGATGTCATCTATAAAGTAACTACCTCATATTTAAAGGTGCAGTTTGAGACCTCCAACTATGCGCTCGATAACCAGCAAGGATTCCCTCATAAGAACAAAGGCCATACTGGGTTGTTAAAAGATGAATGTGCTGGTCGCATCATCACACACTTTGTGGGTTTATGTCCCAATCTTTTGCAAATGTTGTTGCGAATGAACAATGTATATGTAAGGTGAAGGGTTTAAAACCTAATGTGTTACAGTCACTCAGGTAGGAGGATTATCGAGATTGCCTCGAAAATTGCACAAAGGTTTTGGGGACGCAATATCAGTTCCATTCACATGCTCACACAGTCTACACTGAATTTGTAACCAAGGTAGTTTCGTCAAGTATGGATGATAAGGAGTACACTGAGGCAGATGGAGTATCAACCTTACCTTGGGGGTACTACAAAATCCCTACATTTTTTTTAAATACCCTAACAATAGTCACAGCACCACAACAAATACAGCCCCGCCACCCCCACAACACCCAAACTGCCAGCACCACACCACCAATGACGTTCATCTGCCACCACCACATGCACCTCCTGTTCCACAGCAACATCATGTCTATCTACAGATGCCTGCAATCTCTACAAATGTTTGCAACACCAGTTTGCATCACCATCAACGCTGCTGCTACCTGTAAGCCTATCTGAAATGCATGATATAATTACAGTATCATTACTCCAAATACACTTGTCTTCGATACATTTTGCCCTCGAAAAAAAAAGGAAATTCACAGTGTCATTTGACAACCTCTGGAACCTGTGTGCTTGTGAGTATATTGCACCAAGTTGTTGGCATGTTTTCTACAGCTGTGAGTGGCAGAGTGTTTGGCAAAATGTTTGGTAATTTAGTTCTTTAAATGTGTTTGAAAAAACAATGTTTGTTGTAAATTTAGTTCATAAGATGTTTGTGTAAATTTGATTCTCGTGATATGTTTGTTCTGAAGTAATGAAAAATGCTTGCAGATATTATTTTATTTGCTAAAAATATGTGATTCCAAAAATGTTTGTTGTAAAATGTCTCTTAGTGTGCCAATGTTTGTTGTAAAGTAGTTGTACATATTTTAGAATTTAATGATAAATTTTTTAAAAAGAAAATTTGAAATAAAATAGTTTAATATTAAATAAGGAATAATGTGACTTGTTATTTATTAGTTTTTCATTTCTCATTTCACTAATTTTTTTATATCTTGTTATGTGACTGATTGGAGATGGGATGTGTCTGTAGATGAAATACTTGTATATTACTGGATATTAATCTATTAAATGTTTAGAGGAAAATGATTGGTAAACTTGAAAGGAGTGGATGTCTAGCAGTGATGGTAAGCTGTTGGTTTGTATTTAAACTCAGGTAGTAGGTTACCTGTTTGCTCACTTTCAGGGAAAATTAGATACGAGTTTCTTCCTTCCTTCTTCATTAGGGGAAAAAATATTAGACTTGTAGTTTCTTCAGAAAACCTTCATCTGCCCAATGTTCAAGTTGAAGGTCCCTGGGGGACATAAGAAACCAAGAGTGGACTGACATAAATACCTTTTCAGAGGCAGGTAGAAAGACCTCTTAGCTATAGACAACAGCTCCAAGAATGTTTTCTCCCTGACCTGAGTTTCTACGGCTGTGAGTGGCAGAGTCCAGCAAAATATTCATAAAAATATTTTGTCACACAAACAACAGATTACAACTGTTGCTGTTCCTTCTGAAGATTCAACACTATGATGTTGGGTGGTAAGAACACAATCATGCTTTACGCAAACTTAGATAACAAAGTTGAAAGGTTTTTGAAAAATAAAATTCAACTCTTTCACAAACATAAATTATTATTATTCTTTTAATAGTGAAATTTGCATTAGAAATTTGAGTAAGTTTTTTTTTCATGTGAAATGTTCAGGTAGACATGATTAAATTGTTTATCATTAATAGCATCTTGGCAGGGAGACTTTTTTATTCGAGATGTAATGCAGAATGTGTATGAGTAGTGCGTAAATCGTTTCATTGCCTGTTGTAGGACACAGTGTATTCAAGTTCTCTGCTTCCATCATTATGTTATCAGAATAGGCGGTAAACGAGTTTTCTATACAAATATTAATTAGATAGAACATTCAGATTTTTTGCCGCAATTTCAACTTGGCCGCAAGCTCCACATATCAAAAAGCTTATAAGTTGGTGCTCGCCATACACTGCAGTCATTCCTTGACTGACATCACAGCCGACCAGACGTGTTTTGGGAGAGGTGCTTGTGCGATTTCTTTAATTAAAAAAACTGGATACTCATGTAGTTATGTCAATGGTTTAATTTATTTAGAAATGCTCATTTTGTATTTACATGTATTCACACCTCTTTCCCAGTTTTCAGCTCAGTCTATAATCAAACATAGGCCGATGCACACACAGGTTCTGTTTTCTCTTATTGCCTCATTCAGCTTATAACTCAATGTAAGTGGTATATCAAAGTCAATACTGCAGCGACCTCCCGAGCGAGTGGGCATATATTTAAATCACTGATTGTTAAACATTTTCTTTTTTACACATATTAATAAATACGTTTATTTTAATGTGTGGATTCCATTTAAGAAGTTCCTCTATGAGTGTTAAATACAGGTTTCGCTAAGATTTTATTGCGATAGGTCGCCTGCCAAGCAGCGCTCGAATCAGCTTATAGGAGTCCGCAAATTCTACACTGATGTCATTCATTCACCAGTCTCACAAGCAGACGAATGTGTTTTAAAATCAAGTAATCTACATGTAGAACTCAGAGTCATCAAGTAGTGTAATTTTTTTTGTGTGTTTTCAAATACCTTGTTAGTTTGTTTAGGAAGCTGCAGTTTAATTTATAGGGACATTTTTGCTTCACTGTAGCTCGTTAATTCATTTAATACCGGGTACTCATGTAGTTGTGGTCATTTAGTTAGTTAGAACATGTTTCTTTATGAGACCAGGTTATTCACGTAGTTGTGTTCATTACACTTATCTTGGGTTATTAATTTATATTGATAGGTAGCACTAGTTTGAAATATATTTCCATATATTGCTTTAAAGACTCCGAAGTTACTCTTGTGTAAGACATCAGTGCTGTTATTCATTTGGCATAATACTATATTTCAAAGTCGCCTATCTCCCAACACCATATATGAGCAATATCCCACTCTAAACACAAAAGACTCTTATGCCATTCTTGCACAAAACTCAACATATATACCCTGTCCCCAACACAGCAAGCCTCATCGAGTGCCAGTCGCCATGCTGACAACATCTACCAGAGCTGATCGCCACCCCCAAAAAGAAGAAAAAATAATAAGATAACTTAGCACACCTTTGTGCTAAACTATACACTTATCACACAACAATCTTGATTGATTAATTCAGTTAAATTTATTGTATCAATCAATCAAACGTTCATTACATTTTATCCGATGAGAATTAAAAAAATAATAAACCTATCGGGTTAAGATTGGGTTAAGGATTAACAAAAAAATCATAGGATTAAAATCGGATTATTTTTTCGGTCGGATTAAGATCGGATTAAGGATTAACCCTTTTGATATCAATTTGATATCGAATCGATAATCCGAATAATCAATAGTAGGGTGAAACCGGCACGCCCCTACTACTCACCTATGAACAAATACTATTCATCACAAAATACACAACAGCAGAGACGTTTGAAACGTCTGTTTAGTTAGGCTATGAAAGAAATTAAATTCTCGTTGGCTTTATCTGTGATGTTAAACAGATAGAAAATCTCCGTCGAACTTATTGACCTTGGTTCTCGGGATGGTAGCCACTAAAATCTCACGTAATTGCTTGCGTTCTTATGGCTTCCCTAATTCAGATTTTCGGGCCTACAGTGCGACACTACAGTCCAAATGCACATTACGTAGGACGCGGTCATACGAGGTAATTAATCTCTAATATGGTCGCTGACGGCGACTGTGCAAACTTGCTTCTACACTGAGAGAAAAGCCAACAAAAATATTTTTTTCTATAGGTCCAAAAATATATTTATTTTCCCCAGCAAATATTTTGTTGGGTAAACAAAACTTCAAATCAACACAGTAATTTTGTTCATTTAACAAAATCAATGTTTGAATAAACACGTAAACCCTATGTTAGGACAAAATAAATGATATTTTGTTGAATCAACTGTAGCCTATATTTTTGTTTGGCCACTCAAAAATGCAGCCCGAGAGTTTGTTTGAATTGTTGTGACAATTAGGTTAGTAACCGTGTTGTTAGTACGTTTATTGGCCCTCGATAATGGTGTAAACCTCCTAATAAAACAAGTTCGACAGGATACAAAAAGGTAAAGTTGTAAAACTTGAAATATTTATTTTCGCACGTTATTCAGTATTTGATATGTATGTATTTAAAAACGTTGCAAGTTTTATTTAGTCACTTTATTTGAGGCTTAGTGCTGCAGAGCTGATGTAGTAGGTTCGGGACGGCCTACCAATTAACTCTTTTTTACCACCGGAAACTGGTTAATGTCGGTAGAGCCGAACAAATATTCTGTTGTACAAACAAAATCGTCGTTTGGAGTAACCAAATAATAACAAAATAATCTGTTTACACGAAAGAATATTGCATTGCCCCTATACAAACAATTTATATGGTTGAGACAAACAGGCTTTTTTTTTTTCATTCAACAAAACCTTTCTAAGTGTATATTTTCTATCTTACACGAGTCTTCTTTCCAACGGACAGCCTGTTTCGAAGATCGGACTGGACATTATCCTAATGATTAAATTTAATTCATAACAGTTTCATCCCACTGCGGCTAGCTGTGTCTACCTAACGAACCAAATCTGATGTAAAATTCCTTCAAACACGAAAATTAAACGGGTCGAAAGAAATTTAAAGAGAGGCCCAAAATACACACTCGAAACACAAGAGCGCTTATCCTTTACACTCATACAACCTGGTTGCCATACCAACCTCAAAAACAAAATCTCTTAATACGAGGCCTTGGCAAAAATTAAAATATTGAAATTATGTGTAGAATGACTCTCACTCACAAATTCAGACAATTACCTGATAAGTTAGTTAATACAATAAAATAATAATTTTGCAGGAAATATGTGAAAACAATACTACGTCTTCAATAAATAATTAGACGTAGTAGTTTACGGTACAATAAAACAGTACCTGATCGTAAAACACAATATTATTTCCACAGATTTGAATGTGCGATTCCTCGATTATTATTTTTGGTAACTTTTCACATGTAAACTGATTGACTATCAAAAAATTAATATCTTAATTCACTATTCACAACTTATTTGCAGACGCTTTTTAATTCGCGGAACTTTACGTGCGAGTTTTATCAACATTTGTAAGAATTGACGACAAAGCATTTATATGTGTAACATAAATTTAACTGTGGATATCAGCGCAAATTCGTAGAACATAATATTTTAGAAAAATTAGGTTTGTATTATTACGAATGTTTGTACTATTTACGTAGAAATTCACTTTTCGAGTGATACGCAGTACAATAATCCATTTTATCGTCGCAAAATAAACGGAAATTGTATCAGGTCGGTTATCCCAGAAAGGAAGTTTGCGGGATTTTTGGCTTTATTTTTCTCTTAGAAGAAATTATTGTGCTGTATATTTTCTAAGTTTGTTTTAGTCTGACTGCAATTAACTTTAAGGCGAAGTTCAAGGAACGCGACACACAAGCTCCATGGCACAGATATTTTTCCTCGTTATTTTCTTCTTCTCTTTTTTCTACAAAGGAAACGGAAATTTTTTTTTTTTCCGGATGAAATAATAAAAATTTGTGCCCGAATGTTTCCTTTGAAAGCAGTAAAACATAAATTTGCTTAGTTCAATTTCTTACATGGAAAAAGGGGTTGGGGGGGGAGCGAGTAAAGTGAAGGTATAAAGTTCACGCATGAACTGTTTCCTACATCCCGTGTTCATAACGGAGAGAAGATGAAAAACAAGCGGCAAAGGATGAGACACGCGCAACGGGTGTGAGCAAAACAGAAATTCCACAGGTGAAGTACAAGGCAAGAGAGAGAAGGAGATTGCCGCTGGTAGAAAATGTGCTAGTGTGTCGGAAGTTACGAAACTGAACGATAAGTTGCCCTTTCACCACGATAGTCAATTCGCAGTATGTTCGCCCTTTTTAATTTTAATTTAGAAAAATCACCACATGTAAGGCGTGTTTGGTAGGTCCCTAATTATGCCATGTTTCACAGGCATTTTTATGTTAACATGAAATATCTTAGTTTGTATTAAATTAAACTTCAACTTATATTTTATTTATAAATTACATTATTTAATTTTTAATTAATATTAATAAAACCAGAGATAAAACAGGCATGTTGGTAATTCCTAGTAAAAAATAATTCGCATGCATATTATTATTATTAAATTGGACGCGCACGAATATGGTGTGCTGTCCCTTTTGGTGTAATTTTCTAGACTTTTTAAGCTTTTTTTCGTATCAGGCGGAGTAATAAAAATATAACTTAAGCAATGCTTCAGAAAAGTTTTAAGTTATCATGAATTGACTATACGCTTGTAGGTAATTTGCGACTTACCTGATCACTATCATCTCACGTCGAGTGGCAGTAAAAACTGAGTTAAAGATTATGACTAAATATTTCCTAAACAAAGGCAACTTCACTAATCCTAATACTTGCTTCTATGACTGTGTTAGCAATGAAGCGTATACGCCAGAGGCAGTGTGACTGGCATGTTGACGTCTTACTGCTAAGTCTGGAGCACATATGTTACGTTCACTGATAATGTATTTATCTAGTAACGAGTTGCCATCGAAATTCGAATAGTGTCCGCTCTGCAGTTTTCTAGAGAGAACTGGAGTAAAAACAGCCTACATGGAATTGCAGTGACTGATCTTCGCCAACTTAACGGTGATTTCTACCACCGCCAGTTAATTCCACTTTCTCGAGTCACTTGGCTCCACCGGCATTTTGCTTATCCATTATTCAGTTGAGGGTGATAAATGTACATTCAGTTAGTAGCATTTTACTTATTGGAATCGCTTATTCATCTTTACAGCAGTCAGAATTTAGCTACTAAAGATATCTTTACCGTAGTATGTATAAATGTCAATCCAATCTCTTATATTTATGAGAACATTTGTTGCTTCACTTGTAATGCGAAATGAGAACAAAATACAAGTATAGACAAGAGATGTTTATTTACATATTTAGTAAATAATGTTACTTAAAATATACACACATCTAAGATTTTCTTCGCGTGCTCTAGACAAACGTGCTAATGTTCGCCATTCCCTCCTAGAATTTTAGTGAGCCAGTAAAAATAATCCCGAATCGCGGACATAAGCTGATGTGATTGAGAAGGGGGGGGGGATATGTAGGTAGGTGGGTAGTTAGGCCAAGCGTCTCGTCGACAGCCAGGTCATTAGGGGCGGTGCATGTTGTGCGGGGGGGGAAGGGGTCGACCATGGCCTTTGTTAGGGACCTATCCCAGCATTCGCCTGGAGTGATATCGGGGAACCATGGAAGGCAGAAGTCAGGATGGTCGGGCTGGGAATCGAGCCCGGGTCCTCCCGAATGCGAGTCCAGTAAGTTGCCACTGCGCCACTTCGCTCGGCGAGGGGGGGGGGGGATATAATTTTGTAAACTCGTAACGTGTTTTAAAAAATAATTGCACCGCATTGTCTAAACAGATTTAGTCAGTTTTTAGTTTTGCGGTACTGGGCTGATGTAACATTTAGAATGGTTGTGTTTTTTCTGTCGATATAAATACGTGCCAGCATGCAAACGATATCGATATTGCTGTGTATTGTATTGAAAAATCAACGTTCTCAATATTCACACCTCACCATTTCCCTCGGTGTACATTCCTGAACCACACATTTTGTTGGTTATTATAAATGTGTCTTTATTAACCATGTTGTAAGATTCTAGGGACAGGAGAGATAACTGCTGTCCCTTCTCCGATGTACAAATGTCCTGCTGGTAAGTGACTATCTGCAAAGTTGTTCATTTTTATTAGCCTCAAAGTTTTTCATTTTTAATTAGCCTTTGTGCTCTATATGACTATAGTCCATTCAGGATTACTCCCAACTTTTCTGAAGCCCTGCTAAAGTTCTACTTTCAGGATATTCCTCCGCCTCATGCAAACAAAGCTTAACAGAGTCTAGAAAATTACCCCAAAGGGACAACGCACCACATTCGTGCACACTTAGTGTAATAATATTTTATTTTACATAAGAACAATTTCTTATCAGTCATTACCAACACGCATATTTTCCCTCGGTGTGTATTCGTATTAATTATTAATGCAAGAATTTAATTCATAGATAAAATATATGTAAAAGTTCAATTCAACCAAATATAAGGTACTTTTAAGTAAAAACAAATATAAAACGATTGTGACACACGACTTTTTAGAAAATGACCAAGCACGTAATACATACGGTGATTTTTCAAATGTTTGATTCAAAAATGTGAATATATCGCATATAGACTATAGCCGAGATCGTAAGGACTGTGAAACGTTATCACTGCTGCGTGAATATAAATCGAGAACTGAATATGAATCATTAGGGTTTTTCCTGGATAATCAATTAAACTCGAATTAATGCCATTAAAATAATTACCGTATATAATACTACTATGCAAAATATTTTTCCCGTGCGCACATAATTTTTCGAATTATCGCGAGCTTTCAAAATGTAAAATTTTCAAACTCTTTTGTAAACAATCAAAACGGTTTGCTATTGGCTAACGTACAGGTGATGTAAATGTAATGGTCTCGCCATCTAAGGTCAGCATGCAGCCGGTTGCCGTGAATTACAGACACGCTTTTAAAAATGGATGGAATTGTTTTTGGAAACGTCTGTTTCTTGCAAAATTTTACTTCTAGTTTTAACATGATATTGTTTCGATTGTCGCCGCCTTCGTCGATGTTTGAAATATAGTCGGCGTTTCAAAAACACAATTTTAGTACAGCAATTGGCAGTAAATTTAAACTTGTAGGTAAATATTTTATTCAAGAATTTTACTCACACAAATTCCTTTTATACTCACGTCGTCGTTCTTGATTTAAATATTTTCCTGCAAACAGATACCTCACACTCTCAAAAACGTGAAGCGTTTTGTGAGCTCATTTGACGAACATTCTATTTCCGTACGCATATTAATCAGTAATATAATTTTGGAATCCCAGTTTTCTTTAATTATCCCTGTAAACTAAGGATAAGATTAAGCCTCTACATATTCAATTATAATGACACGAGTTTTATTAAAGGAATAATATAAACGTAGGACTATTCAACGGGCATAAACAGGAGCATATAAACTCAAAATAATGAAGCAATTTTCAACGATAATATTATTAGTGTTTATATCTGACAAAGGATGTTTTCGTGTTTTAATAACAAAGTGCAAAACAGAAACATACCTGTCATATAGTGTAAACCACAAAGTTCATATGAGACATAAAGGCAATAGCTCGTTGGGCGTAAAGGTACCGCCTTTATAATCAATATTACCGTGAAACGGATTAGCCTAGTTCAGTCACGGTAGCAAAACTCATTTACTTAATGCTGAAATGATTTTTAAGCACAAAGCATGTACTTTTGTCGCAAATTGCCTTGTGTTTTACGTTTCTTAAGTCCTTTCATGCTTGTGCCACTCTTTGGTTTTTCACTTACACTATTCGTAGGTAATTTGTCAGGAGTACATTTTGTTGTATTTTTGCTCAGTGGAACTATGCAACACTAGCTGGTGTTTGATGACACAGCAATAACATAGAAATCCTCCGGGACAACAAAATATAATAAAAATTCCAAATGCGCACTTTACCCGCTAAGGCAACTGCGTGAAAACAACGAAGTCCAGCATGTATACTGACGTTACAGGCACATCAACATGGCGGCTTCCGCTTTTACGGCGAAAAATCGTTGTATATTTTAAAATGCGCTATTCTTGAGGTATAAACACGCAAATAAAGAAAGGACCCCAGCGTGAGTCTTAAAATTCATCATACTATAACGCGGTAGGCAGATAAAAAGGTAGGAAAAATCTCTATTGTATACTTAAGTTGTGTTTGTTTTGATGAATATATATTTGAATTGACAAAATCGTCATACAGCAGCAGTTGATACAATATATAGTGTCGAATAGAAAGTTGGTGACTGTTTCTGGAATATTAACTTATAGAAACCATATAACTATTACGTATGCAAAAATAATTATTTGGAAATGTGTAAAATGTTGTTTTTTAAAATTCAAAAAGGAATTTTTTAATTTAAACGATAATTTACTTTTTAAAAGCTCCTGCCAAAAATTTAATAAAATTTTTACAGATAAGTAAATTTTTCTATCATAAAGTTGTAGATAGGCCTAATAATTTTATTCTGATAATTTTAAGACAGCTATTTTTGGATATGCTCTTATTTTGTCATTTAAATCCCTAATTTTTTTTTTTTAATTGACAATTTTCAAACAGAAAATAAGTAGTTCATCAAAATAAGTAGTTCAAATTCTGTTCTTGATTTTAAGTTTTGGGAATTCGCGAACTGCGAGAACTTCCCATAGCCCTTACTTAACCTGTTGTGCAGGACAGAAGGGTAGTACATTGCTAGGAGCTGCTGCAGCGCTCGCCTGAAAAGAGAATGCACTACCTCTCCAAGCGATGTCGCAGTTACGAGTCACATATCGTGACTGTACTGGCGATTACCTCTCGGTATCAGCAACACATATTTCAGTGTGGCCAGACAGTTGCTTGTAAGACCAGCGGGTATTCCCTATCGTTTCTTCAGCACGTGGTCCTTCCGCGCCGTTGTATCGTGTTCCAAAGCAGACAGTTGTTTAAGTAGGGCGGTACTGCGTCGAGGACACGTGTTTCGTGTTGTGTGAGACCAATCAGATGTAACCCAGCACACACCCGTCCGTGTGCTTCCCTTATTTGCGTGAGGAAATAAGCCAAGGAATTGTGGTAACATGGAACACGGTAGCTTGTTCTCAGAAGGATAATGTTAAATTACAATTTCAAGAAGTGCAACACGGTTGCCATGACAAAACAAAACAGATACTCGAAAAATCTACTAAATTTGCCGTAATATCTAATAGTATAAATATTCTGTAAAATCTGCATGCTTTAACAGTAACATTTCATATAAAATTGACTGATTTGTAACTTTTAATGTCACGAACACTGGCGGAATGACTCCCGTTTTTATTACAAAGTTCTAATTTAATTCAGCGATGCCCCATACTTCAGTCCACAAAGCTTGTTAATTATCCAAATGACACAAAAAAATGTTCACGCCATGTGTACAATAATCTTGAGAAGCAACAGACGATAACACAACTAAACTCTCAGATGAGCAGGTGCTAAACTTGAACTCGCTGTAGTCATCAGCATAGTACGAAGTTTACACTAACTTGCGCCTATGAAAGCCACAGTGGTTGACTTCGCTCAATACATGTAATTTATCGCCAGAGAACTAATAAAAATACTCATATACTCATTTATGTTTACTAACAGCGTCTGACTTAAAGTGACATATTACGTTTAATGGTAACGGTTTTTATTAGTATATTAGCAAATACGGAATAGCCTGAGATAGGCTATGACTTTAAAAGTTATCAAAGTAACTGTCCTAAATTATATAATTAGTTATGACCCCATGAATTTTAATGCCTGACCCTTGACTCGGTTAAATGATAACTATACTATCCACTTATGACTGTGTTTTGGGAGCGGACTAAGAGGAGCTACAGGTTAGTTAAGTTGGCATGCATACATACATTTGTTGTCCTGAGGTATCTCAATGCAACATTCTTATCGATGGTCCCTCCGATATTCAGCACCCATCATGGGCAAGGAATCAAGATGTGGCCGAGTATCGTATTGTCTCCCACGCTAATCAGGACTTGAACAGAGTACGAAACCTCTCTCGAATTCATCTGGCTACTAGTATAACACTTGAGTGAATTCTTGAACAAACGGCAGTTTGGATCATTCACTCCTGGTCGTAAGTGTCCATTGAGAAGTGTAACATACTGTTTTTTCCCACACAAATAACTGTCCCAGCAAATTGTTTATTAATGAAGCCGTTGTAGAGTGGGTTTACACACAAACGGTGACAAACTGCTGGGATCTTTCTCTATGGTTCCAGAAATAAATAACGATATTTAACATATCACAAGGAGACGTATTTAAAAATATTACTTTCTATGAATTATTTTGATTATATATTAACTCTTTGTTCCAAAATTTACAACAGACATTTATTGTATAACGGACCTGTACATATCAATTATATTAACCTACACAAATAAATTTACGAGAAGTATTCCTATTTCAAAACTGTACTAAAATCAGCCAATTTCAATACTGCGTTCTGCCAGTAGAAATTTACACAGGGAATCGACTGAATGCAGGGTTTGTTTGAGCAACACCTTAACACAAGTTAACTAAAATATACGGCATTTATTACTAAAATATAAGACGAATATAAGTACCACTTTTCCCTTACGTGATATTAAGGGAGCTATGCGCCTCCAAATATTGAGTTTTGAAATGTTTTAGTTAATATTTGTAAAGTGCTTACGATTAATTAACATATATGTTAATTGTGGCTAGTATTACGGAGATCTTTCACCTCATAAAATGTGGTTGGTAACATCATCCCCCTTCATTAAATACCTAAATGGATGTTGCCACCTTACGTTTGGAAAACTCTTTGTAACACTGCTGGACTGTAGACGATTTGTTAACGAAAATTATGAATCAGCACTTCTAAATTAATAGAAAAGTTTGTCTTGTCGGAACGCTCTCAGGGAAAACGGTTTCAATAAATCCATGCGGAATTTGCAAAAGAGCAGGTGAGTGGCCTGAGAGGTAGGAAACGCACACAATACAAATGACTTTTTACGGAAATATATGTGATTTTAGAAGGCATGATTTTCGCTGTACTTTAAACGTGCAGAGTCACGCTATATCGTAAGTCTGAATGAGTTGCAATAACGAATAACGGTATCTCGATCGATGTATTGTACAACACCAATTGGGCACACTAGTAAATAAGTGGCAATACTGTGATACAGATAATGCTGTAATAAACTAGTGTGTTTAAACAAATCAAACTCTCGCACTTACAAAAGTGAGAGCACTAATTAAACCGTCTGCAGCAATCGTTCAAAGACGACAGGCATTGTGTGTTGCCTACTTGACAAGCCCATCACTCACCGTCTGTTTTAAAATATCCTTGCGGATTTCTCGAAAACGGTTCCCCTGAGGGGGTTCGAAGAAGACAGCCTTTCCGGCTAATTTAAACATGTTGATTCATATTTTGTCTCAGCAAATCGTGTACAGCTTAGTGTTACGAAGTTCCATGCAAACGTAAGGTGACAACACCCATTTAGGTATTTAATGAAGGGGGCGTGATATTACCAATTCTGCTTCCAGGGATGAAAGATCTCCGTGATAAAAATCACTAATTAAATACTTTTTGATATTTTGAACTTAAATCATTTTAAAACTTGATATTTGAGGGCGCATAGCTCCCTTAAAAAGCACTTAAGGGAAAAGTGGTACATACTTTTTGTCTTATATTTTAGTAATAAATTCTGGAGTTGATAAGTGATATTAAAAAAATCATCCTGTATATATGTGTCGGTTTCTTACTATAGTCCATTACTTCCAACTTTACTGAAGTCCTGCTAAAGTTCTACTTTCAGAATATTCCTCCGCCTCGGGCAAACAAAGCTTAACCAAGTCTATAAAATTACACGAAAGAGACAACGCACAGCATTCGTGCGTGTAAAGTGTAATAATATATTGCATAAGAACTATTTCTCACTAGGCATTGCCAACACACTTATTTTCTCCTTGTGCTTATTCGTATTAATTATAAATGAAATATTATAATTTATAAATGGAAATACAAGTGAATGTTCAATTCATCCAAATGATGTTAATACAGGTATAAAACAATTTTGATAATTCAAATAGTTAGGACACAACCAAAACGTCATACATGGGGTGATTTTCGAAGGTTTAATTCAAAAATCGTTAAGAAACCGCTAATATATAGACTATCCAACAATCCTGGTCATACTGTTACTCCCCAGTGTGATAACTTGTGATTACTCCCCAGTGTGATTATTTCTGGATTTCCCGTTAAGGAGTTAAACACTGTATACCACAGTACAGGATTTATAACAGCTTTTATACCTCATGTTAATAACTTAACTTCGTTTCCAGCCGTTTGTTTATGCGTGAGTTTTATTTACTGTGGGAGAACTTTTTAACAGTTAATAAACGACAAGAATGATAATAAGTTCCACGTAAAGTTCTCAAAAACACACATTCCTTCATTCGTAACCAGGTTATTTTTTGTTTCGTAAAGATGAGACGGTTTATTCATCTGTATTCGAAGTCGGGTAGTTATAACTTTCGTTTATTCATGATCATAAACTCTTCATAATGCACAGGATTGTACAAATTGTAACACATAAAATCGATTCAGGTGAGTTTATTACAAACCTATCATAACATACATTATAGTAAAATTTCAGGTACATGGAACCTCCACACTATAACAGCATTAAAACTGTCCAGAAAATGGCAATAACCTTAAAATCGTAGAAGTGCGTGAATAACTACTTATTAACAATATTTAAAAATCTTCAAATAATGACACATTCATTTTAAATTTGTGCTCAACAATATTCAATACGAACACCATTCAATATTCACATGCGCCACCAGTGCGCAAAGCCATACCTGAGATTAGATTATAATTTAATACACTGTGACTAACATAAAATCACTGAGTTAGATTAATGGTGCTAGAAAAGTAGCCAGAGAAAATTGTTTACATAATATGTTTTAACTTCACTTCAGAAATCTAGTAAACAGCTAAATCAATCAAATATCAATGACGTACGACTCTGACGTCTTTTACCTACTATTTTCAGGTTCGCACAATTTCAAATTCAGTGTGAATAAATTACAACAGCAATATAACACGTAACTACTTGAAGTAAATGCACCTTACACTGCTCAATTAAAAAAAAAAAAAAAAGACGTGGATTCGTTCCAAGTATCAATCAAAATATCATTATTAATTTGATCACTAAACAGTCACGAGTGCTCATCAACTATGTACGTAGCATAGTGCACTAAAGGCCGCATAAAGAGTAATCACACTTAATCTAAATAGCAACGCCAACGTAGCCATTCAACACATTTTCCTGTTGGATTAAGACCCTATCTGAGTAACGTGTATTTTAACATGTTATATATATATATATATATATATATATATATATATATATATATATATATATATATATATATATATATCTAGACACACACACACTCCAATTTAAAACAAATGCATAAATTCGTCAGGCAGTAGCTGTGTAAACCCGATAAAGTGCCTAACATGTAAAAACTAACTCACTAAAAACCTTTAAAAATACTATTAAAATATTTCATACTCTGATTAGGAGGCGGCCTGACAAAAGTTTTAAAAGTCCGTCAAGGCACCTAATCATAAAATATCTGACGACACATTTAATAATAACTTTGCTGGAGGTAGTGGACAACGCCGCAATGTAGTTAAAAATGCCCGGGCGAGAGCAAAGTGGAGCGTCAGTGACACAGAACAGCGCCATTTACAGAGTATAAACCAAACAAACTCTCGGCCCACTAGACATTAAACAGAACATAGTTTTCTACCGTGCCACCAAATAAGAATTTCGAATACTGGAATAAACTACACGCCTTCATTTAAGTTAGCACTTACAATAATAACCCATTTTCCCGACTAAAAACCTGACAGCCCGAACACGAAGTTCGCGCATATTGTCCACCACTCACCTGAATTGTTCCCGCTCGTCGGCTCACACATTAAATTCACAAATAAAAATAAAACATTACTCTATTAAGGCTGACGGAAATTTCACGCTTGAAGAGCGCTATGCCATTAATGTCAGCTGAAGTCTGGGCTCATGGCAGACGAATGGGCCGACGACGTCGGTCGAAGCACAGCTGAAATTTGAAGTTGTTTCGATGCCGACCGAGCAGCAAGTAAGTGCCCAAGCCCGTTACAGGCCGTTCACGGTAAAGTGAGCAGTTGTGAAGCCCTAGTAATTTTTTTTCAACCAATTCATATCCTTCCACCACTTTTTAATGCGAACCCTGCCATGTGAGTAATACACATAGTGTATACATTCACCATTCTCAAAACCAAAGGTCCGAGGTCACAATGAAATGTATTTATTGGTTATTATGTCTAATGAAACAGCTTCAAAAATGCTCACTTTGCCGTGAACGGCCTATACAATAAGACACTGTTTACGGTGTGGGGGAGGGCGTGGCGATCGGTTTGCGGAATGGTGGGGGGAGGGGGAAAGGAGAAGGAGAAGGAGGCCCAAGCGGCCAGAGACTATACACAGGTGGCGCTTCACACGGCGGTCGTTGATGTAACTAGCACGCACCGGTGCTCTGCATCGTCGCATAAGAAGACTGTTTCAGCTCTGTAATGGCTTGGCGTTCTCTCGCTGGTAGCAAACAACTAATTACTAACATGATTATTCATTGTTAAAAGTTGTCTTACCGTTCTGTGCATTTTGGCCTGTCACATTACACTACCAATACTATTTCGAATATTTGTTACTCAGAAAAAATTAGAGTTAACGTAAATGCAAAAGTCACTCCAGAGAAAATTATCATTATCTTGAAGCCAAGGTTCAGTTTAGTTAATTTTGGATTATTTCAAGATTAATACTGCCTTCCCTTACCAATAATTCTAATCTGAATCCCTAAAACTGAAAACTGGTATCATGTTGGCCTTGTCATTGAAAATAAAAATATGTGAATTTTACTTAGCGTCATTCTGAATTTAAAATATTAAAAACCATTCAATCCATACAGTGCCCTTAGTGCTGTTTAGAAATATGAATGAAATTAAAAAGAAACCCCGCTACATATTAAGTATTTTTGTTAACATGCTCAAGCTAGCCTGATTGATTATCTTCGAATTAAATGAAGTTTTGCAGTGATTCCTTAAGTCTGTTCTTAAAAAGTAGTGTTTTGGTTGAAAATATTGTATTCTGTACTAGTTTTCATGTTAATTTAGAGAAATTCTTCTAAGCAGGTGGGTCTAAAACTTTGTGTACCGCTGGGTACTTTTCACAGATTATGACCAGATCTGTACCGAGTTTGGGAATAGCGCTTGGTAATAAAGCAAAAAATTATAAACTCTAAAATATTTTTACGCTTATATATAGCTGGGAGAACAATTACTTAGCGAAAAGAATAAAAAGATCATTATGGCAAGATTCATCCGAAAACAAGTGAAACGTTTAGTTCATTTGACTCCACAGTAAAACTTGCTATAAAAGTTTAAAAATTGTAACAGACGCTACTTTCAATCACTAAATTCTTCAAAGTCGTTCAGTTATAAATCATTATATTCGAGCATGTTCATTCCACGAATCTACAAATGCGCAATTTCGCCATATTATGCGTGCAGATTTAAAAACCACTACAAAGCTACAAAAAATGTCAAAACGTGGGTCTTTGCAAATTACTTGCAAGTGGTGATGATGTGCATTTATAGTTGAAACAAATTAACACCCAACTACAGAACATCATTTAATATTTGTACGGGAAAATAATTATTTTATAGGTTAAATAAATTTTCTAAACACATTTCAGACATCAAGATGAAAATACTTTTTTTTTTTTTACTTCTGTTAAGCCCGTTGGTCCCGTTAAGCGACATAAACGCACTGTGTAAATAAGTAATATGTGTTTAACAGAAATGGCACCAATTTACTGCCTCAAAAAATCAACAATAAATGGAAACAAAGAAAATGAACGAAACACGCCTATGTGATATAATTCCTTTAAAGCAGAAATGTTTTGGCGTTCTTGAAACTACACAAAACGCTTATACATGATACAGAATTCCGTAAGATTATGTCTGTTTCTCAAGAAACCGTCAACTTTCTTATACTTTTGAAGCTAATATGCAGTGTTCGGAAACAACACTTAAATTTAGAATATTTGGATTGGGGGTCAGCCGCTCCTACAGGTACCAAAGTAGTATTCTTTTTCATCATCTAAGGGTCCCATCTGGCTTCATGTCTTATAAAATTGAATTGAAGTTGTGACGTCAAATGCTACTGTTCGAATTCACAGCAACGACACATATGCACCCATCAATGTCCCTTTCAGCCAATAACACGAGGCACTTGCCCTGTTCGAGCCCTAGCTCGTTTTCCGATGCGCAATTTTTTTCTTTTATATTTAATTTCTTAGTATTTACAACTTTCCACAGCCGCGGAAAACACTAATGTCACAAAGACAAATGAAACTCGCGTGTAGTGAAATACGACCGAATAAAATTCGAGGTGGAAACGAACACATGCGTCCGAATCCACACACAAATAGTTCTCGTGAAGTGTACAAGGGCTCACGACGTGCGAATGGATCAAAGGCAAGCAATCAAGCGGCACATTGCACGGAAATCGAACACGGTCCAAGAGTGAATAATCGAAAGTACAAGGGGAGAATACCAGACTATCAGCATAGGCTAAGTGTTAAGCAAACTGCGTTTGCTGTCGAGTAAATTCGTCTACGGTGGATAGGGCAGACGGAGACGGTAGGCCCTACTTGCGAATGCGTACGATCCGAGGCGAGAAGTGCAACGCTCCCCGCCCGAATACCCGCAGCCCAGCCAGTTCATTGACCAAACGGTTGCCTGTACTTCAGGCGCCTGTGCATTTCACCGTCTTAAGTAGGCTGACCCGTTCCTCCGACTTTCCTAGCTTACTTTCTCAACTATGCTTACCACCGCCAAGAGTCAGTAACACCGAGATAAGCCTGTTAAAAAGTCCTTAACTCGTCACCCTCCATCATGAGGCAAACTTCCCGCGTTTATTTTCTTTGTTATCATTAATGGACTGGTTATTCCATTTATTCTGGTTCTGGGTAACCTCATGCGGTTGTCATACCGATTGGACAAGATCAACTTTCTCTGCCACCATATTATGTCAAATACTAAATTAACATGTTCGGAATTTGAATATAATGTCACTTGTAAGCAACAGTGCAACTACGCTAGAGGTAGTTAAATTATTAATCATATTCGAAACGAAATTTGTAAAAAATAAATTCGTAAATTAGTTATGGTTGTTCCTTCTTTTCGTGATTTTTCTCGTGAATAAAAAGGATTTTTTTCATCGTGCTGTGGCAAAAATTTAATTTTGAAGTCATCATTTTCTGACCCATAGTAAAAAATATTTTATCTCTCATCATAAGATATAAACCAGCTGAAATGTGTTTTTATGCAGTAGTACTAATAAACCATTTTAATATTTTACTGGTGCACAAGATATATAAAGCGACTATTTTTAATTCTGTAAGAAATTTTAGAAGCATATTCAGTTCACTATTTCCTTTTCATCTCTCTCTTTCTCTCTCTCTCTCTCTCTCTCTCTATATATATATATATATATATATATATATATATATATATATATATATATATATATATATATATATATATATACGCACACACACACACCTTGTAATCTACTGTGGTGTTAGCAGTTCAACCTCTATGGTAACGTTATTGTATCGTTTTAATCTAAATTTAATATTTGTTCTTTCTTTTAAGAAAGTGGCAACGTTAAAAAAAAGAGTTTCACCTTATTATGTTTGAAAACACGTTTGATAACTGTGCACTTGACAGCTTTCTGCGTAATGTTAGAGATTCAACATACTATTATAAACGTATTTATCACTGAAAGATAATTTCATACACATTTTGTATCTTTGTATGAATGAAACGTTTATTTTTTTTAACATTTTGTGGTGTGAATCTTTTTTATTTATTTATTTCTTTCATATTCATCACAAGTTTGTAATAGTTTCAGGAATGATCTTGTATAACATATTCTTCTTTAAAGTTCAGTTAGTTCGCAAAAAGTGCAACATACAGTTATTACAAAAACTCCTTCATATTAAATCTTCCCGACTGATATCAGTGATTTGCTACGGTAAAAGTAATTTGCGTGCTTTTATTCACAAAATACAAATTTAACATACATTTATATATCTTAACATTTGTGTTTTAACTAAATTATGGTAGTAACGAACTGAAATCAGTTAGTTGCCTTCCCATTCTACCCTTCAGCTGTTTGCGTCATCCAAATAAAAAGTAACAACTAAAATATATCATAATTTTCACTTAAGACTTATCGGTGCCACAGTATGCATAACATGAGAAGGATATGAGGCCATTGAAAGGCACTCTTTCTGTATAAAGTTCTGCATGTATTTTCTGATTTATTTTAACGTTCCTCGTTTAATGGGGTTGCTGTAGTTTGACTATTTGTACCAATTTCTTGTATGTTCTTAACTTAGAGTAAGACCATGCAGTACACAATATCTTACAACTTTTTGATACGGAAAATATCTGCGTAGAAACACAGCAAACTAAATAAATTATTTGCCAATTATTAAAAATACTATTTGTTTATTTTGCTGATTTAAAAACACCCGTAGATTAAAATGTATTCGTAAAATAAAGTGACATTTTGTGGAAAATTATACTTACACTGGAGTTAAGTCACGAATGTTGTTCTTTAAAATTTCACTGAATTTGTGTTTTTGATTTGTGATTTCAAATTGCTGTCAAAATTGCAATCGTGACATGAAAGTAAGAAAATTTAAGGTACTACTTAAATGTTTGATGAACAAATATACTTTACGTGTAGTTAGATTGCTATAAAAATGCTGGATATTTCGTAACCACTGACAACTATGGTTCATTTCTTCGTTATAAAACATTAAGAAGGTCTATTTTAACTCACGTGCTTAGTGCCATTGAAGTTTTTTTTTAAGTCCGTTCTTCCTTTTAAATATACATTTATCTGGAAACCACCTAGTGGAGTGGAGTGTGGTGGAGAAATTCGGGCGGTTCTGAGAGCCGATGAGGGTGAAATGGGGGTGATTATGGAGCAACGCCGGAATGCAGGGACGGAGAAAACGGGAGATCCCCGAGAAAACCCACCGCCCAGCGACAACGTCAGGCACGATTCCCACATGCGAATACCTGGAAATCAGGGAGTAACTCCGTCGGGAATTGAACCCGGTTCGCCTAAGTGGGAGACGAGTAATCTAACCCCGACACTCACACATTTTTATTCAAGGCGTCTTTTCACAAGTTCACATTCTGAATATTTCAGTAATCATTTGGAAAATCTAAGCGAATTTCCCGAAATATTGCTATTTATGTTGTTACCCAATATATTACCCTAACCAGCCTGATTGTAACTAAAGGCTGTTCACGATAAAATGAGCACTTTATAAATGAACCTTAGAAGAAGTTCCCTGCCCCTGCAAGTATGTATTTTAATGGGCGCACTGAGTGACATTCGCACAGTAAAGTTGGTAACGAGGGATGGAAAGTTGTTCTATATCTTAACGTCGAATAAAGAGTGTTTGGTAACCACTTGTGATAACTTAAAATCATAGTTTCGCTTTTTGTTTTTTTAATACATCGGAGTGTAAAAATTAGCAGATTTGTACAGTTTTTAAAGTATTTACTTTCTTAATAATTTCACATTTTCATTTGACCAACTCATGACTAAAGAGATGCGGCCCATGGCAATGTTAATTTTACATAAGGCGGACGAATACACAACGTGTATACAAGTAGATCTTAAGCAGGGCTTTCAAAAGTGCTAATTTTACCGTGAACAGCTTTTACTAATAAGTTACACTGAGGTAATTTACTTTCACAAAGAATTAGGACCTACGTTAAAATTAACTGAACGAATTTATAAATTTGAAAAAGGATTTACTGGAATACACAATCGTATTCTAGTAATAAATATGTTGTTGGTTTGGAAAGTATCCCTACCTTACTGCGCAAAATATTATAGTTGATTCACTATAACTTCGGCCTTTTCTGAACCCTGCCAAATTTCTGCTTTTGATTACTGATTGCGTATCCTTCCGCTACATGTAAACATAAACACTGCCATGTGACTTCTATTTTTATAACTGTCAAATGCGTTGGTTGCTGTTTACAGCTGTTCGAAGAATTATGTCATATTGCAGAAACCATTTCCTACGAATGTTCACAATGTAGGCCTATAACAACATTTAGGTCAGCTTTATAACTATTTGTTACACACGGTATAGCACGTTACACATAATGCACATTAATATTTTGCCACGACAGTGTTTGTTACAACTGTGGCGGAAACAACAGTATTATTTAACCTGTTGTTATTAATATGTGTTTGGAATAAAAATTAAAACGAAGGGACAACCAGTCCAACGAAACGACGCAGTAAATTCAAGCACGCAACTCGTGTCACTTGTACATCCACAAACGTAAAAGATAGTGGTGAACACGCACACACATAAGCATACCGTACCATTTATTCTGCTAATATTTACATGCATTGGTACTTACTGGTTTTTAGGTTTATTTTATTATTTAATTAATTTTATCTGGGCGGGTTTAGTATTTCGTTGGGATTGTTGCAGACATTCAAGTCATAGAAACGTAACCTCTTTACGCGACTGTTTTCCAAGCACCTAGCGCAAAGGTACAACGTTGTGATAAACAGACGTGAAGGTAAATAATTAATTTCGTCATAACATCAGTTCATGGTTAAAACGTATAAATTTTGCACATATTTGAAATTAACACACACACACGCCTGGCCTGTGTAACGATTACAACGCAGCCACCACTCCCTTTCATACGCAACAATCACAACACATTTCACTCTGTCTTGGAAACACACATTTATCACAACATTGTAACTTCCGTAGGATGTTTAAAAAAACACGAGTACGAACTTAACTCTTCATTGAGAAACACTCCGTGTCATTCTACGTCGCCCACCGCCGCCATATTGGGAACGCTTTCCACACCACGTCTGCCAACCTGCTGGATTTGTAAGTGTCGCGCAACGAGCTGTGTCGTGCCATCGCATCTAAAGAATATCGTTGCATTTAAATAACATATAATATGTTTTAAACAATAAAATCTAATTTAAGTTGTAAACTACAATCTCAGACATCATTACTGTTACTGTAATTAGTATGAGATATGTTGAAATTAGAAATAACTAGATGTATACCTTTCCTACACAGGTGGTACGATATTTCCAAGAGAGAGAAGAGAGAACGAGAGAGACACGCTCTGCTTCGCTTATTGAACCTTCATTCCAGACGGAAAAAAAACACTAGCCTACACACGGGAATTTGCGCGGATATTTTTAACTGCAGTAATGAAATGTTTTTCCGTCAGTGCTACCTAACAATACAAATATATTAATTGGCAACGTTTAACTCACAAATAGTTTACATAAAGTGAGGTTAAAAAATATTGTAACTGTGAACTATTTCTTACCGGCTATTGCCAACACGTCGCTGCTCTCGCTGCTGTTAAGTCGTATTTAATACGAAGTAAATATTACTGATAATATAAGACACTTAGGGAAAGTTTCATTTATTCAAAACTAAAGTTAATCACAGTGTTAAATATTTGTGGAATACAAATTATTGGAAAAACAGGTTGACATAATACGCCTAGGGACATAATACGCCTAGGGTGATTTTTCAAAGGTTCGATTCCATAAGGCCGAAGAAAGCGTGAATAGGCTATAACATGCAACCTGTCTGTACGACATGGATGCTCGATTCATGCGAAACTCTGTGGTTTTCTTGTGCCCTCCCGAACAGCTGTCAATATATCTCGCGTCGCTCGGTCATCATGGTTTTAAGTGTCCATAAAATACTAGATGGTCACCAACAGCCGTGAGCCATATTCTGATATATATTATTTAATACCGTTATAGAGCAACCATCATTTTCTGGTGGTGGCGGCGACGTAAAATACTGGTCAATTTCCAGTCCCATTTTACTGCCGCGCTGTGGGCAGTCGTAAAAATATACGAGTTATCAAAGGGCTCGCCCCATAAATAAACAACTCTCTACTTTCAGAATTGATACGCACCTCCACCTCTACGAGAAAAAAAAATGCTGGAACTTTTACTCTTAGTGAATATTTATTTTATTCACTTTATGGAAGGTGCTCAAATATTCCAGAGTGCCGGCTAAGTACACAATTGAACTTCGGATAATGGTTATTCACTGGCCATACTTTTATTTTTTTTTAATTCCTAGTTATATAATGCTAACAAAAGAGTCTGTCGAAAACTTTGCTTTGGTGCTCACTTTTTAAAGGGTTATCTGCATTTAATTTTGGAAACCTTTCAGAAATGTTCGCATCATAAAAGTAAGCCTTAACGGCACGTGTGTGTGTGTGTGTATATATATAGTATATATATATATGTGTGTGTGTTTTTATTTACATATAATTTCGGATCACAAACGCATACTTCGTCATTATCGAAGGTAAGAAACATCGGACATAAAAAATTTCCGAAAAGTGCAGAGTTCTCTCATGAGAATGATATCTGGCTTCGAAGGAATCAAGTGCGTCTTTTAAACTTACCAATAAAGCAGATTTTATTTTTTGCTTGTCAGGCGAACAGTTATTATTTCTATGCAGTTTCTTAATTTGTATATTTTTGCGAGCCATCATCTTACTCATTGAGCAGCATTATAAGACAAGTTGATACATAATTTAACGTTTGTCGCTATCCTTGCCGGAGACTGGAAACCCCTCGAAATATCCTACAGTGGAAAGGACACAGTTAAGAGTGGGGTGGGCCCCCGCGTGTTATGTGAAATAGTAGTTTGCGCGAATACGCGTATCTCGGCAAATAAATGTTATGCAAATACGAATTTCCTTCAAAAAGATTTTTAAAAATGAATTTCAATATGTCTCTATTTTTGTTCTTTTATCATATCAAGTGTATTTTTGGAGAGAAAAAAATCGTGAAAATGGTAAAATATCGCATTTTTAAAGCTTGCTTATGCAGTTTCCTTAAGCGGCAAGAGAAAAATACAAAGATACGGGTAGTTTAATCTGTGGGCTTTCATAGCTTGTAATAAAATCTCACTGTTACATATCAAATTTGCACAGTACTGCGTCACGACGGAAACACTGCACGCCTTGCGCGTAGGAGCGATGAGGCGCTAGAAGTGCGTGTTAGTGTCGCCCGTATCGCTCCCTCGCTTCTTGACCTTGGACGCGCAGCTCCATCCCACTCTTAACTGAACACTTTAGGAATCAGAGTCCAGTTCCTCCTTGCCCGCCGTATATCCTTCCGCGACATGTAAAGGTTAACATTGGGCAAAGCATAATGACCAGAATTCATGCACCGAAAACATGGCGCTGTTAATATCTTAATAAATGAAAATATATTACTATAATGCCTGTTATCACCGTAGTAGACAAAAATTAATATGAAACTTATTTCTGTTATCACTGATTTTAAAATGACAGTTTTAGTGTAACATTAAGACACGGGACGACTTCTTATATATGGCCGCAAACATTGCTGCAAGTAAATCACGGATTTTAAATTAATGTATGTCAGTATACACAAATGTCAACTGGGCAGTTAACACTGTTAAAATCTTAAGCCGTTAGGCTTATGCAGTATAACTTAGAAATATTTCCATTATCTTGGTTCAAATCAAAGCTTACACAATCGATTTGCTACTAGCAAGTGCTTATGAATTTCACAGTAGTAAATGTTTGAGAATTATAAAAACCAGTTTACAAGTTTTGACTTTAGCCAATCACAGAGAAACTTACATTAATGTTAACATATGTTTCTATTTCGGTTATGACTAGTGAGCATAAAGTTTTATTTCTATCTTATACGGCTTAAACAACACATACTAACGGTAAAGAATCATAGATAAGCACTTATTTCAATTTTATTTCAAACAACACACTTGAACGTTGCTCTTTATGGGCTGAAATGAAGCAGTATGATCGCTGTTTTGTATTATATTTCTTAAGTCTAATGATCATTTCTGAAATTTAATTACGTAAGTCGTCTCACCCTTGAATCAGCGTTAGTAACTGGTAACACTTGTATTAACACTATCGTGGATACCCACCGAATTTATGTGGCGTACATTTTTCACATACAACTCTTTTGTCCGGCATGCCGTTATTCGAAATGGATCGTATGAAGTAAAATTGTTGCGTTATCTACTTTTCCGTTTACGTGCACTGCGAAAAAAATAATCTAGTTTTGGGTAATAAATATATTAATTATTATACCATCTGAGGTTCGAACTTAGATTATTTGCGCCCACGAGCTGCGCCATATCATTCTCAGCTAAAGCGACTACTGACAGATTTGAAATGCCTTCAAATAAATAAAATTCAAAAACTGACTAACGTTCGCAAATTAATATTTCAGGTTTTATAACTTTACTTTTCAGTTTCCTGTTGATCTTATTATATAAGAACGCTTATACCATTATTAAGCACCAATAAATGCACCAACAGACACTGTCACAAAAAAAATGCAATCTAACTCCCGAAGTGTATTTTCGAACGAAGGTCATCAAATGACTGGCTAAACAAATACATACAGTTGATTCAAAAATTGTATTTTGTTGGCGGTGTAATTTACTTTGGTCCAACGCAGGATTTTGTTTAATTAAAAATGTATTTTCGTTAGATCAACTAAATTAATTTTGTTGTTTTTAAAGTTTTGTTTACTCTACAAAATATTTTTGACCACATACAAATATTTTGTTGGCCCTCTCTCTCTCTCTCTCTCTCTCTCTCTCTCTCTCTCTCTCTCTCTCTCTCTCTCTCTCTCTCTCTCTCTCTTGCTCTTTCTGTCTCCCCCCTCTCCCCAAGTGAGCGAGGAGAAACGCCTGCAATTTTTCAAAAGAGCGTTAGTTAGCTTACAGTTCGAAAACCCGTGCGTGTACCTTGTGCTCGATAATAACAGCACTTTTATTTATAACAGCCTCACGTATAGGAACAGTCTTCCAACATATTATGTCCCGAGGATCAAGTAAAGACAAACCCATTAGTTATGGGATCAGGCATATTACTGTGTTTGCGAAAGAAACAAAATTCTAACACCCCACTACCTGGTTTAGCTGTCATACCTTCAAGTACAAATCGAAACATTGAAGACAGCATGTAACTTCCCTCAACACTTAAAGCCTTTCTGCAAAATGTATAGTTCTTCTTTATCACATCGTTATTAGCACTCACAGTGCAAATTCAGGGCAGTGTGGTACGAATGAATGAAAGCTATTTGTGTTGTCCCCGGGGCGTAGGCTGGATTTTCCTTTAACCGAGTTCGCTTTCCGTTATAAGCGATCCTGTAGGCGAGGAAGTGGGCTCGTGTTTTGCTGTCGCCATCTCTCGTCGGAAGGCTGATCTAGCTTTACGCTAAAGAATTCTACCTATGGCCACTCGTGGGTACCTTGGCCTTAAACTGCTCAAAATCAGAGGTCTGTTCAAACTGCTCCACTTGAATCAGTAAAATTCTTCTGATCAATTTAGTGGCTGGTATTCGCTTATTGAACAGAGATGTCTACTGCACTCGCCTGGCAGTAAAGGCTCGTCTACAACCAACTTGACGCAAAACTTTAAACGCTAAACGCCATAAGAAAAATGGCATGTCTAAAATCGACGTTAACAAGAACAAAAATGAAAAGAACGTAGGTGTATATATACAAATATTTTTGTTTGTGTTTGAAATTTAAAAAGAACCTTTAGTTAAAAAAAGAGATTCCGCAGACTTAATAGTTACACTCGATTACTTTTTAATGCATTTTGCGTTATTCGTATAATGATTTCGTATAGCATTAATAAATTTAATACGTACGGCGATAGTGGTGCTATCTGTTGCCAATCGTCTGTAACATTTGTTTTCACTTGTTTGTGATGTCTTGAATTCTGATTGGCTGGCGTAAAACGCAAAACGCAAAGACTTGAAAGTTGGCCAACTTCTACCTCGTTGCTTTTTACGTTTAGCGTCGTGCCAACGTTTGACGTCGTTTGTAGCCAGGGTGTATACGATTCACGGATTCATGTCTTATTGTAACGCGTTATTATAGCGTCGACGCGATTGTAGACGGGTCTTGAAACCTCAATGTATCCCACTGTTTTGCCAGTAAATAAAAGCGCACTAACTCAGTATTCAGTAAAATAATTCTTCTGATCGAAATCACTGATTCAGAATTTAAAGCGAGTGCCGAATTCCTTCGATCCGGACGGTCGTAAGAGCGAGAAAGAAATCAATCATCCGATCTCAGAATGCGTGTCTGTCTGGCGTGACGTAAACAAAGCACTCTCCAAAGGGATTGCCAATTGCCAGGGCTCTCGTGGCGTCGAGAGTGAAGTGCAACGCGACAATGTAATTGGCAAGCGAACGAGCAGCAGCAGCAGAAAGGAAAGAGAAATGGGAGGAGATTTCGAATTTGCACGAACTTTCAGAGCATCTGCCATCCCCGGAAGCAAGCACACACCAATGCGCCACTAACGTAGTTTACTTCAACCGAAAGAAAATATTATTTTTATTGGAATGTGATATATACTCATGCGCATTCTTTTTTTTTTATTAATTGGCTGTGTCGTAGTGTTCGAAAATATTGTAGTTGTAAAATTTTAGAATAAAACAACAACGTGTGAACTTACGAATTTTAACAGTACTCACTCAACTCTTGAGTGTTGTACATTATTAATGGGTTGCTTCCTACATTAGAGGCACTTCGAGTATGTAGACAACTGTGTTGTTTTATCTGCTACCATATATCCTCACTGCCAAATTGTTGTTTATAGTGTTTCTCAGCAATTAATTAAGATATTTTTCATTTGATTTACTCTGTTTCTGGTGTTTAACGTTTCCGATTTCGCAGACGTTGCATTATTCCGTATACCAGTAATATCACCTTAGACATGTTCACTGAAACGACAAAACATAGCAAGATAAATGTTGTGATTTGAAAAACATAAGCTGGTGAAAGCTTATGAAAGCTTAGTACGCGCTAAAAAGTAAAAAATAAAAACATGAATTAATATTATACTAACCAGTGTCCAGGCAGGATCTCACCCCCATTACTTATACTAACCAGTGTCCAGGCAGGATCTCACCCCCATTACTTATGCTAACCAGTGTCCAGGCAGGATCTCACCCCCATTACTTATACTAACCAGTGTCAGGCAGGATCTCACCCCCATTACTTATACTAACCAGTGTCCAGGCAGGATCTCGCCTCCATTATTTATACTAACCAGTGCCCAGGCAGGATCTCACCCCGTTACTTGTACTAACCAGTGTCCAGGCAGGATCTCACCCCCATTACTTATACTAACCAGTGTCCAGGCAGGATCTCGCCTCCATTACTTATACTAACCAGTGTCCAGGCAGGATCTCACCCCCATTACTTATACTAACCAATGTCCAGGCAGGATCTCACCCCCATTACTTATACGTTTGTCCACCTTATTACCTGTGGTTTGCTTGGTTAAGTTGGATAAGCAAAACGCGTTTTCAAAAATTTAAATTTAATACAACGCTTTTTGCTTTAAAGTTGCGCTGTTGGCAAGCTATTCACTACAAAAAAAAATAATTTCTTAAAAAAGCCAAAATAATAATAATAATAATTCCGTTCTCTGAAAAAAACATCAAATGGAAAAGCTAAAAAAATTCAGAAATGTATCTTTAAATGATGTTTGCAATCGGAGAGAGGTTATCAACTTAACTATTCATTAGGACATATTTCATTGTAACACACTACCGTTAAGACCCAGAACCCCTTCTATACAACACAAAAACTTTAACGCAAATTAATGACTTAAATATAACAAACGAGTCAGTTTCGGCTGTTGTCAATAGCTATGTGAGTATCAAATAATTCCATAGAAAAGTTCTTGTCAGGTATCAAAAAGGAAAGATAAACAAAAACAGCCGTATTAGTTACCAACAGACAAACAATGAGGATGGTGTATATAGAAAAAAAAAAAAAGTAAACGTAACTTTGCGAAATAACGGAAACAACGCCCGTGGAACAGAGTACGACAATTTTTCTGCAGCGCGATTTGTACAATCGTTAGAAACGAGGATTTAAGCAGAAGATACTGCATGGGTCTCCAGTAAGTTCTGCGTTGCCATTCCTCGAGTTGCAGTGTTTTCCAGAAGGTTGACCATAGAAAACCATCTCCTACGCACTGCCACGCTGACCAGAGCGTGGGTGTGGCAGTGTTTTCTCCACCGTCAGTAAGGACGGGAATTGATTGGCTTCCAATGAATCACTGCGTCCTACTGCAAAACGTGCAGAACTTGTTAGAAATTGGCACAGACACTAACGAAACTGTCAGAAGAGTGCAATTTACGCTGCGTATGAAATGAAAACGCATACGTTTTGTATGCGTTTTGTACGTTCTGCAAAAATTTTCTTTTTCTAATGTTTTCAAAAAATATATTTATAGGATTTCAAAATTGTAATCTATTCCTAGTCTGGATGCTTTAAAAACCACATTTTGCAAATAAAACAAAATCTTCGTAAAGCAGACCATAGCCCATTCACGGTTACTTCGAACTTTCATGAAGCCCTGCCAAAGTTTGACTTCCAGAATATTCCGCCATCTGAAATGAAAAAAAAAAATGCTCAATCATGTTTAGAAAATTACATCAAAAGGACAACGCACCACATTTGTATGCACTCAGTTTAATCATATTTTGCATGTGAACTATTCCTTATTACGCATTACTAATACACACACATTTTCTCTCTGATTTTATCCGTATTAATTATTAATGAAATATTATAATTTATAAATAAAATATAAGTAAAAGTTGAATTTAACCAAAAATAAGATTTTTAAATGATAAGAGAAGTTTAAAACGCTTGTGATATATGACATATTTATGAAACAATCAAACACTGCGTACATGAGGTGATTTTTCAAAGGTTTGATTAAGAGTGTATGGATAAACTGTGAACGGACATAATAATCACTCTGTTTGTATGTAAAATAAATTAATAGTAATGTTCATTAATATTTTTAATAATAGTGACGTCAGCTTTCCGCTTATCTCGGCGCGTCAGTAATCTGCGCAAGAATAATGACGAGCAGAGAGACAAGACGGAGCGGCTACAGCCAGATCCTACCATCTATCTCCAAATGGTACCCTAACCTGACTGATACCTTCAAATAAGGACAATATAATGTGTAAGTCTCCTATGGCAATGTTACAAGTCATCACTTGATAGGTTCGTATTTCAATGTAAAGTGAAAGTGCTTGACTTTTGGAAATTAAGATATAAAAATAACACGCTCATCACTGTTGAGCATGGGACTTAACAGTTATGTTCTCTGGGGTAGGTTATTGTTGGGTTTATGCGCAGAAGACGAAGAATCGGTCTACCTCATCTTTAGTCTATGGTTGTCCTACGGTGAAGGCAGCGCTGTTATCCACCTCATAGACTAAAGCTGGACTCACAACCATCCGTCGTATCCGTCAGTCACACGTCCGTCCGCCGGTCACGTGTTCTTCAACCTATCGCAGGGCAACTTTTATTTTCAATCCGCTAATCCGTCAAATATATCTCAAACATTAACTTTTAACGGACTGACGGATGGGCCACCGCCTTGTAATATCGTCCCTGGAACATTGCTGTCGGAAAAGTTACATGTTTCTTTGTTTGAATTTTGTTTTTTCTTTTTAAATACACAAGGCAGTGAATTTGTTTACATTTTTTACGTTTCACCTTTGAATCGATCTGAAGATGACTTGTGGATTGTTAGAGGAAATGCTAATAAATGATGTTAGGGAAAGAGAATATATTTATGACATTCATTAAAAACTTCTCTCTGCTCGAGAAATTTCGTGCTGTTGGGTGGTAACACTGAAATTTTTCTGGCCAGACAGATAGACGGACGACTGATTGTTGTGAGTCACTTTCAGTTGAAGGACGAAGAAATCGACGGATGACTGACGGACGGCCGACTTACGGGTGTGACTGACAGTTGTGAGCCCAGCTTTCATTGTGCATGATGCTCTCTAGCATCAGTTATAATGCAACTAGAGCATAATCAAGTATCTCAAATCATTTACTTGCGTAAAGAATGTCCTGACTTCAAATCCAATCGGAGGCCACGGTGACTGAGCAGTTAGCCTGCTCGGCTCTCACCAAGGCGATCCGGATTCAATCCCCGTCCGGGTCACTCAGGATTTTCGCATGTGTGAATCGTGCCGGACGACTTCGTTGGTCGGCGGGCCTTCTCGGGGATCTCCCGTTTCCCTCGCCCTTCAATTCCTCAATCACCCTCATCGGCTCTCAAGACCTCGATGTTAAGTGCCGTCCAAATCTCTTCAAATCCAATCTCAGCACTTTTGAAAGTTCTGCTCAAGATCTACTTGTATGTACACGAGTATTGCCATGCGCCTCAACAATTTATTAATGCGTCAGTCAAGTAAACATACTACAATTCATCTCATTATTACACTTGTGTGCATTAAAAAAAAGCAAAAGAAATAATTTCAGTACTCACCTATGTTCACGTGAAACTTTTAATTCGACGTTAAGACATGGGACTTATTTACCCCGTCACTGCCACCTTTACTGGGCGCCCAGTGCCAATTAGCGTGCCGATTGAAGTTTACGTAGGCAGTGGAAGAGACATTTTTCAAAGGTTGATTTTTAAAGTGATCAAATAACCGTGAACAACCTGTAGTGGTGCTGGCAGTGCAATCTTGGAACACTGAGATTTCTTATAGCGCAGCTTGCATTCGCACTCTACGTCATATTTTCCTTCTGCGGTCCACAGCTATGGGAAAGAATAAGAGTGGGACGAGCGACAGACACATACACGTGTGTGTGTCTATATATATATATATATATATACATCTGTGAGCAGCCAGCAGAGACCTAGTTCCGTTGGGTTCGCCCTTCCCATCGAAGGAGAATTGGTAAGGGGGGGGGGGGGGAGATGCGAAGTGCGCTTCTGGCTATTGCGTCTTTATGGCCACGCCACGGCCGTTAAAACGCTATTACCGCCGCATTAAAAAGAATACTCACGAAAAGACATTATGCCGTGGCGCGTGGTGGTGGCATGGGAGAGGAAATAACTGCGACATTGTCGCCGGCTGCGGCGAAGTGATTGGGAGCTACGGGCAGGTAGGTTTAGTGGGCCCTTTGTGGCCGAGTGGCGGCGGAACACGGCTTATGGCCCCTAGCGTGTTTGTAACTAGCCCAGCGCCGAGCTGAAGGTGTTGGGCCTGGATCTCCCAGCGGTACTCGACTGGTGGTCCGTGACCCGCTTGAGACTTCCCTGTAGTCACCAACAATTCACGAAACACGATATATGCTGTTCACGGTAAAGTTAAAACTATTTTAGATCCTTTTCGATTTTACTTTTCATCCACTTTTTATCTTCCCACCCCTTGTTGTAAAAATCGTCATGTAAATAATAAATACAGTGTAGGCTTATAGGTTTCACCACTTTCAAACGTTAACATCTGAGGCTATTGTGAGGGCCTTAAAAAGTGCTAACTTTACCGTGAACTGCCTATAGTTTTACATTTCGATTACATTTTAGATTTACTAATTAACATATGGTGCAGGTGACCGACACTCACGAAGTACCAAAAAATAAAAGCAAGTTTTTAACATGTTTACATCAGTTTCTACCTGATGTATATCTCCCGTTTTATAGCGTACTTTTAATAATGTCGATGAATTGAACTCATGACATCTATGGCATTACTACTTCTAAAACATTATTTTAAGATTTTTTTTGTTTTGGCTTTTTAGCTGGATTAACACCTATCTACATTATAAACCTGAAATAACAAATTTCCACGTTTCAGCCTTCATTACTGAACTTCGCTTACTATCCGAAAAAAGCAAATACTAAAAGTAAAATTAACCCATTCCAATTTATTTTTCCTATAGTCAGAAAGAAATGTGACTTCTAAATGACTGTTCTTGCAAACTTGAATTCTGTTACTTAAGAAAGTACTTTAAAAACGTGATGTAATTTTAAAGGTCAAGAATTTTCTGTTTTTTTTTTTTTTTATGTTAGTAACGTGTATCTAACATGTGACTTGCCTTCGGCGGAAGTTTGCAAAAATTGGCATTTTCTTAAAGCTAGAAATCAGATACGCCTGTATATGTGAGCCTGCATCGTGTTTGATTATTTCACAGTACGCTTCTTTGCGCATCATTCACCTGCGAAGCTGATAACACTCATAGCTTATTACTGGCCAAGAGTCTATAAAATACCGTGGTCTTTGTATAAAATGACCACAAACGTGCATGTTTTTGAAGTACGTGAAGTCAAGCATTTCTTATTGTGTTCAGCAATTACGGAATCACGCAACGATAAAATAAACTCACAGTCATTAAATAACGATTTTGCACCCAAATGCGATTGATCTCTAATTTCGGTTTTATCTTTGAAGTTTAATAGCAGCAATGGCAAGTTCATGTTACTATGCTGGTTTTATTGGACTGTGTCCATTGCCAACCATGAAACAAAATAAAAATCTCGCACACAGAAATAGAACTCAGCGAGGTAAAATACGAAAAAAACCTTTTACAGCACCACAGACAGATAATTGAGAAAAACTGTTCCCTTGTCAATGCGTGTGCGCGAGATTTTTTATTTAGTCTCATGCTCGGCAATGCACACGATCCAATAAAACCATATAATTTCGGTGCTATCATTTCCAAAGCAAAGTTCCCTGCCTACCTGATCTTCGCCTTTCCTAACAGTAATCTGCTTAGCAAAGGATAGTAGAAACAGAAATTGCGGTGAAGCGTAACTTCCATAAAAGGGGTAACAAAAAAAACGCATGTAAAAATAAGATAAATTATTGTAACTCTAAAGGCGTGGGGCCCGTGCCAAATTGTGTAACGTTGCAGTCATTAGTGACGGACAGGTTCAGCAACTGAACATGTGAATATACACTCATTGCCATAAAAATATTGCGCAACAAGCAAGAAGTTTTATCTTAAATTTAAATTTTCTTAGTTTGGCGGAGCAGATAAAATAGAAAATTAATTGCAATATCGCTGCACCTGAACAAAGTTCTGCCCATCTAATGTAGCGCAGAAGAAGAACGCTTTAAGTACTTTCTCAGACCACCCTATGCTTAGATACATGCTCGAAATTACACAACGTGGAATTAAACACACGCCATACGTAATTCTGGAGCATATTTTCCCATCGTTGTAGCAAATAATGCTACAAATCTCGAACACTTCGATGTAAAGTAAGTAGGCATCTACTCAAGTTAGGAATAAACAAAGATTTCTTTTGAGAGAGTTTTGCATAGGGAAAATTTCCACGTCTAGGTGCACTGCCGTTTCAAAGACGTCTCTTTTAAGATGGCGGTAAGTTGAGAAATTCTGTTTATAGGCTGTTCAAGGTAAAATGAGCACTTTTGAAAGCCCTGCTTAAGATCCTCTTGTATGCACGTTGTGTATTCTTCCGCCTTATGCACAATTAACATTCCCATTAGCCTCGTCACTTTAGTCATGCGTCGGTCAAGTGCAACTGTGAAATTAATATAAAAATAAACATTTTACAAATGTGCTGATTTGTACACTTCGGTGCATTAAAAATAAAAACAAAAGCCAAAGAAATAAACTTCACTGGACTCGTGTCACTTAGTGCGCCCGTTAAAATATATGCAGGTAGGAGCAGTGAATTTTCTCTATGGTTGATTTCAAAAGTGCTCACTGTATCGTGAACATCGTTTACTTGTGTGTACAAGTTCGTGCTTGGTTGAATTGTGCTATGTGTATACTTGCCTCAGCCGAAATTTAAGTGTTAAATTCATTTCGTAACTATTATTCGCGCCCTCCAACCGCATTTCCAAGAGCAAGCAGTAAACATATAACAGTGTTTGGCACTGAGCGTTTATAATAAAGCTTATTTCAATAGAAAAACCTTACGAATTTAAGTGCGAAATGAATATAGCTTTCATCAAGAGGAACTTTGTCTTCTCCGTCCCCCTTAAGGAAACTGCACTGAAAATCATAAAAAAGGAATATTTTTAACAATTTCACTTTATTTTTCGTTTCAGTTGTCACGTTTTAATAAAATAATTGTGCAGGCCAACGTTTTGCTGAAGTCAGTTAACGACAAAATATTAAACATGGGAACATATATCGTTATATTTCCACTCTAGTGCCAAGAACAAAGTTCATGCGAAGATTTTACACAATTATGTTAATTTTATGAAAATAGCAATCATCTCATTTACTTACAAACGAAACGGAGAAATCCGGTACTCATGCGACAACAGTGCACACTTGCCTCGAAAATGGTTGGTTCAGCTTCCCAACCCGAGTAGAAAAAAACTTTAGTTACACATCGTACCATAAATGCTCAATGGGTCGGACTACCCGCCTCCCACCTCGGCGAACAAGGTTCGATTCCCGGCGGGGTCATTCTCGAATTTTCGCATGTGAGCATCGTGCCGGACGATGCCGCTGGTCGGCGGGTTTTCTCGGGGATCTCTCTCCCGTTTCCTCTCGCTCTTTCATTCTGGTGCTGCTCCATGCTCACCTCGATTACCCTCATCGGATCTCAGGACCTCGCTGTTAAGAGCCGCCCAAATATTTTCACTCGTTCACTCGTATCACTATTCGTGACAAATGAACATACGCTTCAACAGTATAGACCAGCGAAATTCGCGTTGTTACTTGGTGACAAGCTAGACTCTACTGCATTTTACCGCCTTGAGCGGAATTTGCGATTCTATGACTGATCGCTTTGCTGGATATAGGTTGCCCAACCACTGAGCCTTCACTATTGGTCAAAACTGACCTTGGGACGTGTCACATAACTTGTTGGCCAATGGCAGAAGTGAAACGAGCATGCACTCTAAAAGCTTTCTGTATTTGTACAATAAATTGTTTCGAAGCTAGTTGTCAAATAAATTTTTGTTACAACAAATTAGTTAGATTAAAAAAATTTCACAAAACCTCTCTGTATAATGTACAAAACAAATGTCGAATTTTATCAAGCAAATGTTGTAGACTTATAGTCTATTACAAATATTGAGTTACATAAACAATTTTGTATGTTTCGCAAAACAATTAGTTGTATATGTACAATATTTCAGCAGCAGAGTCACAGGCTGTTCACGGTAAAGTGAGCACTTTTGAAAGACCTCTCATTTGGAATAAAATTTAATAAATTAATTTTATTGTAGCCTTAGACGTTAACTTGCGAGTCCGGTGAAATATATACACTGTGTTTAATACTTACATGACAATATTTATTTTAAAAAGTGGTTGAAGGATAAAATAAATCTGATAGGAAAAATTAACTAGGACCTTAAAGGTGCTCGCTTTACCGTGAACAGCCTATACAAGCTAATAATTGGAAAAATTTTCCAAATAATTACTTATAAAATGTACACATCTTTTAACTGTGTGCAACATCTTGGAGTTTAGCCCGCAGCAACAAAATAACGCGAATTTGGCAAGTGGCTACTTAACGAGGCCATCATACCGAGCAAGGTGGCGCGGTGGTGACACGCTGTACTCACATTCAGGAGGACGCTGGTTTGATTCCGGGTCCGGCCATCCTGGTTTCTGTTCACGAAATCACTCCAGGAGAAGGGTGCGATTCTTCCTTGCCACAGAACATGACCGATTCCTTACCCGCTACTTCTTCACTCGGCGTCTTGCTCCATCTGTGCAGACCTCGCTGTCAATGAGGCGTTAAAGACCTGTCTACAATCGGCCGTTCCGATGGACGTGAAAGGGTCCGGTACTCGGCATCAGTTGACGTCACATTGATGTAGTCCGAATATGGTCTACAGATGCGTCGTCCGAAGTGAGCTTTCAGAATCTGATCCTAGGTCGCGGTGAATTAGGCACCTTATTTTGTTGTTCCGTAGTCATTTTTAAATTTGATGAATTATTGATTATTGATGTTTACGATATTGGCGATTTGAATATTTACTTAAAATAAACGCCTTATCAATTTTATTTTAAATAAGTTCGCCAACTAACATCGAAAATTTCTTCTTTAAACTTTAAGTTTTCAAAGTTTTAGTGTTCATATTAAATAGTTCAGACCGAACTAAGATACCACTAAATATTTATTAGAATTTCATCGCATTTGTTTTGAGAAAGCCCACCTTTCACATACATTGTTTACATTTACAATGTTTACAAAATTTACAATTTACAATCGTCCGGCACGATTCCCACGTGAGAAAAATCCGTGGGTGACCCCCCTCCCCTTCCAGCTTCTTCACGCCCGTGATTTGTACTCAGTTTGCCTTGGTGGGAGGTGAGTAGTATAGCCAATACACTACTGTGGCTCCTTATTTAGATACGAGTTTATCTTGTTTTTGCTTATTTTAGCATTTTTAGTGCGTTTCCCAGAAGTGGGAAGTTATTTAATGACAGTTTATGTTGCATATAACTTAGGAATCACTGGCACGCTTTGGCAATCAGTGGCCGAGAAAGAGTGATTCATTCTAAAGAAGTATATATCATCAACTTAAGCTGCAGTAATCAATAAGTCTATAATAGAACAGTTATACCTGGTTTGCAGTCTAAAATTATTACTCTGGAAGTATCTATATTGCCTCAGCATAATAGTGTACCTGCACAAGTAGTTTTTACTTCAAAAAGTCGCATCATAAAACTGGAATTATTGTGTGAATTGACAAGGATGCATTTCATTAGGTGAGGAGCAACGTGAACCAAGTTTTAGGAAAATAGGTTTATCCGATCCAAAATTAGAGAGAAGAAAGGCACTCAGAAAGAGGAAAAGAAATAAATGGAGGAATACATACAGTAGTTCGACTGATTACAAATGGAAGAATACATACAGTAGTTCGACTGATTACAAATGGAGGAATACACACAGTAGTTCGACTGATTACAAATATATTTTTTCCCAAGAAAAATATAAATGTTTATAAACCTAAATAAAATTCTAGACATGCGACACTTGACAGCAACAGCATCTCTCCCTGCCAGAAAGAAAGATTGCACTCGCTTTATTTTTCCCTGTTTTCCAGGACAATTGCTCACATCCGCTTGCCAAGTAAACTTGGTACATTTTTAACTTCAGAGCTAAAAGTTGGCGTATGTCCAACACACACAAGATCGGCGACGATTTCTCGTGTGTGATACCATGACAAGAAAGTTTTTCTGCTCATCGATAAAAACCTAATGATTGTAACAAAATATTTTGCATGCAAATGGAGAAAATCAAATCATTTTCCCCTCCCTGCACAGTATTATTCTCAACTCCAGGTATAAAAGCTGGTAGATCATTCCTTAAGCAAATAGGAAAATAAAATATAATAAAATTGATTACTTAAAGTGATTGAATTGAAATCTGTTAAAATTTGATGAATAATATCGCCTCATTCGAGAAACAAAAATTTCTGCCTGGCTGAATGAATATCTCTCAAGCAAGCAACGGCAATGCTGTATGTACATATATTTCAGTAGTTTTTCTCAAAAACCTTTCATCTAACAATGTTCCGTGATGTTTTTTAATTTTTGATAGTTTAATTTTTTTAATTTGTGTTCATCTTTAAAACTATGATCGCTGTTCAGGGCTTACACTTTTGTGGGCTAACAGTATGTCAGCATAGTAAATGGTGGAGATATTACCCACCAAACATTCCCTAACCACGGGTTTTTGAACAAGAAAGCACTATTCAGAAATGTTTCTATTTCGACGCAAACAGTGTCATATCTCGAAATTAAATTATATGAATATCTAGATTTTCAAGGCCACGTGTTACCTCCCTTAGTAGTAATAGTTGGCCGTAAATCGTACAATTTTTCTACCTTCATATCATCTCGCAGTGTTTCTACGTGAAATTCAGAATGATTGTGTAAATGTCGTCGCTAGAATCGTTCCTCAATATACGTTTTGTGCATAAATACCCGTAAGCTGAGAAAATAGCCTTTTAAAAGGCAGCTGAAACTTATTTCATGTAAATTTTACAATAAACGATCCTTAAGTCAGATTCATAACTTGTATTTTTCTTTGTGTACAAATTTCTTCTACATTAATTAAAAATGTAAAGTAAAATCAAGCAACTTCTCGTGATATCAAGTAATAGTACTTAAAAACACGAAGAAAATAACTTATTTGCAATATTTCGCAAATAAAGACCTTGAAGGAGCTAGTTATTTATATCAAATATAGTATATATTCATGTAAACAAAGCCATGCGGAACATGAGTTTTGAAAATCCACTTTAAATGGAACGATAATTCACGTCACTCAGTTATCTCATTTTCTAAAATATAGTTTGCCTAAGCAGTTGTTTTTGCAACTCTTGATATTAAGGTACCACCAATTTTGTAATACCATTAAATTAAAAAGTTTTTTCGTTGCCTGACACTACACGCAAACTCCCCCCCCCCCCCCCTCCACGAAATTTCCAAGGATATGTCACTCTTACACTGCTTTATCACACACAGTTTATACTACCTCAAAACAATATGAAGACGTTGCGGCAGGAGCATTCCTGTAGAAATATTACTGTTCTACGTCTAGTTTTAGAGAGCTCGTACATTTCTCACTGTTCATATGCTTGATTTTTCTTACTCGGTTTAAACGTTCTCCGTATGTTAAACATGAAACACAGTGAAAAATGAGACTAACTTTGGCGAACTTATATTTAGGAAATGAGTTTCTGTCATGTCTCACATGGTGGAAACTGGAACGGCTCCTTATAAAGTTTCGCGTACAATGCACTTCACAAGAAACTACAAACTGTATCCTATAAATGTAGGATTGTCTGAAACTCCACACGTATGCGTTAATATTTATGTTATTGTTCTTCTTTATTTCCCCGTGAAAACTTTTAAATTTCCTCAATTTTCGTGGACAATTCATCTCATATAGTTTGTTACTAATTTACAACCACTAATATGTTGAAAAGTTTGAGCAGATTTTATGTTATTTTCATTCTTCTTTGAATTAACAGGGTATATGAAATTTTATATGTGCTTTCACAAATAAGGCTTACATCTACATTTATTTTGATTTATTTAGACCCGGTGTTATTGTATTAAAATATATTTTTCACTCATGCTATACACATAACTACGAATAATCGCTCACTAGCTGATGGCTGGTCTGAAAATTCTGTTTTCGTGAGTGAAACACTCGTCGTGAATGGTGACGTTAATTTTTTTCCGAGTACGTTCTCCTTTTTTATTTCAGTGTAAATGCAGATATTCGTCGCTGAGGTTAATGAATATTTAGCTGCAAAAAGCACTCGCATATGTCGCTTTCTTTCAACACATCTGCTCCGCGTCTGGTTGTAGATATAGAAATTATATTGCCAAACTTTCATAGTTAAAATAACACAGTAATACACTATTCGAATTCTTGCTTCCATAAATATTAGAAAAGTTATATTTAAAAGTTACCACACAATCACTGATACATATATATATATATATATATATATATATATATATATATATATATATATATATATATATATAAAAGTGCTACGTTAGTGACAAGAGAAGAAATTGTTACTCGAATATTTTATTGTAAAGGGCTTTTTAACGTCCCCCGGTTTAATGCGTGAAAACTTCGAAGTGGACAGCTTACAGACTAACATATAACTAACTTAAATTAACACCCATGCCTTACCCGGGATTCGAACCCAGAGCCTTCCGCACACCAGATCGGTGGCGCATCAACCGACTGCGTCACGGGAGGTTGGCTGGTACTCAAATAATTCGGAAAAAAAAAAAAATACTACGTCAGTAATACGAAAAAACTATTAATGTCGCGCACGTTTAACAGGTACATAGTCAGGATATTGTTGAGTTCTTAATTCGAAAACGGGACTACCTCCTGTGTTTTGACTTACATGTTTATTTGGGAAGAGCAGATTTTCTGGTAAGAAGGAGGAATAAGTCAAAGAGAATGATACGCCCTTCTCACAAAGGCACGTCAAAGGGGCAGTAGAACCACCGCCCAAAAGATAATCGTCAAACTTCCAAAATTTTCAAAAGTAACCTTTTTGCAAGTAACTGAGAGCTGAACATCAATATTGACCCCACCCGTTCCCCAATTTATAACACATGAGATTGCACTTTTATTTTTCTTTATATCTTTTCTATTTTTGTTTTCTTTGGTTTATAGCAAAAATCACATTTTGTTTTTTTGTATATCGTGGAAAAGATAGCACTTTAAAATATACATTATTATACTCACATGGCATTTCTTTAAACTCTAGATCGCCTCCATTACAATTATTAAAGATAACGAACAAAACATTCTAGTAAAACCAGTGGTTTTTCAATATACCACTCTTTAAAAACTTTACATTGGCCATATACAAAGAAAATAAGGCCAATTTTGGATATTTCTAATTTGATAGCCATATTCACACACAAAGGCCTACAGACTAAATAACTGACAAATAGAAATAGATGAGAAGAAATATATTACTGGCTGTTCACTCATACCCAAGCCAAAAATGGATTACTTACAACATTCATAGCAATTCAAAATATTAAGGCCAAGTGAAGAAAATTTCACTTCCATGTAAAAATGTATGACTTTACTACAAAAGCCAAATAATAAATAGCTTGGAAAATAATTAATTAGGCTAAATATTGTATGGTCGTATTAACAAACAAAGACAAAAAAAATCCTTTACTCGCAAAGGTTTTGACCATACTACAAAGGCCAATTGATGAAAATTATTACGCCTTGAGAAGGGATAAATATTGTATTACTTTCAACATTTACAAAAGCCATTTGGAGAAATTAGTCTATGTAAAAAAATGGCTATGTTTTTACTATCTTAATTACAAAACATAGGGCTATTCAGAACCTACCTAGGCCATATTTATACATTTACAAGTTACTTCGACTTTATACAGTACTCACTCTCATGGTCGTGTAGCAAGACCGAGACCATTTATGACTTTAATTTTAAAATTGGCTAAAATTTTATAAAAGTTGCCAGAGAAAACTATGCTCAACTCTCACATTTTCCTTCAAGGAAACTTCTTGCTAAATTTACCCAAAAAGGACTTTGAAAAGTTCAAGTCCTGCCAGATGGCCTACCATAATGACTTCTGTAATTTCATTATATATTTTGGTTATACTTTACTCAGGCAGGGAGGATCTGCTGAACCTTGGAGCCACCTTCTCTCTCGAGTCAGGAAACTCCAATGCATATATACCGAGTCAAAACTTCACCCCATGATGTGGGTGAAAACCTTGTTCCAATCAGGTGTCCCAGAACACCCAACCCCGCACAAGGGGAAAGGGTGGGGGGAAATATGTATATTCACAATACTTCCGCCCAAGAATAAAATTATTTAAATCAACCAACCACAGTCCACCAAGAAAATTTATTTCCTCTTAGCAACAGGTGAGCGCAAGCGCGCACTGGCTACTGACGTCACAATGCAGATGCAAATTCTCGGAAATCAGGAGGGCGACACTGCAGGAGTGAAATTCCAGGAAGCGGAGAGGGTGGCCGCTAATTGGCCATATGACAAGTGACGGCCACGTGACGGGCCGCAGCTGGGATCACCGGCTTGCTGGTTGCCACGCCGCACGTTCATGACGTGCTGCTGCGCCGAGAATGCGTAGCCGACATTTGGCTACGTTCAAAATCTTCCGTCGTTTCCAAGATATTGCAAGTTGGTGCCAAGGTAGAGTGTAATTATAGCGTAGCTAGCAGAATTCTTGACTACAGGCTGCCAAAATTATGTGCTTCCAAAATCACGCACGGGCTTTTATTTCTTCGGGATCGTGTAGTAGGTCGGGAACAGAAGACGTAAATTGCCATTTTGAGGCGTTCAGAGCCTCAAGAAAACATATGTGATATCAGCACGTCTTTCCAGTAAAATTTAATTCTCAAAACCTTTCTTTGGTTCCACCTTTATACGCCAAAGCGGTTCCCATAAACTACCAGCTGAATTTTATCAATGTTCCCGAGTGACAGTCAAAAACATCTATCCTTCACATATTTTCATTAACACAGAAAAATTTTACCAGTGTAGCTGAAATTTTATCATTATATGTTTACTAATAGTGAGTAACAAGCAAACGTTAAAATATTTACTTTAAAGCCATGTTCTCCGTGTTGCAATTAATCGTAGACTCAATGCAGAAAATTCTCGGAAGAAAGTTAACCAAATTATTTTCTAGCGTATTATTTCACGTGAAATAAAATAAAATAAAAAACTCGTATCCAAGAATGGAAGTGAAGATTATACCTAAGAACAGGTAAGTTCTGCCGTCCCCATTAAAATACGAACGATGGCATAATTCAAGAGGATATTAAAATGCGAATTGTAAAATAAGAGAGTTCTGTGTGCATCGGAGCTTGATAACGTGGTAATCACAGCGCTGGAGAGTTAGTGAGAGAGGCTCTTCGGCTGAGTTGTGTCTGGGTCTAGGCCTGTTAATCTTCAATTCCACCGGTCGCAGACCCACGTCTTCCAACCGTCTAAGAGTCGGGAGGGGAATGACGAAGGGGGGGGGGGGAGGGGAGGTCCTCAGATGGAAATGAGGAAGGACGTAAGGCGCTCACCGGATGATCGTGTCATCAGGAAATCGTTCCAGGCACGCGGAGCCGGAGAACTCCGCCAAGAGGCTGGAAGCCCCAGTTATCGTGGGGCGAATACGAAATTCGAATCTGGAGCGGTTGTGCTCATCTACTGAGTAAGCAGTCCTGGAGTCGCGTCGTGGGATTACAGCTGTCTGTGACGACGCTGCAGCTGCGCCATCTTACAGACTCGGAACGCCGGAATGACGAGTGAAGTGACGCCAAAGAATACTCAAGAGTACAGAAGTATTCGAAGCCACACACTCCAGCAAAATGGCGTCACCTGCCAGCAATATATTGTAAGACCGTTACACTGAGAAAAAGGTTTTGTTGAATCAAACAAGTTTTGTTTGGTGCAACTAACTCATTTGTTTGTATAGGGGCAATGAAATATCTTGTTACTGAAACCAAATTGTTTTGTTGTTTTCATATGGTTGCCCCCAAACTGTAAGATTTGGTTGGTGCAACTAAAGATTGTTTGGCTACACGTACATTAAACAGTTTAGGCCGATATAAAAATAATTTACAAGTTCGACCTAGTTTCGAACCTTGATCATCGGCGTACGCCTTAGTAAATTTTTCTACTTCCTTTGACGTTGTTGTAGCATTTGGTGTTGACGAAGCTCTAGAGATACCGACTTGCGGAGTTATTCCCAGTGTGACAAGCGAACTGATAATCTTATGCGTCGGAGGCACCGGGGCGCGAACCCGCGACCCCTCGACTTCAAGTTGACTACCCTACCTCTGAACTATGGGGGCAAAGCAAACTAAGCTAATGTGACAACTGATGACACCCGAAAGCTTATATATATATATATATATAAACACAAACACACACTGCAAATATTGGGCAATGTGTGCAAACAAATATTTTAAGAGTTACAGCTATAATTGTCAGTTTCTTGTCGCATTGTTTTATTAATATATTTATACGATTATTAAGCATCAATAGATTCATTAACAAACACGGTTACTGTACTATTTGTAACAAAAAATACAAACTCTCGAGCTGTATTTTCGAACGAAGGTAATCAAATTAGTGGCTTAACAAAAATTACAGTTTATTCAACAAAATATTTAGTTGACAGTCTAATTTTATTTTGGCCCAACAAAGCGAATTTGTTTATTTAAACATTTTGTTAGATGAACTAAAGTAATTTTGTTGCTTTACAAATTTTGTTTGCTCAACAATATATTTTGTTAGGGCAACTAAATGTATATTTGGCCCTACATAAACAAATATTTTGTTCGATTTTCTCTCATTGCACCCGGCAGCCCAGCCAATACGGAAAATTCCGCAACATGCAGTGGGCAATCAGTCAAAAGTCTCGTTCCACAGGGGGGCCGCGGTGGTGGAGTAGTCAGACTACTCCCCCCCCCCACCTAAACGAATCGGGCTCGATTCCTGGCGGGGTCGCTCCTGGATTTCCGCACATGTGGTAATCGTACCGGACGATGCAGATGGTCGGCTGGTTTTCTCGGGGATCTCCCGTTTCTCCCCGCCCTTACACACCGGTGCTACTCCATACTCCCCCGCTTCACCCTCATTGGTTCTTAAGACCACCTCGATGTTAAGAGCCACCCAAATCTCTCCACTCCACACTTGTTCCACAGCCTCAGTAAGGTAATCTTCAAATGGGTAATTCCACATCAAAGTAATTGTCTTGGCATATTACTTCTGTGTATGCCTAGCCGAGTATGGTCTGATTTAACTGAGCAATTTTGAAACTGTACCAACATCACTAGAATTATCCTATAAATATCTAATTACGTCGAAGCAATACAAACAAAAATAAAATAACTTTGTGGCATCGATACAAACTACGTTTTATAATTTTATGTACAGCATTATTAGTATATTGTGACTAATAAACTGCTTTCATTTTTCCAAAATAAAGATTTATTACCCTAAATCATAACTTATTCGGCTGTTATACAAGTGCGTTGTTACAGAAACAAATTCTCAATACTATACTCGTAATTTTTTTTCGAGTCCAAAGCTATAATATTTTGTAAAGGTTTCTGTAATGTTGTAAGATTATCTGTAAATTATTCCTGACGTTTTTTTTTAATGCGTGTCACATTATTCTATCGTTTGCAGTAACTGCTTCTTAGTTTTTTTAAACGAGTAACTTCACTTTCATTACACATTTATTTTATCCGGTTATGAAAACCAGAATACACAAGAACTGCGCATTGGACTTATTTATTGAACTAAGTGTTATAAACTTCTTTAATGTCGAAATATCTTGTGCGACAGCGATTGGTACCTTCTCTGAAATATTCGTAACTCGGCTAGCATCAATCTACATTTTCTTTATACAACTTCTTTATTAGGAGGTGAACTCGTATTATATCAGAGTCCAAAGCCTCTCCCACAATACAACGTATTACCTTAGATATCAGTTCCATCCTTCAGGCAGCTAGCCAGCCAATTCTACTTTTTGGCTGATCATAAGAAATACGTTTTATGAAGTGTGCTATTCGTGAACATTTTTAAAACCCAGACTTATGTATGCGACGGTATCTGATGTATCTTCCTGGCCCCCCGCCGGTACTAACAGGGTGTGAGGGTTTTTTTTCTGGGTGCTCTAATGCTATCTCTTTCCCTATTTTCATTTGCCTATTTAAAGAATTGTATAATACTTTTGTATTTTCTCACTGAATTAAACAGTTGAAATCTTCCTGCGTACAGCCGCTCCTCCTTCCTGAGTGATAATCATGCTGATTCTCGGCCGAAAAAAAATCCTAGATTCACGATCCCTTTCACTGAAAAAAAAAACTGGTGGGGTGCACAGCATTTCTAACAGATAATTCTAGAAAAAATAAACTCCACTTGCTGTTTCCGATATAGGAAAGGGGTCTGCTGATGCGATTAGGGGAAGCGCTATAGCCCCTGCAGCACCGCGGCCTCTTTTTATGCTACGCCATGGTGCACAGACAGTGGACTGCATTGAAAACATTGATGCAGTTGTCGAGTACAAATGTGTGTAGACAGAGAACAAATCAAATTTTGGGACAGACGACAAACCCGTAGGTTTGGTCGAAGGATAGAACGATGGATTGCGTAGGACTGTGGAGGATGGTTTCTGAGAATTGCGAAGGATTGCTGAGGATTCCTGAGGATTGGTGACTTTTGCAGAGGATTGTGGAGGAGGACTGGTGAGTACTGCGTAGGATGATTGCAGAGGGTTAGTGAGTATTGCGGAGGATTGCAGAGGATTGATGAGTATTGCGGAGGATTGCTATTGATTAGTGAGGATTGCAAAGGATCGTGGAGGAGGATTGCTAAGGATTGATGAGTATTTCGGAGGTGGATTGCTGAGAATTGGTGAGTATTACGGAGGATTGCTGTGGATGTTTGCTGAGCAGGATTGGTGAGGGGGATCGTGGAGGACTGTAGAGGATTGGTGAGGAGGATTTATAAAGTTTGGGGAGGATTTTGAGAATTCTGGAGTATTGCGGGGGTGGATTGGTAAGAATTTCGAATGATGACTGCTGAGGATTGGTGAGGTGGAGGATTGCTGAGAAGGAGGATTGCGGAGGAGAAGGATTAAAAAGGAGGCAATATTAATTTTAATTGTAGGTTGATTAATGCGTTATTGTAATATTTTTGGATAACATTGTTTTAAAATTTGTGTTTAATCTTTTCTTATAAAACAAAGTCATAACATTTTGTTAAATGACATAAAATATAACAGTCCCCATACACATAGGAGATATACACACAAACACATTCATGTGTCAGAGTTCCTATACAAGTGGTTAAGTCTAATATGGCAGTTAGGTCATGGAGCACAAGGTTTGACGAATGTGACTAAATTGTGCCTGGTGTCTCAACACCGACATAAGGTCCTTCCCAACTATCTGCCTAAACCTATCACAATTAGGAACAGGAAGGAAGGGAAGACATAATCTCGATCCTCCAAAATATCAACATAAGCAGCAGCAGAGCAGGTATGTCTTTGCTAGTTTCTGTCCAGAATGGAGGGGTGTGACAAACACTACACATATAACACAAACTTTGCTTTCCATTAACACTTTATTTTACCTCGCTCGGAATTCAGATACATATTCCAAAACACATTATAACAGTCCAACTTTCAATGTTCATTTTATAATTTCAAACATTCAAATTTCTCATTTTAAAAGCAATCAAAAATACAATTTTATTCCCATAAAACGAATCCCACTTGTAATAAATTTCACTAAAACAATCAAACAGGAATTACAACATCCCTATACTTTACATTAAGGAAAATATACAAAAATATACTTCCAATTATCATTTTGATCAAGATAATTTTCTAAACCTCAAAATGACAATATTCAATTTTCCTTTAGAAACCTTCACAAATTCATTAAAACAATCCTCGTAAGATCACAAATCTTACTTCAATAATTTCACTTTCAAGTTTCGCAATAATTTATTGTTTTACCCAAAAGCGCATTTACAAAAAAAAATCTTTTATTAAATTATACTCAAAACACACTTCTACAAAAATAGAGAATCTAAACTAAAGTGGTCTCAGGAGCGAACATTTTTACGCCCAAAAATACCCCAACATCACTTTCTCTCAACCACCTCACACCACATCAATCCACCAATCAATTCCAGCAACACACCAACCATAACAGTTTTGAGCCTAAGGGCACTCTTCCCACCGGGTCACTCCAGAGCATCGGTATTGCTCAAAACTGCGAACATACTCCCATTCAATTGCCTGAACTCCGAGATATTGTCCCCACCAAAAGACTCGGCAGTGCCGGTATTGCTCTGGCAATGTCAATAAACCACAACCAGGTCATACATTTCACATTAGACTCGAGCCTGAGGATATTCTCCCAACCAGAACACTTTACAGTGTCTGTATTGCTCTTGTCTATCATACATACCACACATTCACCTCTCACACACACCAACACAGTTTCCACACTCCCCAGTCTTTCCCGTTTCCAATGCTGCGCACGAGATTGTCTGTTAACACCAATGACACCATAGAGTCCCCAATCCTTCACTCGCAAAATCGACCATTTCTTCTTCGTCCCAACTTTAGCAGCAAAACATGTCCCGAACACACACAGTCGGCAACTTCATCCACAACCGCTCAAACCCGCAGCAAAAATGGGCCGTCCATTCTTGAGCTCCAGAAAGTTCCAACTAACAATACTCTGCCTTAACATTATTCCACTTTACACCGGATGGCGGGGAATGATCTAAGTCCCGATTTCCCATATCGGTGACCTCTCTCTTACCCCAAAACTAACTCTTCGATAAAAGCCTTGAACACTCAGACACAGAGCTTACATCCACAACTCCACATAAACACGTTACGCACAAATCCGAGCGCAGCTCCTACTCAGCCAAAGGCTTTTCACCATCAAATCCTTACGACAGTCCGGGCGCTAACCCAACACGTACACTCCTCAATATTAATGCGAACGGTAAAATCCTAAAAAACTCAAAGTCCAATCTCACCCGAAAATATTCGACGTTCCTTTATGGCCGGAGTGAAAAATTTCTAAGTTACTTTACTCCTCAAAAATTTCCTAAGTCCCTATATCGCCAGAGTGAAAACATTCTAAGTTCACTTTCTACTCGGGAATTTTTCTTTCTAAGTCCCACGAGCACCCGAAAAATAAACTTAAGTTCACTGTCCACTCGGACATGTTTTAAGTCCAAACTCACACATAATTTCGGCTAAGTCAGACGAGATAAACACTTTACCTTCTCATTTACCGCAGACGTACGCGCAGTCTTTCAAGGTCCGGCAGCCTATCTCAGCGGAACTACTTTGCTGGAGTCCGGCCCGAGCCAACGACGCTCTCCCCTCGATGAAGGTCACTAGGCCCCTGTCGAGGCCGAAGCCCCAACCACGCTCTCGATCCTGCGCATAGCACTCGTATATATACTCGCAAAATATCTCCATTTAGGCACACCCCCTCTCCTGACCCGTAAGTATCGCACTCTTCTCGACAACAACGCACTATTTTCCTGCTAACATTTTTATTTTACAGTAATAACTACCATTAAGTGTAAAGTCTATGAAACGAGCCCCTTACGTCTCTTCGATATCATCCGCTGAACACTTCCGCATAGCAGCACAGCAGCAACAAAAATGTTCTAAATCTATACACACGTGGAATATTCTTTTTCCCTTTACAAGAGAAATTTTTTACAAGTCCTGTACGAATTGATGAAATAATAAAAGACGTATAGTAGTAATCGGTTGGTTAGCGTAGGGAACAGACGAGAATTTTTCCAAGTCTAACAGTATGGTAGCCTATGACATACAGAAAAAAAAAAAACAATATGGCCATTTACAGCAAGTGACAGAAAACCGCCTGGTGAGTTGAAATGGCATAATGGCCGTGTGTATGTGAGGTGTCATGGACACTCTAAGAATGGCGACTCCTGGATCGACGAAACAGAAATTCTGAAATAAGACTTACAAATTATTTAAAATTATAGTATGTACATAATTTATTAAAAAGAAAAAGAAAATTATGTTTATCTTACTTTGCATTCATTTTTATTCTTAAATTGCCCGGCCTTACATGCAATGTTGGATTGGAGATAACTCCGAGTGGGTGTGGACTTGTGGAAAGGATAACACAGCAGACCTCACGATTACCCGATACTGTGCAGGTGTGGATGTGAAAAAACGACTTGCAAGCACATACACTAACTCAGGTTACTAGAAACCATGCAGGTGCGGACCTGCAAAAGTGCTAATGTTGCTCTTACCAAGTGTGCTGACTCCATCGTTATCCGACACCGTGTAGGTGGTTATTTTTTACTTTGCCAAAGGCCTGCTCCCAGCCTCGAAGGCCTATCAATGCATCCTAGGTGTTTTTTTTTATAATTGTTTTGCTTGTGTTTAAAAAAACGCCGAGCTGATGTATAGGTATGGTTACATCCTTTAATAGAACAGTAAAAAATACAACATTCTTTTTCAATAAATATCGATTGAATTCATTTTTTTCCCCTAAAACAAAAATATACATATTCGAATATATATTTTGCAAGGCCCTAGCTGGAATGCATAGTCAAATCATAATAAACAGTTTTTTTTATAACTTAAAATTAAAAATCGATTTTATAGACAAAGAAATGACCGTTTAAAATGTTATTGGCATTGAGCCTACTGCGCATTTGATTTCGCTAAAGAATTATATATATATAAAATACGGGAAGAATGTTAATTTGTTAAAATTATTTGCATATTTATATACCTTATTTACACCGTCTCGTGAATTGCAAATTACAATTCATCCTTAAATTTGTAAATAAATATACACACTGGCATGACGATCGCTTATACCTGCGCACTCTAGCTGGAGACTTCGGGAACAAAGATGTATGGGTCGACAGAAGTGGTGAACTCCAGCAGACGAAGAGAGAAACAAAGACGCGCGTCGATAAACAAATTACAAACGAAAAAACAAGATGGTGGACAAGATGGTGACCGGAACTATGATGGCGACGGGAAATATGATAGCGACGGTAAACAAGATGGGGGTGGGGAAAACAAGATGAGTTCCGGGAACAAGATGGCGGTCGGAAACAATATAGCGGGCGAAACAAGATGGGAGTCGTGATGTCATTCAATATGGCAGACAATTCTACATCCTGTGGCAGGAGTCTGTGCGCTCGGACATACATTCCTATACTATTATTAACACATTATACTCTGTACACTTAGCATTCAAGTCAAGCTAGGTTTTTATTAGTTACATCCGCCATTATAGGGAACGTAATTTTGGTTTGTCTCTGTTTTCCCCCGTACTATCATCCTGTTGGTTCACGCCGTATTTGATACGCTTACTCCGATGAACTTAGTTTATTATTGGCTGGTTGTTATCCAATGGAAAGTCGAGTCAATAGTCTCCCAATAAAATATTCTTCGGTTTGCAAAAGGTATAACAATCTGTATAGTTCTATTCTGTGGTTGTATGTTGTAAACTGAACCCTCTTGAAATCCCTGCTTAAGATCTTACTTGTATGCAAATTGTGTATTCTTCCATCCTATGTAAAATGAAGATTGCATGAGCATGATCACTCTATTCATGCGTCAGTCAAGTGAAACTATTACGTTATTATGAAAATAAATATTTTTCAGATTTGCTGATAGTTACATTTTAAACTTGCAGAATTAAGAATAAATAATTTCTATATTCACCAATGTTTGTTTAACACTTTTAATTCAACATTAAGACATGGAAATCTATTTTCCCTCTGTCTCTACCAACATTACTGGGCGCACGCTAGTCTGTGTGTGTGCGTTAAAATATACGCATGTAAGGGCAGTGAAATTTTAAAAAGGCCCCTTAAGCGAAAAATTGCGCAAATATTCTCATGTGTTACATTCCTTGGGTTTTTTTTTTTTTCAGGAATACGCAGAACAATGTTTTGATTACCATGTGTATGTTTTCTATATTTTTGCTAACCTTTTTCAAGTCATTATAAATAGATTAATGAAAATATGCAATAGGATCATTTTACCCCAGGGGTTTGGGTAAAATGGTCCCACATGCAAATTAAATAGGAAATTGAAAACAGTTATATTGTTACTTAAAATACATGTTTAGAAAAAGTCTAACAAAAATTACTGGCAAAATTGAATTTTAGTCAATGCCATCAAAAGTATTGTGTCAAGCAAATGAGAAATGTGAACAGTTACAAATGGAAAGAGCTAACTTAAAACTTCGTGTAAACATTTGCAATAACATATTTTGATAAGATTCTTATATTAAAACACCATAAAATAAATATGGAATGATATCAGCACAAGGTACAGCCCACATAGAAAATTTTGACCCTCTTAAAAACGCAGTCTTTTTCGGGCAACTGGAATACAAAAGTCACACTGAAAATTGTCATAATCGTCTTCTTCAATCCCAGCACATGCATCATGTGCCCATTTGTGGCATACATAGCACCTGCTCCAGCCTTTTCTATCCATTGATGCTTTATACAATTCTCCACAAAACGTACATGGGTAATCATCATCTTCGGATGATTTGAGAGAGATTTTCGTCACTTCGATCATCCTTTTCCTCTTCTCTGTGCTAATTTTCTCTTTTTCAGTCTTTATATTTCTTGGCTGGTTCGTAACTTCTGTCCCGCTGGTGCCTTGCTCTTTCTTCCTTTTGTTTTTTAAACTTTTCTTTTCTTCTTTTTTTCGAGCATTGATTTCTTCTTCTAATGTCTTCTTGTACAGTGTGCTTGTCAAAACTACATTTGCTCCCTTCTTTCTTTGATTTCTCGCCATGGTGGATTCCCCTTTTTTGCTGCTGATGCTGCTGCTCGAGGACCAGTTATTTTGGGCAATGATCGTATAGCTTCTGGACTACACGAACAAGTACCACCAACTCTTAAATTCCCATGCGTTGAACAATTGTCTACTGGCAACGAAGACTTCGGAGGTGTTGACATATTTTTTGTCATGGGTAGTTCTATATGCAGTTTCAGGTTGAAGATCTTAACTGGGAGAATCAAAGGTGTAAGGGGTTGCAGCTGTAGAAGTAGAAGGTAAAGTTGTAGGTAATACTAACTTCACAGAAGACATGCTCATTTCTGGCTGAGGACCCACAGTCTTGGTGTGGGCTCTGTGGTTCTTGTCAAGAGGCCATGCAACAGTTGAAGATGGTGGTAATTTATGTGACTCAGACTGAGGCGTATGGGTTAATCTTTCTATTCTCATGGGATCATCTGGATATCCATTTTCTGAATTTTCATCTGTTGTTTTCGCTGGAGCAAAATCTTCTTCACTGAATATGTCAGGGTTATATTGATGGATTCCAGTGTTTTGAAATCCTTTGATGGCATTTTTAGGGGAGCATATCATTAGGTATGCCTTATATAAAATAGTGCTAACTTGGTAATCAGTAATAACACGGCCTGGATGATTTGTCAGCCATTTTTCCAGTCCTTTGTCATAGTGGTGACTAAGGGGATACATAACTCCAACATCAAGAGGTTTGTAGTTTATTGCGATGTGTGGGGTGGGGTGGCCGTCCAACAACAGTAACACTCGAGCATCTGCTGTTGTCTATGCGTGGGCCAAAAAGTGATCAACCCATTTCTCAAAGACACCGAGCTTCATCCATCCTTTTTCATTGCATGCAAAAAATGGTTCCTGCTGGTGCTCCATCCTCCAATTCTCTCTTCAACTTCTGACGACGGAAGATCAGCATAGGAGGAATGAAACCTCCAGCAGCAGATTTGCACATTACAGCTGATGCACTATTTCCACGGTCAGCTGATGTAATTCGGGAAACCTGCCTTTTACCCATTTGTGCAATAACTTTTGAGTTTTTCCCAGGAACGTTACTTAGACTGGTCTCATCAATATTAATAATACGATGAGGCTCATAGTTGTATTTGTTGTACTCATCTTTCAGTAAGGTAAAACATTTGGTCACTACAGGTTTATTGAATCCCATTGCCCGAGCAACTGATGTAGACTCGGGCAATCTGAAAGACAATTGTGGGTGTCGTAGGTGGAAACTCAGAAGCCAGTCTTTCCCAGATAGCGCCCATAGCTTCTTTAGAATGCGTGGGGATCGTTTTACCTCACGGGATCATTTTCCCCCACCCTACCCCTATATATAAATGTTACTCTTTTTATTTACGCTCAGCAAGCTGGTAAGCTAAACAGCCTGCATCTAGAGTTGTTAGTCCGTACATTTTATTTTCCATTGCAAGCATATCTGACACTAACTCGTCTTCTTATTGTGGAGTGAAAACTGGTCCTCTTACAGCCTAGAATTTTAAGATGTGAAGTAGCATTGATGTTCTTACCCATTGATGTTCTTACCAAAGGCCCTCCTTTTCAGAGCTATTACAGGAACGCCTAATTGTCGTGCTGCTGTCTTCTTACCCATACCAGCTGCTGCAGCTTCAAGGGCTTTCTTCATGTTGTCCTCGTTCCAGCTTTGTCGCTGCGTCTTCCACTTGTAGTGTCTTACCATGTCGATTCTAAAAAAAAAAAAAAGTATATGCATATAATATTTATCAAACGCTCGTAAACACCATTGTTATTACAGATGAAAACCATTGGTGAGCTGTTATTAAAAACATTGTATAAGTTTTATTTGATTGACTAATTGAAATGATGATGTAAATCAGTTCTGTAAAAAAAAAAAAAAAAAAACACTAGGCTCCTTTATCGAAACTTTTCTCGTTCAAAAAAAAAACAGATTTGATAATAATGAAAACATCGGATTTGTTAATGTCAATTGTAGCAATAATATGTTTATGGATATAATTTCTGAAACGGGTATTTGATTGTAACATGCTATATAAAAGTTATATTTGGAGAAAATGCGAGATCGCATTGAAATATGTAGGTGGGGTAAAACAATCCCCGCAAAAACCTTATGAGGTAAAACGATCCGCCAACAACAGCTGGAAACCCTTATGGGGCAAAATAATCCTTTTGGTGGGATCATTTTGCCCTAAAGTATTGTCTCGAAGACGACAAAAATATACCGACAATTCACGGAAATTTTGATCAGCCAAATACACTAATGAATTAACCGATATGTTCACTTTATCATAGGCCATTCTGGAATTATTTGCAGAAGCAGTGATACCTTTGGTATGGAGGAAAACAGTTTTCCGCTCCTCGCAACTCATCACACACTCCAATGGCGTCGCTGTCCCTCTCCGGCTTCTCTTTCTTCCATCTTCAACAGTTTACCACGGTCCCACACAGATAGCGCCCATAGCTTCTTTAGAATGCGTGGAGATCGTTTTACCTCACAGGATCATTTTCCCCCACCCTCCCCCTATATATAAATGTTACTCTTTTTATTTACGGTCATTGGTGTTGGTGTGTTGTAAAGTTGGTTTACTTTCCTGGCTAGCATTGACCAAAGATCAAAACTATACATCCCATAGCGAATTCTGTTTCCAGTGGCAGAGAAATGTTAATGTTCCTTTTAGTATAACACGAATTAAACTCGGGAACAGAGTTCTAAGTGTTAATGGTCATATCATCTACCTCTCTCCCACCTCTCCACCCCGGATCAAATGTTCGTGTTCATTATTTGTTCATCATGATTGACGAGTTTTGGCAGGTGGCCACGCGTTGTTAATTATGCTCGCTAGCCGCTGCAGATCACGTCTCGAAGCGCCGTAATTTCATCAGCCCGGCTCGGCGGCGACGGAGCGAAAATCGGACAAAAACACGGGAAACAATATTTGTAGTAGAGGGCGCAAGCCTGTTCGGAAACACTGAGGTCCGGGACCCGTGCCGAACCAACCCGACCGACACGAGCCGCGAACAATACCAGCCCGCCTTGTGCCGGCCGCACAATGGCTTTCGGCTATAATAGCCCACGCCGAGGTCAAAAGCGGTCCGACAACCATCAATAACAGTTGGTTAAAACTCCCTCCCCCTTCACTCCCCGCCCACGTCTGAATTCATCGACAAACACCCATCAAACTTTCATTGCGCTTTCCGCGCACTCTTCTCGAACAAAAAAAAATATTGCGGTCATTGCCCGTCGACTGCACCGAGCGCGTTTCATTTGATTAACCTCGGAAAACAAGGTCGCTCCAAGATTAACCTGGCGAACGGAAGGGATGGGAGATAAAAAAAATTGAACCTTGGTTATATGTTCATCGGCTGATGGCGGGTTGGCAGGTAGTCGATATTGCGAATCCATGAATAGAAATGAAGCCGACAACTGCTTCCTAAAACTGCCTGTTAGTTTGCAGTGGATTGATTGCTACCATCGTTCAGCGCATTTGACCACGCGTAATGAAAAAAATTACTGTGGACGCATAAACTGATGTTTTCGCCAACTTTGCGAGCAAATATTCTACCATAGTGATGTCCTTGTATAATGCAGCTACTTGTTCCTTGCACAGTACTGCTGTGTATTTCGTAGCGACACCGTATATTATGTTGATATCAGCTCGGACCAAAATATTTATAATATAATTGTGACGCATTCTCAGAAAAGATACCTTAGGGGCAAAACATATGCTTTGCAGGAGGCCCAAACAAGAGTTGAAAATTCGAACATTATCGTATTCGAGATATGAACGGAACATGCTGAGTGTATAAATGCTACAAGGGTGCGGTTTGTTTCATTTAATTCCTCGTATAATTGTCTACAAAAACCGCCTAAAGACCAAAAATTAGTTTCACCTTAAGGTACCTTTTCTGAGAACGCGTCACAATTATTCAATAATGCCTGGCTGTCAAAATACACTGTAAAAATTCTTCTAGTAAACTTCCTAAATTGTAATGGAAGTTTTTCACATATGCATTGTATGGAAACAGTACCAAACGTCAGGCTACAACTATTTGAATGTTTATCTTCGCTACTGTACAAAATTGGAACAGCCCTGTGCATTAGACTGTTTCCTGAACAAATGCAGGAACATTACCATGAATGTATGGGAAAAAATTTTACCATGGTAAATTTGCGAATGAGTTCTTAGAGTGTACCCTAAAATCTTCATGCTTGCAATACTTAACAAGAATGTGCAAGCTGCAATACAGCATATCCAATAATCTCTCAAGGCGTTTTATTGTTATCCATCTTTTCATATTGACATTTCTTCTAAGGACTTCTGGGCCTAAAGGTGGGTATTTTAATAAGCCATAAAGGACAAAAAAAAGTCGATCTTCTCTGCGCTCGAGCGCACATCCTTGTGAACGGAAAGCCATCTTCACACTGGAGGTCCATCTACGCAAGTCAAATTGATGCGCCCTCTGTAGCGAATCGCAAGGTTCCGGGATCGAATCTCAAGTCAGCCGTCAATTCGTGTGCCGTCCCCGAGTTTTCCAATCATGTTAGATAAGATCATTGGCTGTATCCTCTATTGCCATGTTGTCAGTTGATTAACTCTATAGGATATGCTGAAACTCTCATAATCCCGATTCACATTATCTTTAATATTAATTCATTAATATCAGATAATAATTTAAATTACATGTGATCAGATATGGTTGCTGACAACAACCTTACTCTAACATGCATGTGTGTACGCTGTAATTTCCATAGCGTAGGAGTATTCGCCTCCAAGAGCGATGTGAAATTCTTCTCAGCATTGCTGGAGTTCCCAAAATTAATACATTTGAAATGGCGTCTCTAAATTAGTTCACTGTCCCATAACGGTTTTGGTAGCTAATTTATTTTTAAAGTACCCCCTGCAGTGCATAATCATACAGTAAGAGGCCAATGCCTCTGGGTGGCCATTCCAGAATCTCTTCCCATCAATTAATCTCTTAAAAACATCACTACGATATACCTTACGACAACTGCATAATGTGCTGGTGCATCATTCTGATGGGACCAGACTTGCCCGGGAAGTCCTCCATTTCTTATTTGAGGAATAAACCAGTCACATAACTAATAAGGTTAACAGCGCCTTGAAAGAAATGTGGATTGAACATAAATCTGGCAGATATTGAAGTCCACATCATTATATCAGTAGGGTTTCTTTCTAATTCTTCAAAATGAGTTCTCTTTATCCCAAACGTAAGAATTTCTCACCCTTGTACTAGAGTAAATCGCACATTTGTTCGAGAAAATTATTTTCCCATATGCAGGAATTGTTTGAAAGAAATCGAGAAAACGTCCACAAGCTTCATGCCGTCTCATCACGCCCTCTTCACTTAATTCGTTCATCAACGGACTTTTTAGGTGAACCGTCTACTGAAGCAGCAGCTATGCCACAAGTTTCTTCACTTATTGATTGTCTTCCTGATCAACGTATGCTTTTCATAGAGCTTGTTTGAAAAACTTTTGCCCCATTGTAGAATTGTTGGTTTTAGTGGGACGGGTATCTGAAACCTTCAAATAGTAAAATTGTTAATGTTTCTAAATTATTTTTCTGCGTGCAGTGGTTCGTGTGCCCACGTGCTCGTTACGAACCGTTCTTCCAACGTATACGTTGATAAATCAGCTATAGTTCAGACATAAGTCATCACCTGCAAAACAAGAAATGCCAGTTAACAATATATAAGTTTATTCATCGGCCATATTGGGGCCATGGTGGCCAAGCTACTAGAGTGCTTTCCTTTCAACAAAGTGAACCGGATTAGATTCCCTTCGGGGTCGCTCCTGGATTTTCGCACTTGGGAACAGTGCCGGACCATGCCGCTAGTTGGCGGGTTTTCTCAGGAATATCCAGTTTTCTCCACTCTTGCATTTCCGCAATGCTTCATACTCACCTCGCCGCATCCTCATAGGCTCTCAAAATCCCGATGTTAAGAGCCGCCCAAACCCTCCACCTAGCCGTATTTTATACACACATATATCAACATGTAAAAAAACACCAATTAACAGTGATGTCTGTAAACCGTAAGTAGTAATGGAACTTTTTGGCTCACCACGTACTCGACCAAATGACGTTATGATAAAATGAAAACAGTGTGAATGCCTGGGACAGCCTCAACATGGATGTAATAGAACTGGAGCTGGAGTTTTCATGTCCTTCCCTAGAGACAGGTATATTGTTCCTAGCCAGCCTGCACCGACATAATAAATATTACAGTACTTGTTTGTTTATTGCCAAACAGTTACGTGAGAGTAAAATCAAGCAAATATTCTATTTTCAGGCATATTATTTTGACCCTAAAATTGGGCTAAGTCAGCCGAACGTTTATTACGTTATATGAACAACATCGTCTTGGATGCATTTGAAATACTGTTTTGCCAATAAAATATTTTGTTAGAGCAACCACATATTTATTTGACCATGTACACACAAGTTTACTTTTACCTCAAACAAGCGTTGTTCTTAGTAAGGATAATGTGTGAGGAAGGTATTAGGAGAAACCAAAGTATCAAAAAAGAAGATAATAAATACGCAATGAGTTGGCCCCCGGCCTTATGAAATGGAGTTTAATCGGGTACTACTTTTATTTCTCAAAATGGGAGAATATAAGAAAAAAACTTTTAGCTCTGTAAACATTTTCCTTTTTAGGATCTTTAGATTATCAAATAAAGTATTTCGAGCTTTACGACAGAAGCTTTGGGTGTGGTCGGACTCCCTGTTTCATTCTGACCTCAAATTAGTAACCTTGTGGAAATGTCGGCGGAAATGTTATATGATCTACTTCCTTGTTTGTCATTTATCATAGTGCTATCGCTATATGGTATTTCTGCACTAGCTTAGGGACTGTGCTCTCCACGTACTCACAGAAAATACTGGGTGTTTTAAAAGTAATGTAAATGTGCCATAAGCATAGTTAGTAAAATATTTTAAAAGACAAATGACATCTTAACATGTTTTCTTGTGTTAATTCTAAAGTTTCTCGGATAGTGTTTGCAATGCTTAAAAACAAAGTTCTGTTTTTATAATATATATTTAATAATTTTTAAGGTTTTTTTTTATTTTAAGTGTTATACTTATATATTATATTTATTTTAATTCTTGAACTTTAAACCTGAGATCTGTTCCTCTGCCACTGAACAACTACAGCAGTTATGATGTGTTTTTAAAAGCTGAATTCGAGAAAGTTGTTGGATGTAACAACAGCAACACGTAACATGCCTTTATTTTATGTTAAAATGGAGTTATATGTATTTTATTTATAAATTATAATATTTCATTTTTGATCAATATGAATAAAAAGAGAGAGAAAATTAGTGTATCGGTAATGCCTAGTAAGAAATAGTTATTATGCAAAATATTACCTATTAAACTGGGTGTGCACGGATGCAGTGTGTTGTCTATTTGGTGTAATTCTATAGCTTTGTTTGCACGAGTTTGAAGTGTATCGTGTAAGTAGAACTCGAGCAAAGCTGGAAGTAACTATGAACTGTGTTGAGGGCTATGTCGATGTGAATTGTGTTGGGGAATGTGCGACAACGTGTGATGTGTGTATGTTGCAGAGGCGAAGGCGCGCGTGCTAGGGCCGGCCGACCTGTACGTGAAGACGGGCAGCCAGGTGAGCCTCAAGTGCGAGATCAGTCAAGGCCCGCACGACCTGGGCACGGTGTTCTGGTACCGCGGCGCGTCCATCCTGCAGCAGCAGCAGCCGCAGCAGCCGGGCGCCGGCCAGGAGAGCGCCGCCCCGCCGCGCGTGCGCATCCACACCGAGTGGACGGACGGCCTCACGTCGTGGCTGCGCATCTCGCACGCCCGCCCCCAGGACTCGGGCAACTACACCTGCGTGCCCACCATCGCCAAGGCGGCCAGCGTCATGGTGCACGTCATCAACGGTATGTGTCGACTGTTCCCCTTCACTCCCTCTCATCTAATGTCCCCGCACCATTCACCATTCTACCTCAGCCCTCCTCTCATAACTCCTTCTCAATTTCCTTCCCCTCCCCCTCTTCGCTGACTCGCTCTTCACCATTCTACCACTACCTCATCTCACTTCCCTTTCACCATCCCCTCCTCCTCTTCATCATCCTTCGCAATTCCACAACCCCCTCCTCTCGCTCTTTCTTCCCCGTTACACCACATCTCTTCTTATTCTCCTTTACCATTCCAACTTACCCTCCTAACACTCCTCTGGCCATCCCCCCCCCCCCTTGCAGTTCTTCACGCGCCTACTTCACCATTCCACCGCCCTCTCCTCTCGCGCTTCTCCTTTACCATTCCTCTCTCCCATTCTCTCCCCCTTCACCATTTCCCTTCCCCTGATCAAACTCCCGCTTCACTATTACCCCTCCCCTTCTCTCACTCCCCCTTTACCATTCACCATATCCCTTTTCTCCCCAATTTTCTCTTAGTGGAGTGGAGAGTGGAGAAGTTTGGGTGGATCATAATAACTCGGCCTTGCGAGCAAATGAGGGTGAAACGAAGTGATTATGGGGCAGCACGGGAATGCAGGGGCAAGAAAACGGAGATCCTGAGAAAACCCACCGACTAGCTACATCGTGCGGCACGATTTTCACATGCGAAAAACTGAGTGCGACCCCACCGGGAATCGAACCCAGTTCGCCTTGGCGGGAGGCGAGCACTGTATCACCACGACTCCAACTTTCTCTTGGTCATTGGTAGAGCCTAGAGCTGTTAGATTTTTCAACAGCAAGATAATTAATGGTATTTAAGATATATCGGTGTTACATATTTTCGGTACTATTACTGCAATCGATATTACACTAATCGTCAAAAAATAATTGCACACACAAGGAAGTGTCAGATTGCAATGTTATCCGGAAGAAAGGCAAAAGTCACCAAGAACAACAATTTTTTTTTTTTTTTTTATAAATTGGGACTGGTATGAATAATATTTATTGCATTACACGTATGTACGTCTCTCAGTATGAAGTCGTGCCGCCATTTTTGAGAACACATTCTATCATACGTCGCGGAATTTAGTTGTAGAGCTCCCTAACGGTGTCCTACGATAATTCACATCATGCATTTTTAACATTCACTCACGATTCCAGCACATTTAGCAGAAGGTGTAAAGTCGCGATAGAGTGGTCAATAGCATTCCACACATTTGCAATTGGCTATAAGTCTGGCGATGCTGTAACAGAGTATCCATGGTTTCAAGGCACACTCTTGAGAAGGTAGTTGTATGAGGACCAGCGTTGTCCTATTTCTGGCATGGGCTTCTACAAAAGGCGGGTCACTAGTTGCAGGAACACAAGAAAATACAGTTGGGCTTTCGATGTGCATGTGATGACCAACGCTGGTTGGGCGAGGTACGTAATCGCACGGCACACCATGATACCCTGGTCATTCGCATGTGATATGTGGCAGCAAAACGTCGTTCACCAAGAAAAAAGCGGGACTTATCACTTGTTGGGACCAGCGGTTGTAATGTAGGAAGAATTAATAGTGCATTATGCCCACTCTTAGGGCTGATTAGGCGCACGCTACACACTGAAGAGTGCCTGCTGCCTTCCTGCTTGGCTCCACGACAGTAGATCACCACACAATTGCAGTCTGTGGTGAAGTTTAGGTGGTGTTAAAGGCAATAGTCGTAACATCTGCGTGCATGCAGTCCTGCTTCATGCAGCCGTTTGCCAAAGTTACTGGCGCTCACAGGATGCTGCAGCGTGGGCGTCACTGTTCGCTCAATGTCCGCAGTCGTGGCGGTTGGGGCACTCTGCGCATATAGGACAATCCGTCGGTTGTCGCTCGGTGTGGTTGTGGCTAAGCGGTTAGCCTGCTGGCCTCCCATCAATGCGATCCTGGTTCAATCCCCGGCCGAGTCACTCCGGATTTTCGCATGTGGGAATCTTGCTGTACGATGCCGCTGGTCGGCAGGTTTTCTCGGGGATCTCCCGTTTCCACAGCCCTTTCATACCGGTGCTGCTCCATATTCACCTCAATCACCCTCATCGACTCTCTAGGCCTCGATGTTAAGAGCCATCCAAATCCCTTCACTCGGTGTGGTTCGTGGCTGTCTCCCAGATGCTGTGTGACGTTTGTGCGTGTCTTCCACTGTCCACTGGCGCCAACAGTGCGCTACAGTCATATCCGCATACAACCGGTACGGCGCGCAATATTTCGAAAAGACCATTCCCGCAGCCCTACGATATGACCCCTCTCGAACGCGTCGAATTGTTTAAAAGTGCTGTCGAACACGTCCCTGAGGTATAATACACTTTCAAAGGGCGCTGTCGATAAAACAGCAAGGTTCGGAATGGGGGTAAATGCACAGCAGGATGATATTATATAACCTTGCAGGTACAACGATAAGGTCCGCCCTAGCTGATGTCTGAAGTCACTTGCACGGCCGAGCTTGAAATATGAGTCATATGCATGTCTCACATTTCCAAACATACCCACAGCGTTGCATTCCTGTAGGTTAGTTTCTTGTCGGTTCAACTTTTTTAACAACGAGTGTATTTGCGCAATGAATTTAACTGACAGAACTGATATGAGACCATTATCAATAGTATCAGCCTATTATAACGTACAATACTGATATTACTACTGTAATAGATATTTGTAATTTATATTTTCGGTTTTTATCGATGTTATCGAAATTTTGATGTACTTTATAGTACTGTGCCATATATCTACTTTCAGATTTACTTCCGAACATTGAACTATTCTAGCATATAGCAGATTTTCACAAATTTTCAAATACTGTTGATACTAGGCTGTTTCTACTATCCTATTTTCAATCGTTCTTATAATATAATTAATTGTCTGTCTCCCACCACATATCCGAAACGGCCAGTGAATTAAATCACTGCATCACTACTGATTTCGAACAATTAACAAAGTGGTACGATTTACCTTGAAAACCACGGTAAAGTGTCTTGAGATGTACAATTTTATTTTTTTCGGGGACATTTTATATTTCTGAATCATGATGTCGGACCAACTGAAAAAACTACATTCCAGGCACTTTAAATGTTAATTATCACGAATTTAACAAAAATATTTAACCACATGAAGTTTGAAAAATTGTTAAAAAGTTATATTTAAAGTGTTATGCGGTGGAAAATGGGAAGGGTAAAACGGATGAATACAAGGGGGGGGGGGGTAGGAAAGAAGAGCGAACTGAAAATAGGAAAAAGGATAAATGGGATAAAGGGGAGTAGGGTAAAAGGAGGAGAAAGGAAAGTTGGTGAATTGGGGCGGATTTAATCTTTCATTACTTATTTAATCTTGGTAATCAATCGATTGATCTCAATCTTAACTTTGTATTGATTTATTCTTTAACCACTCGTTTAACTAGTTCAACATGTTCAAAACAAACCTAAAATAGCTGAAACAGCTTCAAAAACTTGGCTACTCGTAGTGGAGGGAGATGTAGGGGGAAACACAAATAACTTACTTAAAACTACTAAACCAATTAACTCTCTTCCTAGGGGTAAAAATTTTTAAGTTGAGGCACACTCTCTCAACTTCACAATTGCCTATACACCACAGCTCCTCTTCAGCTTCGCCTTATTGTCTACTCATCACTACATAAAATTAAAGACCATCCTGCATTTCCTCCCTAACCATCTCTGAAAACTCATCTCTAAAATAAAACTTCTGCATTATCATCTCTATCAATTACTCGTCTATATCAAAATCTGCTGGGGGCGGTCCACCATAAGGCACTTTCTGCAAACAGGGGCGGCCTTGAAGCCCAAAACTTAATTCTTTCGTCAATTTTAGGTAGAGCTCAAACTCACTTTCTCTGCATGCAAGAGGTCACGTGCGACTTTAGACAGGTAATCAGTGACGATGTAAAAGCAAGAAAAATTAATAAGTTCACTAAATAAAATAATTAATAAAATTGATAGTTTCTTTAAAATTAACGAGATTCATAAAAAGGGAGGGTGAAATTAACTGTTTAGAAATAAAAGATTATGTCTTTCAAAAAGACGTTACAAGTTAATATAAAAACAATTAATATGAATTTATAAATTTTATACATGAGGTAAATACACAAAAGTACCTTGTTAGTACATTTTGGTATGAAATAGAAGGAATTTAGATAAAAATTAGTTTCCTTTAAAATCAAACTTTTACATACTTTATCACAAAAATTAAAATCACAAACATCATTTCATACTTTTCATGTTTAAAGTTTCATTTAATTAACTAAACAAATGCGTTTAGAATTTCGACTTGAAATGTACTGCTCAAATAATTAAACAGGAAATAAATTCCTCAACAACTATAAAAATCCCTTAATAAATCATTATTTATTTAGGCCAACTCAAAAATGAATTAAAATAACCAACATTAAAAACGTACAATAAAATCCTTATTACTATGAATCATGGATGGCCTTCAACTCCTTGTAATTCCGTACCATTAATGATTTGAAAACCTGACCTTCTGACCAAACTGGAACACACACACACACACACACACACACACACTCTCTCTCTCTCTCTCTCTCTCTCTCTCTCTCTCTCTCTCTCTCTCTCTCTCTCTCTCGCCGGCGTCGACCTCAAAAATAATTCACTTATCAAAAAGAAAAACTCAGTACTCCTCTCCGACTATTATTTCTTACCGATTAACCTTAGACTTAATTAGCTGTTAGACCTTACTGTTCTTAAAACCAAAATTTTACACAGGATGCAGCCTAACTGGAGTCCCGACAAATCAAACTATAACTACATGTCCTGATTACTTATCTTTTATCGTCTACATGATGTCGGTCCTTGAAGGCTCCTACCGCCTTCTTCGACGTCTCATCACCTCTGTCTGCTTCCTACGGCCTCCTCACTGACCGACAGAATGACTGCGCCCTTCACTCCCGTGTCCACCCCTTGTCTTACTCCCCACTCTACTACATCTCTTTTAAAACCAACTCCCTCCACAGCCGGACTCCAACCACAAAACAGCGCCTTGCTTCACCGCACACGTCACTCGGTCTTTCAGCCAATCACGACCCTTCTCAGACAAGTGCGGCCATCCACGCAGCAAAAGCTCAGCACGGGGCCACTCCCTTGTCCCCTTGGCTGTCTAGACTTTGTGGTCTGCAGCACAGCACTACTTCTCCCTTCTTCCCTGCTGAGACCCACGAACACACAGCTGTCGACTTGAAGCGTTGACGTCGGCTATAATCACTCCAGGAACTTTTCGACACGCGTGAGGCTCGAAAAAACAGTTCCAAACCACCGCTGGACAACACAAAACAGTTCAGGATAATTATGGCAGCTACTGTACCGTCGCAGCGGCGAAGGCAAACACTCTCGCAGCTGCGGCCGGTACTAAAGATGCTGAGCTCGAAACTAAAGGCAAATAACTCTCGTAGCAGCTCGGGAACTATCGACTGCAAGACTTTCATTCCCGAGATGACAAAATGACACGATCTAGCCATCTTATATTCCAAAACCATTTTTTAAATAATTAAATCCCATCCTAAACATGACCGAGTTACAAGACTGAATTTTCCACAAAACTTAAAGGTATAAAACGAATTATAAACTGCTTCCAATAAAGACCAATTAAAGACTCTGCCTAAAGAAATTAATAAAAATTACTTATCAAAAAGGGTAGCGCCAATTAAAATTCAAACCAACTACGACTACTAAGTTAAGGGCAAAAATACTCTAGACCCTAACACCCAAACAAAAGTTACAACCAAAATTAAAATTATTATAACATTACCCAAAACACCAAACAGAAACATCAAAACTTTGAAACACAAGAAAGAATTCAAATGAGCGACCGCGTGTATGTAAGTGAAATACCATCTGAGGATTCCGATCTACGTGAGATCTTATTGAAATGTCAAATACATCGACATACACACGTGTAAGATAAATAATGAATATTCAGCATGCCTGTTCAACTTCCCGCGAAAAGAGTGCACTGAAACTCGCCTGATCGCAAGCGATACCGATGACAGACGAGTGTGTGAATGTATAAATAGTCTACCTATATTTAAAAAATTGGTGAACCTAAATGTGAAAAATCAATTAACTGAAAAAAAAAACTGTTAAAACCAAGCTTTTATTAATAAATGAACTAAAAAGATAAAAATAAAGATAGGAGTACTTACGGAATTCGTAGAACTTGTAAGACGTAGTCGAACAGCCTAATAAACTTTACTACAAATTTATATTTTTGTGTAAATTTATATTTAGTATAGCTTGGCGCGAATAGTTAAGAGCCTTGCGCAAGATATATGCTTGCCACGCTTACGCAAATGTGGTATACGTTCTATATTCCGCCAAGCCTTTATATACTACATATAAATTAATACAAAGATATTAATTCGTAGTAAAGTTTATTACGGCTGTTCGACTACGTCTTACAAGTTCTACAAATTCTGCAACTACTCTTATATTTGTTTTTATAATTTTAGTTCATTTATAAATAAAAGCTTGGTATTAAAATGTATTTTACAGTAAATATTTAATGTTGCGTAACACAACTTTTTTTTCACCTATCTTTCACGTATGTTTTATTTTTCGTAACTTTTATTATCTTTATTTTGCATTTTTCATATGATTATTATATTTAAACTTAGATTTACGAGTGGAAATAATTAACGTTTAATTGAAATAGATAGCTATATTTTTTGTTTATATTTTAATTAATAACTAAATATTTTGCATTTTTTGGTCTAACTTTATTGTTAATGCTTCAGGGAATTTTCTTGTAAATTTTTTAACTTCTACAAGACCCGTAACTCTATGGAATAGGGATTTAGGCTGTTTGGAGTGTGTCATTTTAGATCGTTAGTCAGGAAGCCTTGCGATTGGCTAACAGATACAAATCCTGTACTCCGATTGGCTGGTGAGCTCAGCATAAGGTTAGGACGCGCGGAACGTTTGAAAGTTCGCTCTCTCTGCCACCAACCTTCAACTACACCGGACGTAAGGCTAGGATACTCGTCCTGTAGTTGGACGCAGCGGAGGAATTTTAATCAGAGTTAGGATGTCCTAGTTTCCAACAGCTTGCAACAATTTTGATTTGTGTTTTGCGTCGAGTTTGATAGATGTAGCACTCCACATATTTTATTTCAAGCAGTTGTTTAGGAGTATAGGAAGTTAATTAGACATGCAACGTCTGTGAGCCGTTGAGCCACATAAAGCACTGCCGCACCCAGATCTACATATTTTCCTACCTCCGTCTCCTTCTACAAGTTAAAACGTCCTGCCTTCATCTTCAGTCTGGTATTTAACTACAGAACTGTCAAGTTTTAAAATTTATTACATCTTGGACTTTGTCACGTTACGCCATGGGCGTAGAACTTTCTACGGACGCCATGTTGGCAAGGTGCCTAAATTAGCTTCAGCAAACTTAAACCATAATTTAACCTGAGAGAGAAGTCAAGTGTTTTACCGTATGGAAACGGTTACATTTTTCTGAACAATTTTCAAGACATTTTATTTTTGAGAGAGCTACGTTAATTTCAAGTGCATTAAGTCAGACTGTTTATTAAGTGTCACGTAATAATTTTGAATTTGACCGTTACCCATGACCACTTCCTAACGGCAGCTTAGTTTTGAACAGTGTTATTTTTCTTGCTCATTGAAATTCAGGGATTTTTGATTTTTGAATTATTTTTCCAGCTTCTTTGAAACAGATAGTTTGAATTTGCATATTTTTGAATCTTTCGAATAAATAAGTTTTAAGCTGGATTTGACACGTATGACACTTCTTCTAAGTATGCACGTTTCATCCTATTCCTCCTCAACACATTTTAATTTGCAAATAATTAAACAAGTGCTTTGGTATGTGTGTAGTTGTGTACATTAAGTTTCACAGCTGTGTATGGCAAATAATCGTTTACCAGTAACAAAGGTGTTGTCAAAGGTGAGTTGCTACGTATTTTACATACTGGGTCCTAAACTGAGCACAGCCGAGCATAAACAGATTTCTTTGGAACAGTATTTTTTTTATTATTATCCGCTTACTGAATCACAAGTATTGCTAATACACATAATTTAATACTCTGCCATGTGGTGCATAAATTAAAATTCTGGATAATACACTGAGTTGTCGTAGGTTATGTTTTGCATATTTTCAGAAAAAAAAAGTGGTGTTTACTCCACAGAGCAATAATTGCCGCGTGCCACGTTACACTTCACGAAATAAAGTGGCTAGCCCACCGTGGTTACCTTGAGTATGTGTTATCCAGAGTGCACTACATGTTACATTTGTTTTAGTTTAATATGTGTATTGTACTGACATATCACAAAAGTTTCCTGTTTCTCTTCTCCCTCCGAGCGCACATTAAAAACAGACTAGATAAGTACACAGAAACGAAATGGCGTCGTGGTTTGTTTGATATTTTCTGTTTGGCTGTTGCATGCTGCGAAAGGTGTCCTGTATGTTGGTCTACCGGCTGGCGAGTAAAGGCTATTCACAATAAAGTGAGCTCTTTTGAAAGCTATCTAATTGGAAATAGTAGTCAATAAATATATTTGATTTTAACCTTAGACGTTAATTTCCGAGTGTGGTGGAATATACATACTGTGTTTATTACTTAAATGGCAATATTTATTTTAAAATGTGGTTAAAGGATTAAAAAATGGCTGAAAGGAAAACGTATCTGGGGCCTCTTGAAGTGTTCATTTTGCCGTGAACAGTCTATAGGTTACTAGGCGCTGATTGACGAACAGCGTCCAAAAGTTTTGTTGGCCAGTAACGCCAATTTTTTCTGGTGTTTGTGGCTTGAGTTCGCGGTATAAGCGTATAGTCATAATTTCTTTGTGTCTTGAATGTGAAAGCCTGTGCATGTCCTTCTTTTAGAAGGAGAAAGGGCGACGTGTAAAGGCCCGGCTACAATCACCGTAAGAAATAACAATAAAAAAATCGAACCCACACTTGTATATGGGACCAGCTACAACACAACATAACGGCGTAATATGGCGGCCTGCTCGCGGTAGCGGCGTAAAGAGGATTGAATATTTTCAATTCTCTTACGCCGAGTTCTACGCCGGCTAATCACGAGACATTACCAACCACGAGAGTTAGTGCAGTGCAAGCTTGTAACAAGAACATAGTTATTAAATGAATTTTGCGGTGCAATTCAGATTTCCGTTTACTTAAATAGTCAACACAATTATTAAAATGTATACCACATCCCGAAACACGATTCCCACGAATCTTTTTCCATCGCAAGTAGATAAACAAAAATAAATATCAGGTTAGCCAACATACTGTTTGTAAATATCCGCGATACATGTACAGCCTGTCTTTTTTTTTTTGTGCTCATTTTTCATTTGCCGCCTAACACTTTTCTTAGTAAAGTTGTAGCCAGTACATTTTCATACTCCCACGGTAACGCCACTGTTATTTTATTACGGGAACGCTACGGTGATTGTGGCCTAGACTTAATATGAGTTATTCCGCTTGCCGCATGATGGGAACATGGGCAGGCTGTGGCAATCGGAGAATTATTTTGGTCTGGCGAAGAAATTAGTTACCAAAAAGGGGACAAAATATGTGATTTAGTTCCTTTTGCACTATTTTTTTTAGGATTCAAATGTATTACCACCAGAAGAACGCTTAAAAACTGTGTTTGCCACACATCTCCTTTCGAAGTACTTCAGACTTTGATAGCACCAAATCCACAGTAATGTACATATCCACCATCTCGTTTTAGATGGACGCAAAGAACCTTGCACTATTCACAGTCCAAGCCCGTTTTTCTCACAAATTGGAAGGGACACTATTTTTATTGTATTATATATGGTTCATGTTGACCGACGTATTAAATCACCGATAGCCATTAAAATCGAAACTAACACAAATCTCTCGGACTCAGGAATATTTTCTTGAAATGAAGCCAGAAATCCGAAACTGTAAAACCTATTAAAATTATCGGTTGAGAAGCAATTTATAATATTAACTCCGCATATGAAAAGGTGGAATTTTTGCTATAAAAATTATGGTTGGATTATGGCTTATTTCCAATATGTCTATAAATATTATGCCCTGTGTTAGTCATCTGTCTATTAATGTATATGGGATATGGTTAAAATTGGTGTATAAGTTCAAAAGTTGGATTTATGTACAGAGCAGTTAACAGCACCGTAGTTATCTTCGCTGACAGTATATGTATTTGTAAGTCATCCCACTCGCTGCTGGTTTTTATTACACGTATCATGTATCACAAATGTTAAACAGCGTATACCCCCTTTGTTGGGAGGCATGTGTGTGTATGTGTGTATTTCTGTGATATAGTGAAGTGTGCAACACATGAATTAGTAATATCTTGGTTGCATCATATTTACGCTTCTCGCGTCTCGTAGTAATCTAAATCTGCCATGAAAAGTTAAAATCAAAACATAATCCAGCCGTAGTAAAAAATAAATAAACTGTGTGAATAAAGTCATAAAACAAACAACATTGTATTTATTATTTATATAGAAAGGCTGTATCTCTGACCTCATTTTAAAGTAAATTCGCGGCATTCTCTCGTTAGTCTGCGTCATTAATAACACTTGCATCGGTATTTACAATATTATTACAGAGTTAGAATAAAAAAGAAGCTGCTAGTCCACTGCTGAATATTTTAGACCCAATCTCGATGCAACGGCGATCTGTTAACGTTTTTGCAGCCCAACGGCAATGAGTCGCGTCGCTTGTGCACACAGTCGAAAACGTTTAATTACATCGACAGAGAGCGGCGGGCAGAGCTTTCTGTTTCCTCGTTTTAAATGAGAGCTGTTTGTACTGATAACGCTCGTGTTGTCTGCCTGGCGTCCATTACAAACACGCGTCTCGCCGGGATGAGGCGGACATGCGTGTTGACTATCATCGCTTTCAATTAAAGGCTGTTCATGATAAAGTGAGCACTTTAGAAATGAACCTTAGAAAAAATTTACTGCCCCTGCATGCATATATTTCAATGGGCGCAGTGAGTGACTTTCGCCCAGTAAAGTTGGTAACGATGGATCGAAAGTTGTTCCATAGCATAACGTCGATTAAAAAGTTTTAGGTAACCATTTGTGATAACTTAAAATTATTCCTTTCGCTTTCTGTTTTTCTAATACATCGAAGTGTAAAAATGAGCAGATTTGAAATTACTTACTTTCTTAATAATTTCATCGTTTCACTTGACCGACGCATGAATAAAGTGATGATGCCCATGGCCATATTAATTTTACATGAGGCGGATGAATACACACGGTGTATACAAGTAGATCTTAAGCAGGGCTTTCAAAAGGGCTCATTTTACCGAGAACAGCCTATAGCTGCACGCCGCTACGCGCACTTGCGCTCGCACATTCGCGTGGCCAAGACCTCGAGGGGGGGGGGGGGGGGATCCTTCATGATTCATACTTGATTAACATTATTCAACACCCTGGCTACGACTCATAAATATCTATGAATTGACACTGTGTCGGAAATGATACGCGTCGTAATAAAAGTTGTACTGCAGTGGCTTTCTGTGCACGACATGACGCCTGCGAGGAACGAGGTTATGATTTTTGGCAAAGAAGACTGAATTATTCACGACGCAATTCAAATTTTGCGTTGAAACAGCACCTACCACAGAAACAAAAAGAGATAACTTCTGTTCTATTCAGTTCGTGATTTGAGACAAAAATAGTTTTTGCGATTTTGAGCCTCATGTTAACTGCGCAACAAACTGAGATGCGGATGACCGCATTCCATTATTTCCTACCCTCCTGACGTAGTTGGTCGTAAGCTTCCTATAGTACGAAAGGTCCTGAGTTCAACACCCGGATACTAAATGGAAATGGGTGTTAATCGTTTTTGTAAGACAGAAGGCATACTAACGAAGTAAGGACTATAACATAATTGTTAGCAAATGTAAATATTTAGTAAAAAAATAATTATTTGTTACATACTTGTTTGCATAAAATTTTGGATCAGTCGCTACCTATTACTGTAGTTGATGATGCAGTCGATAAAAAAATCCCTGCGAAAGAGTGGCATAAACTATAAACCACGTCCTCATAACATATATGTCGCTCCTGACTCGATTTGCAAGAACTAAATTTCTTAGTATTATTTTTTTAATTTGTATCTTGTGGCGGACTGGGGAGTATTTTCCGTGTTAATCGAGCGTAAACGTACAAGAAAAAAGACAAACACTTCAGTTTATTAACCTGTACTGGCACAGGTAGCATCGAATTCAGGATGTAACGCCTAGGTGATCTCAGCAACCCAGAAATGCTTTATTTTTATTAGAGGAGTTTTCATATAGTCAAATCGTTTTCTTGAGGTATTATTTTTTTCTCCACCAGTGCATTCCGTAGCTTTTCTATACTGTTTGTTGTCTAGCTGATTTTATAAGGGAAGCAGAGGCCTTAGAAGGTACCTCACATTGAGGTGTGATTTCATTAACTGGTGCCAGTCGCAATATTTCCGTTAAGAAGCCAGCAATCATATGAATAGATTTTTTACAGCAAACTTTACTATACTTTGTGCAGAATATATAATTTCTCCATGACCTTGAACACGCAAGTTGAACCGAGAAGCCTTCTATACAACCATATTTCATCTCCCAATTCTAGTTTAATTTTCTTACGAGTATGCAATACAGGACTGGAATACGAACTTAAAACAGATGTCTGATTTACAATAGCTTCATGTACGGGAACAGTCTTCAAATACACTATCTACCAAAAAGTAATTGGACACCCGTGAAGATAGGTAATTCAGTACGTCAGTTGACTTGTGTTTCGTGGCCTTCGGAGTAGGACCGCTGGTGATTGTCCGTGGCAGCATGAACACAGAGGCCTATTGTAACACTCTGGATAATGAAATGCTCCCAATATTGTGGCATTTTTACGGAATGGACTCGTGTTACTCCAGGATGACAATGTCAGGTGCCATGTTTCAAGGGCTACTATGCAGTGGTACGCCGACAACAATGTTCGCCGATTGGAATGGCCCGCCCAGAGCATCGGCCTCAACCCTATAGAACATCTTTGGGACGAATTGGATCGCCGGATGAGGGCTCGTCAGGCTCGGCCAAAATCCATTGCTCAATTCATGGAATGGTTGCAAGAAGAATGGCGACGAATCCCCGTCAATGTCCTGCAAACACTCGTAGAGAGCATGCCAGACAGGGTGGCTGCTGTTTTAGCTGCAAGAGGTGACCCTACGAGATTCTAACGGGGTGACAACCACCGAGCAAACGTTGTGTACAGGTGCCCAATTACTCTTTGGTAGATAGTGTATATAATATTACGAGCTGACAAGTCAGCAAATGAGGAATTAGGGATATAGCGGTGTTTACGGAAGAAACAAATCTCCAACACACCACTATCAGGTTTAGCAGTCATACCTTGAATTCCGAAACGAAATATAAATGATAACAAAACGAAACTCCCTTTAACACTTAGAGATTTCCGATAGAAAGTATCATCTTCCTTATCTACATCATAATTAGTACTCACAATGTTACTTTACACCCTTCCTGGATAATAACCACGTCTTGTATATCTGTTTCTGTACATTTTTTAAATCAAACCGCTGTTATAAGCCTGTATTCCAGTCCTGTATCATATACTTGTGAGAAAATCAAACCATAATTGGGAGATCAAATATGGTTGAAATATGGTTCGTTAGGCTTTTGTGTAACAAAGGTGTCTTTAAACCATTTTTCATGCTTTTTAGATACACGATGTTTCTTCAACAGACCAACATCGCCTTTTGTGTGGGTATAGTACCTTACAAAAAAGTATCATAACATTAAATTCCCAATTGTTCTTTAAATATCGTAAACACAGAAAATTCTGGCAAAATAATTTAAAAAGTGATTTTTGAAATTACTGAACAGTTCATAATTTATGCTTAGAGGAATGCTATTTTCCAAGATTTAATAGTGGCCATTAGTTTGATTGCAATAGTATCTTAACAGCGTCTAAACTTCCATTTCATAAATCTGTTCAGCAAAGCATTATATTCCACAGAGCCAAAAAATATAATACAGATATTGCAATTGAAATTACAATGATATAATTTATAAATTTAAGAAGTAGTAGTATATATCCCGTAAATCATAGGTATAGAAACACCTGAACTGATCATTAAAACCCAACACTATAATATGCATTTACAGTATATACCCACAGCGATGGGATATGCAGTGCTTAAATGAATTGCTACGCTCTCACAGTCACATTCTTCGTGCCAAAATACTTCTCCTTCTACCCCTCCTCTTAACATCCTGCTAGGGTTCTTGCGTGGCCGGTTGACTCTAGAGAATCAGTGCGATGCAGTCACCATAAACGCTGGAAATTTCCATACTAAAAGACCGCTTCTTCGCCAAGTCTGAGAATAATTAGTTTGAGGGAACTCTAGACTTTCACGAACTTTGGCTGTCGGTTGCAACGCGAAGTAATGCTCACGTCTTTGCACGCTAAGTGCTAAACTTTACCGAAACTGTGAAGAAAGTCTCTTAAGTTGTCTTTGGACCACGAGATTTCGGGTTCAAGTCGCGAGTAATCCACGGTTTTGTGTACCGATTTTAGACGCAAGTTTTGGTTAGATTAATATTCAAGCCGTCCCCCCGAGTACGCTACCAGCGTGAAGTATCGACGTTTCATAGCAATGCATTTTTTAACCTCGCCTGTCATAATGATGAAGTTTATGAAATAACCCTGAGCGATGAAGTTCCTTGAATCCTATCCAAAAGAAAAAGTGCTCTAGCCGTTAAAAATAGTATTTGTCCGAGTTAGAATGCCTCCTACCCCCGGCCTCCACCACAACCTTCAAAAATAAGTTTTCATCCACTCCTGTATTTTTCAACCGAATGCACCGATTCCAAAACAATGTTACGGATCACATTAACTCGAAGGTGTACCTTCCGAATTCGACCTTCATCAGCACAAGTGCGGTGATTTTATGACGTTTTGTTTAAATGTAGGAGGGGCCGTTGCGGTGTCGTGGTTGGACTGCCCACCTCCCGCCTAGGCGAGCCGGGTTCGAATCCCGGCGGGGTCGCTCCCGAATTTTCGCAAGGGGGAATCATGCCGAACGATGCCGCTGGTTGGCGGGTTTCCTCGGGAATCTCCCGTTTCCCCCGCCTCTTCATTCCGGCGCTGTTCCATACTCGTCACCCTGATCGGGTCTCAAGACCTCGCTGTTAAGAGCCACCAGATCTCTTCACTCTCTTATACAGAATGTTGTAATATTGCATGTCAATACTTCGGAGAAACATTCCTCACATCAGGAAAAAGAAAAAAATGTTACACGAACATAGATCCGCAAACGCTTAGTTTCTTCTCTACAGCCCGTAATACATAACGCACAGTGTATGGCCCGTTATGTATTACGGGCTGTAGTGAAGAAACGAAGTATTTGCGGACCTATGTTCATATAACATTTTTTCATCCTCCAGAAGTGACGAATATCTTCCCGAAGTATTGGCATGCAATATTGTAACATTCTCTAGAGGCTGTTCACGGTTAACTAACCACTTTTGAAATCAACCTTTGAAAAACCTTCCTGCATGTATTCTAACAGGCACACTAAGTAGCATATGCCTTAGTAAAGTTGACAATGACGGCGGGAACATATTCCCAGGTCTTAACGTTGAATTTAAAAGTGAGGGAAGATTTGTGGCTACTAAAATGGTTTAATTTGCATTGTTTTTTTTTTATTGCTTATAAGTGTAAATGCCCAAAATTTGTCAAATGTTTACCCTTCTAATAGTTTCACAGGTTCAAATAACCGACGCGTGAATAAGTGATCAGACCTGTGGCATCGTTAACTGTGCATATGGTAGAAGATCTTAAGCGGGGCTTTCAAAAGTTCACCGTGAACAGCCTTTCAAAACACTTATGTAAGGCAACGTCATTCTAACATAGTGGATTGTCTGTGATTTTGACACTTGTGTAGGACGTTAAGCTGGTCAGTGTTGGAACACGCGTATTATGTGCAGCGGACACACTCACTCTACCCCGTATTCTCTCTGCGATTCAGAGGCTATTGAAAAGTTTTTTTTTTTATTAGCGCCCCTATAATTTGAATTGTATAGTATGGTGTACGCTTACGCGATGAAATTTCGCCACATTTTTAATCCCTTCTGATAGGTGTTACGGACGTAAATCTCATTAAACAGTATGATTGCAAAGCAAATTGATCATAATGTGTGATTATATCGTTAAATAGACATCACAATTTTGACATTAATAATGGAAAGCCTTTTTTTTAATGTTTGTTTTTGTTTCGACTTCGCCGGTTTTTCTGGCTGCGTCTTGCATTAAAACTATTGGACAATCTGTTATGGTATACCAATTTACATATTTCGTAATTGAATTATATAATCTGCGTCGTAAGCAACATCAGTAGCCTGCACCAATTGGGAATTTCTCTGCGAAGTTATGTTAACTTTGTATCATTGTGTGTAACAGTGTATTCTGAAATTACGGGTTAAGGTTTAATTCTACATATCAACAAAAATAAATACAAATGGGGAACAGAATTAACTTCGCGAAGAAACTATCAGGGGAGGGGTTCCCATTCCATCTGGTTTTTAAAAGTTTTCTAAAGAAAATCTTTAAATAGTTACCTGCTAGCACGCTATATAATATATATGTACATATATATATATAGTTTAATGTTAGGTAATCACCATTCCTACGTTTTGTGACCTTGGGATAAGCCTATGTCACTCAGCCGACTATACGAACGCTTTTTGACCGGACCAGGATATGAACACGTATTTTTTGCAACTTCTGATTTTCCTGTCACTGTTCAATAATATCCCTGTGGTGTCCACCACAAGTTATCGACGTAGACTGATAACAAAGCAGCTAATGTTGAAAAACTTATTTTACGGAGATAGAAAAGTTGCCAGCAAGTTCTCCTCCCTGCTCTTGCCAAGGACTTCAGAATACTTATTTCCTTATAATTAGAGCCCCTAGTATTTCGCGAATAGATTTGGCAATACGCTAGGCTGAAAAGTCCTCTATACACTCGAGACAGTATGGTTTGCTTATTGGTTGCTGTGATCACGTGATTCCTCCGTACAGGACTGTTCAACACTCGCTCACACTACTGCTCCCTGCTTCTTACTGACTCACAGTTAAACGGGGCGTGTCAAAATAGCTGTCGTCCAATCACAACAATAGGAGAAAAGAACAAGTGTTTGCCGTCTACCTCGTCTCCAAATGAATTCGCAAAATACTCGTGACTCTACTTATAATATCACGGTTATAGTTTATCATTAATTTCAAAGATTTAAGATAAGGAAGGAAAGAGTTAATAACGGAGGGAGATGCGTCTTCTTGTTTATACACCTTGCAATAAAGAAACAGACGGCTCCCAAAATTGCAGATTTTGTTGACAAAATGATTACTTAACCCGATCTTGCATACATAACAGGTATCGTATTTGGTAATTTGGTATTTCGTATTTTGTATCTAGCTATGTTGGCAAAATACAAAATGACAAAATCAGCGCCATATTGATTTTGACCTTCAAAACACATCAGAGGATTCGTAATTAATTTTTTTTAAACAAACAACTGTGCATAAAATACACTAGGCATGCTTTAAAAAGCAAGTAAGTATTGTGCTTTTTTTATATATATTTGGCGAAAAATATTGCTTTTAACTCGTTACTGTACAATTCATTTTTTTCTTATTTACTAACAAATTCGCAGCATTCCAGTGATGATTGTAGAAATATTAAATCCGTTTTAAGCATTAAATTTAGATTTAAAAAACTTCACTCTTAAAGTATAAATGCGTTGTCGCAAAGTGCTAAACAAGTGACTGTCGACAACATCTGAATTGAAACATACGAAATGATATATCACAAAATAACGAATTTGTCATTTCGGACACGGCCTTATTTTTTATTCAAAATATCAAACATGAACTTTTGAGCTTAGCAAACTTTAAAACCGTATTTATATAATTATTTTGAAATGTCCACAAAGGTTTGAGTAGTAAAAACCGTCTAAATAAAAGTCAAGTTTATTCTGCTCGCGGCTTATTGGTTGCTAATCATAAAATTTTCTGAAGAAACTTTTATAAATAGCCGAATTTGAGCTACGAACCTACTATTCAGCCAGTATAAAAAAACGTAATTTTTAATCAACGGTTGTGTTGTATTATTAATACTGATTTTTTTGCAAAAAAATCATTGATAAGGTAACTCAGTGTCCACTTGTTCTCCTACAGGAGAAATCGGTTCTACATAACTGAAAAACTAAAAAAGGGCCTGTTGGTTTCACCTTTCGTTCTGGCCAGCGGTAAGGAAGACGATATGGGGTTGGAGCAGTGGCGGAATGAATACGGGAGAGGAAATGGGAACACCCCGAGAATCCTTCCGCACCCCGGCACTGTCCGCTACACTCCACACATTAGGATCCCCATACGAAATTTTCCCGTTAGTGCTTGGGACTGAACCCCCTGTAGGCTAGGCTTCGCCGTCTTATGTGTAGTCATTAGAGGTCCGTGAGAAATTATTTCGATAGCATATTGGACTTCAACAACTTATACTCGCGTTATCATTTCTTGATTGGACAACAATTGTTTGTACGCGTCCTGGACGACTGTTTAAAACCAGTGGTGAACGGGCAGAAAAGTCGTGTCCGTGCAACCAAGTCGAACAAAACACGAGGCATCTTACCACGGTGGCAGCCAATGAGTGAACAGTTGTGGCCCAAGCATGTACATAGCTGAAAAATCTAGACTACTGCTAAAATAATTTGCGAAAACCACGTAACAGCAGCAATCTTATGCATACCAGCTGCTCCTTGGTTGTTTGTTTATATAAAGAGAGGCAACGATTTCTCTTGTATTTTAACGCATGTTGATTACTGACCCAGAGTTGCCAACCTGTCAAATAACATATGCAATATTTGCAAAAGTAGCGTAAACGAACAAATGTTTTAATTCGATCTTGTCCCGACAGGATTTCAATAAGGTAGGAAAACACGAGTGATGGTTTTTTTTTTAATGGCACCATGTTTATGTTCGTCGAAAGTTTAATGAAGCTCATCAAGATCTTTTCATAAATGTATCACATGCAACAGTCTAATGAATAGAGCGTTAAAAAATGCCGCAGACAGTAAGGGTTCATGAAGACCTGTTATATGATGTCTTGCGGCACGATTGCGCTGCATGGTATGTACAGTATGACGTTGACGCTCAGCATTTGATGTACTGTAGAGGTGATGTAAACAGTGCAGGTACCTAAGAGTTGCGTACACCATTTCACAGAGGTTGCACGTAGAGGAAACAAACGAACACACGTGACGTGGGGACTACTCAGTCAGTCATCCGTGTGCAACCGAAAACAGTACACAGCAAGGTGACAGTTGTCGTAACGGAAATATACTACAACAACGAGAAAATATAAATGCTTCTCATCTATGGAGGACGTAAGTTAGCAGATTAATGTGTTCGTATTAAATTTAACAGCACAGTGTAGTACGTTCAAGTTAGTTGTACTGAAACACACACACAGTCCTGTTATTACCATTATCAACAGCTTGGTTTGCTCACTTGCCGTTCATTCTGTTGAAGGTCGGCGCAATGCTAGTCAGACGGAGCAACTCCACAGAAAGCGATACCCTAACAAGACCCCACCGTCCAGACGGATGATTTCCCGTCTCGTGAAGCTTTGTGAAACGGGCAGTTTGAACCCACAGCATCGCAATCGACGTAAAACTCGCACAGATGAAGCTGCTCAGGTTGCTGTTCTCGCTGCTGTAGCAGTTAAACCAGACGTGAGCACGCGCCAACTTAAAGCCGACATAGACATTCCGAAAACGAGTGCTCGTCGTATTCTTAGACGTCATACGTTCCATCCCTCTCATGTACATTTACAACAAGAATTGCACGGGAATTATTTCCACAATCATGTAGAGTTCTGTCGATGGATACAGCATCAAATTATCACCCCCCCCCCCTAACTTGTTTTCGGATGTTCTTTTTACCGATAAATCAGTGTTCTTCGACGTAGTCCAAGTAAGTACGAAGAACATGCGTTACTGGGTCGTCGATAGCCCACGATGGCTTCGAAGGACGGTGGACCATCAGCGTCAATGGAGAGTTAACACTTGGTGTGGGATGTTTGGCAATAAGGTTATAGGGCCTTATTTCGTGAATGGTAGAAGGGAAGGCAGGGAGTATGCCACTTTCATACAAACAACTCTTCCCGGTCTTCTGGAGGAGATACCTCTAAGGAATAGAATGATAATGTGGTCCAAGTACGATGGATGCCCAGCACATAATGCCGTGTATGCACGCCGTGTTCTGGGTCGAAAATATCCTGGTAAGTGGATTGGTTGTGGAGGACAAGTTAACTGGCCTGCTGGGTCTCCTGACCATAATCCGCTGGACTTTTTTCCTTGGGGTTACCTCAAAGGCGCTGTCTATCGAGATATTCCAACAACTCCAGAGAACATTCAGGAACGTATTGGTACTTTTAATGCTCTTCAGCATGCAACACTGGAGGAATCTGTGTTGTCATTCATCCAGCGACTGAACTTGTATATAGTTGTCAATGGTTACCACTTTGAACAGCTAATGTGAATGTTCTGCCCCTCGCAGTACCCATATGGATAGTACTACAAACGGGCAGCAGAGATTCCACTTTCTGTATCGTATTTAATGTTCATTTTATAAAAGTGTACATTGTGCTGCATGTTTAAACAGGTCTTATGAGCTTCATTGAACTTTAGACCAATAGAAACATGATGCCATCTAAAAAACTTATGTTAGCACTCGTATCTCACCAATAAAGATTGCTGTAAGGCTGACTCTCCATCAGTATTATTTCCCCCTTCCAGTTATACCATTTTGTATGAAACATTTTCTCGTATGAAACATTTTATCATTTGGAGCCCTGGTACATAGTTATAGTGGATGGTCAAGAAAAATGGGACTATCTGTATATATCAGCTATCAAATGTGTACTTAGAAGGTCTCTTTAGTCCGACATCTGGCGAGATATAATCACATTACAAATTAAAATTTTAATATCAAATCTCAGAAAAAACCAACAAATTCCCACCAAATTTGGCAAACAATTAGCACTATAGTAGGCTGTGAAATTTTATGTGTTTTGAATTGGTCAGACATTCGCTTGCAAAATGGTGGCCATATAAATATTTCTGCTCAATTTTTTATATCTAAGAAACTACGAAAAAAAAAATCTACTTAGGACTAACTTAGTAAGTTAGCTATATGTTTATAAAGTATCTAATTTTTCCGCCATTTTGTAAGATAGACCCATATGAAAATGGGAAATTTTTATTTTATATCTCGGGATAAAATCAATGGATTCCTACCAAATTTGCAGACCTCCCGTGGCGCAGTCGGTTGGTGCGCCTCCGGTCTGGGTTGCGGGAGGTTCTGCGTTTGAATCCTAGGTAAGGCATGGATGTTAGTTTAAGATAGGTCATAAGTTAGTTTATAAGCCGTCCCGTGATAAGCATCCAGGCGTAACATCGGGAGACGTTAATAAGCTCTTTCCAATCCAATCCTACCAAATTTGGTGAAGAAGTTTTAAGTACTGTGTTAGGGCATTTTCATTTATATGTTTTCAGTTTGACAGACACTTATTTCAGAATAGTGGCTATAAAAACACTTTAGCTCAGTGTGATACATGTGTATAAGAAGCTATGTAACTGATTTTAACTTAGCTTTGTATAATGGCAGTAGGCCTATCTGTGACAGTTACCAAATTTACTAATGCGTAACCTTTTGTCCTCCATTTATGAAGATCGCCAAATGAAAAATTTAGGTTTACTGCCATATCTTTTGAGGACCAATCAGCCGATTCCCCCAAAATTGTACACGCAAGTAGTGCAACTATAGGGTTTGTAAACTAACATGTTTTAAATACGGCAGACCTTTTTATGAGGTGTGTGTGTATACATATATATAAGGTTAGAATGTTATATATTTTAAACAATTCAACAAAAGTCAACAGAAATTTTGAACATTAACGGCATCCATTAGAAGCAACAATTATGCATACAGAGATACTCTTTTTCCGCCCTTTTTGCAAAATAGTGCCAGGTGTGAAAACCTGGAAATTTTGCCATATTTCCGAAACGGTTACTTAAATTCCGTCACATTTTTCACGCCAGTAGTATTACAGTAGGCAGTGTAAACTTATATTATTTAAGTGGGTTCAGGCATTGATTTTCAAAATTGTGGCCATATAAATACTTAGATAAGTTTGTGATATTTATCAAACAATTTTAAACAAATTCAACCCAACTTTGTATGGTGACAGTATCTATTAGAAGCATCATGTACAGAACCTCTTTTTTAGACAGTTATGTAAGACACCATTAAATAATAAAATTAAGTTTTTATGTCATATCTCATGGACCAATTAAACCCATTTCCACCTGATTCTTCACACAAGTATCACAGCGGTAGACCATGCAAACTTACGTGTTTAAGTGGCTCAGAGACCTATTATGAAAATTATGGCATTTTAAATATTTCAGGTTAATAAACACTATCATTCAAAATACTAGACTGGTTACATCCTAAGTTAATGCTCCGAATCTGACCTCCGTAATGCAGTTGATTGCACGCTACCTTATTGTACAAGGTTTTCTAAGTTCTAGTCCCGAGTAAGACACATGTGTATTTGTAATTGTATCACTACTGTAGCGTATGTTTCTGGTCTCATATCTATTAGTATTTCTGGCAAAAAATACTTTAAGGCATACTTAGAATTAAAGCTTTTAATAACTTCATTAAAAATTGTTGGCACCCATGTAGAGGAAAGTAGGCTCATTAGTTATATCAGTAACTTATAGTTTGTGTAGACGCATGATCCGGTATTGCAGTACTGTTTCGGGCATTAAACGATCATGAGGTGATCAGGCACCATGTCACAATATTGTAGGCTGAAATAACGCCGAAACATCCTCTGGACTGCTGAAGGAGACTCGTTGAGTTTTAAATAATGCACGGTGCTGCACCGACCACGGCGATAGGATTACTTAACAGCCCAGCGTCCGTAGTCCTGCTGGCGGCTCTCTCTCTCACGCATGCGCGCGCACTCCTTCATTACGCCCACGCACATTGTCACACCATGACTGGTTTTCCACAACTGCCTGGCAAGATATTCAATAAATAACTCGTGAAATGTAAGTATAGGCTATTCGCGGTAAAATGAGCACTTTTGAAAGTCCTGCTTAAGTTCTACTTGTATGCATGTTGTGTATTCTTCCCCGCCTTATGTAAAATTAACGTTGCCATGGACCTCATCACTTCAATCATGCGTCGGTCAAATGAAACTGTTTAATTATTAGGAAAGTAAATATTTTATAAATCTTCTCATTTCTAAATTTTGATGCATCAAAAAAACAGAACGCAAAAGAAATAATTTAAGTTATCACAAATGGTTACGTAACACTTCTTATTCAACGTTAAGCTATGGAACTGCTTTCCATCTATCGTTACCAACTTTGCTTGGCGAATTTCACTCGCTACAACCATTAAAATGTATGCAGACCAGGGAAGTGACTTTTTATCTAAAGTTAATTTCAAAAGTACTCGCTATATCGTGAACAGTCTTTAACATGCCTTGCCTTGTGTAGTAATACTAGTATCAAATACATTTCACTGTTACTAGAGTATTCCAACCTTGTTCAAATCGTAGTATTTATTCTGCCCAACTCTTTATAAATTTCCCACTCAAATGTATGTATGTTCTCTCGGTTGAATATTGGAAATAGTTACTCATAGTTACTTCCAACTTATCTGGAGTTGTGCTAAACATCTACTTCCATACTTCTCCTACACATCATGAAAACAAGGCTTAACTAAGTCTCGAGTATTACACCTAAGAGACCACGCACTACATTTGTGCGGACTCAGTTTAATAATATTTTGCATGAGAACTATTACATACTAGGCATTTCGAATACAGCCATGCTCTCTATGTTTTTGCTAATATTTATTTTAAATAAAGTATTATGATTTATAGCGAAATTTTAGTAAAAGTTCAGTTTGACCAAAAGTAATATACTTTTATGTTAAGATAAGTATAAATTTCTTGCAACACACGACGTATTTAGGAAACAAAACGAACATGTCGTGTATGGGGTGATTTTTTAAAGGTTTGATTCCAATCTGTGAACAAACTGCGAACAGACCGTTACAGGAGTTGTGTAAGAGTTTACTCTCGCGGCTACAAACTTGCTTTTGTCTTGCCAGTGCCGCTGTATCCCGCGCGCGCAATGGACGAGCGGTCGCCCGAAGCAGCGCTCAGAGCTCTAGGCCTCAATTGGCAAGCGGGCGGGCCCCAGATAACGACTCCCCAGGGACGCAGCGTTTTGCGTCATCCAGACGAGCAGCAGCCCCGCGTTACGACGTCGAGTGACACCCCAATGGTGTTATTGAATGGAAGGGTGTTATCTCCAGCTAGTCTTCAGCCACGAAGCTGTCCGCACGCCAGATTAGATCCGTCACGCGCGAGGCGAGAACAGAGAGTGCAGTCGAGAAGTTTGGGCGGCTCTTAACGACGAGGTCTTCAAGAGCCGATGAGTGTGGAGCCGCTCCGGTATGCAAGAGCAGGGAAAATGGGAAATCCCCGAGAAAACCCTCGGACCAGCAGCATCGTCCGGCTCGATCCCCACGTGCGAAAAATCCGAGAGCTACCCCGCCGGGAATCGAACCTGGTTCGCCTTGGACGGACACGAGTAGTCTTACCACTACAACACCGCGGCCCCGCTGAGCGAAGAGATGACGTACGAGGACGCGTTCATAAATAAACATCATAGAATTTACTACAACCGTTTTGGCCATGTCTTTGACCTCGAAAGATGAGAGCTTTCATAGTTGTGTTCATATCACCGTAAGTGCTTCACAGGTAACTTATCAAAGAGTAGACACAAAATTGAGTAATTTAATGGATTTCTGAATAAATTGTTTGGGTTACATAAAATCAAATACTTAGTGCGTTTGGTCATGTAATTCCAAGCCTGGCTCGTATTTCGGAGGTTGTTGACTCAATCAAGCCAGGCCTTTCTTTAGTATGGTTCCGTTAAGTGAGTATCAGTTGCCGTTCCAAACGAACGCTTAATTCAGCTCGTTAACGTTTGTCTCCACGATTTACTGCCTGATAATTTAGTTTTGTCATGTTACGATAACTTTTTTGCTCGCCAGAGTTTAACTTCAATTTTTGGATATACACAGGACGATGTAAACTACATGTGAAAGCAATGGGGGAATGGGGAAATGTTAAGTGGCCTAAAACATCAATTTTAGTGGAACGAAACGATGGTAGGCATTGCCACATTTAGCTCTTTCAGGACCATTTCCATTTACGGCTTAAGAAGTAGCAGATCATTTTTTGTCGCTTGCTGTACTTAAACTGACAAAGTCCCTGTTTCTTTATCACAACCAGCAAACCATAGACTTTGTGTCCGGTGATAGTCATATGAGCCAGTCTAGCCTAGGGCAGTAACTTAGTCTAAAGGCTGTTCACGAAAAAGTGGGCACTTTTGAAATGAACCTTAGAAAAAAGTCACTGTCCCTGCCTGCATACATTTTAACGGGCGCGCTGAGTGACATGTTTCCAGTAAAATTGGTAACACGGGATGGAAAGTGGTTCCATATCTTAGCGTCGAGTAATGTGTTAGGTAACCATTTGTGATGATTTAAATATTTCTTTCCGCTTCTGTAGTAGTTTTTTTTTACAAGCCATTTAATTCTATAAATTCATGGAAAGTAATAATTTGTCATCTGGGACATGATCATTCAAGAAAATGATTACTAATGCTAGATAATAACTATTTTTATTTTTATTTAATTTTTTAAAAAGGTGGGAAGTATTCTTACCACTACCCTATTTGTCACATGAAATAACACATCACTCTAATTACTAATCTTGATGTTATTTGAACAATAACATGGAAATCTAACCTTACTTTATACAAATAATGGATGCAAACTCTAAATAATATTATAAATATAAATTAACAGAGTTTCAAAATTGTTAGGTTATGTATCTCAAAGATTCACTGTAGACTCTCTTATACACTTTACAGTTTACAAAAATAAAATACAAATATTACTGTATGGTTCCACAAATTGTTGCATATTGTAAAGAATATTTTATAAATATATATTTATATGTAAATATGAATTTATAAATATTTTACATTTTTACAAACAGATTCCAAAAATTTTGATGTTCACTGTAGTCTCTCTTGTACACTTTACACTACAAAAACAAAATACAAATATAACCTTATACTTCCACAGATTATTGCATATTGTATACAATATTTTATTTAAAAAAATGAATAATGTACATCTTTACAAACAGATTTCCAAAAATTTTAGGTTATGTCTCTAAAATATTCATAAAATAAAGATATTCTTGTACATTGAACACTACAAAAATAAAATACGAATATAACCTTACACTTACACAAATTGTTGCATATTGTAAACAATATGATTATACACAATGAATTATGCACATTTTACAAACAGATTTTCAACATTTTTAGGTTATGTCTCAGAACTTACAGAACCAAGGTTCAATGCACAGAAGTACATCACTGGAACCATGAATGTATATTTGACTCTTGGCGTGGATGTTTCTGGAACTTATATCGCAGAATCTGGATTATTTTTGCAAAAGTGGCATTTATTCTCAAACTATGACCAGCTTTACTTTCCATGGAATTTTCGGGAACAAGGTTCGATGCAAAGAGGTACATCACATGAACTACAAATGTATCTTGTCCTCTTCTCACGGACTTTTTTGGAGCAGAGACGGTAGCGCCTATACATTTTATGCAAAATTGGCATATGGTCCCCAACTTTGACCAGCCTTACTTCATCTGGTACGGTCTTCTTGTTTGCAAGGAAACTTGCAGGTCGACCTTTCTGTTTTCGGCTAAGAAAAACCCGAAATCAGTTGCCTTGCTAATCTTAGACGAAAATTCATTTGATCTTGGTAGGCACTTGCTCTCCTGTTTCCCTTCCAAAGTATGAAAGTATCCACAATGGCCACATCGATGAGAAAATACTGAATTCGATACCTCAATTTTAGTGAACGACTGCCAATTGCGTAACGTTCACGGAACTGATCAAAATGGTCAACACCTCCCATAATTTTACTATATGCAGCGATAGCAGTTGGACAAGTGGAATTTTCATTTGACTAATCCTTACTTTTTCTAGATACCGCTGTTGTATTTTTTTAGTTGTGTGCAGTTGTCCAAACGGTGGCAGGTTTGCTGTCAATCCACTTCAAGGCTGTAAGCTGACCTCCACATTGGAATTGGAATACCCCTCGATTCAATTTACTCTTTTCCTTCGACATTGGTGGTAGTCCCTTACGATTTACCCGTACAGTGCCAACATAATAAATTTCGTTTTTCAATAGCCGTGTCAGCATGTTTACAGTGGTAAAAAAATTGTCAAATGCCACAACTTATTTTGTTCCTTTCAATTCTTCTGTTAGATTCAAGACTTTTCGCTCTCTTAATGTTTGGCCATATGGTGTGCCACTACATTTACCTGTGTAAATATCAAATTTCACAACATAGGCATTCGTGGAATCAGCCAAACACCATACTTAGTAATTGTACCATACTTTGAATGACATCATACTCTCATCCACAGCAAAAACTTTGGATGGCTTGTATGCATCTTGAATAGTTTTGTTGAGTAGTGTAATGACTAGCCTAACTTTAAGACGCGTGTCAGGATATGGGTGTTCTCGGGGAGGATTTGTCTCATTATTATTGCAATGAATAGTTTCAGTGATCTTTTTGAACCTTTTGCATGTCATTACATTTGATATATTTGGCTGTCTAAAAGCTGTATCAGAGCTCCACAATAATTTTATAATTGTGGTAGCACAATAATACCAATCAGAACCTGCATACCAACCCATGCTTGTAATTCCTCGACAGAAAAATCTTTCCAGTTTTGAATCATTACATTTACCATTTGGCCAGATCGCCTTTTACATTTTGGCTGGGTAGTATACAAATTTGTTTCCTTTACAATGTGTTCTAGGATTTGTGTATTGCAAATCTACAAGAAATGATCTTTTTCACTTACACAGTTTGCTAGCACATTATTTACTTATGTTTCTCCTTGAGTGTTGACGTCTGCTACATACATTACAAGTTGCTTGTGACCATTCCTCCACAGGCACAGATTCCCCCTCACTTTCATATTCTTTATCACTAGACTCTGTAGGAGCAGACGCACATGCCAGTTCAGTATCTCTGACAGGCTGATTTGAAGAAATACCCTGAGATGAACCTGTATCTACGAATTGAGGGCTCGAATCGGAATTTTCAGCATCGCTTGGAAGCGAAAAAAAATACCTCAATAGCTTCCCCTGTTGTCAATTTCTTTCTCAAAGGTTGAAACAAATAAAGGATATGTGGTGTAATAAGATTTCATTGCAGTTATATATTTATAAAATATAATTTATATACTTACGCAGTTGATGAACATATTTTTTGATGAATAACAAATTCTTCTCAACATCTAACACTGAAGAAAATTTAACTTTCAATAATCACACTAAGCAATATAAATCTCACAATATTTATACTGCAGTCTGCACAAAATAATGATTATTTTTATTCTTATTCTTTATGGCCTCATAAAAGACTATTTAGCTATTATATATTTTATCTAGTGCAATAATGTGAAACTAGATCGAAAGAAAGTATGAACACAGTATAAATATCATTATAGCTGAAGTAAAGTACACTACATATTATTTATAATTATAAATCATAATTGTTATACATGCAATAATAATTAATGTCTTTATGAATGGATTAAATCTATTCTCAACATATAAATCTTATTAAAGTGTAAATAAATATAAATTTGTTATACATGCAATAATAATTAATGTCTTTATGAATGGATTAAATCTATTCTCAACATATAAATCTTATTAAAGTGTAAATAAATATAAATTTATATTAGCACTGAGCATCAAAAATTCAACAGTATGGCTGCACTAATATACTTTTATTTATTTAGTTTATTTTTTATTCTTCTCATTATTATGATCATCATTTATGGCCTTGCATACAGCATAGCATAGCCATGACATATTTATCTAGTGCAAGAAAGTGCAAATAGATATAAAAGAACATTTGCTTAGTTTATGAGTGAAGTAAATATATATTTTTAGCACTCGACTCTCAATTATTTATACATTTTAAAAACAAAAAAAATAATTATATTATTGCCTACAACAACAAATTCATTGCTATCTATCAATATAACGTGTTTCTGTACGCAAAAGTCTTCAACGAAAAAGTGGTAGGCATACTTACCGTGGACACATTAAATACCCATTTGCAGCGGGAAGTAAAAATGAGTAGATTTGTAAAATATATACTTCTCTAATAATTGCACAGTTTCATACTACCAACGCACTAATAAAGTGATGAGGCCCATGGCAATGTTAAGGCGGACACAACTTGCATACAAGTAGATCTTAAGCATGGCTTCGAAAGTGCCCATTTTACCGTGAACAGCTTATATGAATCAATTACTCCCAAGGAAGATCATTGGCAACTGAGCATCGAAAAGTAAAGAACAAGCCAAATATGACCTTCTTGCGTATTATTTACACTGTTGTGTTCACTGTATATGGATGGGCTAAGATATACCTATGAGACGTCAAATATTGCAAAATGGCGCTTGCGCGTAGTTCAACAGCAATACACGCGGGGTAAATTGGCGCCTGTTCATACACGTTGTTATAAATGTTACATTTAGGCTTAATTTAAGACTTTCTAGACTACGCTCGAGTATAGCTCGAGCAAAGCTAATTTGAAAATGTATTTTCAGTCCAGAACAAAACTCGCATGGATGTGCTGTTTTTATTCAGCTAGTGTTTAACATGATCGCACAAGAACACAACAACGATAGAATTTCTTTTTTTTTTTTATAGCCACTTCAAGGGACATGGTTGATAGTAAATCATATTTATACGATAAAGGATATTTGATTGAGTCAAAACCAGCTCGGCCCTCCTCTGGTTGATGACCGTTCAATAATGCACGCTGTAAAGTAGATACGGGGTAGTTCCCGGCATGGTATGGATGATAAGTTTTAACACAAACACCACCAGAACCAGTGTTCTTACGGTAGTGGATATAGGTGACTCGCTTCTAATTTGTCTTAAGTGCCAGTAAATGTGTGCAGACCTCAATATGTTAAATTTATACTTAAGTAGGGGGTGTAACCGATGGCACAAAGAAACACAATTCAATAATTGCAATAAAGATTAAATAATTTTTAACATCGAGTTTATTTATTCAGTTACGTTTCTGAGAGTAAAATCATCACAAACATCTTATAACAAACTTGGAGGAGACAAAATATATCTCAAGTTATATAATTACAAATCCACGTCTTATGGTTTATTTTTAGATAGATTTCTTCCCACCCTGCACGTTGCCAAAGGCTGATTACCTAGGCGGACTATGGCGGCCGGCACGTGGACGTCGTTGAACCTTCCTCTGGAACGTCTTCACTGGTCGGCGTCGTGTAGAGAACAGACGCCTCTTGAGCTATCACGCAGGCCTATATCCGCGCACCATCACGCAACCGCGCCCTCTTTCTCGATCCAGTGAAGGGTATGTATGCTATTATCACTGACAGCGGGTTCGGGCAATATCATCGTGATCACTGAAATTCGCTGCCCGCTGGCCTGGTTGAACTCCTATGTGTGGTTGCGCGTTCAGGCAGGCGGTCGAACAAAGGCGTGCCCACATCACCGTGCCCCAGGTGCGTGTAGGACATTTCGTGGCTGGTGGATCTGTCCATACTGTGACAACGCTTTTCTGTAACGAGGTGCCATGACGAACTGATTCATCGCAGTTCCATAGAACAGCTAAGTACACAGAAGTGAAACTGCGTGGTGGTCCTATTCGTGTAAGCGTACCCCGCTGCTCACTGCAGCTCAAAGCTGTGGAAACGTGCAAATACTCTGATTGGCTATTTCGCTTGTTATGGAATGAATATTCTTTATTAGCCGGTCTGCCGGTAAGCAGATTGGTAAACGTCGTTCCTCACAGAGTGAGACCATTTTTGCTGGCGTGCATTGTTGGAGTTGGCAATACACGCCGCAATTCCGCTTCTATTTCTGCAGCGGTTGGCCACGCTGTGACATGAGTCACTAAGCGCTGCCGGCGGCATGTCGGTCAAACAGGATGCACTGCTACACCGACTGTGGAACACACCTCATCGGCGGGCACGCTTAGCTCGCACGGAATGACGACGGTCTGCACACAGGCGCAACTACGCAATTTCTGGTGCCTCTTAGCTTTGAAATGCAGAACTGACGGCCATTGGTTCAGTCCATTAAAACGAATGTCGCAGGGTATTCAAAATCCCCCCCCCCCCATTTTTTTCCACATTTAGTTTACATCCACTCAAGAACAAAACCAAGTCCCCAAAGATAATAACTAAAATTCGTAAAATATAAAAAATAATATAAATTAATAACAGTAATTTACTGGCACTTTAAATACGTTGCAGAGTTTTTAAATCCTGGCATTTGTCGATGAGAGTGAAGTGAGTATGGAGCAGCGCCGGAATGCAGGGGCGGGGGAAACCGGAGATTCCCAAGCAAACCCGCCGACCAGTGACATCGTCCGGCACGATTCCCACTGGCGAAAATCCGTAGTGAACCGGCTGGGGATTGAACCCGGTTCGCCTTGGTGGGAGGCGAGCGGTCTGACCGCTCAGCCACTGTGGTTCCTCCTTTTTTTTACGAAAGTATTAAACATGCTCCCAATATGCTAATATAAGTAAAGAACACACACTTCAGACTATAACTGTCCTGACTCTGTTGAGGAGGATAAGTATGAAGGAGCCAACCTTTCAGGAACGGAACTTGCAAGAACATATCATGGCAGTTACCGAAATTATGAAGGAGACTTGTGAAGAAGTACTTCGCAAGATGCGGCATGGCATTTCCAACCTCTCCTGGTGGGATATGAAACGTGAGGAGAGGAGGAGTTTGCGAAGAGAAAGGATAATACTTCAATGGTCAAGAGGTGAAGAAAGGGAAGTACTTGCAAGAGAATATAAGAGAAAGAAGCGGGCTTATTTCAACAGAGTCAGGCAGAAGAAAATACAGTCATGGACAGATTATGTCACCAGGGTCGGAAATGAACACCCTTTTGGGTTTGTTTATATGACAATGGCAGGGAAAATGAAAAAGGCCACACCACCGCCTAATATCAAAGTTAATGAGACTCTTGTGACTGATCTGAAAGAAAGTATGGATGTTCTGCTCCACACGCTTTGCCAGATAACTCCAAGGAAAGTGAGAGCAAGGAGCGCTTTCTTAAAAGAGCGGTAATAGAAGAGTTGCCAGAAGAACTGGATGCACCAGCGTTCTTTCCTGACAAACTACAAGGAATAGTGTATAACATTAAAAACAGCAAGGCTCCTAGCATGCGTGGGATTGGAGCAGAAATGGTCAAGAGCAGTTACTCTAGGTTAAAAAGGCAACTTCTGAACATCTACAATGGATGTATCAATGAGGGAGTGTTTCCTCGCCATTGGAAACAAGACGCAGTAAGAATACTGTATAAAGGTGATGGCAAATATTGGCCTAAGGTTAAATCATATAAATCATATGACCATTGACATTGCTTCTGGTCCTGGGCAAAATATACGAGAAGCTCCTGAACAGAAGACCAGTGGCTGTACTAGGGGCAAATGGAACACTCAGTGAAAAGAAATATGGCTTCAAAAAAGTAAGTGGCACCGACTTCGCACTTCACTATGTGAGGATAGAAATTCCGAGAAATTATGAAAAATATGCACTGGCTATCTTCCTGGACATAACAGGAGATTTTGATCATGTCTGGTGGCCGGAGGTGATGTGGCAGTTAAAAAGAAATAAAGCTTCCCCAATATATACAAGGTCATGCTGGACTTCTTTAAAGACAGCATGACATGGTATACAGCCAATATAGTGCAGGTAAAAAAAGCACTGACGAAGGGTTGTGGCCAGGGATCTGTCCTTGAACCGGTCTTATGAAACATACTCTTTGATGGACTGCTGGAGTTACATCTACCATACGGGTGCATGATATGTCTATGCGGATGATGAATTGATCTTGGTGAGCAGATCGGCAAGAAGACAGAAGAGAAGGCAGCAACAATAATGGGACGTATTGATGAATGGGTAGCAAAGGTCAAACTGATCTCCCCCAGCAAAACCAGGATATAATGTTGAAAGGAAAACTGAAAAGGACACCCACAGTCAGATTCAAGGAAGAGTTTCTCCAGTATGTCAAAGAGTTCAAGTACCTGGGAGTCATGCGGGATGATAAGATGAGCTTTCTAGCGCATGTACAATATATAGCCCACAAAGCTGTTGTGGTATTCCACAAGCTAACATCAATTGGGAACACAGAATGGGGCTTAAATTTTCCCGCTTTAAGGAAAATTTATAAGGTGGTGTTCGGAGGAATCGTGGCTTATGGAGCCATGATGTGGCATACAAGAGGATAATTGGTATGGCACAAAAAAAGCTCATCAGTGCTCAGTAGGCGGCACTGCTGGCAGTATTGAAGGCTTATAGAACTGTATCATAGGAAGCATTTCCCTTACTGGCTGCTATCCTACCTGTGGACTTACTAGTGAGAGAAAGAAGTCTGTTGGCGGAAAGAGCAAGAATGGGAAGATGAAAAGAAAATAAGGTGGGATAATGGTGAAATGGCAAGAAAGGTGGGATAACAACAATAAAGGGGGAGTTACATACGATTATTGCCAGATGTGGCTGAAAGGATAAAGAGGAAATAACTCACATTATAGTTTGTAGCTGTACACTGGTCATGGAAATTTCAAGGCCAAGCTGCACAGCCTTGGATTGGTTACCTCCCCAGTATGCGATGTATGTGGAGTTGATGATACATTACAACATGTACTAATGGAATGTATTAATATTGATGATGTAACAGCATGACTACAGGGGGTGATCGATCGGAGAGGACTGTGGCTGGAACTAGAAATAATAATGGCCTATGAATACCCACACCAGCTATGGGACAACTTTGCAACGAAAGTAGGCAAGGTATTGGACGAATATGACCAGTGGCAGGATGCGCATTCTGATGACCCATGAGGGGGTACTTGGGTAAAGGTTTCAATTATTGAAGTCGGGGTATCACTAACTGGCGAGGGCAGGTTTTACTGAGAAAACCGGCAGAAAGCAGTGCAATGGAAACAAGAAAGAAGGCACCAAAAGACCAGAAGAGGAGAAAGTGCTGTGCACTGTCTTACTCATCCGAGTACAGTTGCAGTGTGGGAGGATGGAGGGTGTGCCGGCCTTCGGGCAGTAAAACCTGTCGGTTGCCTTCAAGACATTGTGCATATTGGCAACACAATTTGGGTGCACTCCAACATAGTTGAAAACTACTTGTTCAAAGCGTTGTATGTCAAAATATTAGAGCGAGACATTTACAGAAGTAATCGAGGGGCATGCAATAAACTTTGCAACAGACTTTCCCGCAATAAAATGAAAGGGTAGCAGCTTAAAAGTCCCATAATAACACGCAGCACAATGATAAACGGCACGCCAATTCAGTGCCCTGCGCATTACAACGATGGCGCACTTGATGCACATAGCAGTATTGCCTTTATCGCCTGCGCAGTTCTCGCCTTCAGATTCGGAAAACAGCTCCACGCGTGTTAGCCTCTTATATAATAGTTTTAAAACTGTTGTGTTGTTCTCGCTCTAGGCTTCTCATTCCATGGCAGACGCGTGAGACACGCTATAAGTTCCAGCAGTTGCTACATACACTGATTTTAGGACAGGACTTTAGTAGCAGTCTCAGAATTTTAATTACAATATCTTGTTCTTGAAATGTAAAAGAAAAATACGGATACGTCAAAACGAAATAGATAGCAAATTAAGAGCATTTTGTGGATAATTATGCGCGAGATTTCTGCTAACGCATGGACGCATCAAGCCGCGCGCGTTTAATTACTCGCATGTTTATGGCTGGCTTCGACAGTATCGAACCGGGTGAAACGGAAGATTTAATGCGGGCCACCCGTCACGCCAGGCAATTTATTAGCCACATTTTTACGTCCAGGGCGGAGTTTGAAAAATGCGCAGCCGCCTGACCCGTGTCCCAGCTGACTCCCACGCCAACAAGTGATGTATCAGGCCACTCATCAATATCAGCCACCACGGCGCAGCGCCGTCTGAACATCTGTAAACATTTCTGGTGCGCCCTCAGCGAGGGGCCACCGCTGGTGCGAATTAAATACCTAGCGCCAAACAACTTCGTACGATTTCAGCAAGCACTTTTATCTCAAATTAAATTTATTAAGAGATAAGTAAATTCTATCCCACCGTGTGTGAACTTCCGAAAAATAATATCAAGGACTGAATTTGAAATGCTTCATATATTTCGGTGTGATATCTTTTACTAGCCATGCATTCGAATTGACAAAGCCATCACATATAGCAATAGTTAAAACAATGTATTGATTTAGCATAATTTTTTTACGTGTAGTGGCATATAGAAACAGCAAAAATCAGTACGTATGTAAAAATAATTGTTTTGAAATTTATAAAATTGTATTACTTAAAAGTCTGTGCTGAATTTTCAAAAATGAATCCTTAATTTTAACCGATTTTCATCTCCTTAAATGCTCTAGCTGATAAAAAATGTTTAAAAAATTGTTTTTCCTTTAGTGAATAAATTTTAATATTATGAACATTGTGAAGATTTTGTTAATTTTAAGAAAATTATTTTGGTAAATTTACTGATTTTGTGGTTTACGTGAGTAATTTTTCGCAGGATGTTTCCAATTTTTAAATCGAAAATGATTGACTATGTCAACAATCGCTACAGCCTGTAAGATACGTGCCAGTATCCAAATATCTGGTCAATAAATAATCCCAACACAAATATATTAAGTAGTTCAAATTCTGTTATCGATTTATATTTCGCGTATCCACGCACTGCGAGACCCTTCCATGACCCTTAAAAATGCTTTGGCGATTAACACACTTTCTCATATTCAAACATGTTCTCACAAAAATCTCCGCTCACATGAATCGAGTTCCTTGATGTGCGTGCAAGTATGTAAAATTTACGCCTTGGTATGTATATTGCAAGAGAACTGTGCACTCTATGCCCGAATCAGTGATATCAATCTTTGAATGATCATTCACTAAAAGTCAGTTAATAAGCTACCGCCGACTGGGAAATCAAGCAAATGAACTGATAAAAAGTGACTTATGGCTGTGAAATTCCCGATATTCGGTGGGAATCACAAATAAACCAGTGAAATTCAGCCATCATGTTAATTAGTTATCAAGCACTGATTATCGTTAGCTCAATTTTCACTGGTTTTCACTGATTTGGCTCAATCCGCACCGTCTCAGGTTTAGAGTGTGTCATTTCATATGAATTTTTAAGGTAGTATACCCTTGCCATGTTTGCTATATTTCAACAGAGAAATCTCGTTCTGTTTAGAAACAACTAGTTTATATTGCTTATCATTATCAGCCCTCATCTCTCTGCCGCCCGCGGTATGGAAGTACGTAAATTGGAGGGGGGGAAGGGGCGAACGTGCAGTTTCACACTATGCTTTTAGTAAACTTACACCTAAAATTGCAAACGCAACCATACAGTTTCCAACAGTTGAGTTAATAATCATGAGGTATAGGAAACTTCGACCTTCTAATACTAAGCGTCAGTTTTTTTAGGCTGTTTGCCTTTATTTTTTTGTAAAGTAAGAATTTGAGTTTATTTATAAGCGTTCCCCTTGGTGATACACCGGGCTGACACCGGGCAGTGAAATATCAAAACCGCACATAGTATCTCCCATGTTTCCTTGCATATTGTCACACAAACTTGGCACTGTTAAAATGCTACTTACTTGCCTGTTACTAGAAATCTTATTAACTGGATATTTTTGTAAGTAGCGTTTCACAGAGACTGATTGATTGGAAAGGTCTTACTAACGTCTCGCGCGGTGATACACCTGAAAGTTTATCAGAGGTCGGCTTACAAATTAAATTATGACCTAACATAAACACCAATGTCTTACCTAGGATTCGAACCCAGAACCTCACGCGCCCCTGACCGGCGGCGACGCACGAACCGACTGCGCCACGGTAGCTAGGAATGACTGATTCAGCTCAAGAGCAGACAACCTTCGTTCCCGCGATTTATAAGGCTTTGATTTTCAAGGATTTCCTGGTAAGACTTGGATGTGTGTCGGTTTTACAAGTCAGTTTATATTAATTTATTACGCAGGCCCTGCCTCCGATTAGCTTCCCAGCTTAAAGCCTATAGGAAGCAAATATTTACAAAAATGATTAAATGGACGCCGCTGGAGTATCAGTAATTGCCGACACAGGTGTTATTAATAAGCCACCAAGGTCTCTTACTTCAAGAATACTGATGTATAGTAGCCAATTAAGCATTTATAGTAACGAACATCGTCATTTTTTTTATTGTTAAGTATACTTGTTGACAACTTTCTTGCACCATGTACATCACGCCTACACAATAATTTGAGTGGTATATTTTAACTTCTGTTACTCGTTAACTTTACACACTTACTGACAAAAATTTATTAGAATGATTACCATTTGACTCATAACTTTTGTTCGAAATCGTTATATACATCAATAATCGACATGGGTTTCGAACTCACGATTTATTTGTCAAACACTCTGGCATTCACATCAGCCAACAGAAACCTGTAAGGCCAGTAATTTGCCATTAAACTTGACTTTGGTTTACCAATGCAAGTGCCCCTATGATCTTTCATTTTTTTTTGATGTACCTGAAGTTAATGACTGTGAAGAACACTGTGTTTAGTGTCTGAAACAGTAACTTACTTGATGATTCCATGTGCAGAATCGTGTTTTGAGAAACTTTACTTTTACTGAAATCGTATTTTCAGATCCCAGTACAAGTGTTTCTTAGGGCTGGCATCCACCTGATAAGTAGGTAGGTGGTATTAAACTCGTGGATATGGATGCATAAAAATAAAAACCTTGAGATATCTTGAATTTTCAATGGAAGATTGATCATTCTGTAAATGAACGACCCTAGAGATATTTGCAGCGGCATGGCTAAGCAACTCTCCGAATAATCAAGACAATTAAAAATGTTGTTATTTTGGCTACAATCAAACTTGAAGATTAGTACTACGCATAATTTTGTCGGAACAGATATTTTCTTCCACGCATATATTTCGTTCCAATAAAGTGTTAAAACTTACATCGTTAATATCTGAAAATAAATGCACCGCTCTAGCGAAAATTGATTACCAAGATGCCAAAAACTGTTACATACTAATAATTTTTCTTTTTTTCTTACAATGAAAAAGGAGTTTTTTAAAACACAAACAGTCATAAGCACTTATAAATGAATGGATACCATATCTCGGCAGGAAGTAGACGTGAATAGTTTCGTATCATAGTACTGGCGACATTGCAAATTACTAATTGAACTGCGATACAGTAATAAAACAAAGGTAAGTATGATCATTAGCTAGTTTTAAGAAATCAGCTTCTAAATATATAGGAGACTAAATAATGCCATACACTAGAGAACAGCAAAAAAAATCGAAGTATGATGAAATATTGTGAAGAGTGTCGACCGTGGAACTTGAGTAACTTGTTCAAATTAACATCAGACGTGCTTAACTACTATTCTACGTACGTTATTAGTCACAAGGCAGAAGTAAATTCGCGTGTCAATATGTACGGAGTAATGAGGAAAGTTTCCTCTGGCTGTTATTTGATTCAAACTTAGTGAGCTCTAACTTACTTCCCCTGGTTTCTCTTGGAGTGCCTTCAGAACAAACTTGACCTTGAACTAAGGCTATGTGTAGACGTAGCGGCTAAGGTGTCACGCTCATTAACGAGGAGGCCTGGTAGATGATGATTTGCGCCCAGACGTCAGATTCGCAAGATTTAAAAGCACTGCGTTCTTATCATATGGTTCACAGCCCAGTATAATTTTGAAATCCCCATCATTTTCATCCTGTTTGTGTGTAGTTGTAAAATGAAAAACCAAAATTCTACACTTTTTTACTTTCAACTACTTATTATAAACCCTCTATCTGGGAAGAAATCTCTAAATACTCTAAATGAACCTTAACTCTTATAAATATATAAACGAATTTTCGAGCTTTAAATTTGAACGAGGGCTATAAAATTACCCTATTATCCTATAGCCAACCAAATAAATGTTAGAACTGCGTTGAGCACTTTTGTTGCCACCACAAAATCTGTAATAATATACATCTTACTTTCTCCAAACAAAATATTAATTTGGCTCTACCTTGATATTTATGTTTACAGTTTCAAAACCGTTCAGTGGAACGTACTTGTAAAGTAGTTGTGTGTACTAAACACACACACACACACACACACACACACACACACACACACACATATATATATATATATATATATATATATATATATATATATATATATGCTGTTGGAACAACCTCAAAATAAGTGTTCGGTTCAACAAATAATTTTTAAATGCCTCATTTGGTTCGAGGGAACGAAGGCAGGTGTTTGGAGCAAGCGCAGATTAAGTGAACAAAATATCGTTCAGTGTATAAAACTTCTGACAGTGCTACGTCCTAAGCCAAGGGCGTGGCAGTGTATGATTTGCATAAAGACAAGCAAAACCAACAGAATACCAAAAATGGCAAAAGCCATGCAAAATAACAGTTATTTGCGCAATTTAAAGGTGAATTATGCATTGATGGTAAACAATTTATAACAGAAACAAAGAAGTATGATAATTTTATTTTATTGTGTTTATATTCATTCTTTTCAATAGTTATCAATCTTACATGTGGAATATATTTTATTGGTTATCAACCTTACATGTGGAAAATATTTAATTGGTTACCAACCTTACATGTGGAAAATATTTAATTTGTTATCAATCTTACATGTGGAAAATCTAGAAATCTTCCCTTATTTTCAATTGAATTAACATGTATATAAAACCAAGTTACCATAAAATCTAAGTGAAATGTGATTAAATGGCAGGTACATAATCATGCTGACACCCATCTAATACTTGGATTTTCCCACTAAAATACAGGTAATATTCACGCAAAAAACCTTGGCCATATAGCGAATACAGAGGCCATCACAATACATACTGGGCAAGTCCCCTAAAAACACTTCGTCGCAAGATGGTGGATCAAATCTATTGTACCAACATGTACTCTGAACTGTATACAATTAATTTAAGTCCTATACAGGAAAAATTAATATGACGAATCATACTACAGTGTAACCTCAATGCCTGTGCAATACTTTCTCCTTCGTCCTTCGTCTGCTCGCGATCCCAAGTGGGTAGGAGCAACTGCTTAGCAATGCCAGCCTTAACTCCTGCGAGCAAAGGTTTCTATTCAACATGTCCTGAACTTCGTAAAGTTTTTAAAATTGTTTACTAAAAATAAACATAACTGAATCCCAAGTATCGCCTACCATTGCCTAGACATGGTTTCAAAATGCTGAGACCATTGTTATTATTCTGGTTACACTGAAGAAATATTTTGTTGTGACCACAAAAATATTTTGTTGGTATTCACCCTGCCAAATTTTTTGTGGTGTATACAAAACATTTTGTAGCCGCCACAAAATAAGTTTTTAGCGGCCACAACAATTTAGTGGTGACAACTAAATAATTTTATGTGCACCACAAAAAATTTGTCAGGGTGAAATTCTCGTTAATACTTGGTCACATACTTTTATTGGTTTACAAAATCAGTTACAAAAATCACCATTATCCCATTTCGGATAAGAGACTAACATTTCGCAAGGTTTAAAAAGATTTAAAATTTCCAGCCATCATGGCTCTCGCCTAACTTTAGAATGACGTAAAGGTCTTAATCGCTTGATGAGCCTACGTGTGTGTTAAATCAAGAATGTTACTTATCTGGTAGAAGTTTGCCCCCTCGAGGTCGCTGACTGACTCCGAACGAAGCAAATACAGGCAATTTATACACAGATTCGCCACCTAGAGTCACCAATCACACATAAGATCCATATTTGTTTTCAGAAGTCAAAAAAATTGGCGGGGTTTTCAATGCACCCTTGTGGGGGTCGTCAAATTCACGCCCAATTGCAGTTGATGTTACCTAATAAGGCAAACCGACACAGCGGACACCATTTTCCCTTAGAGGGGTCTCGATAATTTAAAATTCAACCACAAACTATATAAAAATACGCAACCACACTTCCGGCCTCTTGACCAAGTTGCCGGAACTGACGCAACCAAGCGTCACGATGTGGACCTGCGCTCTCACGGGCAAGGGCAGTTCTCAGCGCCTGCAACCGACGGTGTTGCTCTCGGGCGGCGAACAGGCGAAACCGTTGTCCGCCATACAGTGGGCTTCCATGGCTGGCCACTGCTACACGTGAAAATTAGCACGTATAATAAACACAAGTTCTTCGTTACCCCAGGTCTTCCAAGGTCTTTTTAAAATAACGTGATCCCGGCGAGCACATAGCAGGTTAGTTATTTAATAGTTTTAAGTCTTATTATAGGATTTTAATAGTAAAACAAGCGTGTTTAAAATGTTCATGGTGTCGTGCACTGCGCGGAACAAATTGTCAGGTGAGCAACCACAGTAACTATTCGAATGGGTGACTGGCGACGTGGTCCGGCCCACTGTTTTAACAGGTTATTATTATGTGTAGTTAGTTGCAATTAATAATTTTTCGAGGGCGTAAGGCGACGTAGTCCCGCCAGCTAATTAAAGAGTTCATTATCATCACTTGTAATTAATAATACTTCGGTGGCGTGAGGCGACGTGGTCTCGCCCATCACAAACTAAACTTGAAGTAAATATCTTAGGTATCTAAGATTATATCGTTCTCCAAGTGCTATGTTTATGACGTTTGTTATACCTATCATCCTGTATAGCTCATAGTGTTGGTAAAATTTGGTCGAGTCGCCATTCGGGCAACTAAAGTATACTTAACTTGTTAATTAGGGCCATCCGGTTTGATTTATATCTGTGCCATTGCAGATTAGTTTTTCAAGCTTTTATTTAACTTGCCTTGTTTTTTAGTTTGTACGTTGGGGAGAACTTGCAAGTCGATTTTAAACCACTTCCCGTTAACCAATTGAGCTGAAATTTCGCATACATGTGTAGTTCCGATGACAATACAATGAGAAGGTATCACTGAGCTGATATGATGATGGAGCCGGAAGGTGGCCATAGGAACTCTACAACTACATGCAGTAAACGTTGTATCAAGTTTGTTTTACAGAATCGAGTAACAGTAAAATTGAGATTAGAAGTGTCACTGCTGTTGTGCGCGCGTTTTTTGTAGCGGCAAATGGTTCTGAAAACTATTATTATTGTTTGCTCCTACAGTATGTCCCGTATCAGAATGAAAGCAAACTTCTGGTCGATCACGATGCATCAGGGGGATATTTCTTAGCAGGGGAAAGTCCTATTCGTGATATGAACACATGGTTGGAGACTACAAAAGTGAAAAATAGAATAAATGTAAAAGAACTTTTAAAACCAAGCTTTTATTTTTATGCACTAAAAAGAGTAAAATAATTATAATAGTTACACAATTTGTATAAATTTTCATATGTGGTCAAACTGCCCTAATAAACTTTTAAAATTAATATTTTTGTATCAATCTATATTTAGTATATAAAAGCTTGGCGCGAATAGTCAAGAGCCTTACGCGCGATATGTTCTTCCTATACTTACGCAAATGTGTTATACGTTCTATATTGTGAATAGTTAAGAGCCTTACGCAAGATGTGTGCTTACTACTCTTACGCAAATGAGCTATACGTTCTACATTGCGCCAAGCTTTTATATACTAAATATAAACTGATAAAAACGTATTAATTTGTAGCAAAGTTTATTACGGCTGTTCGACCACATTTTACAAGTTCTACAAATTGTGTAACTATTATAATTATTTTTCTATTTTTAGTGCATTTATAAATAAAAGGTTGGTATTAAAAGTTTTTTTACATTTAATTTATTAGATTGTAAGTAGAGCAACCTGTTTTTTGCGAAAAGATTCCATAACTAGTTTTACTCCAAAATACGTCAGTTCAGAACCTATTTCGTAGTTGGATGATTTCCACTCTCGCGCGTCCTACGTGTCAGCCAGCCATTCATGGGTGTTCATTGGTATAGTAACTTTATTCTGATTGGCTCAGTCGAGTAGAAAATGCCTTCTCACACAGATACGTGTTCAATAGTAAAGGAGATTTAGAAGTGTGCACGTACGAAGTTGAAGTCTAGCCTGTCCATAAATTTTTTCGCAAAGACAGGTGGTCCTAATTATATGTAGATATTGCTTTTTAAACCAAATGTAGGCTAGATTACAGTGTACTATGTATCTTAGTTTGAACTGTATTTTAATTGGTTACATCCCCAATGAGCAGCAAGTTTTACTTCAAACCCGGTGACACGCTCATCTGGGCGTGCCTAATAAACAGTGATCCAATTGCAAACATAAGTGTACAAGTGATTGAAGTCTAACTTGTCCGTAGTGAATTCGCGAAATGTTACAGTTTCTAGTATTATTGACTGCATATATTGGTGCCGTAAAAAAACTGTGCGACTGCCAAACAACTGTTAGCTGTGTTAGGGAAAGAAGAACGTGGTGTTCTGTTAGTTATCTGTCACGCAACATCTCACAATGTAAGGTCTATAGCGCGCGGCTTCCATCTTACTGATCAATCTTGTAGCCCAACTTACATTCGATACGTGTGTATGTATACCTAATGATGTACTACGCTCTTCGGCTTAACGTCTTGTCAACATTGCCGTTATTAAAAACGGAACCATTGGCTCGGAGACTCGTGAACGGGGAAGAAATCGGCCATGGCCTTAATAAACAAAAACCATTCCGACATTCGAACAAAAAAAACCATTAAAAATCTAAATAATTGCCCTTGAGGGAGAATTTTATATCGCTGCTGTCCTTAAGCACACGTGCGCGTATGAGTGGAAATAAAGGGTATTTGCCAGTTCTCAGCAGCAACGAACTTCCTTACAGAAAATTGCATAGAGACGAAACGGTGTCACACAAAGATAAAGATTGTTTATCATTCTCGTTACATTTAGAGAACAGTGAAACCTGAAAGGTAAACGATAACGCAACTTGGTGAATAGGGGCCCATAGGTCAACAGGGGTAGTAAAAGTACCTGAGATTCAGGTATTCTGGACACACCAGATTCAGGGACGGATCTAGGCTTTTCTCCGCCCAGGGCAAAAATTGTGATTTGCGCCCCCCCCCCCCCCTCATCACACCAACCTTCCAAACCAATAAACGTACCTTGCGTAATTTTTTTTGCGTCCGTAAGATTTATAGTGTAACATTTCGAGTTAAAATTTATCAAACCCGTGTACTTACCAGTGTTTAAGCGTACGTTTTATTTTACGTACTGTATGTATAACAATAATATGGTGTACAAAGTTCAATGAAAACAAAAAAATTAAACCAAAAAGTTTCAGTTGTGATATATTGTTTAGTTTCCATAGTATTGGAAAATTATTTGACAAAATACAAAAAATATACTTACTTTTACTGTTGTACTACCTATACATACTCGAGGTCTAATAAATAAGTCATGATAAGAATATATAAAAATAAAATTAGCAAATAATTATACACATCACGCTGTCTAGTCTGCGCCTGCGTCTAACCCTCTCCGAGGTCACTCGGCACTCGCATTAACCCTCTCACCCGCATTCCTATACCCTCCACGACCTCCATGCAAGCATGCCGCGCAAACTCAGTAGACAAGTCACGTAATAAAGATCTCCGCTAAAAACAATTGTATTGATAATGAGTAAAAGTCAAAATATTAGCATATATTCTATAATTATTTTCTTTCTTTTCACTCATTCACTTACTATTTCTCAGTTTTAGTAGTCTAAAAATAATACGGCCCATCCGGTCTGTTCTCTGCAATCTCTTGGGAGACTAACCAGCGCGAACGAGATGGGAGCGCAAATTTTCCATCTCGATGTGCGAAGAATATTCTGGGCCAGGGCTCCTCAGCTATATAATCAGCGGCGTGCCTCTCTGCCGTCAGTCTTGAATAGCCATTAGCGCGGAGTGCGTGCATCAGCGTAGGCGAGTAGGAAAGCGACAGGCAACAGCACAGTGACCATCGAGTGCATTGTGTGACAATCAGGAGAGCAGAAACCAGGACTGACCGGCTGGACTGTAAGAAAATTAGACTTTCTCCGTGAATGACTGGCATTTCGGATATTGTGAATATATGACAGTGGATATTTTGATATTATTACAAGACTATAGAGTGGCGTACCCGAGTTGGTGAGGGACGGAGTTCTTAAAATGAATAAAACAACTAAATTTGAATTTTTATTTATTCGCACAGCTATTATTTACAACATTAAAGTATTTACCTTCGCTACTACTCTTGTTATCCTCAGTAAACGCAATATTTAATGTATATCTCAATTCGAAATAAAGTCCTTATCAATGTGTTTATATTGGTTAGACACTTAATTCACACTCATTATCTACACGTGTTCAATCTGTATATTTCCATCATTCCATAAGCCTTATAGTCACGCATCCAGTTCAGTAGTCCCGCCCGTCAGTCTCACTCTTCACTGCTCCAATACTCGCAGTCCACAGTCTTCACTCCCACTTATTACTCTCGCCACCACTTCACACTCTTCTGGCTCGTCGCTTCGTTGTCTTCGTACACCTATCGCTTACTGTCGCGCAATCCTCCAAACTCTCCAAACTATCGGCTCGGATGCCCGTCGTGACTCAGGTCTAGAATGTTCCCTACACTCCGAAAATCGCTGAGAACGTTTTTTTTTAGATCGCCCCAGAAAATACATCCGCTCAAGGTCAGAGGCACGCGAGTCGCGATACGTTTATCGCAGCGGCACGTGGCAGCTTGCTTTTGAAAATCTCCGCCCGATTCGTACATCACTACCTGCCTGACCTTCGCACACTCCTTTGTTCGAAGAAGTGGAATGCGGCAAAGAAAGCGATGCAAAGTAGTGAGCGCATAACAATAATTAAATGACTGTAGATAGAATAGAATGATTAGATCGATATTAGCGTAATAATTGCGCTCACTGATAAGAACAGAAAATTTTAATAGCAGGTATATGCAGTTTTCTTTTGTGAATAAGAGTTGTATGTATTTCATACAATTGTAAATACATTACGAAATTTAATTTGGTTTTTATTTTATTAATACTTCCATGCTCTATGAACATATCCATGCCTTAGGCAACTTGTAATAATACTTAAGTTACTAATGACGTCGCTTCGTCGACCTATAGGTATTGGAAGTTAGGTCGGTGGCAAATAAGTTTACATGTTGCAGAATGACATGCAGCGGGCAGGAAGAATTAAGGAGGATTTTCGAACAACTGCGAAACATTTGATGGTCCTTAACATATTCCGTAAAATAACAAACCACCTTTAAACTAGGCAGAGTTCCGAAGCGGGTGTTTTTATTTAGACAAGCTATTTAAATGAAAATGTATGGAGATTAATGCATCCAGAGCATCTTTTTTATAAACTTTTCTAAGCTTCCAATTTTACAAAATGTGTTATTTGGTTGTGCCATATACTGCTACTCTCTGCGATAATGGGGTGATTTAACGTTTTGAAGTGAATACGTCTTTAAATTTGCAACCATAGTGGGAGACAATCCAGAAAATCCAATAAAATAATTGGGTGATACTGTTTGGCATTGTAGCTCGGAGTCTATCGTCTACATTCAAAATTCAATCACACTACTCGATTGCCAAAGGATCAAAGAATATGTTACGTTGAGTGAGAACTGCGAAGCATTGCGCGCGGAGAAGAAGAAAAAAATTGGGGGGGGGGGCAATTTTGAGTTCGTTTCGCCGCGTGTCATAACTTCCGCGTAGTATAACTTTTGACTAGGAGGAGCTACGACGCTTGTTTAAGTTTCAGTCGACAGTTCTCGTCAAGATCAATCGATTGAGTATATAGAAAATTTATGTGGCATGGTTATGGTGAAATTGTATGAGTTTAATGTAAAAAATTTGGGAAACTTAACACAATGTCTATACTCGTCAAAAACCCAAGTCGAAATACATAAATCGTATACGGTTGGAAATAACATCTCAAAATCAATCCAGTGGTACCCATAAAGCCCCATATGATCGAGTGAAGCGGTACTGAGAACGTAAAAAACATCAAGGCGTCCGAGTGCGTCAACGTAGACGTATTCACGCTAAACAAACGGCCGTGTCCCCAACACAGCCACACTCCATTTTTTTTTTTAAGCGGGAAATTTTATTATATGTAATGGTGTGATATTTTAAAATTGTGCCAAGATTTTTTTTTAAGTTTACTAACACATATGAAACATTTACAAGTGGTAGCCAATAAATGCACTGTTCATAGATATTGACGCTAAGAGGTTGATAAATACAGATTACGCCAAGAGCCATATCGCAGTAGATTATTTCTGTATAAGAGCTGCGTAAAACTAGAACCTGGTAATTCTTCCCTGCACTCTTTCTGCCTGGTAAAAATTTGTGCAACAGCTCAAAGTGAACAGCAGATTCGATTTTTTTTCGTTTACTTTGTTTATACGTACGACCTTTTTCCGATAACACGTTACCTGGGGGCGGAAGGCAGCTCCAGATATTTATAGGAAACTCGTCCTCAGCCGCCTAGATTTGTTGGTTTTGGGACGTAGCGGTCTTGTCCCCTTAATGAGACTGCTCTCGTCTGGCCCTCTGGGAAAGTAATAAGCCATAACTAAGGAAATATCGACAGCGATGCAACGAGATTTCAAAACAGAAAAAAAAAGGGGGGGTCCGCGAAGCGAGGCAGCGTTCCGATGCAGATAATTTAACGGGGCGTTTTCGCGATCTATCCTCGCCTGCAAAAAAAAAGTCGTCCCTCTAAAACGTTTGTCTGTAAGCGGGTGGAGGTAGGGAGGCTTGGGATTAGGGTGGGGAAGTAAGGGGGGAAGGGGGTGGATTATATTACATTTGGGTCAGCAGACTCCTGAGCTATATTTAGGTCCAGGAAAATCATATGTACACTCCCGACGGCAAAAACCTCCTCAAACCTACTCTTACGCTTTTAAAATAAATTGTCGGTACGTATCGATCAGTAGGGCGATATTTTATAGATAGAGAACACGGTCGAGTACCTAGAAGGGTTTTTTCCACGATACTTCGTATAGCAAAAAAAATGAAGTATTATTTGCATGTTAACGGTATGTAATAATTATATAAGCCCAGACCAATAATAAAATGAAATTTTTTCCTTATGTAAAAGATTCTTGGAGTATGCTTGCTTTTCTTGTCATGGCGTATTGCCAAACGATTGAAAGACTTAAGCATGCCATATTATATCATTCATATTATGTATGCGCATTGAAAAGGTTATTTCTTCAATTTATGAAAACGAATTTACCCTTTACAGGCTACTTAAACGGCTTGTAAATAACGATGGCCTAAAATTTTAAACAAATCTACCAACTAACCAGTTGGCTACGATAAAATTACAGATGCCAAGTTTTAATTCGACGAACCTCAATGTGTTTTTTTAACCCCTTATTCTTTCACTGAACGGCTACCAATTCTTCTATGAAATCAACTTTCAACCTAAATTAAATTAAATTAAGGAAATTGATCTCACTAGGCTTTAAAAGTTGTTATTTAGAGAATATTGTTATATTGTTTCGGGACAGTTAATATTTAAATAAAAATAATACATAAATTTTGTTTTGTGAAAATTTCTGTAATAGCATTATAAGTACCTTGTAGTGTTAACTAAGTTAGATAAATCTAAATTTATATGGTCACCGGTCCTTAAATTTAATTTTTTCCCGGCACCCAGGAATATAAACTACTAACAGCCCACCATCGCTTCGCTCAGGTTTTATGGAGTTATTGATATAAATACATATATATATATATATATGTGCGACTACCCGTGACTACCTACGACTACCCGTGACTACCTGCGACTACCCGTAACTACTTGCGACTACTTACGACAACCTGCGACTACCTGCAACTACCTGCGACTACCCGTTACTACTTACGACTACCCGAGACAACTTGCGACTACCCGCGGCTACCTGCGAGTGCTTGCGACTACTTGCGACTACCTGCGACAACTTGCAATAACCTGCGAATACCCGCGACTACTTGCGACAACTTGGGAGAACATGTGACAACTTGCGACAATTTGCGACTACTTGCGACTACCTGCGACAACTCGCGACAACCTGCGACTACCGGCGACAACCTGAAACAACTTGTGACAATCCGAGACTACTTGCGATAACTTGAGACTGCTCGCGACAACCTTCGACAACTTTCAACAATCTGCGACTACCTGCGACAACTTGCGTTTACCTACGATTTATTCCGACTGCTTTCGATACCTGCGAGAACTTGCGACAACCTGTGACAGCTTGTGACTACGCGCGGCTATCTGCAACTAGCTGCGACAACTTGTGACTACCCGTGGCTACCTGCGACTACCTGCGACTACCCATGACTAATTCCTACTATCTGCGACAACGTGTGACAACTTGCGACTATCTGCGACTGCCTGTGACTGCCTACGGCTACTTGCGGCTGCGGGAACTTCGGTACATGCAGCCCGCCATCGCTTCGCTCAAGTGTTAAGGAGTTTTTTGGTAATATTTATTTTTACTTTGTTTTTCCAAAAACTAATGTACCTTCTTCTATGTCGTTTCGACAATTTGCGACTATCCGTGACTACCCGTGACTACCTGCAACTACCCGCGACTACGGGAACTTGGTACGTGCCCGTTCTCACCTATGGGCGCTCGCTCACACATCCCGACTTTGTTTTCGAACTTCGGGATGTGATCGCTCACCCCTATCGATGCTCGCTCGCACATCCCGTCCTGCAGTTACATTCGGAACATAAATATTTAAAAATTAATATGTAATACATAAGATGTAATATTTAAATCGTAAGACTTAAGACATAAGACTTAAGATGGAAGATTAAGATGTAAATATTAAGACGTAGGACTTAATACATAATATGTAAAACTTAAGACTTAAGATATAGGTCTTACCACTTAATACATAAGACTTAAGACTTTCCTGAAGGGCCTAACTTCTCATTGGGGGAGGGTAGGCCATAAAAAGACAACCCTCTCCCAAATCCCAAACACATCGGTCGAAACATGCGTCTTCCAGACCGAAAAGAAGGCGAAAAACACACCTTTCCGGTGTCGGCAACTCCCAGGTGATGGTGAGGAGGGAGAAGGGGAGGAGGGGGTGGATGGGGGATGTTGATAGCCAAAGGTCCAAGGGTGTGCAGAGTAAAGCCCCCATCCCTCTACAATTTCTTCTAACATTGTTTCAATTTATTTTTAATCATGGTTTTTTTAGCGCACGCTTAGAAATCATGCTAGTGGCTCATTTTTCTCCGACTTGGTTTTCAAATGTTGAAATTTCTCAAAGTTTTTTTTTAGAATCAAACATAGCCTATGTCCGCCTGAAAGAAAGTGGCTTTCTAGCTGTGAAAGATTTGTGAGAATTGACCTTGTAGTTTCCGAGATTATCCGAGATAAATAAACAAATAAACTAACTAACATTACCTCTTTATAGTATCATCACTCTAGCCACTGCGACACTGCGGCCCCATTTGAGGTTGCTCTATCCACTGGGCCACTGCGGCCCCTTTTGTGATTGTTCTAGCCACTGAGCCACTGCGGCCCCACTTAAGATCTCTCTATCCACTGAGCCACTGTGGCCTCACTTGAGATCTCTCTATCCACTGAGCCACTACGGCCCCACTTGGGATTACTCTAGCCACTGGGCCACTACAGTTCCACTTGGCATTACTCTACCCACTGAGTCTCTGTGGCCCCACTTGATATATGCCTACGTCCATCTGGAAGAATGTAGCTTTCTAACAGTGGAAGAATTATAAATAATGCGGGCCCACTTGGCATTACTCTACCCACTGGGTCTCTGTGGCCCCATTTGATATATTTCTATCCATTGAGTCACTGCGGCCCCATTTGAGAGTGCTATTGCCACTGAGCCACTGCATCTCCACTTTGGATCGCACTACCCACTGGATCACTGCGGCTGCACTTGGCAATACTCTACCCACTGGCCCACCTGATTATAGCAATACATTTCGTACGATTTTTTTTATATAAAAATTAAGTTTCTGGTTGGCTTCCAGGTTGCCGAGTCGTGCGTCGTGCTTGCGAACAAATGTCTTCGACTGGGGCAGTTTCCACAGGGTCTGTCGGACTGGTTTGTTTGTGTGGTTCGTATATATATATATATATATATATATATATAATTATGATAAGCACTGCCTACCTGTCTGCATGTGACGTCTCAATGCCTGCATGTGACTGGCCGGCTGCAATCACGTGGAAACTCGGTGATTGGCTGGTCGATGTCCGAACAATATCTTATGGTGTAATATGATTGGTTCAATGTCAATATGACGTCACATAGCTTGAATAAGCGAATATTATAAGCAATGGGAGGCAGTCGAGAGTCTTAGTTTGACAACGGCTAACGTGAAACGTGGATTGTCTCGTCTAGCTTCTACGCCAGGTAATCCACGTCCAGTTACGTCAAAGTAAAGTGGATATTGCTCCTTAATGGATTCTCGCCATCGATTTCTTCTTTGAGTGAGATGTCTCCTGTTTTATTAGCGCCATAGACTTCTTCAGCTGTGATGTCTATATCACCAGCAGCATCTACTTCCCCCAGTGCAGTACCATCGTATCAGATTGGTATGGTGCCATCGACGTCTTCAGCTGTGACACCTACGTCACTACCAGCATCTACTGTCACCAGTGCAGCACGATCATCTGCAGATGGTAGAGCGCCATCGACTTCTTCAGCTGTGGCGCCTACGAAATCTTCAGTAGAGCCATCGAACTTTTCAGTTTTGTTACTTATAATACTATTGGCAAGGTTATCTGCTTCTTTAGTTTCAGCATCTTCATCTTCAACAGGTCCGTCCGAGTCTTTGCCTGATCCACTACTTCATCAGTGTCCCTCTTGTGATGATATATTGGCTTTCGGCCGCAATGTACGGCGACATAAACGCTTTAATTGTGCCACGAATCCCTGTGTGACAGGTGCGGTAAGTAGTTCATCCGTAGAAATAATTTACTTAGATATGCGAAGACCTGTAAAGGCGAAGTGCGTTTCTCATCAGTACCTCGGTACCAGGTTTGCTGCAAGCAGGTCTCTTGTGACTTCGGTACATGTCCTCTAAAGTGTAGTTATCTACATAACCCACCCTGCACAGTGTGTCGGTGTAATAAATGTCACGATATTTTCGCACATGGACAACACAAGTGTGAACAGCGAGATGCATAAAACACTGTAACCTACATCAGTGTTGCATACATTAAGATGCACATATATCGAATAATACTGTAACAGCTGGTTTTAAAACAATGAAGTGAACTTTAAAACTGTTCACTTCATCAAAAATGCTAATCTAAATAGTTTCTCCGCCTAGCTTCTTATTTCTACTGTTAGCTGTCACACAGTTATTCAAAAATTTCTCAGTTCAGCACATATGCCACTTCAGTATTCCGAGTTAATGTAAGATTATATGGAAAATATTAATAATATTGGAATTCTGAAAGATCGGAAAATGTAAGAAAATGACTAGGATTAAAAAAGTATTGTAAGGTTTCTTTCTTTTTTAATAAAATAATTGAATTCGAAAATATATTTACTTGTTAGAAATTAACAGCTCCTCTTATGAATATTTAAAATAAATCAAAATTTCACATTACAACAAAATACAGTGTCAATGCTAATGATAAAAAATTTTGCATCAAACAACTCTAGCTTTCTTTCATAAATTATCAGTGGTGGAACGAACAACACTATTATAGGGATTACTTCAACAAAATGTTCTCAACTTCTTCGTTGAACCAGTTTTAGGGATTATAAAGTTGCATAGGATTTGCCCGACGCTGCAACTTCAGGAATGGCAAACAATTTGTAGGCTCTCTCTCTCTCTCTCTCTCTCTCTCTCTCTCTCTCTCTCTCTCTCTCTCTCTCTCTCTCTCTCTCTCTCTCCGACTTGATGGAACCTCGCGAAGCACATCGTCACTGCTCTCGGGTGTGCGGGCGTCGAGCTTCGTCGTCGATCCGCCGCAGAATGATTCCGATTGTACAACAGCTCACCAGTTGACTCTGGAATCTTCAAAGAAATGGGACTTCCCGCCGTCAGGAATCTCTTCTTTACAGTCTTGCATTTCGTTAAATATTATGCAGAGTCTTCTTCCAAATATATCTGCAAACTAAACTATCTTGCAAAGTTCACGTATTTATAATTATCTTCTTCATAATTCAGATTTTGTACAATGAAGTATCTCCTCAATAGTCTTCCAGAACTTTCTTCAGGCAAATATTTTTCTTATGTTCTATATTTTATTCCAAACAAACTTTCTTTTTAAACAGTCGCGTCATTCGCTCCAATCAACCAGTGTTTATTAATCCTGCGAGCAAGGTGTATGCTCAGTCATAGACAAATACAGTAACAAAACATTAAATTATCTCCAAGGAATATTATAATACTTTTAAACCTATCTGAATATCATAAATTAACAAAGTGCAAAAAGAAAGAAAATATTCCAATTAAAATTAAACCATACCTTAAAACAGAGCCAAGAAAAACCAGTTGTTACAATGCTCTAATTTTTTTCGGGGGCATGGGCGATTGATTTAAATTGACTGGATAAAAATTCTTGTGAAGCATATTGTGATTTATTTCATATTTACGTAATTTGGCAGAATAAAATAAAAATTTAAAAGTCACAGAAATAAAATTAACTTATATAAAAAGTGTTGCATAAAGTATTATTGTACTATATGTATGATTATATAATTAAATAAAGATACTTTTTTTTTAAATTTAAAAACATATCTTTAGTAAAAAATATAGGTTTAACAAGTGATACTCGTATTCAAAGTCCCGCATCATGCATGTAGGTATATAGGCCTACTGCTAATTGGACAAATGATTTTGTAAATAGAATTAAAATTACAGATTCTCTTATGCCTATAAAAAAAAATGATAGTCAACAGCTCACCTGGCGGCTTAACATACAGAGTGGGTTGGTGCTGACAGCTTGCCTGGTGGCGAAGTAGAGAAATTAACGTCCCCTATATGTTGAAAATATGATCAAATACGGAGGGAGCCGACAGCACCACTAATGCGTTAAAAACATAAACCAATATGGCTGCCACCTAGTGGTTAAATCACCAGCTCGCCTGTTGGCGAAATCGAATATTAATACACTAGTGCTACCTGGGTGGTGAAAATAAAAACAAATGACAAACGGAATAAAACATGATAGCTGTATACGACGGAATGAGTGTTGGAGAGGGGAGGTGGAGGCCAGTCGACTAATTAGCCAATGAGAAACATTGTTAGAGGAGGGGAATGTTAGGACAATGTGATTGATTGCAGGATAGTCAATCGTCTGCCGGACATGATGCTGTGGGAACCTCCGAAAATGTAAATTATTTTTAATAAAAAGTTTGATTATAACTTTTATAAATTTTTAAACAATTTTTTTAAAATAAATTTTTGGAATTATTTGTAAATTCCTAAAATTCTTTTTTTGGGATTTTTTTAAAGATTTTTTGGGATTAAGGTTATTCAAGGTCAAGGGAATGGTTCAAGATCAATGTCACCGGCATCCAATATGGCAGTCGTGTGACGTCACAACATGGCGGCCGGTCGGAGCCTGGTGCCTGTGCCGGGTGCCGATTTTGCCCCGTTTACAATACATTACGCCTGAACGAAAACAATTATTCTACTCATAGAGGAAATATTTGTGTTGATAATGCCTAGAAAATATTTAATTGAGCGCATACAAATGGAGTGTATTGTCCATTTGGTGTTAGTTTATAGACTTTGTTAAGGTTAGTTTGCATGAGGCAGAGGAATAGTTTCAAAGTAGAATTTTAGCAGGGCTTCAGAAAAGTTATAAATAACCGCGGATGGACTATACTAACTTACGATAATTTTTAATAATACTGCAGAAATAAAGAATAAATAACATTGCTAAGGACGGTAATCTCTAACTGGGATCCTCGAGATTGCGAGTATGAAACAAGGAAATCCACGCACCTTTGGTTACGTCAAATGAAGGCCTACTTCCTTTGCTATTTCAGCATATATTTTAATCTTCCCCTCCCGGAGCTAGAGAAAAAAAATTTGTATTTTGCATACAGAGAAACTGCGCGTACAGAGGAGAAATGGTGGCGCGTTCTATCTCACAGACTAAAGATGGTGCAGACAGATTTTCGTCACTGCACTGCCTGTCTGACCTCGGCCTACTCAGTCACTAACAGCGTTAATGCCCTCCGCCATATTCATATAATGTGTACAGACAGTAGACAAATACTACCAATGATGTGTTGTTATCTCGTGTGAACATCATTCCGATTATATTTCCTTCATTATTTTGTCTCTAAACTCCGTTCGTTGCGTTTCGATTGGTTAATAGTAAACTTTAAAAGCACTACATGTTAAAACTAACTGCGTCTAATGCGTTTATTTTAAAACGAGGTTACTGCTAATGTGCACGAGTAGATAGAATTCTGATGACTCAAAATATGTATAAGAAATATCTTTGGTTTGTTTTCTTTTTTACCTAATTCAACAAAACTATATATAATTTTACTAGAAGGACTAGAGCCATTTGAGATATGCATTATGGCTTATGGTTACATTATAATCGTACAAAGTCCGTGCTAGTCTTGTATTTCGTGTCGACAAAAATAAATCAGTTAACGCCAATTTTAATACTTAATGTTAAGAAATAGGTTTTTAAGTCCATATATTGAGGTCTGGCATTGTCTGCTAGAATAATCGTGCCTGCACTTAAGGCTCGTGTTCACCTGTTTTGTAGAAATTCTTCATTTTCGTGTCATAATTTCAGATTCAGATGTAATACTGGAAATGTTTGATTATAGAAAATTTACAATTTAGTAGTTGTTTAATACTTTTGTATCTAATGTTCAGTGTGTGTTATTTCCTGATTGCAGAAAGGCGGGGACTTGTTCACAAAATATAAAAATGCTCGTGACTTTTTGAAACAAGCAGATCACACACACATTGAAAATAACGCACAAAAATACTAGACGACTCGTATAATGTAGCTTAATTGTCTATAATTGTACATTGTCAGTAATTACTATAAACCCGAAATCATGAGGCGAAAACTAATAATTTATGCTAAAAGGGTGAAGCCAAACATTAAACACGTTCATTGTATGGCAACAAACGTAATAATACTGGCCAGCAAGACGGTGACTGTGTTCGTGTAAACTCGGCTCGTTTCGTTTCTGGATACCTAATATATTCCTCTGTGGTTACGCAAAGAAATGTTCAGTTCACTGTGGCCACCATAGACTAAATATGAGCTAAACCACTTATTAATCTTCTGCGCATGTGCCCAATATTGACCTACCCTAAAGGAACACAACTGTCAAAGTCACATGGTCAACAATGATGAACATGTTTGTTTATATCTTAAATTTTAAATGACAAGCAGATTTATGTGAAAAATATATATTTACTAGTTTTAATTTAGTCAGACTGCATTACAAATTGGTTAGAGAAAGTATACAAATATATCTAAGCCCTTGTTTACAAATTAGTTTCCTAACCTAAAATCCAAATCACGCCGTTTCCGCTAGAAGTGTTGGCAGAAAAGTAGTTCAATGTTGGGACACGGAGATAGGTTGTGCGCAGCCAGCGAGATTGGTGTACCTCATCTCTAGTCTATGGTGGTCACCTGATAACAACATAGATTTAATATGAGAGAAGCTCTGTTACTTGTTCTATAGTAGAGTGAATACGGGACAGAGCGATGTCGCTGGCTGCGTACAACCAAACTCCGTGTCCCAACATTGAATTGCTTTCTTGGCCAACACGATTATCATAAACGATGTGGATATGATTTCAGGTTAGGACACCGTTTACGTAAACGAGTGCTTCGAGATGTATGTATACTTCCCCTAACCAATTTTAATGCAATCAGAGTAAATTCAATTTGATAATTTTATTTATATAAAAGTGTTTGTCTTTTGGAAATTACGACACAAATACACACGTTCATCACTGTTGACCAACGTGACATTGACACTTGTGTTGTTTTGGGGTAGGTCAGTGTCGGATACATCCGCAGAAGACAAAGAATCGGTCTACCTCAACTTAAGTCTATGTGTTCTGAGGATAGACCGATGTTCATCTTCGGCACATTTGAGTGAATGAGTGAAGAGATTTGGACGGTTCTTTAACAGCGATGTCTTGTGTTTTTCAATACGCAAACTTTGAGCTTGAAACAGGACGTGAGAGACGCGAGAAATAAATCTCTCCGCGAAGCAAGAGGTAGCCATTAACGCTGAGTGGAAAATGCAATAAAATGTTTAGTTTGTTTTATTACCACGTCAATCTTACGCACACAAGCAAGGCACAATGCAGCTTGCACGCTAAACTAAACCGACGTCTACAAATATAAATCCGAGTCTTCTCCGGTATTCGTACACGAAGTAACGAGGTTGGAAGGTAAATGCCACCCAGGTTGATAATTTATTTTGAAACTAGCGAACCTAAGTAAGTTACGGGCTTACATACTCGTGGTGTGGAAGGTCTGTTCTGGTTACCTATTGACATTCTGACTTTTTAAAAATTTAATAATATACTACGCTAATTGACACGCTTTCGACGTTTCTACATGTCTTATGGATCTCATGACAAAATCGCATGCTAACTTTCTGTGGGCAAAAAAAAATTGGGAAGTAAGAACGTGAGCAAATAACCTAATGTTGAGCTCTCTCACGCAGCCTAAAATAAAATATTTTATAATATCTGCCATTTTCAGTTCTGAGAAGACATCGATGGCAGGATATGCTAGCCTTTCGTTTATAAAAGAAGCACTCCCTAGAACGTCTCGCTATTGATAAAATACGTCACCGACGTAGACACAATTTAGGGATACCTTAATTATTTCTTGCCCAGGCCATGGCGTGAACATTGCTCATACTTTATCCAAAACGCATTTTTTTGTGCTACGTCACGTTGCACTGCGAGAAATACGTCGACCTTAATGCTACTCAAATATAGGATTTGTGTCTACAGCCAGTATCATATCTCTTCGATGAGTTCCTTTTTTTGTTAATAGAAGAAACTATTTTTATCTCAATCTTTCACGTACTGTCATATTAAATTTTAATTACTTCCTAACTCACTCCCAGAAATTTTGAGGCTAAAAATTAAATGCAGGGAACATTTATGCACAAAGTCTAATGATTTAAAACAGTGGAATAGGTTGGCGGTAGTAATTTAAATATGTATACTGGGTGAAGAATTATTTCTTTGCTTGATACTGGTATCTAGTGCCGAAGAGCATACCGCAAAGCCCAGTTTGTTTTAGAAAGGGACCGTACGTTTCTCATGTCTCCTGTGTGGGCTCCGCAGTAAAGTTACCGAACACAATTTAGCCTCTAAATCACATTTATTTTCCAATAAACCTCGAGCATCAGCAGAAATATTTCGAGAGGGCAGGGGTAGAGAGAGACAGACGGCCCGAAAAGGGGGAAGAGGAGGAAGGTTTGCGAATAGAGAGTATAAATCACCGAACTAAAAGTTCACTCGATTCCTCGCTACCAAACCGCAGGTTGGTCGCAATACATCTTGTATTTTATATTTTAAAAAATGGTGGTCACTTCGTTTTCCGGCGCACGGGTTTGGGGAGGAGTTGAATTAAAGTCTCTGAAGCCATTATAAAATCCTTTTTTTTTTGTCTCATCACCACGATCGTAGCTACGCTGTTACAAAACTTTTATCGCATAAAGTAATCAGCGTACCAATCAATATATTACAAGTGGAGTTCGTAACAAACAACTTTGTAAGTATTTATAACCTCATTCATGAATTCCGCCATGTTTTTTTTTTCAACGCTTGCTCTCTGTTGACCGAATTCGGTTTATCTTTTAATACTTACTATCCAAAGTTCTCATTGCAGTTAGACCACGTGCACTATTGTCTTCTGTTTGTTTGCGAGCTGTAATTTAGTTCTTTCCATGCTATTTGCGTGGTCAATAGGCCGTAGAAAGAACTAATTTTTCTGGCGGACTTCGCGGAATACTTACCACTCCCTCGCTGAAATGCGCACGAATTTTATCTTTTTAAATTATAAATAAATGAAAGTCTAAAAGTAGATAAATATACTGTAACAATAAGGTTGTAACGTCTGGTTCGTTGCACATATTATTTGATTACATTAACACGTCGAGTAGTATGATAATAACTTTTACATATTTGTATATGTTTTGATGGAATGCTAATGTTGTGAAATGTTACCCGTTTAGGTTAATTATTCAGTCTATTTTATTTTATTTTACATGTGTGTTATGGTACACGCATCAACTATAGTTTTGTGATCCAAATATTGTATTCTATTTTATTTATTTTATATTGTTAAATTTTTGTGCAACATGTTAATTCTCGTAAGCTGAAAACATTTTGTGGTGTCACTGGCATTATAATCATAAGGAATGCACCTCACAGTTAAACCCTATACTGCACAGGTAAATTTGAATTTTGTAACTACGCCGATTATGGATGGCGATAGAATCACCTCATCTCCACCTTTTCTCGAAGGGTCCTACAGGTAGCCAGCTAGGGAGGCTGATGCTCCGCCGATAATCAGCGTAATTTATAATTTTAATTGTTGAATTGACCCTGAAAATCACGCTAGAAACAGTTACAAAAGACGACGGTATATGTTAAAGCCATCTGAAGAGGGCTAATTAGCATAATATCTGCAATATCGTCAAATATGTGCCAGGTATTTCCACCGCCTTTCTTTAAGTGGCCGTTGGTCAGCGGTGAAGTGTTCTAACTCCATGTAAGCAGTTATACTATTACATAGCACCTTCTGGATTGTCACGAGACGCCTAAGAACTCTTAAATATGCTCTACTGCATTTAATTAATTGCTAGCTTGGAGATTATTTTTATGTGCAAGCTTACGAACTTATATTTTTACTAGTTGTGTGTGAGAGGATTTTTTAATGGAACACGCTGATCATTTCACACTGCAGGACATTTTACATATTTTCTTACCTAAAGGCGCAGTAAAGATGTTTGCTTAAGTTACCTGACACATGATACATAACTGGTATTTTCAACAGACATAAGGCTGTGAACATTTTTTATTTTTTTTAAAGCTGCATTTTTTAAATTCAGTTCATGCAAGTGAAAGTCTAGTTGGAATTTGGTTAAATATTTTTCAGTATTTAATATTTCACTTCTCAATTGGAGGCTTTCATTAAATAAATATGTTCGTAGTTAGTTTCCTCCTACTTCCTGTTGTGTCCATGAGTTTTACAAGTTGTTATATGTGTTAGAGCTGGAGAAATAAGGGAATGTTCTCCCTTGTGAATGAACTACTGCAGTACTGTTTTTAATTGGCTGGTAAGTGAATTGATATCTAGTCATCTATATGCTATTTTGTGTACTTACATTGAGCGAGTAATTGCAGCGGGGTTGTTGGTATGCAAACATACCATATAAGTAATCTAGTTTTTCCCTACTGTGTTCACTTCTGTACCCCTGAACCCCCGATATTTTACATCGTCACCCATACGTAGTTCATAATTACCAGGACTGCTATCGGAGTGGTTTCTGTGCTCCTGCCAGTCCCCTACCTAAATTAATTATTACAAGGTACATGGAATTTGATCCCTTTCTCCTTGCTCCTTGTGCCAAACTGTTAATGTGTAGGCTCCATAGGTGTAAACATTATAATTTGAGTCCTGCTGTGATATCCTATTACTCCTGGGCAAACTACTATATTTACTTTAATCTATGAATTTGTGTGCCGCATTTGCTGTATTACCAAGGTACGATTAATTTTCTCAGGTATTTATAAGTACTTCTTTTATCTTGATTTTACAAGCAAAAGTTTTATTTCCTTAGGCAAACGGAAAATACTGTGACGTACTATTTACATAAATCTGTAGAACGGTAAAATGCGATAAATGCGTAAATAAATAAGTGCTAAACTGGAGGTGCGCTCTAAGGTGAGGGTCCCGAGTTACGTGTGGAAGCGAGATTTCAATGTGAGAAGCCGAACGTCCCTGAATGATGGCGTAAATTACGAACCTAGTACAAAGCGACTACGGAATGCAATGTTGGAGAAAACGAGAGCACTTCGAGGAAATCAGCAGAACGACGGCAACATCAGCCACGATTCCCGCACGCGAAAATCCTGATGTCATCTCACCGGGAATCGAATACGGATTGCTTCAGTTTGTTTATTGCGCCAGCTATGCAACTACTGTAGCTCTACAGTAATTCTGCGTGTGTATAGAGGCAATCGGACTATTTGTATATAATACGTCAAAACTGTAGTACATCTGATTTACAATTACTAACAGCTTACTGAGAACCAGGAAGGCAGTTGTACTCGAAAACACTTAGTTCATAGGCACTTTCATAGTCGGATGATTTAGAATGTCACGTGCCTCAAGTGTCTGCCCGCGAATCATGGACTTTCACCATCGGAGTACTTTATTTTGATTGGCCCGGTTAAATAATAACACGTCTTCTCACGTAGATGTGCAGTCAATAACCGATGGAAGTTGTGGTTGTGGACGTATGATATTTGTATAGAATGAGCATAAATATTTTCATGAAAAATGCATGACCCTATGTATGAGTAAGGTGGGGTGCAGTAATGATTACACCGTACCCATCCATGATTAAACACTCTGACTCTTATATTTACCACTGAATACAATAATATTAAATGTAAATGTTTCAACTTGATGAGTAAAACATTATTATTATTGCACTGTGAGTATAGTATATGCACCCCGCCATACTCATCCAGGGTAAAATCACAAACATAAGACTCATTTGCAGCACTATTTGAAGAGGTAATCTAAACAGAAACCTCCTGGTCGACAGGCACAATACCGTGATACCTGCGAGCGTGTGACGTAGTACAAAAACTCCCATATGTAATTTACACATGAAACTAAGACCCACGTCGACTAGGTTTGACTGATTGAGTGCCGTAAGAGAATTGTCACTCCGGCCGGTATGAAAACAGATGAGATGAGCTAGATCCAGATGCATAGCAACATAACGGAAAACAGCACAAGTCACTGGTACTCTGCACGGTATAACTAAATGCAGAATACACCATTTATTCGAAAAAAATTTAACTGTCATTACCGGTGATTAAAAAAAAAAAAAAAAAAAAAAAGGACACTAGATGTTTAAGACACGTCGCCCGAACAGCTGAAACAAGTGTGGGTCGACAACAAAACTCAGTACACACTGTCTCAAAAAATTTAGTTGCTGTGCAGGGGAGAACATTTCGCAACAGTCGTGTTCGTTATGTATAGATTTCCCAAAAAATGTTCAAGCCAAAATAATTTTTTACAGATAAATAATTTTCAATTTTATAGAGTGATTGCGATGAACAGCCAATCCTGAATATTAAAACTATTTAAAAATCTATAACCCAAAAAAGGTTTTTAAAAACTATATTTTTCATTATTTGCCATTAAACTTAGAAAAATACTAAGTAGATTTCCCAACAGAAACACACTGCAAATATTTGAGTGATGTAGGTTAAAAGTATTTTATAACATATTTTTAATCATTTTTTATTTCATTGTCAGTTTATTTTATAATTCTTAACGTTACAGTAAGTTACATTCAGTGGATTCCTGGAGCTAAAAATTATTCATTTATTTTAAAGAAAAATTATAACGAAATTCTGCAGTCGTCGCTTACTTGTATACAAGTCCACTTCTTTTAATTCCCTGCAGATTTCCATTATATGTACTCTGCGTCATGGCTGCAAGAACGTATCAACAGCGCAGTTTACCTTACATATTGTACACCTGTTATATAATATTAACACTTTTGAGACTGGTCGCTATTATGCACTGGAATTATCACTTCCAACAGGACTGATGCGAAACGTCTATATGTACTCATGAAAAAAAAAAGAAACATTTCTCTTGCTCTTGCCCTTCGCTTACGTCACGTATTTGTTTTTCTCGCCCGCTCGAAACGTATTAGCTGTATTGATGAATATCTTTGGATGTCGCGCTGTGTTTGAGGGCGTGGCAAACTTCACGTTCACCTATAGCAATAGCCACACATGTGGCCGGTGTTTAACAGCTCAGTAACGTATTTTATAGTTCAGCGGTTTTATTAGGACGAGAAATGTCTTTCGAAGGACAGATATTTTATTTTGTGCTGCTAGTTTGCAAAACAAATAAAGAAATTGAGGAGGTAGGTGAATAAGATTTTAAATCTTGGGCATTATTGATAAATCGTTGTCACACTATAGAGTTATTTTTAAAAAGTTAAAGATAAGCGTATTAGTTACCTTAAAAATTCAGAGATAGCCGCAAATAAAAAATACGCAATCTTCAATCATTTAATAATTTTAAAAAATGTAGAAATGCCTCTCTGTGGCATTTGCAAACGAATTCGGAAACAAATTTATAATATAGTTTATGAGAAATAAGTCAGTACGTTAACACAAATTTCCAGGTAACACTACCTCCCAACAAGGCAGGTGAAGATTTTGAAGTAATTCGCTGCATATTTATTTTAAGTTAACTCATTTCTGCAGTTGAGCAAGTTTTTATTTTTTGTGAATTCCCGAAAAAGTGAAATTGTGATTTTGAGTACTGATTATGTATTTAAAAAGAAAAAAACCTTATACTTATAATTTGATTTTTATATTTGCATAAATTACGTTTTGTGTAATATTCACACACTGAACATTATTTGTTACATATATTAAATGTTTAATATCTTACCTTCCAGCATTGAGTCCCGAGGAAAACGGTTAAAACTCTAAAAGAGGTATTCACGTATGCTACTTTTCCAGAGTCATCCTACTGAAACAACGTGGGGCATTATTCTGATGCTTTGCCTTCATAGATATAGGTAACGGATTCTGATACTTCGCCTTTATAAATGTAGATAACAAATTCTCCTACCCTGCTTTTGTAGATGTAGGTACCAGAGTCCGCTACCCTAAACATAGCGACTGCAGCATCTACCGAAACATCGTGGATGCTCTTCGACTTCAGTGCGTGTTAATTCCAAAAGTTAAGGATATTCAGACAATGGCCGCAAAAGCCTGCGAACTGTACTGCCTCTCCACAGTTTATGCCGCCCAAATCGCTCAAGCCGACCTCCCGTGGCGCAGTCGGGTAGTGCGCCGCAGGTCTGGGGTACGGGAGGTTCTGGGTTCGAACCCCAGGTAAGGCGTCGGTGTTAGTTTAAGTTGGGTCATAAGTTAGTTTGTAAGCCGTCCCCTGGTAAGCCTTCAGTCATAACACCGAGGGGACGTTAATAAGCCCGTTCCAATTCAATCAAAATCACTCAACTCAACTGAACTATGTAGGCCAACGATGTTCCTGGCCACTCTTTAAGCCAGAAACACCTAAAACAATATTTGACCCGCGTCTGAACTCACTGTTATAAAATTAACTCGAGCTTCCTGCAGCATTTTAATTAATTAAATCGTTTAATTTTAATAAATGGCATCCCAGATACAAAAATCACAATCATTGAATTTAGAAAATCAATAAAATCACGTCTAAGATTTGTAAGAAACCTTATTTCTGTATGGTTGTAAGAGAGCAAATTAGCAAAATTTTGTCCAGATTTATTAAATGTCTTAACAGTATTTAGTAAACCTTCAGATATTCAGTTACCACGTACAACAGTTTATTTAGATATATGCATTTAATTAAGTTACTTTTATATTGTGTATAATTGCGTAAGACATAAGGTAGTATCAAGGCTCAAATTTCAAACAAAGTTTTGCAAAACAGTTATGTTTCAAACCCTTTATTGATTTTCACAGTGGAATTGAATTTTAAAATTTTTATTTCAAACTATAACATATTTATTTTCTTTGTTATTTCTGTGCAAACTCAAACAGCATTAAATTGTTCTCCATTTTTCCATGTTTGCATTTTACAGTTAAGAGGTAGTGAAATTTTAGGATAATACACCAGGGCGACCACTCAGTTATGTATTTCACTAAAACGCAGAGCAAAATGAATAATAGTTGGTGATTGTAGAAAGTAAATGGAGTGGGGACGCTTTATGTTGGCGGCAAAAGAATTCATAATTAACCCCCACACAATAATACCTCATTCATTCTGAAGTGTTACTGCTTTAACGAATTGGATACATGCACCGATAATGAGAGTGGTTACAGAACGGCCGGCTTATGCTAGGGAATCGTGAATAATTAATTTCCGGAGTACGGGGAATGTAGCAGCCAGCACAATAGTAAGGGCAAACTGTTTTGGTTCGTGCGAGGTCATTGAAAATGCTAGTCCAAAGCCATCAGAGAGAAAATGCTGAAAGCCAGTCCAACTGGTCAGGTAGGGACTTTAAATAACCCGCCCAATTTTTCTGCAGGTAGTTGAAAAAAAGCTGGCAGGCTGTGGGAAATTTTTAACATCAAGTTGAATTTTTCAAAGGTCGCCGCGAGGTGCTTCAGCGGCAATTTCGGTTTTAACGTTGCAGGAACAGCGATGGGCTTGGTCCCAGCATGTCGACTTTACTAGCGGTAACAGTGTATCGTGTCGCATGCAAACAAAACAGTTTGTTGTTATTATTATTATTAAAAGAGGTCATCACAACTATTAGAAATTGGTGTAGGATAAATGCAATGGAGTTAAATATAAAAAATACCATTTGTATTTCGTTTACGAGGAAGACGAACCCTGTGCTGTATACCTATAATGTAAACACTGCAATAATTAAGAGAGAGGATTTTGTTCGCACCCTCGGAGTTTATCTTGACTCCAAACCATTAGGTCTAATTAAATTTTTTAACTTTTTCTGCTAATTCCCCAGAGTTTCTGTTAGTTCTTTACTATTCTCTAGTCAGATCCAAATTGGAATTTACTTTCGTCATTTGGAACTATATTACTTCTACATATTCTAATAGAATAGAAAATATTCGAAAAAATATTTTTTAACATATTTCTAATAGATATCCCTTACAACCAGAATGCAATTATAAATTAGGACTTTCTAGATGTAACTCTCTTAATTAGCATGGACGGCGTAACATGAACGATTCTCTTTTTTTAATTAACTCTTTCTTAGGTTTTATAATTTGTCATACCATACCCAACAAACACAAAAAGTACGGGCCGGAATCGGGCCAGTAAAAGATAGCCGACAAACGCCGGCCACATGATGTCGGCCCGCTGTCTTATGCTGGAAGTGGCCCGATGGATGGCGGCAAGACGCCGGGCCTGCGGCGGCTGGATGGCAGCAGCACGCCAGGCCTACAAGCTTGTGGAGTATATGTTCAAGAACTGGAATGAAATAAATATATGTTGTTTACACCTGAACCGTAAATTATGTGATTCTCAATGTAAGTTAGTCACAAAATGAATTTTAATACTTAAGACCATGAATTATCAAATACTTTTCACATCCCCCATCATTCTCCAGTGTAGTATTCCAACCTAACAGGTTCGCCTAAACCAGTTTGTACAGAAGCGAAACGCAATAACTAGAACATTCGAAAACAGCAATATGTCACTGGGAAGATCCAATATGTCACTGGGAAGATCCAGCAATTTCCACACTATCAATCTCTGAGATAAGCTTTTTTTTCTGCCGCCACAGATACTCCCCATGTGAATTGATCACGCTTGCACGTGAAAATCGTGCCGGACGACGATGCTGGTCAGCGGGTTTTCTCAGGGATTTCTTGTTTCCCCCGCCTTTTCATTCCGGCTTTGCCCCATACTCACCTCGCTTCACCCTCATCGGCTATCAAGACCTCGATGTTGAGAGCCACCCAAATCTCCTCACTTCACTTCATTTCCTAATGGACCATATCATCTAGGCTAAAAAAAATTGCAAATTTCAACACGTTCAACATCAGTGGCTTACGCAAATGGTAGTAAAATGTTCTTTAGCACTTCAATTGTACCAGAATAAATTATGCACTTTTAATTAACAAATATATTAATTTTACATTATAAAAGTTATGGACTGCTTTTTTTCCTGTAAATTGTAACCTACATGAGTTGTTAATTTTTTGTACTAATTTTTGTACGTACGTATATTACTGAAGCTAACATATTCAGTTTATTAATACGAAATACTCGCTGTCATATATTTTAAACAAAAATTAATGAATTTTCTTATACACTATATGCATAATTATATTTATATATTATGATTATCTCAATTTCATATTGCGTATCTTAACTTTGTTAATAAGAAGACTTTATAGTATTAATTTGGTAATGGATTGTATGGTACGTTAGTTTATATTCTATAGTAAAAATCTATGATCACAGCATTTTCCACTCCAGTAGAGATAGCCTGAACTTATCCATTACTACACAACATACCCAAATTCCAAAAGTCAACAAGTTTGTTGACAAATATTTCTGTACTAAATTTGCAGGTTACGGGAATTCAATCCTCCGCGGGGTTCGTAATCACATCACTGCACATAAATGCATTACTGCAGCGCAGTCTGGTTGTAACGATAAACAATTTGTGTGTTCGCAGGTGAATACCCAGCGGCCATGCAGCACGGAAACAGCAGCTCGACGAGTGTTTCTACTTCTGTACACATTCTTGTATATAGTTTTACAGTTTTCTTAATAAATCGAATGAGATGAGAAGTTTATTACAGTTTTTTAACCGTTCTTGTTTTTATTTACTAATAAACCTACCTTCCTCTATATTCTCACAATTTAAACTGTGTACATTAAAATGTATATATATATATATATATATATATATATATATATATATATCAACAGAAAAAGAAAACTGCTAACCCCACATAATTTTAATGTCTTACCAACCATAATTATCGTGTAATATCAAATTATCCTACCTTGAATTTCAAAGTATTTGTATTTTAAAAACACAACTTTCAACAACACACAGTTGCATAATAAGCAGAATATTTACGAAGTATCCAACCAAATTATGTTTTTCTCAGAACAGGATTTCCTACATTGCCACCTGTAGGCCCTCCTCCGCTCTGTTTGATTTTTTCAATTTTTCTTTATTAATTTTTTATTAAAATCCACAGCAAACAAACCAGCCGCGTCAACACAAATTACGTTACTTCATTAAAAAATTATAAGTAAATTATTTTGATGAAAATTACAAACAAGTGTTAAATAGATTCCTTGATTTTGACCTTTTTTATATTTAACTTGTTATAAAATTTTACAATTGCAAAATTGATTATTTGTACGTTCTCTCTGTCTGTGTACATATAAGTGCGTACACACGCACACACACTGCAATGCCAATGTCGTTTTTCACCTTTACCAATAGCCAGTATATTTAATGATCAGGCTTTATAATTTCGCTCATGTGGCACGCCACGTCATCAAGAAACAAAACATATGTGATTAATTTTAAAACATTTAATTACAATTGTTTTAACATTCTTTGACAAAACCAGTCTAAAAAATTTTGAAAACCTCCCCTGAGGCAAATTAATAATGGTACAGAAAATCAAGAATGAGAACTAGCAAAACAGCAATATAGTATGACTGTTATTTTCGCTCTACTATTCGTCACTGCTTAGCAAGAGGAACGTTCTATGAAGACCAGGGAAGGCGCTTCACTACATTTTAATCACTATATAAATTGTTACTGCAGTGAAAATCGACCTCCCGTAGCGCAGTCGGTTGTTTCGCCGCCGGTCTGTGGTGCGGTAGTTTCTGGGTTCGAATCCTAGATAGGGCATGGGAGTTAGTTTAAGTTAGGTCGTAAGTTAGTTTGTAAGCCGTCCCCTGCTAAGCTTTCAGGCGTAACACTGGGGGGGGGGGAGAATATTAATAAGCCCAATACTATGTAATGAAAATACTTAACCAGTATTATTCATTAGGAAATACAACATTCATTAATTTATCAAATTAATTTTCAGTAGCAAAATATGTTAATAACTCACTTCTTTTCTTGCACATGTCGCAGAGCAGTGGTTCTAAATAGGTGGCCCGCGAGCCACATGAGCCCATGAACGTTTCCAGCCTGGACCGAACCGAGGTAAATTATTAAAAAGAAAAATTATACACTGAAAAATAAATGTTTTAAACCGAACAGAAAAATTATCGTGAAAATACAAATGCTAAAACTTTTACGAAACATTTTTTTTTGTAAACCTGTTGAATTTGTACTAGTGCAAAAACAGTATTTGTAGACCTACAGAAAAATTCTTGCAGTAATACTTACACTTGTGAAATTTATAAGTATTAACTTGTAATGGTACTAAACAGTTTTTGACAACTAGTTTTTTTTTTTTTTTTTTTTTTTTTACAGTAATTTTTGTGTGTGCAGTACTACCCAACAACAGTAGTTTTTGCCTAGTCCATACTTACATAATTCTGCCTGACGCTGCTGCTGCTGGTTCTTGTTGAACTCTATACGTAACAGATGTAACTGATAAGTGCTTGTGACGTTCGAAACATTGAAAAACTAAATTTTAAGGACAAATGTGCGTGATGTTTATCGTTCGTAGTCTCGTGTCCACACTAATCAGTTGATAACAACTCGTTGCGCAGCTTTGACTGGAGTATGTGTAGACTATAATACTTTTAACACAGAAGGAACTGTCTATATAACAAGCCTGCAGGCACGTATTTTATAGAGACTCAATTTTGAAGAGATTTCTTCTGAACGCAGCAATTTCAAACAAAATTATAACACGCAACTTTCTCAGAAACTACTGCAACGTTAACAAATTGTCTAAAAATGTTATTCGTCTCAAATTTTTTTTAGTAAAATGTAAATTTAAATGTTAGATTTAAGTGTATGTGTGACTATATATATATATATATTATATATATATATATATATATATATATATATATAACGACTGAAGTTTAAATATAGTGACACAGTGCGTAATCCGGATGTAGCCTACGGGAACCAGAATTTATTAAGTCCGTCTGAATACTTTAAATAATCAATACTTCATATATGCAAATGATGTGGTATTATTTAATATGCATTACTCAAATATACTTATAAATCAAAATAGTATAATTTGGTCCAAATCGCATGTATGGTTGCTCAAGTAATTTTTTAAATAAATGATTAGACCTCGGCTAGGTGAATTAAGACCCAGAACACTAAATAATTCCTATTTTAACGGCAAAGGATATCTTCGACCTATGAGAAATTCCACTTGTCTGCACCTTGCAGGTAGCAAACTGTTGTCCATATCTCTATCTCACTCCCATGTTTCAGCTCTCGCTTTGGAACGTGAGGATTTCCCCAAGTGCGATAAAGATCTCCAACACAAGCCTGTCACCAAACAACTACCTGTAAACCACCGTGTTGTCAAATGTAAACTCCGTCGGTTTTACATCACTGGGACGCTGCTCCCTCAGCGTGGGGGTGGATCTGTCCCTTGTGAGGGACCTTGGCCACCCAGACAGTTATCAGTTAGCTAATGGAGGCGAGGAGAAGCTAACCCCCTACCCCCTCCACTCCCATCAAAAAATACTTAATGCTGCAGAGCAAACATCGTTTTACAGGATTTCCAGTGCAGCGCCTGGGAGCTGTTTCCATAGCTGTATTTTACTCTCTTTTTCCCTGCCTGTACGGGATAAAAGAGAGTGGCGAAGTTAATTGAATTTATCAGCGCGGAATTTCAAAGTTCAGGACTTGTGAAGTACTGTCACGAGCTCCCTGTGAGAGAGCTAGCGACAGTTTGGTATAAAAAGCGGAGGTTATTAGCCAAATGAAGTTAATTTATCGATATAAGTAGCTTTCCCATGACTGGAGTGGCAAGGATTATTATAATTAAATTAATTATTTGTGTATTGTAGTGGTGAATTTTAGTTGCGTGAGAATTTAATTCAGTGTAGTTGTTTCAGTATTTTACTTCATATCTAGTGAGTTATTGTTTTAAAAAAAAACGTTAAATATGACAATTTGTGAACAAATGCATGTCTGAATGTACTGTGACGAGCGACTAAAAGGGTAGTAAGTCATGTAAAACATGTTAACTCGTGGATGTCTGAGAGCGATATGACTGGCGCGATGCTGGCGCCAAATAGTTTTGTTAAAAGTGGTCGATTTTTGTCGCGGACCGATCGGAAAATTCCGGCCAGTTTCGGGGCTTAATTTCGATGAAATCGGGCTGTATATTTGCCCTGAAGGCGTTAATTAATATTTTAAAAGTAGTTTTGAACAATATTCCGTGTTGTTTATTATTCAAACTTGTAAAATTCGAAAGCAGAGCCAGGAAAACGCGTCGCGTGAGTGAAGCTAGGCTGTAATATTGGCCAGAGGGCTCTGATTGGCCGAGAGAACTTGTAGGGGCGGGGCTTACGAAGTTGCTCAATAGATGGCAGCATGGTTATTTTTCCGTCAACAGCTTTCATTTGACACGGAAAAATTAAAGTATATTAAAAGATGTAATTAATGTTATTTAGTCGTTTTAAATATATAATTAGTACTGCAAAACTTAAAATATTAGTTTCTGGTCATTTAAAAGGCTATATAATTTTCTGAAAAATCAGGCGCTGTTCACTGCAATAATCAAATTATTTTTAAGTAAATTTATTAAATTTTAAGGAAGTTTGAAGTATCTAGGTGGCCAGTAATATCAATTAATCAATTATTTTATTAAAGTAATTACAGTTTTTGCTGAGGGCAGAAAAAAATTCTGTTTAACAATGCAAAACTATGTGCTTCAATCAGTTGGTTGTGACTAGAAAATATTCGCGAATTTGTCGCTCGTCATAGTGATTGATATTTATGTTATGTGTCTCGGAGTCGCTCCAGTACAGAGTAGGGGACAGTGATTTTTGCGGGTCTAGTTGACGGGCTGGGGGGCCGCGAATGACACCATGGCTTTCAGGAGTAGTCAGGTTCTCTCTTGTTCTGTGACACTGCGTAGTTTGAGGATGTAGGGGTGGAAATGTGCCAGTTAATTTTTTACATAGTAAATAACTTGTCAGTGAAACACAAGAAAAATATATATTATAACATATTTTATAATACAAAAGAAAATAACAATACACATTTTGAAAATTAGAAGATTCCGTTTTCTGTACATAGTTAAGTAGATATGGAAACAATAATGATCCATAAGATTACAAATGTCAGTACTTTAAGCAAAGACAAATTGCATAGAGGAAAATAACCGAATATCGGATAGGTGCACAATATCGGATAGTGAGCTTACAGCTCTTGTAAGTGCTTCCACCTAGCGTGAGGCTATAGAACTGTTTTCGATCTGTATCGATAGTACCGTGTAGAAGCGCGACGCAAGTGGTGACCATATTGTTCGTTGGAGAGTTATTTCTGTGATTTCTGTTTTCGGAGTTTTTGTAGAGGTTGTTTCGAAAGCATGTACACTACAGAAGATGAGTACACCAACGAATGATTTGTGTCACAAACAAAACTGCATGTTTCATAATTTGATGTGAATAAAACAGATTGCACGAATAATAAACACGTGAAAATTTATGTTTACGTAACACAATTTCACTAAATGTCGTATAATCGGATACTTGGCAGTTCCTAATACCAGATATTCGATATTATGGCTGGTATCCAATATTAAGAACACTATTTTATAAATGTAAAAAAAAAATAGAATTTGCTTTACTCTTCAAATAATCTATAATTGTAAATACGTGACTAAGAATAAATAAATAATGCTGAAATATGTTTACAAAAAGGGGGGAAAAAGGAAATTAATTTAATTTTTATTTTTAAATTTAAAAACATAAATCATACCCAATAATTGCTTAAACCATTGGTGATCGTTATAGTGGGGTATAATGTGATGTTTTGTTTACAATAGACCAATAGTAATATCATACATTAGTTTAAGTTTTGAATAAGAGAAATCTCACATAATTAAATCGTGTGGGCATTGACTGTTGCTGATGGCATCAACTTTGTCGAAGCCGGCAAGGAAAAAATGGGAATCAGCAGCATCAATGTTGAAAGCAGTGGAGGCAGTATGTAATAAAGAAGTGGGCTTTCTGAAAGCCTCTAAAACATTCGGTGTTCCTGGATCCACCCTAGAAAATTATGTCAACCATAAGACTATTCAAGATGCTGAAGTGCTGTGTTCTACAAAGTTCGGTCGAAAGTGTGTGCTATCAGATGAACTGGAGTCTAAAATAGCATAATATTACATGATCATGGAAGAAAGGTTTTATGGGTTGCGAAACGACATTCGAAGACTGGCTTTTCAGTTAGCAGGCAGAAACAACGTGAAACACCTTTCTCAGATGACAAAGGAGCAGCAGGTAAGAAGTGACCAAAGAACTTTTTAAGTCGTCATTAATCAATGTCACTGTGCAAAACTCAAGCTATTTCTGCAGCTAGAGCAAAGGGTTTCTGTAAAGAGAAAGTAGATGAGTTTTATGCAGTTCTCTGCAACTAGTTAACTTTTCCCCGTTCAAAATATTTAATGTAGATGAAACTGGCTTAACTGTAGTCCATCATAAATGTTCGAAAGTTGTCGGTCTGAAAGGTAAGAAACAAGTAACCAACCTTTCTTCAGCCGAAAGAGGTGCTCTAATTACCCCCATGACGTGCATGAGTTCTTCAGGCCGATATATACCACCGATGTTTGTGTTTCCACGTAAAAATATGAAGGCTGAAATTCTACAGGATGCTCCACCAGATACCATTGCTGTGTGCCATCCTTCCGGCTGGATTCAGCAAGAACTTTTCACTCAGTGGACGATTCATTTCGTAGACCATGTAAAGCCGAAACCTGACGATCGTGACGTATTGGTGTTGGACGGACACTATTCGCATACCAGAAACATAGATTTTATTGAAATAGGAAGGTAACATGGAGTTCACATTGTTTGTTTACCGCCACACTCCACCCACAAACTCCAACCACTGGATGTTTCCTTCATGAGTCCGCTTAAGACATAATACGCAAAATAAATAGAAAGATATTTGAAGAACCATCCATTCAGGGTAGTTACTGCTTATCAGGTAGCTGAGCTAATGGGTTAAGCTTAACTCCGTGCAGCAACCATTGAGAATTATGTAAATGGTTTCCAGAAATGTGGCATCTGCCCGTTTAATCCGGGTGTTTTCCGTGACACTGATTTTTCTATTCACATTTCCAGAGAATTAGTTACCGAAAGTAGGTCTAATGAAAATCAAGGCCCTGGAATCTTCCAATTAATTCACGAAGAGATCTCATCTCTGTGCACGTCAGTGTGTCCTGTTAGTCCTACACAAGCCAACCCTTCTACAGCATCTACATCCAAAATGTTCCTGAGTCCCACTGGCATTAGCCCTCCACCACTGATGAAGAAACCGGCAGCAAGCACAGCCAGGGCAACACGATCCAGCAAAGCAGCACTGATCACAAGCTTGCCATATAAAAGACAACTTGAGGAATCCATGAGCAGACTTCCTACCCCAAAGAAGCCAAAATTCGACAAGGCAGTGCCGAAAAGGCAAAGGCTGATACAAAATTCCGATGGCGAGGGAAGTAGTCGTGGAGACAAAGACGACGATGCTGAATGCATTTAGGTAATGCCATGGCTTCTTATCCCAAGATAAGAAAGGTGAAGAGTGGGTGAGATGCACCAAGTGCTTTAAGTGGTGCCACGATCAATGTGCACAAGTGATTGACTGAAAAAACTTTATTTGTGAAAACTGCGCAGATGGTTAGCTGAGAATATCGATAGACCTTAATATATGGATCTTAATATCGAATATTATATGATAATGAGAACCCTCACTCTCCGGTATTAGGTAACTAATTCTATAACACCAAGAAATACCCTTTTACACATTATTTTTTTATATTACTTGTAAACATGTTTTTATTGCTACAACCTAACGATGTATTGTGTGATATATAATGTTAATTACAGCTCAGTCACAACCTAAAATTTGCTTTTTTGCCAACACTAATCTGTATTTAAGAAAAAGTATCCGATAATCTGTTACTTTCCTCTATTTACAATATTCTGTATTAAGTTACGTGTGTGTAGCTGATGTGAAAATATACATATGCAATGTTAACTTTTCACAAGCATTGTTTAGTTGAGGGATGGAGTTGAGAGATTTGGGTGGCTAACATCTAATGTCTTGAGAATCGATTAGGGATGGAATGAGGTTGATTTGGAGCGTCATCCAGAACGTAAGGGTGGGGGAAACGGGAGATCGTCGAGAAAACCGTTGACTAACAGCATTGTCCAGGCACGATTCCCGCACGCGAAAATTCCGGAAGTAACCTCTAGCAGCTCGATCGCCACTGTTTAGTGGTTACGATTGAAAGTACTTTAAACATGTAACAAGTAGAGTTCGATTTTTTTACTGGACACTTTGTATCATGCCATCATGAATGAGAGTTGTCGATCATAACACCAAGAAAATGGGTGTTCATAAATGATAACTTTTGTGTTATTAAAAAAAACACAGAACTCCTAAATATTTAGTCGCATTAGCTAATTTTGCGAAAATTATGCTGAAAATGTATTTTCAAACATTTTGTGAGTAATTTGTTTACATTTGCTAAAACCTAAAATACTCAGATTTGGCAAATGATAGTTTCTGAATGTATACCGTACTTTCTGTTTTGCAACTCCGTGATTCATTAAGTATGTCTGGGATTATTTGACGAGGCAACAAAAAACCGCTCCTGCAACTGTCACAGGAAGATAATTCAGTATGTATAATATTTTATGCTAAACGCAAGCTCTACTGGGTCGCTTGAAATTTTGGTTGCATATTTTTTCCAAAAAATAGAGTCTAACATTCCATAACAAATGTTTTTTTAAGTCTCATAAAAAAACGTTTCGCTTAAAATATTGGAACGCCAAAACAAACGTAATTCGCCTAGTCTAAAAACAATGTAATACTAATAAAAGTTATGTAATTTAATAAAGTTTGTAAATTAATTTTTCCTCAGACTCATCATGTAGCTGCACGACACGGGAGGGGGGGGGTATAGCTACCAATTTAGTTTCACATACAAACAAGGACTGGACAAACAAGCACGGAACTATTTCAACTCCATGCCAAAATAATTCCGTAAATCATTGGGAGAAATCGCTCCTGTAATGATACTTATACAGTAAGAAAGGCTTACAATAACTTGTGCAGGATTGTAACGCAATATCGTAACTATAATGCACTGAACTGGGCAACAGTTTCTTCAGATTTCTTGTAGGTGTTAATAGGCATTAGTAGACCCATTCCTGCCTTACATGCTAAATGAAGCTGGCGTGTAAGGTAAATTACAAGCTATATTGTGGCAGTTATTTGTAATACAAAGACGAGTCTGTACAAAATAAAGCAATTTACTGAGAAACAGTACAGAATACTTTTAATGAATGCAAGTGAAATTACGAAATCTTCTTTGTAATAAAATATGGGTTAAAACACTTTAATAACTAATCTTTGCAGCTTTTAAACGTACATTTGTTTGCAATGCAATTACATGTTTATCAATACATCATCTGATAAGCATTTGCTACACAAAGCTATACATTTAATAGGCCATATCGGAATTTAGGTATTAAAAATAAATTTTTCTCCTGATAAACTCATTTACATTCTTGTAATAAGTAAGCCGAGCAGTAAAAAAAAAAACGGGCCACAATGCTAACGTTACATGATAATGAAAAGTCGCGCTTTCGTCACGGAAGGGTGTGTAGGGGCATAACAAGCATTCTTTCGGAAATAATTTTAAAGATGGCCACTATCAATATACTCCATTATAAACGTATCCCCTGACTAATAAATCCGTTAATGATAATTTTGGACAGCTGTGTACTCGGCACTATATTGAACTTCAACAAAACGGTTTATTATACTCCATAAATTGATAGAAATTTGTCGGAACAATATTACTTACTATGCCTGTTATGTTAGGGGTATTTATTTTATTTTATATTCGTTTTTATTTGGCGAAGCTAGGCTGAAATGCTTTCTCTCACACAACAATTTTGAATACGAACACATACATAAAGGTTATATTAAGAAACTGTACTCTATTAGGAATTTTGAATGAAAACTGTAGACATGATTGGTCGAAACACAGAGTGGCAAAGGATTTGGATGTTTCTCGACAGTGAGAGGTGGATAATCCGTCTCGTCTATCTCAAATCCACCCCACGCCCATTCTGAATTCTTATCGTCATGAATATCTTCTGTTTCGGTGTTGGCGTTTTGTGTGACTGGAGATGAGGTAATCTCTTGAAATATAACTTCAGGTGCACCACTGAAATTCCCATAGCAGAGTAACTCTTTTGAATGCTATTTGCGATCATCAACAAACTAATAAACTCAATAAATTAAGGTAATGCGTAGTGTAATTGCAGTGGCTATTGTAGTAATTCATTTAAAAACGAGTGGAGAGTTTTGGCGGCTCTTAACAGCGAGATCTTGAGAGCCGATGAGGGTGATATGGAGCAGTGCCGGAATGCAAGGGCAGGGGAAAACGGAAGATCTCCGAGAAAATCGGCCTGCCAACGGCATCGTCCGACACGAAACCCCACGTTGCGAAAATTCGGATGTGACCCCACCGGGGATTGAACACAGTTCTCCATGGTAGTAGGCGAGCGTCCTAACCGCTACACCAATCGCGGCTCCTATTTGAAACTGAAAATTCAAAATATCATCTATTTTACTAATTGTTTCATAACTGTGGTAAGATTAATGGGAATTAAATGGGAAGACGCTGTACTACGCACAGCTGATTGCCATAATCGTCTCTCAAGGGCATGTTTCAACTGTTCGAATGTTGAAATTGTATCCTTTTCAATTTCCCACCAATGCTGCGTACTATCTTTAAGTACGAAATCCAAATATTGTAATTTTTCACCACTGCTGACCTTCCACATTGTGAAATAACTATCTAGTTTTTGTTGGAACGAAATGGAATTTTCCTAATCGCGTCCATGGTATTCGGGTAGCATCTCCATAAGAGTTCGAGGGGGACTGGAGTGCGAGCAACATTGCGAAGATGGAGGTGATTGTATTTTAATTCTAGCCTCAGGTACAACATTACCAACGATAGGAGGTTCTAACCTGAGTGAAGACATTGCATTTTCTCATTCATCACATCTTTGGTTTATTGACTGCATTTGTGTGAATGTGTCTTTTGACTCATTAACTTCCGATTTGACACGTGCGACAGTTTTTTGAGAGCATTAATTTCCAGACTTGCATTCTGACTGCTAGCAACACAGTCATCTGTAACAGCGTGAAGCCGATCTGACATGTTGCTAATCACAGGATTAACTTCATCTAGTAGTTCAGATACATTTTTTTTAAACTGCCTGTTGTGACTACAACTCTGATTTAAGCTCATTTGGTACAGCCACCAACCTGGACTCAACTTTGAACAATAGTTCTGCTTATACAGGGCCGTATCGTGTTAGCATAATTGGTGTTGTGTGTTTCACTAAATGGCGGAGGGGGTATATAACCCTGAACAACAGATGATTCTCTGACCGTTTCTGCATTCACAACATCGCCCTCTCTTATGGGAAATATTGCCTCCACTACCCAATTTCTACCTCCGATTTCATGCTCGGGATTATTAAAATTACCGGCCAAATCAGTTGTACCTTTATAATATAATGAATGCGGCAGCTCCTGCATGTCGGTCATAATTATGTCGATGACAAACAAGCTATATTGGAATTCCTTCGTGACTTTCAAATCTTTTTTTTTTTTTGCCCCACATTCTCGGGCCCCGCTTCGGTCACAACTGTACGGGAACCAGAATTCATAAGCCTGCCTCAATACTTAAAATAATCAATACTTCGTATGCAAATGATGTGGCATTATTTAATATGTATTTCTCAAATGTACTTATAAATCAAAATAGTAAAATTTGGTATAAACAGCATGTATGGTTGCTCAGGTAATTATTTAAATAAATTATTAGACCTCGGCTAGAATAATTGTTGATTATTAGTCTCTCAGGCCTCTGAGGTGAACTAGGAGCCAGAACACAAAAGAATTTATGTTTTAAACAGTATAATAAATCGACTTACCAATCGAGTGGCAGGGCTATCGGTTGAAACCCATATTAGTAAATATTAAATCATATCCCATATTTTCTCCGATTGTAGTAAGCAATGAATATTAAAATTAAAAAATAGCTTCAATTTAGTGAAAAGAAACTTGCTGCATTTTCGAATCAACAACTCCCTGGCAAACCTATACATCTAGGTTGGCTCACAGAATAAAAATGGATGAACTATCACACATAAATATTGACTGTAGAAAGTGGCACTGCGAATTAAGTTAATCTGCCTATAACGGCTTACAAACACAACTAATTGGGTTTAATTATAATACAATAAACACCAATGGGCTCGAGAGTGATGTATCACACGGAATTTTGTAAGAATGTTGCCAAGTGAATTTAAGCTATTGCTACAATAAATCGGTCCAACAATATCGCACCCATTAACTAGAATAAGAACGTTAGTTTCCGCAGAAAATTGCTTGGCATTATTCTCGTATATTTTTCAAGTGGTGATTCGTTCACCAGTCTGGTGTACACATTCAAAATATACAAACAGTCGAATTAAAATAAAATAAAATAATGTTTCTAATGTGTGTGGAGTATTTAGTTACAGGATTATGTATATGTTAGGGAATTCTTGTTTTATTACAAATAGTAAATAAAGTGAGTACTTTTAAACCCGCGACCTTAAAATCATTACTCGGGCATTTTAAACTAAGCCACTGTAATTGTGGATTGTTTTGCACCTGTGTGTCTTCGGTAGTACCTACATCACATATCAACCTTCCTTTTGCGGTTTTTATAATCGCTACACTGTGCATCCGACATGCACTGTGTCGAATGTTACTTACCTGTGAACATGAGCGAATTTCGAACATACTGTGGCATGACTGTAGATGTAGGAATATGATGTAGTTACCTCGGCATTACTCCACTGCAGACGTCGAGTCACGTGTAACTTGATCACGTCCACACTAATAGTTGTTTTCGACAGCTGTACATTTGTTTCCCATCCCGCATGGGAAACAAATGTATCGCACAGTTGTATTCCTGCATGGCCACATCCTGCATATTGCGAACACTCGCTGGAGACACTTCACATGCAGGTTTCCAAAGATTGTCACGTTGTTTGCGACAGAAGTTTTTAAATGTGGACGTAGCCCTATACCCTACATCTGAATCCTGTGCTAGGCGAGGCGGAACAAAAAAGAGCGAAGGTAACTGCAAAGACGCATACTGCATTCCTGTGTTTGTATAACAAAATACGGCAAAAGGATAGTACACCAAAGGAGTTTACACCATAGACTAAAGATAAGGTAGACCGATCTCTCTGGCCGCGCACAACAAATCTCCTTGTCCCAACAATGAACTGCTTCTCTGTCAATGACTTACGAACAGCAAAAACGACGTGGATTGGATTTGAAGTTAGAACGCTATTTAGTAAACAAGTGCTTTGAGATGTTTGTATACTTCCTCTAGGCCAAGTAATTTGTAATAGAGTTTGTTTAAATTGAAATAGGTAAAAGTATTTTATTATTATAAAATGCTTGTCATTAAAAATTAAGATATAAACAAGCACGTTCATCACTACTGCTGACCATGTGACTATGACAGTTGTGTTCCTTTGGGGTAGGTCAATGTTGGTTACATGCGCAGAAGACGAATAAGCGGTCTACCTCGTCTTTAGTCTATGGTTTACTTTATTTATTTTTGCTTGCTGGTAGAAACGATTGTGAAAATGAAGACGCAACTACATAAAGGCCTTCTTCCATTTTAATTTCAAACAAATCTCCTCAAAGATGCGTTTTTATGCGTTCTTACAAAAAATACAACATACCAGCGAACTCGATGCACGCACCATCCAACGGTGCTTAACTGAATGTGTTTCGAGACAAAACTGATGGCTCTTAACAACGAGGTCTTGAGAGCCGATGTGGGTGAAGCGAGACGTGAATGAAGAGCGGGGAAAACGGGAGATCTCCGAGAAAACCCACCTATCAGCGGAATCGTCAAGCACGATATCCATCTGCGATCCAGACAGAGAAAATGCTACAATTGGGAGTTTTCTCATTAATTTCTTGATAGTGAAAAAAGGTTTAATTGATTCCTTTTTTACACATTATCATTGGTAAATCGTTTAATTATGTTTGTGTTCATAAATTACCCCGTACTTTCATTTCGTGTATTTGCAAATTTATCAAATTAAGTTACATCTAGCCCCAGCCATGAAAAAAAAAAGTATAATTTGTGTCCGTAAGTGACAAGCATTTGAGAAACACTGCCCTAGAGTATAAAAGGAGCATTAGGTTGAACAGATTGTAACAGGAGTACTAGTTACTATGCTTGCATTTGGATACAGTTCAACAAAACCTTCACGGTGTACAAATTTTCATAACGTCACGTTAATATTTTCTTCATCTTCAGATGCTAGTAGCTTCAATACTATGGAGAGTTCAATGTCATTCTCATAAAAAGACGCCAGTTTACATGCAGCTGATGACGAAATCTGTGCTAATTCATATGTGCGCATTATTTAGCCTAATTTCCGAAGAAAAGATAGGCTTATGCAATCATCTGGTTGTCTGTATGTCCTAATAAACTTTTAAATCCGACAACCAAATTTAACCAAACTAGGTCCACGTGTGTAGTATTTAGTAAGGACATCATTACTTTTATAGTTTTCAATCACGGTGGGAACTTATTTTCAAAATGGTGGCAATTATGATATTTAGGCCACCCTGTTACATCTTTGGAACCCAAATTGGTACGTTGCCAGCGCATTAAGTAAGCATTGAAATTATAAACCGATAGTGTTACTGGTCCACCATCTCAAAAGATAGTGCAAATTGAAAAATGAAACTTTTACATAATAACCTATCTAGGGGAACCGTTTAACCGAATTAGACCAAATTTGGTACAATGGCAGTGGATAGTGTACGCATTCAATAATGATTATATTATCACCGATAGTTTTGGAAGATAGTGGAACAAAAAAAAAATAAGTTTTATGTCATAAATCGGTAACTACACGACCGGTCCATGCCAAATTTGGCATATAGGTATATTGTAGACTACGTTCTTACATGCAATTTTAATGGCTAAGACACTTATTTTTAAAATGATGGCTATATAAATATTTTAGGTATATTTTCATTTTATACAATACTGCAGAGGCGGATTCACTACTTACAGATTCAATTTTACCAGCTTCAATACAGCATACATCATATGAAACCATCAGCTCTTTTGCACAGTCTGCAGTGGGTCGTGCATGCTATGAAACTCTGAAACTACTTGTGGGTCACGGCAGGAAACTTTCCAGACCTATCTCCTGGCCATCTGTGTCGAATTCTCCGCTACTTTCCTAGTATCTGTAAGTGTGACCTGCAAATCTGCCACTCTCAACGGAGAGTTACGTTTGCCGAGTGTCATTCTCTTTCATTTCTGCAGACGTCGTGTTGTTTACTGGAGTTTTCGGGCCCTCGACGCAGAGTGCTTTGTTTCAATTTTATTTATTTTAGTTACTGGTAAAACCTACAGGCTCAATCCAAGTAAGGATATCTACTTGTAACACGTTGCACAAATGCGACAACTACAAGGTGGAGGAACAAAAAGAAATAAAATGAAAAATTCCTTTAACAACACAAACAAATTCATAATCATTAACACGCGGGAACATTACTACATAATAAAGCTACGTATCCAACAAGAATTAATTTAACAGAAACATGATAAAGCTGTAAAAATGTATATATTGTGAAACACTAGGTAGGCTGTTACAAATGCATAAAACATGACTAAAATTCAATGAAAATATCTATAAATGAAAGCCAGTGAGGTCTCTAGGCCTGTTACCTGTCACGTAAAATTTACATTGTTATTGACCACGTTACCTTATTCATGCGCCAGGCAAGTGAAAATGGAGAATTTTTAGGAACGTAAGTAAGTGTGTTATTAATACGATGAGCCTTACTTTTTATATTAATAAAACCAAAAGAAATAAAATAAAAGGTATTCAGTGTCCAGAATTTTTTAATGCAACACTTCAAATAGGAATTTTATATTGTATGGAACTACTTGTACTACGTCGCTGCCAACTTTACTGGGTGTAGTCCATTCAATGTTTACATTAGAATATGCGTGGATCGGAGCAGCTACTTTTTTCAAAGGTTAGATATAACAGTGTTCAATTAAGCACGAATGAGAATATGAAAATTTAAAAAAAAAATCGTTTATATGGTAGCTGGGATTTACTCTATCACCCAACATTTTGCCGACAATGATTCTCGTCCATAATGAACTCGTCCGCACTCTAGCCAGTTGCTACACAGTTACTGTGCGACACGAATTTGTTAATTTCAATCAAATTTTTAGTCCATAAATCATCATTTAAAAAATCTCAGTCAATAATTATTTTCTTAAATAAGTAATACACGTATTGGTAAATATATAATTAAATACCTAATTGAGAGAAATTTTGGAAGATAATCAATCATTTTCATATCTTAGGACAAATAAATAAAAAAAAAACATTTGCAGCAAAATCTGAACGTGATTTAAAAAGGTACGTAATATATGTGAGCAAATTCCACTTGCCCTTATAAGGTACCTGTCATGTAGTGTAAACCACAAAGTTTTTATGGAACGTAAAGGCAATTTCTCTTTGGCCATACAGGCACTGCCTTATTGCCGTGTTACGGATTAGGCCAGTGCAGTTAGCCTACAGTAAGAAAACATATTTACTTAATGTTTAAATGATTTTAAGGCACAAAATATGTACTTTTGTCGCAAATTGCGTAGTTTTTACGGTTCTTAATCACATTTGGGTACTTTTCACGCTTTGTCTTTTCGCTTCAACTATTCGTTGGTATCTTATCAGGAGTAAATTTCGTTGTATTTTTGCTTAGTGGAACTATGCAACACTAGTTGGTGTTCAATGACACAGCAATAATATTAAAATCCTCCGAAAAAAATAAATATAATAAAAATTCAAAATTCACATAGTTACCCGCCAAGGCATTTGCATGTAAATAACAAAGCACAACATGTATACTAACGTCACAAGTGCATAAACAAGACGATGTCCATGTTTCCAGCGCAAAATCGTAGTCTGTTTTAAAATGCATTATTCTCGAGCTATACGCACATAAATAACGATATGATTACAGGGTGAATCCTAAAATTTACCATACTATCACTCGGTAGGCAGAAAAAAATGTAGGAAAAATCCCTACCTATTCAGCGTGTAACGTAAGCTCACTACGCTGTTCCATTTAACATACACTTTGTTATGGGGATATGTCAAGCAACAATACTTGTAAAAACAACCAAGCAATGGCAATTGAGGACCTAACTCAAATTGAACATACAAAACTGCAAAACACTAAAATATCACACTTTTATGGAACGACCATTCCACCCGAAAGGTTAGGATACAAAAAAATTAAACAGACATTTTTGTTGGTAATTATATCGTATTAAATGTATTAAAGTCAAAGTACAGCACCCTGCACCATACACTAGAACAAAAATATGCCATCTTTCTGCAAAGAAAATTAAAATGTTTAGGGAGTGAAAAAAATACCAAAGTTGGCACTAAGCTTAAAGAACTAATACTAATTTTTAAAAAAGTTTGCCAATAATTAAAACTTTTATGAATATTACTTATTCGTTTACGAACGTATTTACAAATTATACATCTCAACAGACGTATGGAATAATAACATACGGTTGCATCTGAGAGTTAACATGCATCTTTTACCAAGTCACTTAATTCACTAATCTCAAACCTTACATAGCAGAAAAGGTTTATAAGAGACGTGCATTGTTTTCCTATATATATATATGTGTGTGTGTGTGTGTGTGTGTGTGTGTATGTGTGTGTGTTTGTATATGTGTATCAATCGCCACGAGTTCTGCATTGCATGGCCACGCCAAGTAGACAAAAACACGAGAGTTCGACAGGTATAGATAACAGCTTCATTTTTGATAGGCGAGATGTTGCCGAGAGACAAAAGTCACTCGTGGCGGTCTGTTTTAGGCGTGGAACAAGTACTGAGAAACGGGCAATGTGAAGGATAAACATCTTAGCGGTCGTCCTCCTGTATCTACTCAATGCCACGATGCCAACCTTGCAATTTCGGTTCGCAAGCGACCAACATCAACGGCCAGGACAAACTATAGCTACTGTGCCATCAACTGAGGTATGAAATTGAGGAATAACACAGGAATGAAACTGAGGAATTAACAAAGCTAGACGTTCCGCATCACTACGTGGACAAAAAAAAAAAAACAATTTGAAATACCCTATACCCATACGAAAAATATGGCTACCAGAAACAGAGATATATGCTTGCAGGGCTAGTAGTCATGACTGCCGAACACCTTCGCGTACACTCAACAATTCCGGGTCGAAGGCTTCCAAGCACGCCTTGAGTCAAGCCAAATACTACTGAGCTCCCAGCAGCACAAGTTGTAAAGCCCCCATTTAAAATACGTTGTGCCAGACTTCCAAGGCCAGCTTTCAAAGTTTGGTGCCCCTAGGCACACTTTTGTGCCCCCCTCCCCCCCAAAAAAAAATATTTTTTGAGTCCACAATCCCGTCTTCGGCAACGAATGTCAGTAGCTTAAGGGCGCCGTCTGCCTGTAGCAAAATTCGTAGTTCCGTTATGAGCTGGAGTGACTTTAGCTGATGTGCTGTGCGGGGACAATATCGGAAACAGTTCTCCCCCCAATGTCTCTGCCCACACTCCGTATCTCTGGCACACGGCCGCTCTCCTCCTCCCCCCTTCCAAACACTTTCCAAGGTCATGCCCACATTCTCACCCGCATCCCTCAGCAGATAGGACACTCCTTCATGAGTGCGCGCTTACACAGTGCCACACACACAGCACTCTGCCGGTGATCCAAAGCAGTGTCCTTTCGCTTTATGTCAGACTTATCTAACAATGGTTAATGTGTGGAAATCAGATAATTAAATATGTTGTAACGATAGTTATGAAACACGTTAACATACTAAAGGTTATTTATGATGCTAGAAACAATGGCTTTAATACATTGCGAATGCAATAAACACTCAAAAATATGTTTGATTTCGCTTTTTAACCCGACTATATTCACCTTTTCCATGCCGACTAATTTTTTAAATTCATTTTATTTGTCCTGTTGATCCCATATGGAGTAAAACGTCCGGATATAGGACATGCCCTTTATTCTTCAGGTTAATACAGTTCTCTATAAATCCATAATAAACAATTATCAACTACTTTATTTATCAACATTGCCAACTGGTGTTATTTTCGTCATAATAATTCATTGGCTAAACATAATTTATTACTGGTCAATTGTGAACTAGGTTCGCACAATATTTCTGGTTTTGAGCAGTATCTCATGTATGCTATGCTTATGTATTTTAATTGCGAACTAATAAAGAATTTAATCATAATCACAATTAAGTTAAGAAATTATGATCTGAAGTAAACTATTTTCCACAAATGAGACGTATTTAAAATCAAAGACTTAACATAATCAGTATATGTTTTGCTATTAATTTTTACGGCATATAAACGAAAATGAGAAATAAATAATTAATATCACACCTAAAATAATATTGTTCAAATTACTCCAATTAACAGCCTTTTAACTATAAATTTCACTTAGTATAATTTACATGTTGTTACCTTAGTTTCAGACACATGATTTACACATGAAAACTAAAGCAAAATAGTTACCACAATCTAAAACTTACTTTTCAACAGCTCATCGTTCACACAAAACTGTTATTTGTGCAAGATTATGATCATAAACTTGTAAAATTGATAACTAACTAAATCTAATGTTATTTCTGTGTCTGTCTGTCCGAACGAATTTAACTCAAAAACCATTTAACGTATTGACATCAAATTTACACAGTATATAGATAATAATCCCAGGACCAACTTAGTCTTTGTTTCATCGAGATATCTCAAACGGTTCCGGAAAAAACGATGATCGGGGATTTAAATAGGTACTGGATTAAGCTTTTCTTAGGATTACTGCATAAATAAAAGCATTGTTTAAAAAAATTCCGTCATTTTTTCTTTTTTTTTTTGTCTATGGGCTGTCCTCCTTTCCTTCCAAAAAGTCGTAATGGCCCAGTGGCTAGAGTTATTCAAAGTGGGGCCGCAGTGACCCAGTGTATGTGTGTATATATATATATATATATATATATATATATATATATATATATATATATATATATATATATATATATATATAAAGTGAAGCCACAGTATCTCAGTGGCTAGAGAACCCAAAAAGGGGGCCGCAGTAACTCAGTGGCTAGATAACCCAATAAATAAAAGCAGCTAGATCAATTCAAAGTCCTAAATGTCATGCTAAGTGATGGCAGCGTGTAATTTAATAACTCCATAAAATCTGAAAGAAAAAATATTAGTATTTTAAACATAAAACTTGATTAAACTATGGTGGGCTTAATTTCAATAACTTTACAGAGATATCATGCGAACGAAGTCGCACGGGTCAACTAGTAATTAAATAAAAATGTACATTAACCAGGATTTCGCCATGTACAACAAAATACATCCACAGTGGATTATCGTTTCAATTCAAATTTCTGTCGTGTTGGAAATTTTCCAATAGAAATGCTCGTAGGACTTCTGTTATAAAAATACCTACATGATTATCTCCAAATTGCATGATATTTAATTACTAAATATATTCTAGACGTATACATAAAGGAAACGAGATATTCAGACTTGACAACCAAAAAGTTTGTATGAATTGTATGTCTAGGCAACAACCATTTTGTCTCTTTCTTTACATATCACACCTGCACTTTATTATTCGTATTGGTAGCATTCCCAAAAAAAAAAACTTATTTAAAAGCACGTTGAACCTTTCGTACTCCATCCCCCTCCACCTCCCTCACACACAAGTTTTCAGTCTCATCAATGGCACATCGAGTCGTAACAGCCATTACACAACCTCGGGAAACTCTGTAGTATTGTATAAAAACTGCATTACAAAACGTAAACTTAAAGTTGAACTTGTAACTTTACATATTTACAAATTCTGTTTCGAGAGTTCGTGGTCCCTTCGTTAGAGTCCGGCAACAAATATGTGAAAATATTCGGCATATTTAGGTATTATGTGAAAAATCACATAAAACAACATCCATTCACACCAAACAGTCCCGCCGCACAGCTATGTTAACACTTTTCATAGCCAGGTAGTCGAAAAATCGACTTTTTAATTCCTTTCAAGAAGTAATTTCTGCAACATTCATAAAGTACATATCTAGGATAAAAATTCTTATGCTCTCCCCCCCCCCCCCCCTCCACCAATTCGCGCACTTCTAGTAATCTATTCCAATTATTCTGCAATCAAAAACCTTTCTTCTCCATCAAACATTTATATTATCTGTTATGGGCAATTTACGTGTGTACCTTGGGTCTACCATCCTGGCAGTAAACAATTCGTGTAGAAATTTCTTAGCTTGTCTTCCATTAAGTTGACCCAGAAGCATTAATCTCTCTGGCGACCTGTGATGTGGAGTTGTTCTTGAACTTCGTACATGTACGTATGGTTACTCTTGAGATGTATTTCCCCATATTTTATTCCACAAAAGTTAACTTCTTGATCTTTACTGCAGCCTCCGGATGCATGGTCCTGGCAGATGCTGGGCATTTTATCAACAATACCATCACTACCAATGAGTCCATCAGGTGTTGCTGCTAAAAAAGGAAGTTCTTTGTCAATGAAAAGTCCTGAAGGATTGACTACTATGCCGAATTCCTGCTCCAGCTGTGCTAGTGCATTAGGTTCGTTTTCAATTCCATATCCAGTCGACTGGTTGCAATAGAAGGTGGAATAAGATAGATTCCAAGAGCATGGTGTCGTTGCTTTCATATGACATGTTCTCCAAAAAAGGACGCAGTTAGACTCTTTGCTCTTTCAAGTTTCCAAACCATGCAATACCTTTGTCCTGTGGTAGATTACTGAATGTCAAGTATTTTGTTGTTGTCACATTGCTGTCTTTTCAAACATTCTTCCTTTTTCTTATTGTATTCTTCAAGATTGAGGTCTGAAGTCTGAGGAAAACTGTTGTAATGAGAATTTTCTCCTGAAAAGTTAATTTTCCTTTTGTTCTTCTTGGTCAGGTTTTGTGCCTTTTTTTTTCTTTTCTCTGCCGAATATTTATTTGCCTGCAAGTGGTTTTTTTTGTAAATTTGCCAGGGCTTTGGTTAGCTATTTTTTTTTAATTTCAGTCAGTTCGCTGTCATCTATATTACAAGAAATCAGTGAGAGTTCACTTGTTGTGAGATATCCCCCACGTAGAGAAAAGTTGCCTCTTTTACCATCTACGAAATTAGCGACTGTGTTGTTAAAATGCTCAGCCCTGTTTTTAATAATATTTTGCAAGAGACTTTCCGAATTATGAGATACAATATTATTTTCTGATACTATTTCATCCTATATCCCAACACTTTTCATATTGGGAACTATACGCTCATCTCCACTTCTGGAACCATTACCGAAATATCCTCTTGCAGGATACTTCGAATGGTCGCCGAAGGCATGAAACGGTCAATTTTGAATATCACTGCGTAATTCCATTATACGCTGCTCTTCGTTTATTCCGACTTGACTTTTCCTGTATTTGATAGCTCCAGTAATGGCACGACGAAGATGCTGTAGCTGGTTTGACAGTGCTTTCCTAAGAACCATCGGAACATCTCCAAGATTCATTTTGTCTTCGAAGAAATATCTTGTAACAATCTCAGATAATTCCTAAATATATGGTTAATACACTCAATTTCTTGGATGACAGATGCAGGACCGTAAGGTTCAGCTATCTCAAACTGGCCCATAATTCTGCTATCTTCGTCGCCTAAAATATAGATACATTTATTATAGAACTTTCCATACAATATTTAAACTTTTATAATTTAGCAACCGAAATAAATATTTAGACAATACCCTGGCTTTACCTTTAAAGTATGCCCGCTTATAATATAAGACATAAAATTAATCTTAATTAATAAAACCACAATAGTTAAGCAAAAAATGTAAAAATGGCTTTCCTTTTCATGTTCTTACCTATCAGCTGGTGATATTTAACTCCATGCATCTCCACACTGCACTTGAACCCGTCAACAATTATATCTGCTTCCAGTTTTTATAAGCAACATGATCACTAACAGATAGGTTATTTGTCTTAGAGCGATCACAGATGGAGTAATATGAGTTTCTAAAGCTCATTTAAATAAAGTTCGATTTTAGACGGTGTCTCAAAATTAATGATCCCCTCCCTCCCTCCCCCCTCTCCAAACTGGTCAGCCGATGCGGCTGACTGCGTTTAACGCAGGGGCCGCTCGGCTGCTTTCACCTGCTAAGCAACACCTGAAGCCGAGAAACTCTCCGCTCTAAAACCGTGTTTAGATAAACTATGAAAATAAACAAATGATTGTGAATGTTGGTGAAAAAATTACACAAATAATGTTCCACGCTGACTCTGCGATGAAGATTGCCTGGCATGAACAAGAAAATGGCGTCCGGCGCGGGAGTTTTGCACACACATGTGGTACGACCGCGGGCCCGCTCACCACTGGGATGCCAAACAACTGGAGTTCACGCCGCTCCGCTTGGAGCGCCACCGGCGGGCGAAGTGTTTGAGCTCGCGCTAGGTGAAGTGGTGACCGGTGTGACATCAGTTCCTGTGGCCGAAAGTTACAGCGGCAAATAATTTCTGGTAGAATAGCTTAGAAACATCTTTATACGGAGATTGGCTGTTCATTACCAGCCACCCCTCTAGTGATTATTGTTTCTTGCCTGTATAAATACACCGGGGGCTGGCAGAGAATGACAGTCCGGGGTCTGCAACGACAAGATAAGTAGCCAGATAAATTGTTATGATATAAAAATAGGAGTTATGGCCCATCAGGCCGAGAGTAGGTACATTGTTTATGTCTGATGATAGATGTTGTAGGTGATATAAGAGCACATAAAAAAAAACTTGAAAATGTCCATTTTGCAAAATGATTTTCGGCACTTAAAGTTAAATGTTAGAATTTTGTCTTGGTTGCCAAGTTTAGATAAAACACTTTAAAGATATAATGTACTTGAAGTGGAGATTAAAAAAAGAAAATAAAGAATTTCAGAGTCGAAGTTCTGTAAACGTTTAAATACGCACAAAAATCATGGCAAAAGAATTGTATTGTGAAGTTTAGCCATACAGTAAAAATCTTACAATTTTTGTAAATCTGTTTAAAACATTTTAAAGTTTTTTAAAAGGTATTTTTGCGCCATGTTTGGTATGAGTAGAGGGACATAAAAAAAAAAATCAAATATCTTTTGAATGACATTGAGCTATGTTGGAAACATAAAGTTTTGTTCAAACGTTTAAATATTTTGAAATATAGTCATGTGAACTACACAAATCAATGCTAGAAATTTGCTGATATTTCTATGGTTAATGCAGATAGAGAAAAGTAATACTAAATTTTTTCTTTTAATATTTCAAAGTCTTTCAAATATCTTGTAACTTAATATGTAGTCATGTGGGCTGCAGAAAATCTTGGGATTTGCAGGTATTTTCTAAGGTAAAAATAAAACTAAGTTATCTTCCAGAATGAATTCTAGAAATAGTTTACCATGGAATTTTCTGTATACCAATAATGCATCGCCATTTTGAATGGCAACCTAAAAGAAAAATTTTATTGTGCTTTCAAATAAAAGTTCTTGGTATTATCACTAGCTTTTAAAGAGCTATCAAGTCAATGATTTTGAATAAATATATGTGTATATATATATCTATAGTTTTATGCCCTTTTTCCACGCCCTTGGGACAAGGACGTCGCAGTTTGTCTGAACACCAATAATGCAAGCCTGAAAGAAAAATATGTGCAGTCACAAAATAATGTGCTTATTTCCATATTGACACGATTTATTAATAACACAATTTAGGTGATTAATTTACACGAAATGCATACTACCCCCGACATTGTGTTGTAATTTCCGTATGACCACTTACACCATGCTTCATCTGTCACTACAGCTATAAGCGGAATCCCTGATTCATCAACAGCACCTGCAGCCATTACTAAGCGAGCATCTTCTTTGGCTGCTGCTTCCATTTTTAAACATTCTATTTCATGTATAGCAGGCTGTAGCTTCTTTTCAAAATGGCATACCGCATCTTTTTAACAGCAAGGCATGTCAAGCGATGATGTGATTTCTTTCATTTGGGTGAAACTCTGTCCTGTCATAAGCATACTGCTGACCCAGGCATTATTTAATGTCCAGCAAGTTCTTGTTTGGTTTTTCTGAGACAAATTTATCTTTCATTACACACATTGAGCATTAAAAGTGATACACACTCATCATACCTTTTCTTTCTTCCCTGATTAGATCCATATTGTCAAATGAACAATCCAATGCCCTGTTGTGTCTACTCATTCGTTTTATTTCGTCGAATAAGTGGCTGATCTCAAATATCCTCCGCCCAGCCAGTGAATGTTTTTCAGCAGCTCTAATCGAATAAGAATCGTTCTTAATTTCTAGTCCATCGTCTTCGATGGGAATTTTATGTAAGTGTTCAATGTCGCTCAAATCGGAAGAATCACTGGAGTACGATACAATATTCTGATTCCCGAAGGGATTGCATTTCTGTTGATCCAAAAAGAACAACTTGGTTAGGTGATATCTGTCTGACGGACAATGTCATTTTCTCTGAGACTCTGGCAGTTGTGTGGAGTGAAATGATCGAAGAACTGAAAATCAAAAGAATGATTTGTATAGACAATCGGTATTATTTTTGTTAAAGGCAATAAATTAGTTAGGCCTGCTAATTATGAAGGTCTTGAATGCCTACACAAAATCTCACCTGATAGCTGATATGTTGTTGCATCTTGGTGACAGATTGTCTAAAGCATTTGTTTCACTGACTGGTATGGGTTGGAGTATTGGAAGAAAAACTGGGTTGATTCTGCAAGAAAAAATAAGGATTTGGTTATAATGTTAACTTATTTGAGGAAATAAACGATTGTATAATTCTAGTATATACTTCGATGCAATAACATATCAAAAATATATATTTATTGTGGCTTCATTATGACTATCTCTAATTTATTTTCATTGTACACTAGACATATAGACAATACTTGGCGGTATACTTATAAACTTAGAAGACACATTGAAAACAGAAAGTACTCTCGCCAATATATGCGTAAAATTCTGATTGGTGTGCAACATTTATGAATATGCATTATTTTTAAACAACTATACTACTATGCGAAATAAAAAAATGTAATACAATTTTATTTTATACTGTTTTGGTTGATTACATTTATAATAGCCAAGTCAAATGATTTTCTAGGATGGGTTATGCCAAAATCAAAAGAACACCCCTATAATTAAGAGGGCATGTAAACCGGTAAAAAATATTACAGAAAGATGCTTCTATTCCTCTAATAAACATCAAAGTAAAACTAGAACTTTAATAAGTTAAAATGTAACAATTTCGTTTCTCACCCACCAATAACATGATCACTTGTTTTTGTCACAGTTACAGAATCATAATTTTAGGAGCCGCTATTTTGTTTCCGGAATTCACTTTCAGATTCTTCTTCATTGTCATCAGTAATCCTGAAACCAAAGAGTAATTTTTAATGGACTTCATAAAATTATAAACAAATATAACATGTTACATAATAACTAATTACTACAGGCCTACCTTTTTTATGCGGAATTTGTTACGATATTTAATTTACATTACTTGTTATCTAGAACAATGTTGTAAGGAACCTGAGTAAATTATTAGCGTTTGCGAAATGCGAACTGATTTTAAATAAAAGTTTAAAATTGAAAATTGGAACACGTGAAATTCTTCATTATAAAATCGACAACTGATATAAAAGGAAATAGGGTGTAACACATTTACACGCACATGCACACACACACACACACACACACACACACACACACACACACACACACCTAGCTCATGCCCGCGCGCGCTCACACACACACACACACACGTGGACACACAGCAGCAGGGCGATTATGTAAATCTATTTTCCTTCGAACGTAAGCTAAAGCATATGGCAAGTAAATAAGAGTTTTCAAAGAATTGGAAAACATAATAAAATTTGTTTTCTTGTCATGTAATTATCTAAACGATGTACACTTCCCGTCAGAATAAATGAGCGACGGAAAAGTTTAAGTCCCCTTCGGCAATCTTCGGCTTTTGACAAGATGTATCGCCTTGGCTCTTAGCCAACAAGCTCCTCACAACAATCCGGCCAATCCTTCAACGTTTTAACTGCGCCAAGAATCTCTTAAGCTTCTATTGGAGCATCATCCTGACATCGGTTTCTCCAAGTGAATATAATGCATTTAATTGGAAGAAGCAACTCGTCCTGCGGTTTATTAAGTTAATGCAAAAACCCAATATCTCACACAAACTCCTCACTGGAAGTCCGTGTCTCATGCGCAAACAGGTAACACTTAGTGGAATAAACAACCAATTATAAAGGCGAGCTGAGCTACAGTGATGTGCAACATAGCTTGACCTGAAATATCGTAGCAGAATTACCTCACATAAGCTCCACACTAAACGTTCACGAGTCATGCAAGCAGTCAGCGGAAAGAAAACCAGTCGTAAATGTGTGTTAAGCGACAGTGTTGTGCAACATAGCTTGTCCTAAAATATTTTAGCGGAATTACCTCACATAAGCTCCACACTAAACGTTTGCGAGTCATGCAAGCAGGTAGCACGTAGCGGAAAGATAACCAATCATAAAGGCGAGCTGAGCTACAGTATTGTGCAATATAGCGTGTATCGATGCTTCAAACAATGAAACAGTAAATGTATGTGAAATGTCTATAATTACAGATAACTGTAAAAAATAAATGCATAATTGCTCTGTTAATAATTAAGATAAACCTTATTCTATGTGAGACGGTAAGTAGTTATAATATTTGTCTTTTATTATCGATACACAGAAATTAATTTCCTGCTGTCGTACGAATTTTCGAAAACCGAATATCACACTTTAGCGAAATATATGGCTATATTCTTCAGTAAATAAAGCCACTAAACATTAATGAAACAATCGGCGCTTGTTGCAGATGTAATTATTATATGCGCACATCAAGAATTTTTCTCTTGCAACTAGCAGCTGTCTGCATGAAAAGCCACGTCCTATCTAACCGGGTCAATTTCTACACTGCCAAATCAAATCCTTACGTAGGTTTCTTATTATCTACTGTAGCAGGCAGACGTCGGTGCATATCTGCCGCACAAGGTGAAAAAGGGGAAAAGGGGGGGGGGGATGCTCGAAGAGATACGCACGCAGGTACTATCGGCTATTCCACAAACATCAGTTCCGGCGGGCTTAGGTATATGTAAGGCAATATATGACGAAGGACGTTCGCAGAGGTACAGGTAATTTATCCTCAATGTTAAAAATTGCACTTGACGATTTTATTTATATAAAACCACATATAAAAAATTATACATCTGGAATACTACTTAGTTTTTAACACTCGGTGCAATTCCACGTGAATTGATGTATACGTACAGTTTATCAATGTATAACAAAACAGTAATTTCAGGCCAGTGATTTTTTATTGAAACTATAGAAAATGTTGTATATCTTAATTTTCACAAAGTTGCGAAAATGAGTGTTTTTACTCATAGTGTACTGACCCGCACTATAAAGAATACATACACACAGTATTTATAAAACAAGAAATAAAATAATAAAATTACAATCTACAGCATAATGTTTATGTACTTCACAAATTCCACCCAATTAATCTGCGTGAAAGCATTCTTGCCGTGCTAAATGGTAGTTTATGTGAAATTGTGGTCTACATACGCCTAGTTTTTCAAATTAAAAAGCTCACAAAAATCACTGTAAACATTTATAGTTTAAATAAAAAGGTGTTAAGTATCTTGTAGGTTTATGTACTTTTTCTCAAATTCCGATTCACGTACAAAATTAATGCCACCTGTAAAGATGTTTTTCCAATTAATGCTGGCCTCAGCAGACAGTGTAACTAATATAGAAATATTTCTGTAGCATTTATGATACAGTTATTTGTACTAACATAACAGACCATAATATACATTTGTCTATAAATTATGCCAGTAATTGTTATTCCAAATGTGATGTTCATTAAGAGAAAATATTTTCTCGATTACGAAACAAATATTGTGCAAATGTGTAATCCTATTTGAAATACATTAAAAATTAAAACATTAACTGTTTATATGCCTGTCGAATTATTGCACAAACAGATTCGAAACTAACGCTATCATTAGGCTATAGTAATAAGTAAATTAATTTGTTGGTGTTGAAGTTAAGGCCACACGTATTTGCTCACGAAGTTGTAGGTTCGATTTCTAGTTGGAACGTATTTATTTAAATATAATATAAAATATAATAATCTTTGTATTATATTTGTGTTATAAATAAATATATGTTTGGAAGTATGTTATGTATTAATTTAGATACTCTATTTGCAAATGTGACTGAAATACAAGCTTGACTGAAATATTAAATATATATATATTGCAAGTCCATTTAGTAGGTTAATGTATTTACTGCAAGAAAAGGCAAGTATTCTTTTGGTTACTAGTTTTCAAGGTTTTACTTGCAAAATTAAAATAAAATGCACACACAATTCCATATTTACAGCACTAATGTTTTTAATTCCGTGACAACTTTTTTCTCTTATTTTTCCTATTAGAAGTGACATTTCCCATGGAAGGTTGACTCCTACGGACAAACATAAATCACATCCTTGCTCTATCCGGGATTTAAAACCGTAACTACTCACTCTCAAAACTCGACCGACTGCGCCGACTTATTTTAAGTGAACAAGAAGCAGTTTATTTCATTGGAGATAATTTCTAAGTTACAATTTAAGTAATACATTAATTACGTGTTCCACATTGTACCTATAATTCACTGCCACGTTGGTTGGTATTCGCTTGCATATATTTGCGCTAAATGAAATGCAGAAATTGCAGGCAAAGTTTTGAACACAGTTTTAAAACATTTGTAGTTTCGCTTAACCTTCATACATCACTCTTTTATTTGGAATAAAAATTTGAAAATAAAAACTTATCTTTATCCTTTTCTCAATTCTATTTTGTGTTATTGTATAGTAGTGATTGTACTACATATTCCTTTATAATTTAATATAAGATTATTATAATTTAAAAAGTTTTAAATTTATTATTCATTGTTACAATAAATTTATTCGCTGCTCCGTATTGCGATTGATGATATCGACAAGAGATAAAATTCAAGAATTCTATGTCATCAAAAATATCGTGCCAACAACTATGTATATATTACGAAATTACATTCGGCACTGACTAGATAGATTACAGCTATGTACGACTTTGTGTGTTATTATTTGCATGTTTTGAATTTTTTTTAGAAGTAAAACTGCTATGCTGTAAAATGTGTTCAAGTTGGCTTAGTATTAGGCTGTCTCAAGCCTCTCAATGTTTGCAAATTGTGTAAACAAATGTTGTCTTGAGTAATGCATTCCGTTGAGATATTTCGTACGCCGCGCCATAAACCTTCAGATCAAATGCTTATATCCTCCACTAACTCCTATTTTAATGATGAAAGATACTATAAAATGTGGAAAAGGAACAAGTAATCTGTTGATACATCAAACCACAGAGTGTATTCCACCTCTATGGTTGTTACTTTTGTATAACGTTAATTTATATCGATACTGTTTAATATTTGAACTGAAAAATTGCACTCAATAATAGAAAAGCAATTGTATTCTATCGAACAATACACGCAGAAGGTAAATAAATCCTCCAGCACATGCTGTTACAAGAGCACTGCTACCTGTTGCCACCAGCAAAAAGTCTCCGTGTCCGGTTTTGCATTTGCTGTTACTCAAGACAAAATACCGAATGTTTTCAATCTCCGCGTGAATACTGCCAGGACACCATCTTGCCGCTCAGCTAGAGACCAGACCGTGCCGAGCCGCAGTCTATGGAATAAGATTGGACTCGCATGCAGAGACGTTTGCCGGTACCAGTAGATCAGTCTATAGTGGTAGCCATTTTGGAAGACAGTACTACCTCAATTATAACGCTTATATAGCATTTATCAGAAATTTTTCAACCGATTTGGCATCATTGAAAGTAATGAAAACGATAAAAAGCTGTATATAATTATATTTCTATTGTAGTAACCACTAAGTGCCCCATTTTGATGCATATCGTCAAGTAAAGCTTCGCATGGAGTAGTATACAAACGGGCATTCTAAGAGGGGCTTGGAGCTGCGGACAAGGGAACTAGGCAACCACCATCTTTGATGATACCATGCGGGAAAATTTCCCATTTTCCCCCAAAAAATTTCCTATTTTCCTTCATACCTGCGGTGGCCATCTTGGATCCCAACGTCCAGCTCTGTAAATACGATGGCACTGTGTTGGGACCCTTACATCTAGTGTCCTGGTGGGTGCCGAGTCTCATGCTCTGTCATTCCTTTCAGGATCTGTGGACCTAGCACCGTAATGCAGTACCGAATACCAGCATCGGCTTACATGCACACAAGACCTAACATATAAGCATAGTTGACTGTAATTTTCGAACCCCATAAGATGTAATTGTCACATTCATAACACAGGCCGCACACCGACGATGAGAAGGGTCGCAGGGCCAAGCATACCCCATGTCTACTTATAAGCATAGTTGACTAATTTCCGAACCACATATGATTTAGTTGCTAAATTCTTAACATAGACATCACCCATGACTATGAGGAGGTTCGCAGGGTCAAGTATACCCTATGTCTACTTATAATCATAGGTGGATATAATATCCGAACCACATAATATATAGTTGCCAAATTCATAACATATACATCAAACTTCAACAGAACTGTTCACCATTAATATTCACAACCCTAATCATGCATTTTACAGTATCTATGACCAATAAACATGCTAAGAGAATATTAAACCATGCCTATCCTACTTCAGCAGCACAGTATTGCATGCCTTAATATGCCAATAAGTTTGAAAAATATCTGGTTTCTCTATCGACCAAGCGTACTTTTACGTCACGAGTCATTGCCAGACACATCATTATTCGCAAGTAAAAAAGTCGCAAGTGTTAAATTCGAAGAATGGGAGGAAATATATGTTTCGCCAGCTCATTAACTCATTGTCATCACCATATTGCCAGCAACGCTTAACATACAGCTCGTTGCCAAAAATGTGCTTTGATGCAACGTCAGCAGAAACCATCAGCCTTATGAAAACTCCTAAAGAGAAATACCTGTTTTAAAAAACATAAAAGCGGGGAATGCTTTTCCATGTAGTCCATAGTGAGGGAATTGGGTCATCTTGACAAAATGGTCAGGTTTTTTCAAGTTAACAGCATTCTTAATCTGTTATTGGTTTCTATGAAAAATGTCACATATACCAGACCCACAACGACTTACCAGCTGCTAGTTCTACTTGTGCAATTGAGTAAAGTTTGATAATGTTGAGCAGTTCATGCCGAATTTTTCAATTTACATGCTTAGGTATACAATATCTCAGTAGCAGAATTCGATGGTAGTGAGACCAGAAATTACATCCACATAAATGTTTGCAAGGCAAAATGCATACATATGCATGTATGACCCAGCATCGGTGGGGTGACATTCCTGCTTCTATGAAGCATAACACGCTGCCATGATAAAACACTGTATGTGCATTCGGGAGTGCATAGGTTCAGTTCTCAGATCATGTATCATGATTTGAGTTTTTTCCATGGTTTCTTGAAAGCGTTAAAGGAATACACTTAGGATGGTTCCTTAATGTAGGCCATGTTCGATTCCTTCCCCTGACAACGATAGTGTGTGCTGCCTGTTTGAAAACAAAGTGCAAAATGTTTTTTCAACAAATGGTGAAGCTTATGGATGCCCACCATGGTGCTAGGCAATTTTATTGCTAAGTGCAAAAACAATTTACTTAGTAAGCTATTAACTGTACCGAAGGATACACATACACACACACGCACACACACACAGATATACATATATATATATATATATATATATATATATATATATATATATATATATATATATATATATATATCAAAGCGAGATTACTAAATAACGAATACAAATTTCAGCTTTGGAAGAAGACTACATAATTTTACTTTAAAAGAAGGGAATTTTATTTTAACTTGTGACCCACACGCACCACAATCAGCACCATATACGCCACAATCGCTATACATGCTCTACATGCTCCACATTTTCCACAATCGCTTTGCATGCTCCACTATTGTTCCACATACTCCACAATCGCTCCACATGCGAAGGATTGATGGAAAGATTGACACATGCCGACGTCTCTGCCGCTGCTATACGCCAGGTATACAGATAATATTCGAACATATATATCAAACATATGTTTTTCCTTTACCAACAGTGTTATGTAAACTTTCGCGAGCAGGACATAACTGGAGATACAAAACATTTAGTTTTAAAACGAAACACATTAATTTATGCACACGTAGCACAATATTCTACTTCTTCTGCATAGCAAATACTATACAAGGAATTGCTATTTTTAAACAAGTTTTATCTCTGAGTCATGGATGGTATTAAAAACATAATATTTGTTAAATGTACCATGGGTTATCATAACTCCATAGTCGCAGGGCTTCTGAGTTGCACGGAGCACAGAAAAGGTTTTGATTTTTTCACGCATGACGTCTTGTGGCATACATCTCGATGAGCTGTCGAAACGGCGCTCAGCAGCGCTGCTTGTTAAGGTCAAGGACGTTCGTTCCAATGGGGCACAGATTGTGAATCGCCGGCTCTTGGTATCTTCCAATCACATACCCAGAATACCGCCTGATTATGGATACCTTTAATATGTTGGGAATGTTGCAATTTGGAATAAGTTGTTTTTTTTTTATATATAGGGGAGAACAATAGTCCACGCTGAATCACCGCTGATTGATCGGAACGACGGTTTCCGAAAACACAATTAATTAGCCAATGAGAACCTAGGGTGGTGGTTGCGGGGTTTGAATAAAGTGAGTAATTAGCCAATGAAAAATGTGGGTGGGGATGGAGGAAATCTGTGCCATCAGCTCACCTGGCGGCATAACCTCGAACATAGCACTACCTAAACATTGAAAATAGAAACCAATACGGAGGGCGCTATCAGCACCACCTATACTTTAAAACATAATATTAATTATGGCCGCCACCTGGTGGCTAAATCGATAATTTATACACTAGCACCGCATAGGTAATGTAAATGTAAACATATGAAAACCAATATGGTGGCCTCCAGCAATGTATAAACAAAAGACAGATAAAAATCCTAGATGACAGCCTTCAGCAATGTATAAACAAAGACAAAATAAAAACCAAGATGACCGCATACCTCAGAATGGGTATAGGTGAGGGGTTTGTGGGCTGTAGGTGGGTAGGTAGTTGGCTTAACGTATTGTCGACAGCGAGGTCATTAGAGACGGAGCAAGTTGCACAGGAAGGATTGAGGAAGGAATCGGCCATGTCCTTTGTTACCGAACCATTCCGGAATTCGCCTGGAGTGATTTCGGGAAACCATGGAAAACAGAAATCAGGATGGCCGGACCGGGAATCGAAGCCGGATCCTCCAGAATGCGAGTCCAGTGAGTTACCACTGCGCCACCTCGCTCGGTGTGTGGAGGTGGAGGGGGTCAGTCGTCTGCTGAGCGTGGGGCTTGTGGCCTCCGAAAATGTGTTTTAATAGTTTTGAACTAATGTTTTAAATAATTTTTAAATAAATGAAGGTAGAAGTAATATTTTTCAAGTTTTTATAAATATATTATGGATTCTTTTGAAATGTTTTATATAGTTTTGGATGTTTTTGACATGTTTTGTAATTTATGGGTTTTCAAGGTCAATTTCACCGGGGTCGAGGTCAAAAGTCTTGGTCAATATTAATGGTCAAGGTCAAGGTCAGCTACATCTAAAATTGCCACCTGGCTTCCAGAATGGCAGAGCATGAACATCTCTGACGGTTCGATCCCCTTACCCCTTGTGCAGGCTTCCCCAAATAATTCTACTTACTGGAATACTATAACGGTAATCAGTAAGTACACATAACGCTTAGTACACAGCTGGCCTATTAATTTTAATGATACCAGAATACTGCTGCAAAAGTCCATGTTGCCAAATCAGATGACTCACAGAGTGTGTGCGTTAGTAATTCTGTGTTGTCTGTTCACACGATTAGATCGCTTTGGAGCGATCTCTTTTTCACTCATTAGTATATGTGTGTAGAACTAACTGTAGTGAATATACCGTCGACTGTGGTAAACATAGTCTATGGAGATCAGCTGTTGTCTTCGTACGTGGTGTTTGTATTGGGATAAGGTGTTATCGACAAGCTACAGCGCTCGATGATGTGAGAATGCCTATTGTGTCGAGAGCTTGTCCTGTGAACTGCTGCATACTGATATTGTCAAGAGTAGTTAAATCAATACGGTAACTTGGTCATACACACCATGATCTTTCAAAGGCTAGTGCAACTACTGTACGTCCACTGCGAATAAGCATATGTTGTCTAAATTACCTCAAGATTGGACTATGCGTCTTTCTTCTACCAGTTCGTCACAAAAACAGAGTTGGTTGTGACAATACTAAACACATTTTGATAATTATTCTACACAAAACCGGCATACACTCTCATTGCAAAATATAGGAATTTAATAAATACATAAAGTGAAAGCCTCAAGCATAATATCCTAAACAGAGTCATTATTGTCATAGGTCGACAGAACATATAATTTTATGTTATGTTTGGTACGTGCAGATTAGCTAGATAAGTGTTGGAGTTGTATTATTTATTTTATTCCACACACTATTTTAATTCGAATGTTAATTTTCACACATTTCTCATATGTAATGGTGACATTTTTAAATCATGTAGTTTATGATTAATGTAAACCACCAGTCGACTTAATTTCTATATTCTATAATAATTTTCACGCAGTATTCTTAGTTTTGACTCAATGTTATTTCAATATTGTAATATTATTTGTATATGTTAATTTTTGTTCTCAGTAATTACTTTATAATTTTTAAAGTTTAATTATTTACTTTATTCTCTTATTAGAACTATTTTAAATTCTGGTTTATTTTATTTTAAGGAGGTGTAGTCGGAAGTGGGCCGCGATTGGCTAGTCTTGAATGAAGATGCCGGAAGGCTTGCTTCTGGGTGGGACTTTCAACATGGATGGTTAATTGTATTTTCGCTGAGATTTCAATCTTAGGGAATCCCCAGCGCCAACCTAAGAATAGGTTAGTAATAAGTCTCAGAAGTAGTGATTAGGTCACTGCCACAACCGATTATAGAGGAGGGTTTATGGCAGGTGTCTAGCTAATTGTATTAGTGAGTTTTGTTGGAGACGCCAGGACACCGATCTATAGATGCCAGGTTCCATGTCAGCCACGTTAGCGGCGCATCATAATACAGGTGACGCCAAGGAGTCCGAGAGTCTGGGTGCAGACCTATGTGAAAGACTTCACTTGTTATCTGTTTCTACGAACTTATAGTATTTTCAGAAGAAGTTTAATTTACGGAACTAGGCATTTTCTGAACTTTAACTTGTGTGTAATCAGTAGTCGTGAGATTCCGTATGAGCTAGTAACACCGGAGCATATGAACATCTAAAAACTATTGAACTCAGTGTAATCTCATTTGAGCAAAGTTTAACGATTTGAGGGCAAGTGAGGAGTTATTCTTCTGAAGTAATTAAAACTTAAATTGACATTTTCAAGTAAAGGTTTGGATCGTGAGAACTGTAACTGCAACTAATTACTTGGGAGCTTAGTCAGTTTCTTAAACAGTTAGAAATTGAGGAAAGCTACTTCTGGTTATGAACTAATTTTAATTTCTGATTTTAATTTCACGTTAGTTGTCAGTTGTTTAATTTTGCAGCAGCGCTACTGTCATATTTTATTTTTTATCTTTTAATTTGTTTTAATTTCCTTAATTGATTTAACTCTATTCTTTACTGGATAGTGATACTTCATTTTTAGTCATCAACATAAGTTTAATTTGATTTTTGAGTAAAGTGATTTTTCTTACACACACATATATAATATTTAACATTTAATAAATATTTCACATTCGAATTTTACATCTTGTTGAATTGCATAACACATTTGGTCTGATTTTATTTATTTTTAATTTCATTAATGTATTAATTATTCAGATATCACATGTTATTATGTAACAGCCCTCTGCGCACAACTCCCCTAACTTCCAAACCTCTTTCAGAGCTTTATTGCATACCTACAGCTCGTTTTATTGCGCTTGGCACACGTACTAGTACTGACAGCACATTTATGTCTCACTGATAATATCCATTCATTTAATTTGTGTGAAATAAGCAACAACCTACAGAATGTACGATAGTAATGTGTCAAAAGTTAACAGTACTAAAGTTGTTGACTACGAAAATGTGTACTTCGAAGTTGTTTTATCACTTAGACAATGTAAGGAATATGAATGTGTATACATATATTGGGTAACTTTGTGATCTGGCACATCCCGATGCGCATTCGCCAAGGAGGCGGTCGATTTTATCTGTAGGAAACCTATTTCTTCGTTTACTATTTTTTGGTCCCTGCAATAGGCTGTTCATGGTAAAGTGAGCACTTTTTAAGACCCTCCCACCCACCAAGTATAAACCAATAATAAATATATCGTATTGCAGCCTCAGGCATTAAATTTTGAGGGTGGGGAAATGTATACACTGTGTTTATTGGTCGCATTGCAATGTTTATGTTAAAAAGCAGCAGGAAGATGGAAATTGGATGAAAGGAAATATTTAGAAAGGCCTTAAAAAGTGCTCACTTTACCGTGAACAGCCTAAAATAATATTACGTTTATCAGCTGTCTTGTTGGTGTTTCATATGGTAAATAAAAATATAGTACACGTAAATGTATTGACAAACAAAAGGGTTACTCTCACACAAAATAACATGTCTGTGTTTTACTGTTCATATTTGTGTTATTATACACCTCTGTGTTTGCGCGATCATGCTATGGGTAACGAAAGTAAAAAGCATCAGATGATTTGATGGGCGGTTTGCCCATCCAAAGTCACAGAGTTTCTTCCTGATTGCCCATGCATTTGTAGCCCTGAACTGCGTCACGTGATCAGTTGAGGACCTTACTGCAGTTTCGGACACGCCTTATGGTCTCCCGTTTTAAACAGATATCCTCTGACAACTCACATTTCACACACCTTTGCTTCCCATTCGACTCTGGGCATGCTTACCTTCTACGTCACAGACGTATACAACCATTTTAATACATCATCGTGTTGTAATGTCTCGCCAGAGCCAGACGATTCAAGCAAGTGAAACGTCATTCTGTAGCGATGTCTCATCGCAGCCAGTCGGTTAGGGAGAGAGTCATAGGCCTTGTTGAGGCGGCAGGTTTTTCCGCCGCTGAAGCAGGCCGATGTTACAGTGTTCCAGAGAGCACTGCGAGTCGATGGGTACGACAGTTCCAGGACATGGGTGACGTGACACGTCGTGGAGGAATGGGTTCATGGAGGGTGTCGACTGCAGCCGAGGACAATAGTCTGATTACTCAGGCGCAGTTGACTCCTTTCAGGAACGCCATTCAGCTAAACCGTGCCACACACTTTCCTGGCAGCTCGAGTACCATGCTTAAGCGCTTGACGGCGGCGGGACTGAAATCCCGGCGTGCTTCAAGGAAGCAAAGGCTCACCGATGAGCAAAGGATTTATCGACTAGCGTTTTCCGAGGGAAACATTGACCGTGACTGGTCAGATGTATTCTACGATGAGTGTCTGTTTTCCTCGGCTAATGATGGGCCGATGCTTGTCTTCAGACCTCGTGGGACCCGACACAATTCGAAATATGTGGCCGAATGCTCTCGCTATGGCCATGCATCCGTAGCGCGTTGGGGGATGGATGAGTGCACGCAGGATAGGCGTGTTGCACATAATCGAAGATCGAGGTCCGAATACACGCGGCCTCAATGCCGGGAAGTATTTACATATTCTAGAGAATATTATGATTCCCTCGGTGCGACTTTTGTATCCCGATGGTGTGCTGCGCTTCCAGCAGGACCATTTTCCATACACACTTCTCAGAGTGTTCAAGAATGGGTCGCAAGGCAAGATCAACTAGAGCTCGTAGATTGGCCACCTTACAGTGCCGACTTGAATCCAATTGAGAATGTTTGGTCGGAGACGAAGCGCACGATGGCGGCAAACTGGCCTGATTCACAGCCAGTAAATAAAGATGCTCTCTGGGAGCTAGTAGCTGATGCCTGGGATGAAGTAGCTAGTAGCCAACGCTATGCAACTTCTCTGGTCGCCTGTCTACCACGACGACTGCGGCAGGTGGTTGAGAATGAGGGATACTGGTCCTCTTATTGAGGTTACACCATCGGCCCTTTTCAGGGCCAAATAAACACTCACATAAAAACGTGACACAAAAAACCAATGGCACACCACGTGGCATAATGACCACATTGATATACAAACTAAAGGTGCGAGGTGGTTTCGAACCCGAAACAGCGGACGTCAGAACCATACACGCGATACCACCTTGGTTTGTTACATGTGTTTTTTGTATGGATGCAAAGATATTCTAACAAATAAAACACATTCTAGGATACTGTAACATTTTATATTACAACGAAACAGAATAACATACCCAGTAGAAATGAAATTCAAGGTCGATCCCCAGAAACCTAATTGTATTCTATCTGTAACATGACAGTGACCGCAAGCACATTGCGAAATGGATCGTCTACAACACACCCCATACGCTATACAATGCTAGATCGCTCTCGCCTGACCTGAACCCCACTGAGACTCTTCTGGAGGAATTGGAGAGAAGAGAGAGGGGAAAAAAAAAAAACAATTTTTCCCCGCAAAACACAAACGAGGAGTTTCTACCAAATTGTAATAACATTGGGCCAGACATTACTAGAAACTTGGTTAAGTCAGAGCTAAATAGACTGATGGAAGTTGTTCGCAGAAAGGGAAGTTAACAAATAACTGTGGAGTGAACAATGATCAATGTATGTCCAACATTTATAAGAACTGGAGACAGACAAACATTCTAGATGTCAGTGATGGGCAGATCTGTGTCTATTTAAGTCTGATGTCAGTAATCTCTACTGGCTTAAAAGTTGTTCAGATTGCGTAAGAATTAAAGTATGGTCAAATTGCGAATGTAACTGAATCATTCTTGTGTTTGAAGAATACCACGGAAAGCATCTTCAAATAGAACAGGCCCTAATATGTATATACAGCAATGATCACAAATATTCATACATCCTGTTCCTTTCACGACGTCTGTACAATAAGCAATAATGTTGACACACACTTATGCGTCCAGCTGTATTTTGTATTCAATTTCATCAAATACAACAAATAAACAACATTCCTTATAAAAAAAAAAACAAAGTAATGTATTACACAAATGTAAATAAACGCAAGTTTTCCGAATCGGAAATGTTCATACACCTTCGTACGAAGAACAAATGTTTACGTACATCAACATAAAAAAAATTAATTCTCCTTTTAATATTTAGCATGCCCTCCCTTTTGCTTCAGAACGCTTCTCAAATGCGCTGGCATTGACTTTACTACCGTTTGTATGACACTAGGAGGGATATTGTTCCACTCATGAAGGATTTTCTCCTTCAAATCCCGCGTCCTTGAAATATGATGTTTTCATAGCTTTATGTCTAAGTATGCCCAAATATGTTCTATTAATTTAAGTTTAAGGATTGGGGCGCAGTTTCTATTACACGAGGACAATTATACAGTAGCCATATTCGTGTTGCACAGGATTTACGATTAGTACCATTATCCTGGTAAAATGTGCATTACTACAGCAAGTTGTATGGCATTAGGTCGCAAATTATGTTTAAACTGGTCAATATAGTTTTATTGATTCAATATTCAATATATAAACATCAATTAATCTACACCACATGCACTCACGCACCCTCACACCGTAACTGAACCCCCACAATGCTTGACGGTAGGACGAGAATGTTGGGGAATTGTCTTTTTATTCGATTTTCTCCACACTTATAGCGGACTGTCATGATCGAAAACCTTGAATTTACTCTCATCTGGAAATATTACGTCTGTCCAATAATCGTTCTGTAAATATACCTTTGCAAAGTTAAGTCTCTTCTTATGATTACATTTGCCTATGTACGATTACTTCTGTGATGTTCTTGCATTATAGTCACTATTGCTGAACACTCTTCTCTTTGTCATTAGTGACAGTGACACGCACGCACAGGGATAGAATACATTCAGTTTAACTGCACAAACCTCCTTGCCAAGAGCCTTTCTTTTGTAAGTTGGCGTGTATCTGTCTATGGCGTGAATGCGTGCATTTTATAGGCCATACGTGGTAAATTGATCACTTTTGAAAGCCCTTTCATTTTAAATAATAGTCAATAAATATATATTACTCTAGCCTTAGGCATAAACTTCAGAGTGCGGAATAATATATACACTGTGGTTATTACTTACATGGCCATATTTAATTAAAAAGGTGGTTACAGAATTAAAAATGACTGAAAGATAAAAGTAACTAGTGCCTCAAAAGTGCTCATTTTACCGTGAACAGCGTTTAGCGAATAATGTACGTATGTCGGCATGCTTGCAAGAAAAAAAAACTATACTTGAACAGATTTCCCGATTTCTTTCCGAAGCAAAATCGATCCTCTTCACTTTCAATGTATTTTCGACGTGGTTACCACAGATATTAACTTGATCTCTTTTTCCGCATGGTCAGGGGCAATTAAAACGCCTTGCCACTCGCCACGCGCCTCGCAGCGGGAAGTAATAGGTTGTAATAAGTTCCTGAACACTGACTCACACTGACTTGTACACTTGACAATCCTGCAAGGTTCTCGCTCTCTGTAAACTCTCCCCTTCTGTCGCGTTTGCTAACCACGTTTATGGCTTCAGTTCAGCTGCAGTGGCACTTTGATCCCATGTAGACAGGCAGGCTGCTTTAACAGCCTGCCAAACTTAGCTTGCACCATCTAATGACTGTATATGCACTGGCACCTGCCTTGAGCTCCGCGCACGTCGCTGCGTGTACTGTCCGTAATCATGACAACGCATACTCTATGTTTCTTTACGTAGCCTGTATAATTTATGTTAGGGAATAGCATTCCTGACGTCGTACACCCCACACAAAACTTAACAATCATAAAGTATGACGTGTAAATTTATTGTGAATATAAGCGAAAATACAATCTGAAAATGATTACATAATAAAGTATCCCAACGCCAGAAATCAGTAGATATTTGTTGTACTGGATGCGAAGTAAAAATATGACTTACTACAGCATGTTTTAGAGAAGAAAACAAAACATTTTGCAGCGTGATTCCAGTAGAGGTTTTTGCATGTGGCGTAACCTAAATTAAATCTCAGGTGGAAGCAAACGTTCGTCCCCCAGACTTATTATTCTCATTGTTTTCTTTTGCGTTAGTGTATGTAGCATGGAGTCAAACTGAACGTTTTTGTTTAAACGGTAGCCTACCTCATTGCATCGCTGAACCAACATAATGTTAAGTACATATCATAAAGCTATATTATTTGAGGAAAAACGAAAATAATGACATCCACAAAATATTCTGTGAAACCAAGCGAAAAAATGCAAGGAAACCTAACAGGGTACGCCACTAGTTATACGAAACACTTTCTGAATCCATTTAAACATTAACAACAACAAAAAGGAAACTTTATACACAGCTTACAGCTTATAATATTTAAATCGTTTATTTATGCTTTCTTATGAGACATTTATTTGCGGTCGTAAATATTTTATTTCGAAAATTAATGGTGCTGCTAACAGTTGTCTAATAATTCAAAATAAATGATAATCCCTTCATAATTTCTTGATTAACTTGAAACATTCAATTCACTTTCACTTCCATTCAATGTTAAGCTACTTTCCTTGTAAAATGAGCTTATATAATCATGAAAATATCTGTCTGTGATGTACTGTATATCCCCTCATAATAATATTCGATCCTGTGAAACACATGTCACCAAATTCGGCGCAAATATTAAACTTAGTAAAGACATCTGATTTTTACAATGTTCTGCCAAGCCGTTTGCTTAGTTTCACAAGGGTTGTTATTTTAAGACAGTAGGGCACCATTTCATATCTGGGGAATTATTTTACTAGGTAAAACCAAATCGTGTATTATCACAGTTAATCATGTACGTCTTTAATCTAGGAAGGTACGTTCTTATCGGTTCGCCATAGTGAAAACAGTAAGTTTTGAACATCATATCTCGGAAATTACACAATAGATTCCTGCCACATTTTGGAGGCATTATCTTCATTCATAATTTTGTAATATAGCACACACATGAAAAAATACAGTTATTTTATCGTAACACGGACGGAAAACAATCTACCCATTCCTACAAAAGTTGACAAACAAGCAGTATACTGAAATGAATTAATTTGTTCAGGCATTTAATTTTAATTGGTGGCAGTATAGACATTTCGATAACTATTCTGTATCTATGAAATGATGCGACCAATTTCAAGCAATCTTTGTATACTGTATATAATACTGTGTATGCAATGATAACATATGTGATTTAAATGTGTAAGAAACTTCATTTTGACATGGTGACTATATAAATATTTTAGGTTCATCTGGTATACAGCATGTAGCATACTGTTTGACCAATTTCAACCAAACTTGGTGTGTTGAACGTATCACCTACAAGTATTAAACATGCTGGGACATTGTCTCTTTAGTCTGCAGTATTGTAAGGTACCTCTACAAGAAGAAAATATATTGTGTCAAATGTGGCGAAACAATAAACCTGTTACTATCTAATTTGGCAAACGCTGACCAAATTAACTTGTATGTTTGACGTGGGTCGGTCACTTATTTTTAACATGGCGACGAACTGAACATTTTGATTACTATTCTATAACCACAGAACCGTGTTTAAAAAAAAAGGGGGGGGGGGATTTATACACTTTTGAAATATTGCACATGCACTAGTGAACGTTATCGGAAATTTGGAAATTTGATACAAATAAAACAGCATGTTGGAAATAAACCTTCGAATGAAATTAGACTTTCTCAGTGCTTTAAACAAATCATGCTATACATTACAAAATATCTGGAAGAAATAGTTTCTGGACCGATATTGGTACGTTAAATGTGGTTTAACATAAAATAATACAGTCATTACCAAAGTAATTCAGCTTAACTTCCTTTTCTTCATGGATAAACTGGGTACTCATATGCGCAAATATACTGACTCTTAGAGTTTAATTGTGTGCATATTCTCAATCATTACAATATCGACTCAATGAATGAAAACAATTTTTGTAGAACGCTTTATTCTATTCATTTATGTTCTATACAATTTCTATGCAGAAAAATATATGATAGCTGTTTGTTAAAAACTAGATTAATATTTTGGTCAGCAGCCAGTTTGCAACTAAATATTTTGTAAAACTAAGAGGCTCGAGGGCATTTCGCTTGTTTTCTAACAGCGTTGACAAGTTCAAGTGCCAGATTAAAAATATTTTACACTAGTTCACTTACACGTCCAAAATGAGCATAATTTCTTCGCTTTATATGATAACTTTTACAAAGCACAGTCCTCTAGGAAACTGGACAGCGAGGGTTGAAGGAACTGTCTGTGGCCTTCTACGATACTGTAGCCCAAACATAATGATGATGTGAGCTGCAGGGTTTGTTTCGCTGCTGCATGCATTTCCAACCTGAAATGCCACCTCCTCGCTCGCTTAACACAGCAGTTATGCCCAGGAGAAATATGTATATTTGACTAACATGGCTATACTAGGCAATCCCAGGGTCATTTTCACACTTTCGTGCGCTGTAAGTGAACTTAAAACATTTTTAACATGCATATCAGCCCAAAATTTCAATCAGGTTAGCTTGCACTATCTGCGTTCAAACATTTGACATAAAATGGCATTACAACATTTGACATAGAGGTATTCAAGGAAGAAAGATTTTTTGCCTTTCTTGCTGACTAAACAAAGCACTAAAATACAAGTTAAATAATTTTAATATGGAGTCTCACGTTTCTCTTGTCGCTTTTACAATAGGATAGGAAAAGTTATTCCTCTGGGAATACCAGCTCGCCAAAAAAGGGGATGTGTATTTTTAAAGTTTTTAATCGCTTGTAGGTTGTAGATGCTGTGGTGTAACTGTCAGACTACTCGCCTCGCACCACGACAAACCGGGGTCACATCCGAATTTTCATGTATAGGAAACATGGCTGTTGGCCAGTGGGTAGTGTCGGGGTACTCCTGATACTCAAGTTTTCTGTCGCTGCTCCATCTGTACCTCTCTTCGCCACTATCAGCTCTGAAGAGCTTAATTGTTAAGCACCATTTGTGTCTCTCTCATGTCACTGGTGTTAACTTACAGCTGTTTTTCACCTACATACAGTATTTCATGTATACATTGATAGTTTAAGGAATTGCATACATTTTTCATCTCTGTTCTCAGTTAATATTAATTTTGCGGCCAACAAATATATATTACTTTCAAATGCCACTTGGGTATGACGTGACAAACGGGTTCTGTACGTGCCTCCAAATTTCCCTATCATGTTTCAACTTGCCGACTGAATTGTTATTATGTTCAGAATCGCGAGTCTTTGCGGGAAACTTTTTTCTTATGAAACTCACAAATACTCAGCTTCAGTTAATCTTGTAGTCTGTAACACACAGGTTCCAGTTCCCTTGTCAGTGTTAACACTTCCAGTTCTACAATTAAATGTTTGGTGAGCAAATAAAAACAAATAACAAACATGCAAAAGAGAAAACATTGTGGCCCTGTTGAGCTCCCTCATACTGAATTAATGCGTTGGACACGGGTGGGTGCTTCAGCGGGTAGAAAATACTAACTGCATGATCATCTATACTAGTTACTAAATGCGTTTGCAAAGGTTTCCCTGCCTCACACCAAGGCGAACTGGGTTCAATCCCAAGCCAGGTCACAGGATTTTCACAAGTGGGAATCGTGCCGGACGATGTCGTTGGTCGGCGGGTTCTCTTGGTCATCTCCCATTTCCCCCGCCCCTTCATTCCAGCGTCGCTCCATACTCACCTCAATCACCCTCATCGGCTCTCAAGACCTCACTGTTAAGAGCCGCCCAATCTCTTCACTCACTCCAAGGTTTCCGTTTGATGATTTCACCATAAAGCCTGGTGCAGTTCTAATTCACACCAATCACGACAAACGAAACTATCCAAATGTAAACAGATATTCAGCATTACCGTTTTAGTGTATGGGTGAAAGCTCAGTTTATGAATATAGGATTACGATGTAAATGCACGACAAAAAAATTGAAGTTAAATATATATTTTACTTTATTGTTTGGTGATAAGAAAATGTAGCAAATATCTTATGAAATAGGCCTGATTTTAAAGTTATCTCAGAGGTACGTTTTTAAGGGAAGACTGCACACTTGTTTAGTACCTTGCACATAGAGACGATGACGCATGTGATGCGCGTGCCTGGGTCGTCCTCAGCGTCTCTCCCTTCTCGACAAAATACGTCCTAGTAGGTGGAATGCTTAATGAGCGAGTGAAGAGATTTGGGTGGCTCTTAAAACCGAGGTCTTGAGCGCCCTTGAGGGTAAAGCCAGATGAGTATGGAGCAGCGCTGGAATGCAAGGGTGGGGAAATGGGAGATCAGTGAGAAAACCCACCGACCAGCGGCATCGACCTGCAAGATTCCTACATACAAAAATCCGGAGGTGGCATCATCGGGAATCAAACCCGGTCCTCCATGGTGGGAGGAGAGTTGTCTAACCGCTACACCACCACGGCCCCAGGAATGCTTAACGTTCACTATCGGATTATAGTTGTTATATCTTGCATATGCAATGACGTAACAACAAATTTGTACTAATATGCTAAAGCCAAGTGTTTGTACGTATATTAATATTAGTGCCATGTTTTAAACGGTTCTAGCTGCCTAAAAGTGCTCACTTTAAAAGAATATTTTATTAAAAGCAATAAAAACAATGTAACTGAAGAAACCAGCTTAAAATAATAGCCGAAAACATGACTTTGATATGTCATGAACTGAACATAATGCAGGTAAATTATCTCGAATAATTAGGGGCGGAAAATATTTCGAAATGAGACGACACTGCACGCTCAGTTGCAGGGATATTTGTACGAGAATGACTGAAAGCTTTCCAAATGACCTATAGGATTGTTTGGCGTAGTTACGGAGCAGACATGTATACGCTCGCTCGATCAGGTCTGGGTCAGCGTTCAAGAAGCAAGCTACTGTCTGCGCCAGATGTTGTGGCACTTGTACGAACGTGGGTGCGGGGGTTTGTTGGTGAGAGATGGAATAACTACGTACGCGGCTCTGGCTTTGTAGTATCCAACCTGGAAACATTACCCCATCACATGCATATTTAACTGCAGATTTAGTTTTAAATAGACGTCAGTGAATATTTAGGAATATATAAAAAGGCTATTTATAGAAGCGAAAGAGAAGTAGTACAAAAGTGTGAGTAAGTGTTATGGCCGCGAGGCTAAATAGGTAGGAGTGTTAAGACATACTGTTCAACAAAGTCGCCCAGGTATACTTTTCTTTGCCCATGGTCCATAGTGCATTATTGTTGCTGAAGCCAAGGGTAGCCTAGTATCAGTTTGTCCTGAATGTCCGGCGACACAATAAACTCAGTTTGCGTCTTCAATTACTGAAGTTCAACAATAAGTGTGGTGCGGCTGTAGAAAAAGTAGCTTGAAAACAATAAAATTACTTGATTTTTGACTTCAATTGGCTTGTTTTTAGCTGAAATTAGCTTGATTTTGACTTAAATTTGCTTGTTTTTGAGAGATAAAAATTGAGGTCAAATGAGGTTTATAGAAGGTAGAAAAAGTAGCTTGAAAACTATGAAATTACTTGATTTTTGGGTTAAAATGCATGGTTTTCGATTAAAACTGCTTGTTTTAGGTGAAAATTGATGAGAAATGGAACTTGTAGAAACAAGAAAAGATGACTTGAAATCGATAAAATTGGTTGATTTTTTGTAAAAATCATGGAATTTGGGTGAAAATTGGATCATTTAATGGGTGGTCCAGAACTGGCCTTACACAACTACTCTGTTCCAGTTGACTACAATACATTTCCAACACGACTGAAAACACACCATCTGCCTTTCATAATTGAACACTGATGCCCTCTTTAGGTGTTCACAGAAAGCAAAGGGTTTGACAAGTCAAAAATTGCCTTCAAATTCTGCTTGGGTCTTCAAATACGACAGAACAGAAATGTTACCCGGACTTACGAAATGACCCTCATGTGCTCATCTTCACCAGTCACACTATCCTTTTACAGCCAATGGCTGAATGTGTCTGTGACCCCATCACTATGTGCTCACCACTGGGTATGTTGAAACATACTACTGTAATCACTCAAACTGGCACTCCCTAGCATTTCAGACTTGTAGGCGTGATTTTGGCTACAGGTACAGGTTATGGAGGTCCAAAGTGTTTTGCATTTATTTTAATGTTTTACTGGAATACAATAAAATTCAATTCAATTTATAAAAATGATTATTACCATTGTGCTTAGGTACTTTTTGAATATAAGTTACACATATTTAATGAAATTGATAGTTTTTAATTCATCAGCATTACTCAATTTCCACTTCTGGTGGCACTGCAGGCTGTCACATACTTAATATATAATTATGTAATAATATTTTGTTATGTACCATTACGTTTTTTATAATTAAGTTCAGAATCATTCACACAACTGGCAGTTGACTGAAGACTGCTCAAGTGAGAACACACATCACACTAACGAACCATCAAACTGTGAATCAAAAATCATTCTAGCTCAATTTACTTTCAGCATGTGTGCAAATCGGGCATAATACCAGACCCTCATTATCCAGGTTGACCAGAAATAACACTTCTGTCCCATAGATACAACACACACAAAATACCTATGGACTTCAACAATGCATAAAATGAATACAATTTATTTTTCATTTTTAATTCTTTCCATGATAAAATCTATTGAATGCTATACAATGCGGTAAAGCCAGGTTTTTTAAGTTTACCTATATAGGTGAAGGCAGACTACTTCCACCATAATACTGGCATTATCATTTATTTTTTCAGTTACAGCAGGCTTACAAAGAACTTTAGTAAGATTAAGTTTGTTACAATCAACTCTCGACATCAACCACAGTAATAACGACTCCCTTGATGCAAAGGACCCATTTTTGGGGAACATAAAAAATTGGTTACAAATTTCAAGGAAATAGTTTAAAATATAAGTTTGTTACATTTATTTTGGTTGCTAATCAATTATGATTCTCTTAGCCACTGCTGTAAGGCTCAGAAGAGGAAAAATCTAAATATGATCCCACTCACTAATACCTGACTGCCTGCTCCTTGCATCAAGGTTGTCAATGTTTACTCAAGTCACAGGCCTGCCCTTAATCAAGTTATGGGCCAAGTATTGCCTTGTCCAGAAACTACCCTTTGTGAGACCACACAACAATAAAGTCAATGGACTGAAATGCTGAAAAGAGGAATAAAGACTATGTTTGTTTAACATGGCTCTGAACAAATAGATTAATTACAATTTCATATCCACATAGTTTTTTCGTATGTTGATGGTATCATAAACAACAGGTGAGGTGAAAAGTACGTGGGGTATTAAACAAGTAACATATATAGTACTAATTTGTTTTCTTAAGCTCTTTTCCAACAAACTGCTACTAGGAAAAAATATTCCTAGCTTGGATAGCCACAAAGGCGCCGCTAAAAGTCTTTCATGGATAAGAAAAATCGGAATATAAAAAATATCTGCATGATACAGCAAGAAGGGGAAGGTAAATTAGAATCATTTGCCTGGATCTGATAGAAGTGAAGTAAATCAATACATATTTACAGCCACAATACTGCAAACATGAACACTCATTACTGTCAAAATTGGCATAAAAATGGGATTGTTTATTGTTTAGAATTATTGTTTAGAATTTCTAGAAAATAATATTGTTACGAACCAATTTTCCCTTTTAAAAAAAATATAAGAATTTTTTTTCTTCTCTCCTTTGTAATTTTTTGTTAGGATACCTTTATTGTTTTAGGAAAGTCTCTTCTTTTTTTTGGAAGAATTGGTTTGTTCTGATATGTTCGGTTGGAATTCAGGTCAGTGCTGCTGTTTCTGTTTTTCTATAATTTTATTTATTGGTATAAAGGAGTTTAGGTTAACTCTATTCAGTCGGGACTTTTCTTTATAGTTCATCTTTGATTCTTGCTTTAGCATTGACGCACGCTCCCTCTTCGGATTAGGGGAATAGAGGTTAGGGTGCTGACCGCCCTATCTGACATGTCGTAAAAGAGGGGAGTCGAACCCCAGAGTGAGGTGGAACGAGATAGTTTCTCGGCCAGTGAGTTCTATCCTCCTCACTACTACGGTTGCTGAAAGTCAGGATGCCAATTGTCTCAGGATGAATGCGATGAGCACTAATTAAGCAATTGCGGGGGTGGATGTAGATGACCTAGCTAGAGAAACTGGATTGATACGCATAGGCCTGATTGGACGGCGTGTGGGGACGTAATCTGAGGGTGATGCCACAACGTGGGGTTTAGGGGCTACATGTAGCGGGAGTTGAACCCATACCATCTTCCCGGAGGCCAATCTGATAGTGCAAGAATTGAGTGCTGAACTTGAATAAGTTTACCCAATGCCCACTTTACAATGCTAGAATGAACAGGGGCCTTATCGGGGACTACCTGAGTGGGGATCATACTGGCTACCAGGGATGACGACCTATATTGACAGAACTGATCTTCCTTGGAGTCATATTCTGGCCAACAAGCTCCTAACAGGTGGTTGAACCACGATTCCTGGATGGGCGACAGCAAGGGCAAGTAGAACCACAGCCTACTTCCGTAGGCTGTGGTTCTACTGTAGTGGGCTGTGCGTTTACGGCATTGGCATTAATTGATCTTTCTAACGCATGATGCTCTTGGGATCATCAACGATACTGTATGCCACCTTTCTTGTTGTACATTTACCTTGTCCTGTTATCCATTCTGCATACGTGCAGTCCTGGAAGCGTGGCTTCTGCAGGCAAACCCAAGGCCCTGACGTGCAAACAGCAGTTCGGTATTGGGACGTCATTGGAGGTAGATGTGGGAACACCGGAAACCCAGGAGCTTCGTAGTGTTGTTTCCAGACTAATGCTTTCTGCAAGCTCATGTCTCCTGTTAAGTTTGGTGCGCCATACAGCTAATCTCCAGTGGAATTTAATCGCAGATCTTAGTAAGCACCAAATAAAATATCAGAGAACCAATTATTAAAAGTGACACAGTAACTACAGTGAAAATAACGGTAAACTGAGACGTAGGTTTCACTTCATTTTTACTACGCAAAAAAAAAAATTGCAAAGTCCTGGCTAAATTAATTGCAAGGAATTCTAAATTAGCTAGGTGAAAATAATTATATTGAAATTTCGTTACTGTGAAAATCAGGTGAAGGGGAACCTGGGGAAAATATTAATTTAATTAACTAATATGCAAAATCCTAAGGAATGCCATTTTACAGCGTTAAGGGGTTTTTTTTCAGTAGGACTAGAATCGCGACGACCTGTTACCACGGGAGTCAAGGGAAGTTGATTGAGGTAAAGGGTTATGGGTGCAGGACGTGGATTACCTCTGGAGAGAGATGCTGCCCTCACGGTCAGCTGGGGCAGTGGTGGACGAGCGTTGTCCAAGCTGCTGGGAAGTTGCAGTCTTCGCAGTCTGCAGATGCGGGCTGAAGACTTGTGCAGACTTCTGGAGGTTGAGCTGTGTTCCAAACTTTGGAGCTGAGCTGTGTTGCCAGCTGGGAGAGGAGAGAGTCTTCTTCACACCAAGTAGAGCTCGTGAACCTCTTCGGTTGGCGAGCCCGGCGTCTCTGTTGGACCATGCTACCGGACTTCCTTATATACTGAAAATTTTTTGATCAGAAGTCTTGCGAGGTACGGGGTGTAGCGTAGCCTTCCAATACAGGGGTAGGTTTTCAGTGTAGTGGGAGTGCCGCTCATTTCTTATCTACCCGCTTGGATTTGATGACAAATCAAAACACCTCGCCCTGAGACTGGCAGGTTGTGACATCACAAGGCCACAGGGGTGCTGCCATCTCAGGGGTTTTTTGAAACTTCTTCCGTGGCTAAGCAAAGGGTATTGAATAATCAAAAATATTTCATTTATTCATGGGGGTGTCACTTGTATGTGGAATTATGGCCTGACGATGCATATTGTGATTAAGCGTGTTAATTACTGTTACGTATTCGGCTGTCCAGCTTGTGGAGTCTCCTTGCTCGATAAGTTTAATTAATTTTTGCCACTATTATGACTTGCCCCGAGCTCTGGCTGCTCATGGATGGGGCGAAGTCGCCTGTAGAGTGCGCATCTGCACTGCGCAGCATGTTGGTATGCATCAGTACATAGTAGAGGGATCCAGAAGCTTAGTGCTGTGAGCTGTAATTTTTTTTTTGGAGTGCCTAATGGCAGTTCACTGCAAATTCCTGGTCAGCATAACTAGTTTTCTTTGGGAGTGTCATGAAGCTTTTGACCCCTCTGTTGAAATGTTTTCGATGTCAGGACCTGAGCTGGTGCCAAGAGTGTTTTGTTTGCATGGTAGCAGCCCCTGGGTTTGAGAGCTATTAGAGGGGCGAGAGGCAGGCGACCTGCTGATCCCAGCTGGGATACTTTAGGCCATCGAGGGGAAAGGGATAAACACTGTAGGAAACTTCCGGTGACACGTTGTTGCTAGGGGGAATCTTGGTGCGCTCTGATTGGTTGAGGCCAATGTCGTGCCAAGACAGTAAAAAGAGGTCAGCCAAGGTTAAGTAGTAGTCTTCACGATGGAAAGCTAGGGGCGTTCAGGACCGGAGGCAGCATCTGCTCAGAAGAAGCTACGACATTGACATGATGAGCTAAGTGATTTTTCTTTTTTGATTTCATTGATCGGGACATTCTTTGAGAATTTTCTGGAGGGATGGTCCCGGTCAATCAAATAAATAGTAGTTATTTGGGGGGGGGGGGGAGGAGGGAGAGAGGGGGAGAGAAAGTGTGTGTGTATTTGTTTTTACTTTAGCCGTGAATAGTTCCTGATTCATAAGGTCTTTAGGTACAACTATGTTTCTTTTATTAAGTGGTTGAGGTGGATTTTTTTTGTTGTAGCAGTTAAACTCAGGTGTCGATGTTAATTTGAGGTAACTAGTGATGGTAATTGTTTTCAGATGGCAGTATTTACTTTGGTGTAAGTTGGTACTTGTGTTCCGCAGCGAATGTGTTTTGTTTGTAGTCCGCTCTAGCAGTAATATTTTGTTTCAGGTTGTGTTTTCAGAGATCGTGTTCTAACCTATTGACTGAAGTGTTTATTTAGTGTCTGTTTACCAATAATTAGTTTTTTTTTATTTACTGGCCAAACCTTCAGCTATCCGAGATCATCCATACTTCTAAGTTTAGGTCAGGTGAATTAATTTTAAGGACATTTACCTTGTTTAACTTAGTGTTTACCATGTATAAAAATAACATTTTTTTTTTTTTATTGGTTTTGCTGAAGTTTACAATAATGCTAGTAGAGACTTTCGCCATATATAGCCCTCCAGATAATAGTGAAACAAACAGTATTGTGGTGGCATAAAGGGAAATTATAGATCAAATGGTTAATTTATTTTTAGATAGTTAATAACTTCATTTTTTTGGCAGTTTCTGTTAATTTTAAGATGACAGTTGTCTTTTAAGTGAAATGAAATTATAATACCAAGTGTAAAGCTTACGATTTTATATAATCTTTTGTAGGTGAATCAACCTTTTTTTATTATTTAAATAGGGTTGATAAGGAATAAAAGTTTTGTTCTTTTGCTTCTATTAGACTTGATAAAACAGTCTTTGGTGCCACTGATGGTTCTGTATTATTCGTTAATTCATATTGGATAACTTGTATTTTTTTAAGACAATACCAAAAAGACACAGTCTAATTCTGTTAAGGTTCCACATTAATTTCTTTTTCATATTCAAGTTTGTTTTCTTCTCTTGAAATTAACAATCCAGTCCAGATATAATTTCATGTGAGGTTTTTGTCTATGTATTGTATGAAATTTTTATGCCTGGATACTCATTTAAAGGTTATAAGAATTAAAATACTTGGTTTAGCCATTTTTCATATATTTACTTATATTTTTATCCATTGCATCTATTTTTAATTTATTTATTTATGATATAAGTTGTTTATTTTTGTAATAAATTTTACCTATCTTGTTCGTTAATATTTAAAGTTTATATAAATAAATGCTCATTCTTGTTAATGAAATTGATGTGAGTTTTCAGTGCTACATTTTAGAATAAGATTTACCTTAGTCCTTAGTACATTCAACCTTGTTTTAGTTACTTTCTATTTGTTTTGTTTGGCTGTTAAATTCCAAGAAGTAAATAGATTCAGTATTTATTCTTTATTAAGTAGGTCTCTCTCTCTCTCGCCCAAGAAGGTTTTATAGATTTGAGTTTGGATATCTTGAATGATAATTTTGCTTGGGAACTGGTGATTTCGAACCTCATGTCGTTTTCTTAAGCAGCGCCAAGGAGTCATGAAAAGATCCAGGAACCTCTCCCAGTTATCCAGCTGAGCTATTGCTTCCCCTCCTTTCGCCCCCTCCATTTTTTCCTTTCTTTTCAAAATTATTTCCTTTTTGCTGTAGAGTATTTAAACCAGTTTTAACAAAGAACTGAGGTCTTTAGTGTAAAGTAATTGTATCTGTGAGACTTTTATAAAGTCTCTGCGAGCGGACAACTTATAGGTGATTTTTTTTTAGACATTTTTAAGGTAAGCGCTTCCAGGCGGCCCCCGTATTGTGTTTTTTTATCAACAGCCTGGTTATAGCCCCGTTATAGCTACTTCTTCACAATATGATGTTCATCCAACAAATAATATTTTAAAATATAGGCATGTTCCAATTTAAATTATTCTTCAGAACTGCAGATATGAACACACATTACTGTCTAAATTAGCATAAAAACAGACACAAATGAGCCCAAGATGCAGTGCCTGGAATGTTTTGCTCACAGTTTGCTAGAAAATAATAAGTTATTCATTCACCAAACAACACTCTAAAAGATTATGTATAAAATTATTGCTCAGAACTGCAGATACGAAAACAGATTATTGTCAAAATTAGCATCAAAACGGGGCTGCGAATCTACCTTAAAATGCAGTGCCAGAAACTTTCTGTTTCGAGTTTGCTATAAAATAATACATTATTCATTCACCAAACAACACTCAAAAAGATTAATGTAAAATATTATTCCTCAGAACTGCATATAAGATGATCACATATTACCATCAAAATTAACATAAAACCTAGGCCACAAATTTGCTATGATGCAGCACCTGACAAGAGAGTTTGTTTGAAATTTGGTATGAAATAAGGCATTATTCATTCACGAAACAATAACAATAATAGGTGTATCCTGGTTTAAATTATTCCTCAGAGCTGCAGATACGAACACAGACAGCCATAAAAAAAAAATAATTAAAAAAAAAAAAAAAAAAAAAAAAATCATCATCTTCATTCTAAAACTTTAGTAGCGTAGCCATATATATATATTTACGCCACAACTGTTCTGCCAATGACGAAAGCACATGTTTATAAACAGTTGCTATGAATCCAATGCACACATTTTTCTCACCTTCTAACTTTTATTTTACATGGCAGGCACTGAAAAAGTAACATTAGCTAACTTAAGTCCAGTAGTAAAGTAGGATATTATAGCTGAAGCTCTGTTTGTTTATTTTGTTTTAAAACAGGAGAAGTGGTGGTTGCTGTGTGGTGGAATGGGGGGGGGGGGACTTAAGTTTAAGGTCTTTCATGAGAGAGCAATGCTTTGCAATTTTTCTTACAAGACAATTATCATTTTGAAATTCATATAGAGCAATTTTACGAAGAGGCTAGAACACATTTCACTGAAGAGACATTGAAAAGGCACCTACAACCAACTATACTTAATATAAGTAAATACAAAAATAATTAACAAACTGCTCGTAAAATATCCCTAGTTCACCATACACAAGCACACTTACAAGGCAAGCAGTTGGTGCTCCGCTCTGTAGTCACTAGGTGAAGTTTCACTTTGTGTGTGGAGAATGGAATGCTGGGTGTGGTGACGCAGGAGACAGTTTCAATCAAGCCAGCTTAGCAACTGTATCGGCTCTCAAGGCCTTGATGTTAAGAGCCATCCAAATATCTCCACTATCAGATGTCCGTGTAACTTGAGATTCATTGATGAATCAACCAGTTGTTGAAACACAAGATAAAACTGGTTGAGGGAATTTTTTTACCAGGTTTTCAGTGACATCTGCACTGCTTCCAGATGCAAATCACTGCCATTACACATCACGCAACTGGAAAACTCTATGTTTGAATTGTTTTTAGATATTTAGGAATGCTTGAAAATTAATTGGTTGATTTTCTGGTGCAGATCCACCAAATTTTCATGCTGGTCAAACTGGTGAATCAGTTTAACCCAACTGAATGGAAACGGTAGTTTTTGATTGTCCAGTGTATATCAGTGGATGCACCGGTGAATTTTTGAATATGCGATGTGCTGTCGAAGGGAGGGTAAACTAGCCGCTTGCCCCTCACCAATATGCCACTTGATTCCTTTTTACTGCTACATGGCTTGATCAGAACAATGGTGAAGAGATCTATACTAACTGCAACTGCATTGGGAAATTTACCTTTTACCACCCTTATGTCAAGTGTATAAAATCCAAGAACCAGTTAATAGAATTGTGGTCAATAATAAATCATCTGATTTTCCTGCAAGATGCCAGTAAAAATGTAGCTCGTGCTTGCTAAATGCCGCTCAGTGAGCTGTACAAAGGCTTTATTTGGATACAAGGGGTCTAGGGTATAATTTTTCTCAAAACACTTCAAAATATTTCAATTAAATTGATCTTTGATAAAAACATGTCATTTTTGCTTCACAAACAACTTAACATGGACATAATTTTTTACTTTTTCAGGATCAAAATTAAAATAAAATAAATTTGATCTTACAGGCATGCATATATAATGCATACATTCATGGGAACCATTTAGACTGTATTTGACAAACATAATTTGCAGTTTTGCTGCAACCACCATACAAAAATGACCTACATAAAATTTTTATGCAATTTTTGCATATGCGAGGCAGGAGTGCATCAGAATAGGTCCAACTTCAAATAAGGACTCTTTCAAAGAAACAACCATTTTTCTGGAAACCGTAAGGTTGTAATTTTGAGAGTTTACTGTATTATTAAGGAAATATAAGATATGTTTTGGTTACTTCAAGTACGAGCTTTAAATAATACCTCAAAACATTCAGACAGAAAAAAAAATGTTCATCTCTCTATTACACTTCTAGCAAGCCAATATTATTTCAAAGTTATTAGAATTTAGGTATATTGTAAAACTGCAAATTCCATTCTTTTCCCAGCTCTAGTCTTTTAAAAGCATTGGGTATGGCAGAAAAGTTACTTGTTCCTTATTCCCACTTTCAGGGGCTTTGTACCCTAACTCATACTAAGAGAATTTATCACCAATCTACAAATACCCCACTTAAAAACACATATCTTGATATCTTCAAACCCTCATGAAAGCGGACCTATGAAAGGTTTCAAACGAGAATCATGACATTTACCTCATAAAACCAACTTTGTACATAATATTATAGCAATGAATGAAATTAAAACCAAATAAATAATGATGTTCAAATACACAGTATATACAAAAATTCAATTGCATGAGGGATTATTCAGAAATCATGGCAAATATTGATTATCCCAAAAATTGTCCAGCACAGGAAATGTACTATGTACAGTTGAAAGTGTATGACAAGTATGATTTAAAGGTGACACCACATGGGGTGTGGATGAAGGAACGTCCGGCAAGGAACAAAGACGAACATGGCTGATTGAAATCACAGTTTAATTGATTTATTCTCACCTGTACACACTCATTAGAACGGGTATGTATAGTATACGTACAAGCTGTTTAACATCCTTCAAAATAGTCTCCAAGGTTGTCGATGATTTGTTGCCAGTGATGAGGCAGATAAAAAATACCATCCGCTGCACGAGAACCGTCAATGTGGGCTACCTCTCATCAAAATGCTATGACAATGTCTTGTTTGTTGGCGAAACGTTTACCACGCAATGGCAGCTTCACTTTGGGAATACGATCGTAGTGACACATACTAAGATCGGGTGAATACAGAGAATATATCAATTGAACTGTGATTTCAAACAGCCATGTTTGTCTTTGTTCCTTACCGGACATTCCTGCATCCATACCCCATATGGTGTCACCTTTAAAATGTACTTGTTGTAGACTTTAAACTTTACACAGTACATTTCCTGTGCTGGATAATTTTTGGGAGATAAACAATAGTTGTGATGACTTCTGAATCTGCCCTCACAATTAGGTTTAAAATAAAGATAATTGGGTGACAATGTATTTTTTTATTTTATACTAGCTTCAAACACAGTTTTCATAAATATATCTTACATTCCACAAATTATGACAAGCGTGGTTCTGCAAACATACAAAGAACAGTAAAAAAGTTAAATACAGTACTGTATTTAAAATTATGCAAATTTTTGATTATCACCTTTTTACACAGAGAAAAGGCTATGACAAATGTAATGCAGTTAAGGTGAAGTAATCCCCCACATTGAGAAATAATTGGCTGGTTCAACACTGCAATTTCATTTTATTTGTAAATAAATAAAATGAATTACAAACATCCACTGAATAAAACCAGTATTTAAAAAAAATTCAGTATGTCTGCAAGAGCAATATGTATGTCCTGAATCCAAAAAACACTGCCTGGAACTTGGAGATAACAGTTAAGTCAATACCAAGCATGTGAGAGTGGACTTTCTATTGAGATGACAATGGCAGGCTATCTCTTCTGGTCACCAAGATCTTCAATGAGGTCTTCATCAATCTGAAGGGAAAAAAAAAAAAAAAAAAAAAAAAAAAAAATCACAAGTTGATGTACTGTAATGCATAACTGTGAACAACATAATATACAATGTGCAGTATTCAAATGAATCTAGGACAGTATTATTTATGATGTAATGGGGGAAAAATAATAATACGGGGTTGCGTTCTCCAAATACAGATTAGGGGGACTGAGAACGATGAAGTCTGCAAAAATGTTCACCACCCAGATTATTCTTAGTGATTCATGACAGCAAAACTTTGTTTAATAGTTTCATTCCAAAATTCTAGCATACCATAACAACATATTTTCAGAGTATATTGGATTATTTTGCAGCAACAGCCAGTAAGCGCCACAGGCAATTATAGGAAATTAAAATTTTTACACAAAAAATAAATTGGCGAAACTGTAGCAGCATTTACAAACCAGAATTTTTTTCACTATTTTATGAAAGTACACAGCATTTAAGAAACAAAACTAATAATGAAATGAAAGTGAATTTACAGTTGTAGGAAAGAACTTGGAAAATCTTACATTGTTAGCAGAACTGATGAAACATGCTTGACAATACATAAGAATGACATGTGTACAACATTAACACACAAAAAAACTCTTTCCTTCTTTTTAAACACGTACTATTTGTTAGTTTGCAATTGTGGATGGGACAGTTGAAGTCAAGATTCGTCAAATTCCTCGAAACCACCCAGTATTCAAGGCAGAAGTTGAATAAGATTCAACATAACAGGTTGAGGTTAGCTTTCTAACAGCACATTACAATCACAGTGAAATCCAAATATACTGGGACATCTGTATTTTGCAAAACACGAAAGCACAAAATTTTCAAAAAAATAATTTTGTTTAGTTATTTTAAATCATGAAAAAAGCAAACACTTGGATGCACGACGCGTTTCAACAATGATGATTAGACAACTTCAGTTCATCCGCGTAGCATAGTCTTGCAACTGATTTCCATGGAGTTTTCAATACTGTTGACCACGAGACGTTAAAAGATTGTACTGCCGACCACGGCAAGAATGGATGTCCCAGTTAGCGGAGATTGTATTATTCACCGGCCCACCAAAGATATGCACCACAAGGAAGCGAGTACTACTAACTACTGATAGATGGCACCATTATTATGTTTCATCATTTGTTTTCCATTCTCCCAGCCAGCCGGTAACGTCACGCGAGAGAGCTATGCTTTTCGTCACCCCTTGCTCAGCGACCACCCCTCGTCCACAAGACGAATGTCAATGACACAGAGGCAGCCACCCGACAGAGTATAAATACAGAGTCAGAATTTGACTCAGCACCAGTCTTCGGTTATCCACCACACGCATTGCCGAATACACTGACAAGTCTGCTCGTCTTCACCGCGCTAGTCGCCGACGATCTCGCCAACTTCATTCACCACTATAACTTCCTTCCTTCACCACACCTCTGTACCAAAAGGAACACCTCTTCCTTAGCCCATTGTTGGGACTTATCCTATCATGCCCTGCTTAGTAATACAAGCATTGTGCCAACCCATCAACCACAATGTCGTCTATCCACACTAGACACTGCAGGCACCTTCTGAACAACAATGGTGTAGGGAGTCAGTCATAGTTATCAATTGTTTTCACAGTGTTATATTACCCCGGCCCGTTCAGCTTATAAACAGGTTTCCTCTACCTGTCCTGTGTAGGCCAGCTTCCTGTAAGCTCTGAACAAACGTAGGAGGTAGTGCATCACCACATATTTACGTCCAATAACACGGAATAAACATTGAGTCTGAACTGATTCCTGAATATCACGTTCCTGTAGACTTTGCACCTATCCTAGCTGACCTCATCCTCGAGAGAAACGCAGGTGATCTCGCAAACAATACTCATTTGAGCCAAGACACGTTTTGCTAAACTCACAAGCAGTGGCTACGACAAGCCTTTCTACATACTCCAGTAGGTAGATCGCCGAACCCCAAGCACAGGTACACGGTTTTCAGACCAGCTTGTCAGTTCGGTGCTTGTCCTTTCCACCGCACCTTTGTGGCAGATGAGGCGTTCCCTGGATTGGGAAGATGCAGCTGAAGCTAACACCCACGTGTAGGGACTGCAGACAGCAAAGCTTGACTTTCAATACTCATTGCGCCTTTGCGTTGAGTACTGAAATAGGGTGTCTGCCCCATCGGCAGCCGCTCATGTGGCTCAACGCTATAGAGAGACACGAGCCATGCCTTTCACCTCACAGATGTGCGTGTGTGTTGTGAAGCCCACATGCCTTTTTCCAGACATAGTGGACTCGTGGAGAAAATTAAGCAGGTGCTAATTTCCTCTTGGTGTTTACAAGAGCAAACCCCTGCTCTTGTTGCCATCATCGGACAGCTTGCTCCCAAAGAACAAGCCCAAGCTATGCGATAGTTACTCGTCCCCATCACACCAGAGATACAGAGGGATCTGTTCCAGGCTCCAACCTGTTTTACTCAGGAGGTAAACTCATGGCTGGCCGAGTACCTTAACCAGACTGATCAGCAGCCAACAGCTTCCATCGCGTAACTCACGCCTGTAGTTCCATCCCCACCGACAAGAACAACACTTTACAGCCAACATACTCAAGCAGCCACAGCATCTACATGCACAGTCATTCCGCCAACAACTCATCCAAGTACCAGTAATATCAGTCGCCCAGGTATACTGCCCCAAGCACAGAACCATAAGTGTAAGATTACATAGGCAGAACCAGATTTCGTGCCCTGCCGTAAAGCTACCAGGCCAGTCCTCTACACTGGAAAAGCCCCAGTATCACGTAAAGTCTGTATCAATAAGAGAACACCACCATAATAGGGTGTGCCTGATTTAGCACCCGACAAAGTACCCGCTTTCCCTTGACGTAGTGTCCACGTGCTCGACAGGGCTTCACGCATCAAGAGGAGTAGGGAGGTATATTTCTGGCGCCCAACGTAGAGCGTACCTGCAGTTGTAGCAACCCGAAAGTATGAACAAGTCATTCACAACCCACCACGTACTCAGACACGTTGGTCGCCCTCAAAACTAAGAGTTTTTCTGGCGTTCAACGTGAGGCACTACTGCTGTAGTTTTGACGAGGCAGTATGAACAAATGAACCCGGCCTCTGTCGACCGTCAGACTAAGCGAGCATGAGTTTGAGTGCTCCAACGCAGCCGCAACAAAACATGACCGCTGTTCGCAACCAAACTGTCCCAGTACAATGATTCACAGGATTCAGTGCGCTCACTGACAACAATGGCATCACTATTCCTGCCACGGCTGGGCAGACGAGCCTCATTATACAGACGGCTGGGAATTCAGTTCCGAGGATTGCAGAACTAGACAGTCAGCATTCTGTAATTGGGTCACATGCCTCGGACGAGGAAACCAGTACACAAAGATGACACACCTTCCACATGGACTGCCTTGCTCAACATACACACAAACACACAGAGGTAACTTTTCGTGACAACGACCTTGCGTGCTTTGGGGTGCTTTGAACTAAAAGGCCCCACAAAGTCAACACCAACCTTTAGAAAAGGGTGCACTAGTGAAAACCTCACAGCCGGCAGGTTTCCCATGAGTTGGGAAAGGGGTTTGACTACCAATTTGAAACACTGCATGCACCTATGGATACAGCGCCGAATTAGTCGTCTAGCACTCAATATCCAGCCAGAATTGTCGTTGGATGAAAGATAGCGTAGCCTGTGGCCCAGCATGAAGGTAAGTGGTATGATGGTAGTTAACAATGAGCATTGAAAGGTGAGATTTTCCCGGAAGTAATACTGGATGTTTTGTTTGTCAGGCAAGAAAGAATTTTTTAGCTGGCCACCCACCCTGATAATTCCAAAAGGGTCTAGGAACTGCTGCAGACTCCGAAGACAACTGGGACACTCATTGCGCTCCAGCATTTTAATTAACTTTGATCCAAAATACCATTGCAGATTGTATTTCCTCATGGCTCAATAATTTTGAATCACAATGTATTTGTTTTCTGAAGGCACTCTTAGCTCTGAGCATCCATGCTGTCACACGCTTAAGTTTAGATAGTGATGAAAATGTGTCCAACAAGTCAACTAATTCATTTCTCTTGTCTTGAACTGCAAGAGCCTGATTTTGTACAGACTTGCATTCAGGAATTTCGTTTACATCAAAGGTACTTACCCGTTGTACGGGCCAATTTGCATCTGAGCCTGCCAACCAGCCAGTCAGGACCATGAAACCACAGTGTGTTATACACTAAGTGCTCTGGAAAAACACCTCAAGAAGCTAAATCTGCTGGGTTGCAGCTAGATGGGACATAATGCCATACGTTCAGAGGTATGATGGTCTGAATTTCAGAAACCCTATTTGCTACAAAGGTTTTTTATTTATGAGATGATTTTTTCCACAACAATACATAGAGTCACACCACATGTGTATAGCAAAGTTGTATGATATGTGTTCAAACTGGTTGCTTGCATACAGCCACAACCTTGCCAGGAGCACAGCACCACACAACTCAAGTCATAGACATTGTTTTCAGCAGAGCACCTTTTGATTTGGCTATTACTAGATGGGTCGAAATCACTCCACCACTGTCAACAAGCCGCACATAGATCAGCAGCATATGCCTTTTCAGAGGCATCACAAAATCCATGGAACTGAAGGTTGCTTGCATCATGTAAACTGATGTATCTTGCGATTCGCACAGCAGCAAGGGAAGATAGTGATGTTCTCAAGACGTTCAAATTTGGGTGATGCAACTTGTAAGGAATTTCCAATGGTTTGCAACTCTTGCTTGAATGGTAACCGAAGCACATATCTCCCATCTGCAGTACGAGCATGTGTAGCATGGAAGTGCTCTTCACATTTCTTGTCCTCTGCAGATATCACACGAACAGACGGTACTTCCTCTACCTCCCAAAATTTTTGTAGCTGCACATCCAGCGTAGCTGTTCTGATCAAGAATAACACTGGTGAATTTACACGTGCTTCACAATTAGTCTTGCCAGTCACAATCCAGCCAAACACTGAGTGAAAGGCACAAGATTCCCCTGATATTTTAGCACAAGTCATTGCTTCACTGACAATGACTGCTGACAGGAGCATGTCAACAGGTCCAGGACAATCAAATGATGGATCTGCTAAAGTTAAACCTTTAAGGTGCTCAATTAATGAAATAGCTGAAATTCTTGAACATGGCACATGGGATGAGTGATTTCACTTAAAATTGTGGCCTTAACAGCAAACTGAGTGTCATGTGAGCACACAGATTTGATGAAGCAATGTGTAGCCCCTTTAGCACCTGGCACAGGAGTTTGACCAATGCCAGCAATTTCTACACATTCCTGGTGACGTTTTAAGCCTAATCATTGCACACAATTTTCAGTTACAAATGTAGTTTGTGATGCACTATCTACAAAGCTCTTATGACTTGAAACTATCCACTGCTGTCTTTCACATGAACAAGAGCAGTTGCTAGCAAAATGGTAGCGTGTTGATTTCGAGTGTCCTTTGACAGATGTAGTGCTTGCAGTTTATCAGCAGAATGATCATGTGATAAATCCCTATCTTCTGGAGTCTGGTTATCTGGTGTCTGGCGTAGGGGCTTCTCATGGGTGAAGTGAAGAAGCGAGAGATGTTTCCTTTGACACTGCATGCATGAAAATTTCGACAGGCATTTCACAGCACTATGGTTAGGTTTCAAACAGTTAAAGCACAGTGACTGCTCCTTCACAAATGCAATTCTATCATCAACAGATTTTAACAAAAACTGTTCACATTTATGAAGAAAATGGTTTTCTTTACATATCATACAGTATGTTGTTTGTTCAAATGCAACTAATGTAGTGTTGTGACCATTATTTTGTCTTGAATTAAATTCCACATTTAACATTGAGGGTTTGCTGTACGTTCTACTTACATTACTTGTCGTTGATACACTCTGCACATCAACCAACTGTATATGTTCACTTGCCACAGCACGACGCTCCAAGAAAATTAAAAGATCCTCACAAGTTGGCAAATCTCGTTCCACTGACATTTCAAAGTATTGGCGCAGTGTGTGATTAAAATTTTCAAGAAGAATATTTAATAAAAGGAAACTCCACTCAGACACTGGAAAATACTCAGCTCTCAATGCATTAAAATTCTCTAGAACTACACTAACAAAACATGACAACGAGTCTGCTGATTTACAAGTCACAGGTGTGAGATGCATTATCTTCTAAACATGGATAGTTGCTGTAATACTTTGGTTCTTGTACTTTTTTTCAAGCAATGCCCAAATAACACCATAATTATCATTGGTAAGAGGCAGGTTACTTGCCAGTTCTCTAGGTTTGTCTTTCAAGCAACCTATTAAATAACGCAGCATCTGCACGTTGCTAGGCAATGTATCCTTATGAACAATAAATCTGAACAGTTCCGAAAACGAAGCCCACTCAGCTCTACTGCCTGCCAACACCAGCAGAGGAGGTGGTGGCAACACTGCACGTGGAACTGCTGCACGAGACGTTAAGTCCGCTGCTCTGATTGCACACCTATTATGCGCTATTCGAAGGTGCCTGAAATGTTTCTTAAACGTCATGAAAGCTTCCTTCAGGTCTTGAGTAGTTCTTTTCTCAGCCTTTGGCCGGACCACACACAAAGCAAAATAGTTCGCAAGAAATTCATCCCTTTTTTCGACACTTCCTCAAACGCAATCACGAACTCTTCTAATTTTTCCGGATCACTGATGGCTTCATCTAGAAGGTGCTTTGTCGGTTCGGTTACTTTGTCCATTATATAATTGAAGATTATAAGTTGCAAGTCGGTCGTTGACACAGCCATATTGAACAAAACAAACACGTGGTTGTACACAAAATTATTATTCCTTCGTTTCACAAAGATAAACACTCATTCCTGGTTGCTAAATTCTCGTATCCAAACCACAGGACCAAACAAGTTTGTAAACACTATTAATTTCTTGTTTTGTCAACTCACAAACTCAGTATAAGTTGCACACACAGACGGAACGAAGTTAACCGCCTCCCATTTTGTCTCTCAATGCCTTCCATTGTCTCCATTCCCACAATTAATGGCGTCAATAGCTCTGAATACAACCTTCGATGAACAAAGGCCTAACTCCTGTTGATTTTTTTTAAACATCACTTGGGCCTGAACAAGTAAATTTCTATTTAATCACTATTTGTTCGTCTTCACTAACAAGATTTTGCCCAGGTTGCCTTCATCTGGTTAATTATGTTGGATTCATTAACTTCCATTGCAAGTAATATTATCTTAGGAGGTAGTATAGAGCCACCGCGTTCTTATTACTTCAATAATAAAACCGTGTATTTCAGTATATTTCTATAAACTGAGTTTTTTGGAAGTATTAGAAATCCTGTGTAATCTAACCAGCAGAGATCAAACCAGCATTATGCGAACATAAAATTAATTACCCATACATTAAGAGGCCGTTCGAGTTCAGCCTAATTGGTAGTCCATCGAAGGAGCCAGAATTTACTATGAACACATCCACCAGGTGGGGATGAATTGAGCAGGTTGACGCATGCCCAGTTAGACTAACAGGCACGATGATTGAGGATTTTGTCCGCTAGACCAAAAGCGGGGTTTAGTTTAGATAGATGGCGAAAGGCGAGGGGTGTTAGTTAGTACTTACTTACTCCTGCTTCTTGGGTGCAGTGGTCATGGTTGTCCCAGTAGAATCTTACTTCGGTACTGGTAAACAACCCTTTTACCAGAAGATGGCACGAGGGGTGAATAAGTAGACACGGAGATACAAATAATACAGTGACCAGAGCAGTCGACACTGACTCATGCCTGAGTTGGGCGGCGCTGTCCCGTTCCGCCTGCCTTTCCGGTGTAGATTGAGGAAGTGCACTCAACTGTCTGGCGGCAAGGAACACTGCGTTTCATTCCCTACGTTTTTGGCTGTGCCTATGGTCGTAAGGCATTAAATCTCTGCTCAGAGTATACTGGGTACACCATGACGCAAACAAACTAAACACAATTTACAGTGTAGTCCGGTTTTGGCTTGTTGACAAGGCTCTGTAAGGTCTCCACTGATCCCCTACGCTATGCGGGTTGATCAGAGACTGGGAGCTGTTTGGGTCACCAATGCCGCCACTGGATGTGCGTCCACAACGGAATGGGCGGCCGGCATCAAACTACGATATATCGCAGCACTAGCAATGCTCCTGGATAAGGCAATAACTCGAGACTGTCACTCCTCCCTGAGTGAAGGTGTTACTAGTGGTTGTGGTTCCTCTGTTCCTCTCCACCGGCACTAAGGACAGTGCTGTGACAGTTGGAAAGCAACAGATGGCAGTCTAATGGGTGTGTAAAAAAATATGACGGACCCCTGAAGGGCGCCCATAGTTGAAGTTAATTAGGTTAATATAAATTACCCGGTTCTGGTCAAGGATGTACGTAGCAACCTGGATCTAACAGGCAAACAGACAGATACTCTAAGAAATATAAGCTGACAGGTAGGAAACAAAAGAATGTTTATTAAAGTCTCAATAAACATGCGACATGTGCTACCTCCTACCAGACAATTGAGTGCTGAAGGTTACTACACTGGCCAGGTGTAGGCGACCTGGTTCTAATGGAGAACGGGAAAGAATTAGCTAAACGAGAAAATATATACCGCTTCTAAACTGTTCTAATAAAGATGTCTTGAGGAGACAAAGTGAATATAAAATGTATTAGTAAGCGTGTTTGCTGGTTGTCAGGTTGACTGATCATCGACGGTGAAGTAGTCGCAGGGGCGTACTCAAAGCTTCGAAGTTCTCTGGAGGTCCCAGCACTAAGCAATGCTCTGGGATGTCGTGAGAGATGGAACAAAAACGACTCCCGAGCCCGGCAGCATCCTGACTTACATATGTGAAGCTTGTAGTCTGCCGGTGCAGGCTATAGGGAGGGCATGACATCCCCCTGTGGAGCCCTCACCCTGGTATTTAGACAGGAAGCAGCTTGAACAATATGCGCATTCTGTCCACCGCCTCCTTTGGGGCCAGGCAAAAGGAACAATCTTGAGTGCCATTCGCTGAAAGTCTGAATATTCGGCAAAACACAGTAGGGTAGGAGTCACTGGCTTGTTCTCCGCATAGCCCTTTGATCCTTTCTTATCCCATACTCCCAGAAAGGAGGGGGTATGGAGGAGATTGAAATGAGCTATACATGCCTCCAAGAGTAATACCACTTGCTTATCAACTATAAATACCGCTTGTGAAATACCTACCCCATTGTTTCCCCCACTAAAAAGACCTGAAGACCCTCCTCATCCCATTTTAGAGCCCTTCAGGCGAGGAGAGGAGCCGTCATTAGGTCTGGTCAATCCTTGGTTGCGTAATCCAGACCTCCTCCTTAACACCCTCCAGAGCTGCGCACTGATTCAGAGTACTCCGCAGCGTAGCAGCCTGCCAGAACCCTCTACAGCCCCACCTCCTGCCAAGTTGCTGAGCCAGCCGCACAGAAGGAATCCGCTTCCTCCCAATCACCTCAAGGTAAAGTGCCAGGTTGTAAGAAGGGTTGTAACCACTGCCGTGGATTTTGCCCCCATCAGACAGCCTACCAGACCAGTCATACTCAGGAAACGCCCCTATCAGGCATTAAGGTCCCTGCCTGACCCATGTTCCTCGCATCGCTGTATAAAACCTCTACTACTGGTACTTGTAAAGCAATTTGTGTTAAAACCTATTTTTCCAAATCAGGAATCATACTTAACTTCTCCAATTGGTTCAAACCCAACAGTAAAAAGCCCAACATGTAGAACCACACCCCAGCCGGTCATGCGTCAGTACAGAAACTTTAGAGTTGTTTTTAGACAAGCATATTATTTTTATCTTTATTAGTGTGCAATAAAAATATAGGGTCACCACTTAAAGTCACATTCAAGTACATCACTGATGGAAGGATGGCATGCCAGCTGAGCACCTTGTGCATTGATGCGTTGAAGCAAGTAGTGAGTGAGAGAGAAAGTGTCAGCATTAGAACTAACACATTTAAAGGCCTCAAACATGATAATAGCTGTAGGCAGGCAGAACCCTTAACACATAAATGTAAAAAGCTGACAATACTCTGAACCTATGTTCGTAAACCAGTATGATTATTCAATTCAAATAGATTGTTGTATTTATATCCTTCACTAAAATCATTCTGACTTAATTTTTGAGAAGTAGACACTGCACTTCTGAGCAAATGATATAGGCATTGGGTGAAAGTCACATGGTGATGTTTACATTGACATGAGAAGGAAGACTACACAAAGGGCTGAAAGTAGAAACTACACACCTGTGAACAGCCTGTACAGTCACTTACTACCAATGCAAATATCTTACCTCAGGCCACTTCTCTGGTATGATGTCAAACAAGTCGTCCTTTACGTCTCCCTGAATTACAATCTCATCTTCTCCAGTTACGGATGAACCACACGCAAACTTTGTGCCAAAAAACTTTGCTGCCACTTTCAAATCTATATCTGCAAACACACAACAGTAATTTCCATTAGACTATAAACCACACCGTGCAATAAATTTTATTTTTGGGAAATATTTCGTATTTCATAAATGTATAGTTAAATTTAGTTCTAAGCAACTTTATGCTACATGTTATATCTCTGAAATCCATAGTAAAATTTAAAAAATATTCCAAAGTTCTGATAACTGCACTCGTCATATAATAGTGAATGAAGATATCTAAATTAAATCAAGCTCCAAGTGAGTAAGCAAATTGAATTTGTAGTTATCACTCTTAATACACACATATATAGTAGCTACTTGTATCTTACACAAAATATACACACACATTAAAAAGAAAACAATTTTCTTTAAGACTTCAATGGACTTTTGTAATATGACATTATGGTAAGGAGAATAAATAACATATCACGAGAAAAATTTAAAACAATACAATCTGATAGAAAAAATAAACTGCCATACCCTGATGAGCAACACACCTCAACACCTTCTCAAGTCCTCCATTATCACTAACTACCAGCATGCTGATTCACCATCTGTGTTCAAACTTTAGCATCACAAGCTGTGGTAAAGATCAGTGTTGTACAACAGTAAAACCCAAGCAGGTTTCATACCAGAAATAAGCACATAAACCCTTTTGTGCAGTAGGCACAGTGTGCAAATGGTTATATTGAGAATATTTTTAAGAAGCCTTGAAGGATGTGTGCTTAAGGTTGCTCGAAAGCCAAAATGATTTTCCTACAGTTTGAAGATATTTTATGGTTTTGGAACACGATATCAGTAACAACTTAACAAAAATACCAAATAATTTTTAAAATAATATCCATATTACATTAGCATAAATATGAGAATTTGAACTTAAAACTAACATGTACCCTCTTAGACACGTGTAAGGCCATTGCAGGCCTTTTGGCCTCCCCCTCAAACATGTAGTGTGGCGCAGGACCTCTACACACAGGATGGACACACAGGGCCTTTCTGTTGAGGATACCCTTAGGGATATTTTTATTCCCTCTGGTGCCTTGAGGTTTCCCTTGCTTGCCAATGGAGTGTGAATGTGCACCCATGTTGCATGTCTCAGTGGCTTGATGTTCTGGTGACGTTTTAACCAGGAGAAAAAGTACATGCTGTGCACCTAAATCACTCTTACAACCAAAATTCTAGGAGGGTTGCTGCTACACTACCATTTTTATTCTGGGTGCTTTTAGCCTCTGCCACAAGTGCAATGCCATGACCTTGAACCAGAGATCTTCTGCTCTCCATATGCCTATGCATATTATCACAGCCTGGGTCCTTTCCAAAACACACCCTGATTGCTTCCTGCCTGAACATCTCTGAAATGTACTATTCCCTCTTTCCTCTCCCACGCACTCAAGACTGTGCCTGTGACCAATATTAATTCAATCAAATTTCAAACAGTTGTTATAATGTGAAGTTTGGTTTCGACTAAGTCTCTCTTGAATTTCTTTGAAATCCAACACTTGATTCATTATGGTAACGGTTTAACTTCTTGTTACTTTGACTTTGAATTTTAGCTCAAAAGTTAAGACTGAAATAAGGGACGAACCCCAAAACAAATTTCCACAAAAATGTTTCCCATGGCATTATAATGATATAGACGCTTATTTTGAATTTAAAAAATTACATATTAAATTTGTATATTTTTAAGATTTGTATGAGAGAGAATTTATTTAAAATTTCTGTGTATCATTTAATTGGTTTATCAAAAATTATTTTCTACCATTGTCACACACTTTTCAGCCTATTGTTTTATACAACTAGCAGCCTGCCATCGCTTCGCTCAGGTTTTATGGAGTTATTGAAATACATACCTATATATGAGACTACTCATGACTACTTGTGACTATCCGAGATTACCCATGACTACCTTTTACTACCAGCGACTACCTGCAACTACTTGCAACTACAGAAACTTCGGTACATGCAGCCCACCATCGCTTTGCATAGGTGTTATGGAGTTTTTTGGCAAGACGAATTTTTAATATGTTTTTCCAAAAACTAATGTACCTTTTTCTATGTCGTTTCGACAATTTGCGACTACCCGCGATTACTGGAACTTTGCACCTGTGGGCACTCACTCGCACATCCTGACTGTCTCGAAACTTAAGGATGTGCTCACTAACACCTATCGGCGTTCGCTCACACATTACGACCAACTACCCACGAATTTGTCTGGGAACATTCACACGTGCCTGCTCACACCTATTGATGTTCGCTCACACATCTTGTCCTGCAGTTACATTTGGAACATAAAGATTTAAAAATTAATATGTAATGCATAAGATGTAAGACAAATTGTAAGACTTAAGATGGAAGAGGTAAGACATAAGACTTAAGATGTAAGACTACACACTTCAGCCTAAGACTTAAGACTTGGCCCGAAGGGCCTAACTTCCTATTGGGGGAGTGTGGGGCATAAAAAGACAACCCTCCCCAAAATCCCAAGAAAATCTGTCGAAAAATGCACCTTCCAGGCCGAAAAGAAGGCAAAAAACACACTGCTCTGGCCTCTGCAACTCTTCCCAGGGGAGTGAGTATGATGTGATGAGGGGGGGGGGGGGGTGTTTCGATGTTCGATAGCCAAAGGTCCACGGATGTACAGAGTAAAGCCCCCACTCCTCTACAATTTCTTCTAACAATGTTTCAACTTATCTTTAGTAATGGTTTTGTTAGTGCATGCTCAGAAAGCATCCAAGTAGCTCATTTTTTTCCGACTTAGATAACAAATTTTGAAATTTCTCAAGGACTTTTTTTTCTTTTTTAATTTAACATAGCATATGACCATCTGGAAGAATGTAGCTTCCTAATAGTGAAATAATTATAAGTATAGGCCATGTAGTTTCCAAGATTACCCAAGACATATAAATAAATAAACAAACTCACATTACCTTTTTATAATATTACTATAGATGAAAAAATATGTAATAAGCCAAAAATGTACAGTATCTAATAAATGCTAATAAATCGGAGTTCTTGATAGTGCTATACCCAAACACACAGAAAAAGCTTGAACAAGATACATAAACAATTTTGACATTACCAAAGTAAGAACATAATTTACAAACTCACCAAATGTACTGAGGCCAGTGACAACAGTAACAGATTTCTTCTTCCCTCGTGGTGCACGAAATACACATACTTGCTTGGGAATGTCTTCCTTTTTTTTCGCCTTCATCATTCCCTTGCCACCACGTTTCTGTCGCTTTTTCTCTTCTTCACCGCCTCCATCGCCCTCTTCTTTGTCACCTAAGGAACGTCAACTTTCTAGATTACTGTAAATTGTTCTTCACAAAACTTTTCATAACTTATGATAACCATGAGCAAAATTTTATTATTAAGTATGATTTCCCAATAAATCTTGCAGTGGAAGTAAATTAATAATTGTATCATTCATTTGGACACACTCCATTTTAACACGTTATTGCAGCAGAAAACCCACAATATAAAAAATTGGCACAAAAATTATACATTTAAAATAGAAAAGAAACATGGACATAACATACAAATTATTCCATAAAAGGTATCTAGTAAGTTTTCACAATAAAAAATTATACCTACACAATCTACAGACAGACACACATAAACAAACACACTGAATGACAGACTGATAAAAGACAGGAACAGATTCCACTTCCTGCTGTCTTCAAAGGAAATCTGCTGCATTTGCCTGTGTTCTCCGCTTCATGATGTCTGTTTATACATCTGTTCTTGCTATTGTGGTAGTCTGTGCTGTCTTGACAGTTTTGTCCTTTTTTATTGCAGTTTTTTAGATACACCACTTCCATTATTTGTATGTTGGTTACGCATTTCAGATTTCTTATATAGCTTTTGTGCATCGTGAACAAAGATTCAAGTAGAATAATTTGCTGAACTAAAGGAATAAAATTTTTTCATTGGCAGATTTCATTTTCACTGTAAGTATGCTCAATTTCCCACTTGCAGCCAACAAGTTCTGCATACCCTCTAAAGGTTGACACGCGATGCAGAATTTTACTTTTGGCTGACATGTCTGCACCCTCCAGCAAAGGTCAAGCTAGTTCTCACCACTGGAGGGCAGCAGCCAGTCTACTCCAGCAGCTCCAGCCCCCAAGTGCCTCCAATGCAGGCAATAAAGGTTCACGCTCCCAGAGGAGATAAGAAATGAATAGCACCACCTCAGCAGCAAGAAGTTCCAACCTCTGAGAACGAGGCTAGTTTCCCCCAAACCCTGCACCACTAAACCCCTACAAGCTACCCGTCGATATCAGTATAAAAGGGATACCACCCCTTAGCTCTTCAATCTGTGCTCCTCTTCACCGCTCGCAAGGGCTGGTAGCAGCCATCGAGGTGCGTGACTACTGAGGCATCCGGAGAGTCCACCACTCGCAAGGGCCGGGGTCTCATCCCAGCTTAAGACATTGCCGACCAGAAGCTCAACACCTTCAGCAGCAGATCCCGCAGCTTCTGGGAGACTCCACCATACCAGAGGCTCCTGAAGATATAGATCCTCGCCTACCACCCACCTCCTGGTAGGCCCCAGCAACCCCCCCCCGGTATTTGGTCATGTTGACATCCCTTCTGGACCTCATTAGCCCACTGGAGGGTACAGCTACATCAACTACCATTCTGGTTCCTTAAGAACACCCCTAATAGTTAGGCACTGTCAAATGTGTTAGCTATTAGTGTTATTGTATTTGCCAGTTTTATAGTTTTATTAGCCTACACCGTACACCTAGCTCTTGCCCAGTCACCTTCACATGGATTAAAGGTTAGGATTAACTTCTGTAATCTTACATTAAATTATAGGAGTTAGTGTCAAACCACCCTGTTTTCTTTATACGTACAACATAACAGATATCTTGAATCATATTCTGGTGAGCGTAATTTCTTTAATTTATTAACCCATTCAGTAAAATGTTAATTACACCTTACAGCAAAAGCAGGCAGACACATAACCACCAAGGTAATAACATACACCACTAAGAGGCAAACCAAGCTCTGCCAACAGGTAGACATTCGGCTGCACCCAAATTCCCATACGTACTCCACCACCCGGAGAATTGACCAGACCGGGTGTTTTTCCACCACTGCTGCTCATGTGGCCGGATAGGAGCTGGAATTACTTTGCCCTAATAGACCTCCAGTGGATATCACACCCGGGTATCTCAGCAAGGAAGTGACGTGCATTGCTCACCACTCTGTCCACCGCTCGCAAGGGCCGGACGAAAGGAGCTCAGGTTGCCTCACGTCACTAGTCTGGGTACTCAAAAGTACACACTAGGGACATCCGGCGCTTGCTTCTCTTCTACAGTTCGTTTTATTGGTTTTAAATGCTGTACCAATGCCACGGCGGTGTACGGAGAAAACATAAGAAGGTCTTAAAAGCACCAGAAAGGGAAAAACCTAACACAAGAGTCGGTGGGAGTAATTTTGCCTTCATTTACCACCAACGTTAATTTTACTAGCAATTTGCAACAGAACTATATGCTCTTTTGAAACACAGTTTTTTGGACACACAAAAAGAACTTAAAACCTTCAGAATAGTAAATTTAAAAAAATTGAAATATAATTTTAAATATAAATTTTTGCCACTTATAATACACAGTATTTTCTGCACAGACATGTTATTCGAGAAAAAGTGTTTTTCCCATCAAAAACTAGTAAATGTTTTGATATAGCTGGGTAAATAATTATTTTTGTGATTCAATACTGCATTCACCATTGGCTTAATGTTAATACTTTTTAATTAAATTAACAAGATGTTTTAATGTATAATACTGCAAAGTATGTTTTGGACATAGGCATGTTTTGAACTACAGCGCATTTCACGTTGTCTCATACTTCTCGTCTCGCGTGACAGCTTGACACGTTGTGGCGAGAGACCACCAAAGCCTGTGAAATCCCCGGACGCATTCTCTACCTTGGGAAACTGTTTACTATTAGTTTATTTCATAACAGAATGAAAATACAGTAGTACTTTTATTCGTATTTATAGCTTTTAAAGAATATAAGTTTTATTACTATAAACGGAAATGTGTTTTGGTTAGGTTCACTTAGCTCGTGGTAACATCTTTTGGACTTCTGGGAAAAGGTATGTACGTTTTCAACATGATATTACATGACATAGTGAAATTCAGTCTTTCAAACTAACCTAAATTAACACCTGCGAACGACACACACACGTCAGTGGCCAGACCGAGATTTGAACTAGAAACTTTGTGGTCTGAAGGATCCTGGCATTTGCTAGTTATTTTTTAATAATCCTGTATGGCGTAATCTGAATATACAAAATGTTTTATTCTCCATCAGTTTATGAATCATTGGAGAATGACTTACTGTTATTTTCTCTATAAATAATTCCCAATAAATTCTACGATTATCGACCACATTGCCGACCTCCCATGCTGCAGTTGATTGGTGCGCCGCCAGTCTGTGGTGCAGGAGGTTCTGGGTTCGAATCACAGGTATGGCATAGATGTTAGTCTAAGTTAGGTCATCAGTTACTTTGTAAGCCGTCCCTTGATAAGCCTTCAGGCATAACACTGGGGGACGTTAATAAGCCCTCTCCAATCCAATAGACATCATCTTGTTTAATTTATCGTTAATTTTAATGCACATCTAAAAGTGTAGAATTCAAATAGGTACATCAATAAAATTTTATTGGTTACATTTTTGTAGTTGCAAATATGTCTTGTTTGGTGTTTGTCGTTTCTGATTGGGAGATGTCCCTTTTTAAATAATTATATTCTGATAGTGGACCAATAAGTCTCGTATGCTACAGTACAGATATATAAGTAGAATGCATAATCTGTCATGTCTTAGTATCAAATGTACCGTACTAACAAAATAAATTACATAGGCTTATGTCGTAAATGTTATGCTATGTAAATTTAAAAAAACAATAGCCAAAATTCGTTCATTGTTTCAGTATTGTTAATATGATAAACTTTCTTTTCAGGAGTGAACTGAGCAAGAGTTTTCGCCGGTGTACATAAACCAGAAGCAGTCTGTCAAAACAAAATATACATCTTTATTTTCTCCAAGATCCCTCTGTCCCACTCCCAAACGCCCCACCAAAACAGAAAATTTATACTTGCTATTTAAATATAAATATGCCATTAAAATGTTTTTTGATTAAACTAAAATCTATATATACTAAATTAATATTACATTAAAAGTAATTATCTAACTAAAGTAATTAAAAATTGAAAAATAAAACTTTCTCCTAAGTATATATTGCATAACATTTTCAATAGTACATTAGTACAAGTTCTAACATATGTCAGAACAAATATCAAAGAATTTGAAAACCGTTTAGATGTAAATGCTCCGTTTTACACAATTCCTCCTAATCATAACTTGAGACTACCAAACATCAAAACTGTCGCAGAAAGTGGGATCCAGGCATGTCTCTTTAGCATTCTCAGGTATATGGGAACAGCAGGGAGACAAGCTGATTTTTACAGTGATAAGATGAAAACTTCCCTCCCATAACCCTAGCTGATGCTACAGCCGGCACGCAAAATGGGCATAACAACCACAATGTACCACATATCTTTCCAGTGAGAAAATGATGTATTTCGGGACAAGTCCCTCCAACTCTTAATCCCTTCACAGCCAGCTTCTACCAACCCTTTGTTTCCACCTCTGATCAAACTACCCAACAGGCAGCACCCTATCATAGAGGCCATATCGCACGAGGAAGAGATTCCCTTCGATCTCAATTTGCATTGGTTAAGGGCACCCCTACAGGAGTCTCTTCATCCTGTTGTTCTCGTCGTCCAGGACAGTGTCACCTCTACACGTCTCACAGAGCCAGTACAGAAGCAACTACCCACCAGCAGTGCGAGTCAACCATAGAGGAGCACCAATCTTCTCGGCAAGCATAAGATACTGTCAGACGAGGCATAGGGTTGTGACAGTGGTCCCTGATTTTGTATCCACCAGACTATCTAAAAGGCAGACTTATATACCAGCCGGGCACCGCAAAAGTCTAAGGACCCAGTCTATTCCCCAATGTACCTCAAGATACTGGCATCACGAAGGAAAACCTTAAAACTGACCACAAACAAGGCTTCTTACGCCAAAACACATTTACCTAAAATTAAATCAATCTTTGGTCTCCCTAGTCGTCTTTCAAAGTCTACCTTTTGAGTTTAACCCCTAGGTGTAACACAAACCAGGTATGCATCATATATTGTTTCTATAGCATATAGTGGTGGTTTGTTTTCGAAAGATTACCATCAACTGCAAAAACAGTGATGTAGGCTATTCACTGTAAAGTGAGCACTTTTGAGAGCCCTCTCATTTGGAATAACAGTAAATACATGTATTTTATTTTAGCTTTAGATTTTAACTTCAGAGTGTGGTGGAATATATACACTGTGTTTATTACTTACATGGCAATATTTATTTAAAAAGATGGTCAGAGGATAAAAAATGGCTAAAGGAAAAAGTAGCAAGGGCTTCAAAAGTGCTCACTTTACCATGAACAGCATATACGCACACTATCTGAGGTAAGCTCTGCAGGGTTACAGCAGCATGTTGAAAAATGCTTTCATGCTACCCTAACCAAACACAAACTGTCACAGTTACTAAATAACAGTGTGTTTAGAATAGGGCCTATTTGTATATCACAGGGTTTTTCTGGGTTATTATTAAGAAAAGGAGCCGATTTGAACTAAAAGTTTTGGTGTTATAAACATGGCATGTTTGACTTCTGCAAAAGTTACCATGCTAATGATGTGAGTTCACATCATATTATGTTTCATAGTTTGGCAGTGTGCCATCGCTCGCCGCCTGATGAAGCTGGCCTAACCAGTGAAATGTTACACGACTGTGCATCCACTAGGAAAGGAAAATGTGTTTGTCTGACTTTCGATTGTGTGTATCTATGAGCACCCCATGAGTACTTGTGCATTCTGTCTACTTTTTTATAATGTATTCAATTTGGGTATTACATATTCGACTGTAGTGATGTTAGCCCCAATTGTTTAGAAGACTCATCATGTACCCACCTTTACATTCTGTAATGCCAAACTGCTGTAAACAAAAGTAAAATTAAAGGTACAGATGTTTACAGCCATTTCATTATGTCTTTACATTATTATAGTTGCGGATTTTGGGATGTGCAGTTTGCAGCTATTGAAGTGGTTTTGCAGGCATTCATGAATCTTATTGAATTTCACTGTGTTAACATTTACATTTGAATTGTGTGCACAAGTTTGAGTGTTTCAGGAGCTGATTGATCATGTCTAGATTTGAGTGTTCTCTGAATGTACCCAAATTTTGAATTACTACTGACGTTTCGCCTTACCTTTTCAAGTGTTTAACTGACCATAGCATTCAGTAATTAAATTTGATGCAGACAACAATTTTTTAAATGGCAACAGTCATGAGGACACATAAGGTGCAGTGTAGTGTAAGTCTTTCAACAAGGCACATAGGCCTAGTTTGAAAGAAATTATTTGTGTATTACCTTTACTTGTAAGTTGACAAATGGTTGTTTACCTACATGTATCCAAGCAAACAAATATTCGGGTCAAATGTATCCTTTCTCTCTATAAAGTTGTGGATGTTTGTGTAATTTTCTTTTGCAAAGCAAGTACTTGTGTCGTTATGCCAACTTACTGTTCCAGAAATGTGAGTTCACGCAAATCTGTGCTAAAGGATTAGTCCAGACAGTAGAAACACCTACGAGATGGAATGAGGAGGGTGCTGGGTCAGTACTGGATGTGGTGTTGGTCAGACCTAGGAATGCTGTAGTTGGTGCAATAGTATTGGATGGTATAGGCGACTATCATATTCCGGTTGTGGAAATTGGAATTGGCAGGATGAGAGAAGTGCAAATGGCAGAAAGGTTGGTGTGGCAGTATGGGAGAGGAGACAAGAAAGGAGCAGAAATATTCCTGAGAGACAGGTTTAAAAAATGGTCTATGGAGGAGGGTGTAGAAGGGTTGTGGAGGGAGTTTAGAGGATTAATGGAGGTTATGTTGGAGAAATTTGTGCCAATGAAAAGGTTACAGACTGGGGGAGATCCCCCCTATTATGGACAGGAGATTTTGAAAATGAAGAAGAAGTGCAGAAAATTTCATGCCAAGTGAAGAAATGAAGGGATGATAATATCTAAAGAAATGATGAAACAAATGGGTAGGGAACTTGAAAGGAAGATCAAACAGGCAAAGAATGTATTTCTGGGGAACATGGTGGAAGAAGGAAAAGGCAAGGAATGGGGGAAATTGTTAAGGTATGTTAGGAGATTAAGGGGAGGAGAGGAAGGGATCCCTCTGATAACAGGAAGGGATGGTAGGCATGCGACAAATGACCAAGAAAAATCGGAGATGCTGAAAGGACAGTACTTGTCAGTATTTGACGCAAAGGAGGGTTGGAATAGGGAGACAAACAGGGTTCGGGGGGTGTTTAGTAAGTTTAAGATGAGGGAGTGGGAGATAGAAAAGGTAATTAGGGGTTTGGAGAGCAGTAAGGCATGGGGTCCAGATGGGATAGGAAACACAGCACTAAAGTTTGGTGGCAGGGAGTTGGTGAAATATTTAGAGGTGATGTTTAAAAAGTCCTTAGGAGAGGGTAAGTTACCACAAGATTGGAAGAATGCTATGGTGGTATACACAAACAGGGAGAGGATAGGGGGAGACCTGGCAGCTACAGACTGGTGAGTCAAGTACAGGAAAAGTAATGGAGAGGCTGGTGGTGCAGTATGTGGTGAGGGTTATTAACAATAGGAATTGGTTGGAGGAGTCCCAGCATGGTTTCAGGAGGGGATACTCATGTGAGACTCAGCTCGCTGGGTTATTACAGGATCTGGTACAGGTAGTTGATGAGGGGAAGCAGGTGGATGCCTGCTTCATAGATTTTGAGAAGGCATTCAATAAGGTGCTCCATGGGACATTGATGAGGAAAGTGGAGGCGCTGATACCAGACAGGAGGGTAGTGGAATGGATAGGGGACTTTCTCAGGGGGACGAAGGCAGAGGGTGAAAGTGGGGGAGGCAAATTCGGAGGAAGAGGAGGTTACGTCAGGGGTACCACAGGGAAGCGTGCTGGGTCCTTTGTTATGTACCATAATGGTAAATGACATGGGTTTGGGGATTAGGGGAAAAATTAGATTGTTTGCAGACGATTGTGTTGTATATGCTGAGGTGGGTGAGGGGGACGGAAATTTGCAGACGGACATTGATAAGATATGGTTGTGGACCAGAAAAATAAAATGAAGATAAATGTAAGAAAAACTAAGGTAGTGAGGTTCACAAGGAAGAAGATGATAAGCAGGGACATGTACAGATGGGAGGGACAAGAGATAGAAGAAGCAGCAGAATATAAGTATCTAGGGATTGTACTGCAGGGAGACCTCAGATGGAAAAAACAGGTAGAGAGGGTGGTTGCAAAGGGAAGAAGGGCTCTGGGTATGCTGGGAAGGGTGCTGAATGGAGTCAGCTGTGAGGTGAAGGTGTATGGTACAATGGTACGGCCAATGTTAGAATAGGCTGCAGCAGTATGGGACCCGTATGAGGAGGTGGATGTGCGAGAACTGGAAAAGGTGCAGAGAAAGGCAGCAAGATGGGTGAAGGGTAGGTGGAGAAAGCAAGGGCAGGATGATGAGGAAGAAGGGAACTATAGGCCATCAGTGATGATGAAAGAAATGGGGTGGAACTCATTGAAGAACAGGAGGGAAGTTGAACGGTTAGTCAGGATGTAGAGGGTGGTGAATGAAGAGGGCGGATGGGGAGGGCTACACTGCAAGCTAAGTAAGGGGGTGTTTAGGGGAAGAGGAAACAAAAGTGAGAAGCTTCAGAGGGTGTGGAGGAGAATGGAGCGGGGTAGGCAGTCCATGCTTGTGATGTCTGTGAGGGAGTGGAATGTGTTGAGGGAGGAATTGGTATCTGTGAGAGGGGTTGGTAAATTCAGGACGGGAGTGGAAAAGGAGTTGGTTGGGTGAAGGAGAGTTGAGAGAACTCGCCACCGGGCGGTAGCCTAATTGCGAGTGTGAGTGTGTGTGGTGTGTGTATGCATGCATGCATGCATGTAAACACGCCTTAAAACATTTACATATATCATTTCAGTAATTTAATTCCCAGAGAAAGAGCAGAACTGATTTTCCGGTAATTCTTAAGAATAGGGTTTTTTTCAAAAATCAAAATAATAATACCTGGATGTGTTAGACATGATTATTGGTAATCATAATTACTAGGAAATTTGAAGGGGCTTCAAATAGTTTTCTGTAAAAAAAATAAAATGTGATAGTGAGGAGGGTTATCAAAATTGCTGTGTTTATGCTATAAACACATATAATTTACATCAAATATATTTATACCAGGTCACTGAATTGTTTTATATGTAAGATTACAGTTTGAAATGAATATTTAATGTGGAAAACTGCATTTACGAGGTATATTTATGAGGCGGCGCTGAGGTTATACAGGTAAATAACACATCAAACAGTATCTGAAGATTATGTAACTCTGGCTCAAGGCTTACCTTCTCTATTTTCACGAGAGGAGTGTACTACGTTATCGATTACTAGTAGAATGAAATAAAATAAAATCTTGGAAAGTGGTACATTTCCGCTATACTAATTACACAATTCACGAATTTACCAGGGACATCATCATTTGACCAATAAAAACCCCAAAAATGATAGTGGGGAGGGCTGTGAATATCAGGGAAATTATGGGGTAAAACGAGTGAAACATGTAAATTATATAATTTTTATTCACGAATATATGTTAAATTGCAAAAATACTGTATAAGCATAGCCAAACATGGTGCACTGAGCCAGAGTCCCAGCGCCAGTAGGGGAGTAAATCCCAAAACAGTAATTCAAGGCACGTCACCAATTTTTTTTAGGTGATGTGAAGTGTCACGCATCAACAAAGCTTGGAGTTCCCCCACAAATGATTTTCAAGCGTAGCCCCCTCGCTCTTAAAAATACTGTACAAGCATAGTCAAACATTATGCACCAAACCAGAGTCCCAGAACCAGCAGGGGAGTAAATCTCCAAAACAGTGATTCAAGGCGTGCTAGCAATTTTTTTTAGGTGGTAACACAAAGTGTCACACATCAGCGAAGCTTAGTGTTTCCCCATTAATGATTGTCGTGTGTAGCCTATTTGCACTGAGAAATAATGTGTGTGTGTTTTTCAATTTAACATATTTATGTGCTAAGTTATTTGTAACATTACTGTGATATTGTCTCATGAAAACATGTTTAATTGCAAAAAGACTGAACAGAACATGACCTAAATTGACCATGTTACCAATACAATTTAGAAATAATATAGTGGGGAGGGCTATGAACTGCCCCTAGTAAATTCGTGTTCTGTGTAATAAGTAGAAAAGAATTATACCACTTCCAGAGACTTTTTTCTTTCAGAAAAGCACCTATTCTTAAGAATTACCATTTTTTTTTTGTTATTTGGCACTTTTAATAACAATTTATATAATTATTCCCAATGTCGACCCAGTTTCTTTTTAAATTTTTCCAAAAAAAACTCTACTCTTCACAATTACTTTTTTTTAGCATACTTGTCATGAATATTTTTACAATTTTAAATGTTGTTACTTCACATTTTAGGTACCTGATTTTCACAGCTCTGCTCATGTTGTTACTTTTTGTATGTTGAGCGAATGCAAAAAGACTTGCACTGTAATGCAATAATTGCAAATACCACTCCTATAAATATCTTATTTTATAGCTGCAGATCTCAAACTTTCAATGTACTAAATAAGGAATAAATGGCAACAGTAGACACAATACAGATATTTCAATATTTGAAGAAAAACAGAGATGAATAACTGAGCATTAGCCCAGGAACCGATAGAATTGTAAGCCTAATTTATTTTGGAATGGATACATAAAGTCTCATTCAAAGAGACGATGTGAAGAATACTGCAGCAAAGTTAGCAAAACCTAGACTTTTTAAATTCACAAGAAACTGGGTCTCACTTCTATGAAGTTGTTATAAGGACTACCATACTTACCCAACTTCATCACCTTCTCAAACTCCGTAGGCAAGTTCTTTTCCAGCCACTGCTTACATTTTTCATACTCTGGATAGTATTCACAATACTGAAACAATTTGAACACACGAACATTTAAAAACTTCATAAGAACCTCCAGGTTAAAATACGAGGTAGCTTGTAAAATAATGTGTGACGTTTACAGAATACTTCTACTGTACCTCTATTGGCATTGTACAGTTCCCACAGTACTGTACGGTTATAGGATATGATACTCGTGGCAGCGGACCAATGGGGAGGGGGGGTTTTCCACCCCCTGTTGTATCTGACATCCTGCATGGACAAAAACATAGGTTATGTTCGTCCAAAGATGCCGCTTCACTGAAAAACTGACGTAAGTTAGCAATAAAATTACAATGATAATGTAAGACCTTCTATGGCTAAAAATAGTACACCAAAAGCACACAGACCTCTAATTTAAATAATTTTCAATCCAAAACCTTATAACAACTTGAACATGGACTACTGCTACTTATTTCGCCTTTCTAATGTTCTTGGTCACGCCAATGTGACCACACATCTTAGAAAGAAAACGAAAACGCAAAGTTATTTTAGAGATATTATACAACATTAAATATGTGACAGTAGTCCAAATTTCAGTTTAATCTTATTTATACTTATGATGCATGTTCAATTTATCATTCGAACCTTAATTTGTAGCACGTGCAATGAAATTCACTGTGCGTAATGCCGTTGGTCACACGAATTAAAATATGGTGGATACATGTGAATGGTGTGCGTTGTTTGTATGGTGTAGAAAACCATAATGACGGCATGAGCAAGATATATCAGGGGAACCGCGCGCTTGGCTACGTGAGCAACCACGTGCCGCTCGTGGTACGCTACATCCACGTAAGAAAAGAGAACCTGGTGGTGACATGCGTGGGGCGCGCCTTCCACACGTGGGGGTGCGCGCACTTCTCGCTGCTGAGCGTGAGCAGCCAGCACCCGGAGGACGTGAGCTGCCTGGCGGCGGACGCGTTCCACGTGTACACGGCGGCCGGCGGCGTGGTGCGCGCCTGGCGCCGCGGCGCGGAGGTCAAGTATGAGTACCCGGGCCACGATCACACCGTGCACCTGATGCTGCCGTTCGGCGCGCATCTCATCACCGTCGACGAGGGCGGCTCGCTGCGCGTCTGGGACGTGAAGGCGGCGCAGCTGCACGCTGAGTTGTCCTTCAGCAACGACGTGTTCCAGGTTACGGCCCTCATGCACCCCAGCACGTACACCAACAAGGTGCTCCTGGGGAGCCGGCAGGGCACTGTGGAGCTGTGGAACTTGAGGACTTGCAAGCGGGTCCACGCCTTCCCCGGGTGGGAGTCGCCCGTGACGGTGCTCGAGCAGGCGCCCGCCGTCGACGTGGTGGCCGTGGGGCTGCAAAGTGGCAGAATCGTCCTCCACAACCTGCGCTATGACACGGTCGTCCTCGAGCTGGTGCAGGACTGGGGCCCCGTTACCGGCATCTCCTTCCGCACGGACGGCCACCCCGTCATGGTGTCCGGTAGCCCCTGTGGTGCCATCGTGCTGTGGGACCTGGAGGACAGGAAAGTGCTGAGCCAGCTGGAGAAGGCGCACGCTGGGCCCGTCACTGGCATTGCGTGTCTTCCTGATGAACCCCTCATGCTAACTTCCTCGCCAGACAACACCCTCAAGATGTGGATATTTGACCTTCCAGATGGTGGCGCACGCCTTCTGAGGATGCGGGAAGGACACTCGTTGCCCCCTACGTATATTCGTTTCCACGGAAGCAATGGCCACAACATCCTCAGCTCTGGAGGCGATTCCACTGTGAGGATTTTCTCTACTCTCACGGAAACTTTTAACAAGTGTTTAGGGAGGGCGTCTTATAATCGGAAACTTTCCAAGAAGAAAGGACGGAGTGCCCCTAGTTCATTAAACATGCCTCCGATAATTGCTTTCACTGCTGAAACAACCCGTGAAAAGGAGTGGGATAACATTGCTGCTATCCACCAAGGAATTCCAACAGTTACAACGTGGTCATATGACAAGCTCAAGATGGGCGACTTGAAACTACTGCCTAAAAGGTTTGTTTTTATTATTATTACTGTAGTTCATAGTTATAATAACTATCATTAATGTTTATAGTTTTCATAAGGATTCATTCCAGAGTTCTTTTAATTGAAGATGTAAGACTGGTAGTAATTTGGCTGTCATACTCACGTGCCTGCCACTATGGCAATGTGGGGTTGATTTTAAGTAAGATTACATCCAGTTTTTGCATGTGTGAAATGTGACTGATATTGCTATTGGTCTGTGGTTTTTAGAGTACACTTGTTCCTTCCATCTCATTCCACCTTTGCTCCATTGTCACCTCAAATAACCTGTGTGAGTAGGCAAAAACTAGTTGTTTAAGGCCTCCTTCCTTCATAATTATTATAATCTAATTTTAATTCCACATTTGCGCACAGAAAAGAATGAGTGGATAAATTGTATTGTGCATTAGGATTCTATATGTTAAAAATCATAGTTTAGTTCATTAGAATAATATAAGCGATGGTTCAGGACTTGACTGTATTCCCTGCTTAGGTTTGAGGACATTATGTGGAAGGGCCAGTCCAAGGTGTCGGCTACATGTGTGTGCCTCTCTCATTGTGGTAACTTCGTCATTATCGGCTACAACAGTGGGCATGCAGATAGGTTTAACATCCAGTCTGGTCTGCACAGAGGCAGTTACGGCAACCCACAAGCTCATAAAGGGCCAGTCAGGGGCATAGCCTCGGACAGCCTCAACCAGGTTGTTGTCACTGGTGGCAATGACTGTTTCGTCAAGTTCTTCCACTTCAATCCTACAGGTAAGTACTGAACTTTCACTATTCTGTACAGGCAGTTGGAGAATTGAAATGTGGGGGAATGAAATTATGAAGAGTGATTGAGTGGAAGAGATTTGGGCAGCTCTTAACAGCAAGGTCTTGAAAGCAGATGAAGGTGGTTGAGGTGAGTATGAAGCAGTGCCGGAATGAAAGGGCAGGGTAAAGGGTGAATTGGAGATCCCCGAGAAAACCCACCAACCAGCATCATCCAACCTTGATTCCCACATGTGGAAATCCGGGAGTGACTCAGCTAGGGATTGAACCCGGTTCACCTTGGTGGGAGACAAGCAGGCTAACCCTCAGCCACCGTGACCCCAAATCACAAAGAAGACCATCAAAACATTCTCTCAAGCCTTAAAAATAATTCAGTTACTTTTTTTTTTCCGCATTACATAAATTTTGAATTCCTATTAAATATACACATCAGTCCGGTAATGCCTGTGGCAAGAATGATATGTATCATATAGAAGCCTGCTGTCCTTCACATATGTAACAGCTGGTAGAATAAGGTGATGCGAAAAGTAGGGCTGTTGAATATTTCAGTGTATGAATAATTATTGATGTTAAATATTAATTGTCAACCAATAATGAATCTTTGAAAATATCAATTTATTGGAACTGTTGTTACATTCAATACTTTCGGCATATTCTGCATTATTGATGACTTTCGTATGAGCGTTTTCAATATTATTGACATTTTAATATCATTGGCATATTCAGTATTGTCATCTTCAATATTATCTGCATCTTCTGTATTACTAAGGTCAATGATATTAACAGCATCATTTGAATACAGTATTGGCACTGTCTTATTAATTGTATTGCATTACTGGATATTACTGGTGTCAACAATCTATTGAATACCAATTTTACTTTTGTTTTCAAAATTAACAGTTTTGTCATTGCCACAAATTTTAATATAGTTAGTGGCATTTTCAAGATATTATCAATGGCAGTGGTATTATTAGTATCGCAAATATTGGTGTTATTGGTATCCATATCAAGTATTTTTTGTCACTATTTTAATTAGTTGTGATGCTGCTTTTTAATTTTTTTAACAGGAATATTAACTTCATTTTTTAAATCAAATTTCTTTTTACCCTTTAAAATATTTAATGTTTTGTGGTTATCAAAATTCTGTCACATAACAAACAGTTAATGCATCCCATCTTAAGAATACAACTGTGTGTATCTGCTCATTGTAAACCATTGCCTGGGTAAAAAATACTCAAGAATCAAACCATTTGTCTAGATTTTTAGAATTTTTTATGCTTTCGTGATGTAATAGTGTTACATGTCACTGGTTTGCGCTACTGACCTCGGCCCGCCCTGCAAGAGTAGGCAGAAGAGAAGGACCGAGTACATAGTTTTTTAACGTACGCATACTATCATTTGCAACCGGAGACATGGTGGCGGCAAGTCAAAGGAATGTTTACAAAGCGTGCCTGTTATGCCTAGCAGGATGTGTGCCGCTCCCGACCTTGGGTATCGGATGTCTTTGAGAAATCTGAAGAATGCTCTGGATTACTGACCTCGTGTCTTTCAGCTAGACTCGAGGTGCTGCAAACCATCTAGTTAAAGGCTAGCGGCTATAAAATGTGTGTTGGGACTCCAAGCCGGCAGTTGTTGAATGTATGAGTTTAGGCGATAGGCAACTAGCAAAAAGAGAAGCGTGCAACAAGAGAAGTGACCAGCACAAGGAAAATCTGTTACTGCGAACATCAGAGCAGTGAAGAGCATGACTGCAGGCCGGACTATTGGACTAGATACGTGAGTGAAAGACATTACAAATGATGGCAACAGATAGACTGAACTTGTGTTAATGATGAGTATGAGTTAATTGACAATAACCAAAGAAAAGATATAAAGAAGGACATTAAAAATTGCTCTCACTTTGAAATAAAAAGAGTAGTAGTGGAGACAGATAATTTAATGCTGTAAATAATAGCTGTGTGAATAAATTAAAAATTTTGTTTTCTTCATTTATTTCTACTAAGATTTCCACCCCCATGAACTCAGATATGCCCCCAGGCATTCATGTAACTATATCAATGATAACTTGATAAAAATGCCCAATCATTTTTAAAAGAACGCTCGTGTTGTTTATAGCGGAAATATGAGAATTTTAAGTTAAAATTTTGATTTGTACAGATTTTAAGAAGTTTTAACACAACGTTTGATTTCAGCCGGTGTTTTTTTGAAGTCACAGAAAACATGTTACAATTTGGTTCACATGTGGTAAAAGTTTATCTTCTAACGGTTCTGACTGGAAATTTTTTCTCTTAAGTTATAATTTAAATATGAGTTAGCCACAGAAACAAAATTTCCATGAAATTGTTGCTGCTGAGGTGGTCAAGGTTGCCTGGCCACTTGCCCACCACACTACAGATGAAAGCTAAATGAAGAATGGCCGGGCGCCAGTCAGCCATAGCCTGCCAATGCAATGAAAGCATAAGTTCTCAGGATTGCACGGACCGTTTGGTCATTATTGCTGTCGGGCATGAGCAACAAAATGCAACTTTGCTTGCACTCCGTAATCTGCAGTGGTGTACACTCCAGGGTCATATAGAAATTGTCTTAAACTGCTATGAATAACTTACTCGTTCTTTTGTGAAGGAAACATGAAAAATAAAACTTGATATTTTACCTGAGATATAGGCATAATTTGTTTGGTTTTATTTTGAAATATATTATTTTCAACAGTGCAAAATACCAGATAAAAGTCTTTATCATAATTGTTGCATGTTCTTGTTCATATTTTCTTTAAAGTTTAATGGATATATATAGTATTGCAGGGTTTCTGTGACCCATCAGATGGACTGGTTGTAACCATTGTTGAAACTAAGTCTTAAGAAAATGAAAACTGTATAACTCCCAGATAATTAACAACAGAGAATAAGGAACTGTAGAAGAACCTATCAGTCAATAGAACATGAAGCAACGAGCAACAGATAACAACTGGAAAGGAAAATTAGTGAACAACAACCACAGTGAACACATTTCAGGAAAAGATTATTTTCTTGTTTAAGGAACCAATCTAAAATAATTAACCACAACCAAAAAATATGCAGAGAAATTGTGCACAGCAAACTTGTTTCTACCACAAAATACTGCCTTGCAGATCGATGAAGGTCTAAGGCAGAGTTTCCCAACTAGTGGTATGTGTACCATTGATGGTATGTGAAAGTAATTTAGATGATATGCAACCTTGTTTAAAAGTTTTAAGTTTTTCCACAAAAAAAGTTTAAAATTTCATCTTTCTTCGTTAAAATGTTTTGTTTTCCTTAAAAATTCTTGTTTCATCCCTAAATTGTTTTCCCTCTTAAAACACCAAAAATGTACTCAAATGTGCAAAAAAAGCTTATTCATGACACCCCCAGGTCTTTGTGTAACAGTCATAATACACTAATGGCTAGTGTACTCAGTGATGGAAAGATTGTAAATGCCTGGACTAGGGGATAAGCTGTTGGCAGCAGCTTTTGTAAATGCTTCCCAGGGCCGCTGGTGGGCAAGCTGACCGTGGAGGAGCCTGTCGACAAGTTCTGCTGCCACCGCGAGAGTGGCATGCTCGCCATCGCCCTCGAAGACCACTCCATTGTCGTGGTGGACTTGGACATCCGCAGCATCGTGCGCAGGTTCTCCGGCCTATCCGGCGCCGTCACTGACATAGCATTAAGCCCCGATGCCCGCTGGATGGTGACTGCAAGCATGGACTGCACCGTGCGCACCTGGGACTTGCCGTCTGCCCAGCTGGTTGACTGTTTTCAGGTGAGGCACCCAATACCCTGCTGTAGCTTTTTAAGATGCAGCCACAGCCAGTTAGTGAGCATCTTTGAGAAACCAGCTTAGTTTCTGCTGTAATGTCTCAAATAACCACTACTCGTACCTGTCACAGCTATCTCAGTTTATTTTTGCAATGTACGAGTTAAAGTAATATTTAATTTATCTAGTTTGTTGTTTATTTATGGCAGCTATATTTTGTTTATGCCTGATCTAATTAATTTTGTTAATTACAAGTTGTTTTAATCTCTAATAAAAGTGTTTTGGATGTTAATTATGTGTGTAAATCATTATAAATTTTAGTCACAAAGGTATATGTATGTGGGTCATTTTACATAGAGGAATTTCTTGTTTGGTTTATATGGTAACGTACAACGTAATGTGTGAGATATGATGTAGCCATCTCGTGATTGGTACAGTTTTTTAAGGTGTCATTTAAGTATGCAGTTTAAGACGCTTCTAGCCATCTTGTTTCTGCCAGGCAGGTAGAGACCTAGTGGGCCATCGGCCTGGTAGGAAATTTTAATTCTTGGATTAAATTTGCCGAGTTACGTACCGTCACGCAGATTACCCAACGGGGCAAAGATGTGTTGCACAGAAGAGTAAGAAGTCAGACTACACACACTACCTATGTTGTTTAGAAAATAAATTCAAGGTAGAGCTACCGCGAAATATGTGTGGTATGGTATAGACTGTAGTAGCAAACCCCAGTCCCGAGAACCTTGTGAGGGAAGATGAAGGCCAATGACCAGTGGAACCAGTCTGAGAAGAGTCTATTAGATGTTACTGCGATCAAGATTTTCCAGCTAAGTATTTTGAATTTCAACGCAGAAACATAAGTCAAGTTAATCAATTAATTTTGGTGTACGTGTACGCCATTTTGGATTACGTTAAGTCAAAGTTGCTCTGCCCATATGCCTACGAAACCCTGACAACATCTCAATTGTTCCTTCAACTGTGTTGTTTTCACAAAAACTATTAATTAATTTAACACTTACATGCGATTTTAAAAGATAATTATTCTGAATTTTTAAGAGTTACTTTGAGAAGGCTACATTCATAGTTACGACCACATAAAGTAAAGCTAGTTTTGAAACTAATAATGAATTTTCACATAGTATTTGTGCAGTAGTAATTGTTTCATAGTGTTCAAATAAAATGTTCCTTTTAAATTAAATCCAATCTAGTTCATTCAAGTCTCTATGTGTTAGGGATGTGCAAGTACTCGAAATTTCGAGTATGATCTTGAGCTTTACTCGACTCGAGATCTTACTCGAAATTTCGAGTATGATCTTGAGCTTTACTCGACTCGAGATCTTATCGTTTTCTCAAGCTCGAAAAATTTGAATTTTTTGGGGAGGAAAAGCATATTGCAATTTTGTCCTGAAGAATGCAAAAAGAAAGCCTTGTTTTATATGCATAATAAAATTAACTACTACTGGCCAGATGGCGGACAAAGTTTGGGAATTTTCCATTGGTGCATATACAGAATTATTATCGCTTCGTGTGCACTTAGTAACAATCGCCACACAGCTATCTGTATCGGCTATGGTATCGGGCCGATACATTAGTATCGGTTATTAACAATCAGTTATTACTTTCTTTAAACACAAAAATTACTGTCTTTCAACATGTATACACTGCTCTTTATTACAAAAAAATTAAAAATTATTGAACATATGAATAGCTTTTCACTCATGTAATAATTTGTTCACTCACATTCATAAACAAAATATCCTTGTACGTGATGGCAACATAATAATTTCAGGAATACAAAAATTCATTGTGAAAAGCTTTGGTATCAGCATTAGTATCGGGGTATCTGCAGTGGTATCAGGGAATCGGTATCGGAAAACATGGTATTGGAACAACTCTAATATACAGGATGTGAAATATTGAAAGTCTAAGCAAACTTCTCTTGCATTGTTGAGCATTGTGTTGTGTGTAAATCTATGTAACGCAAAGATGCTGACACGCAGCTTGGGAAACTAAGCTGGGTGGTGTCAGGATGAGTCCTGAGAAGGACTCGTGGATAGGAAGTTCAACAGACACATCCGTGTACTGCAGGGTGGTTCAGGTTTGCAGGATACGAAGCAAGGGAGAAAACTTGGCCAACATAAGTGCAAGTTAAATTCCAAGCCGCTAGCGCTCGTAGCAAAACCTAATTGTAAGCGGAGCTTAAACAAAGGCTGGCTGGTCAGTGTCCGAGCAATGCATGCTGGACGGCCAAAGACTGATCAATCTGGGCAGATCCCGAGCGACTGGCGCTGGGAACAAAGACTGCTTTGGAGAGGTGGTCTGTCTCTCCTTTTATACTAAAATGGGTTGCTGCTTGACACTGATTGGCTGGCATCTTTAAGACGAGGGTTGTCACAGAGCGGGGGGTAATGAATGCATGATTTTCCTATCTGACGTGACCGGACAGTAGACGGGAGGAAATCAAAGATAAATTGAAAATCATACTACTAGTACTATCTAGCAGCAGGAAAAAGGAACTCTTGCCTCAGCTGCATAGTTACGGTGGGCCGGTGAATAAAACAATCTACATTGCAGGCAGAACAATCTCACCTTAGGTCAGGACAAATGAAAATGCATCTTCCAACTCCGGAGCAAAACTAGTGTAAGGATGGAACGGAAATAGTCTAATCTCCATCGTTGAAAAAGACATCACGTGTCAGTGTTATTAAGTAAGGTAGAGTCAAAGCAACCTGCTGTCTCTGTCCTCGCACCAAATAAAAACAGCCCGACTATGATGTTCCACCTTTTTAAAAAGGACGCCAGGTGTCATGGTGTAGACTTCTTGCACTTCTTACACAGCTTTCTGGTCATTGCATATCCTGGAGCATCACGGAAAGTTAGCATTGCTGTGGGCCAAGTGGTCATTACCCATTTATCAAATAATACTGCAAAATTAGTAAAACTGCAAATAAAAATGAATAATAATGAAGTGGTTCCCAACTGAGCAAAGTAATAATTGTTAAGGATGTAAGTTTATATCTCCAATCAGAGAAATATTTACTCATGAGCAGGGGATTGATACATGATATATGCAATGTGTATTCTTTGCATGCTGTTTCTGTTATCTTTGCTGTAAACATGTATGTTTGCTTTAAAGGCTAATTACATTTGATAATTCATTAATTTTACTTTCTTATTTATCATACAACACGATGATATGGGTTCAGATGTAAATGAAAAAAAGTAATTGTTCGGAATAGTATTACAAGATTGGAAAAGAATGATATTTTTTTCTTCCAGTGTACAAAGTTCATGAACATGGTTAAACTTGACTTACTGTACACTCAACCAAAAATGATTGCATCGGGTTTGGGTGTTGCCCATCGTGGAAAAACTCATCGGGCGCGAGAATTTCTGTACATGAAAATTTGCCATTAAGGTATACCTAGTCCACTATGACTTCAGGAATGTAGTAGAAACTTCACTATGTACTAACACTGACGACTTCTGGAAGAAGAAGGTTAGAAAACCTCATTCATTCATAATTCTGTTTGCTGAATAAGGACTCTTGTAACAACAAAGCTGGAAAATTGTAGGTCTGTCGATGATTATTGTGATAAACTTACCACAACACCACACCAGTTAAATTTAATGAAGTTCAAAGTAAGTGATTGGCACCTTGCCTTTTGGCTGGATTACCAGATCACTCCACCCCAATGATAATGGCACTCGTAACTTCAGGAACTCCAATCACTAGGGACTCAATTAAAGGGAAACTTCTACAAGAAGTCAAGAGCGAAGATTGGAACATGAGTGAAGAATTTGCACTGTATGGGAAAAGGCAACCATGCAGAGATATTAAGTGCTTCATTTGCAGCAAACCCAACCATATAGCAAGGATCTGAAATCAGAGAAACGACACTTAAGGTATGAGCAAGAAATTCACATCTCAGAAAAACTAGTCAAATGGTTTAAAGAGTTGGGGCAGTGAAAACAAGCTGCAGTCTCAATATGGGTTCACAGGAAAGAAATGTGGTATTTAGATTCCTGTGCATCAGTTCACATAGTAAATTATGTAAGTAACTACATATGTAACATCAAACGTTGCACTAACACAGTTATAGCAGCTGATGGATCAGATTTTGTTTCAGATGTTTCTGGTAGTGTAAATATAGAATTTCTAAAAGGGGACAAAACTATTGAAGTGACTGCTAAAGATATTTTACACATACCAAATCCAGCTGTAAATTTGCTTTCTGTGAGCAAGGTAGTAAAAAAAAAAAGGATATAAAGTAATGTTTCGATAAAAATGGTGGTTATGTGATTGATGAACAGACAGGTGACCTGGTTGCTACTGCCTATTGGAAAAAATGGGATATATTGCACGAATATTCCTGAAATTAGACAGTGTTTTTATACAGAAAAATCAGCATCTTATGGCACCGTAGACTAGGTCATTTGAACAGGAAGGGGATGAGTAAGTTCATCATGCACTCAGAAGGTTTAGGTATAGATTTACTATATGAGAATTCTTGTAAACTGTCTATAATGGGAAAACAGTCACGCCTTCTTTTCAAAAGGAGTGAAAGGCACTGAGAAAACTTTTTAGATCTCATTCATTCAGATCTCTGTAGCCCAATGGAATCTTTGTCACTTGGCGAGAACAGATATTTTTGGACATTTATAATTTGGATGGGTCGGTACTACATTTTCTCGATACTCTTATACCAGTTTCGATACCAAAACATTCCCACGATACTTGATGCAGATATCTTTCTCGATACCAAATTAAAAAATTGTCATGAACACGAACACAAAAAACTTGGCCAAGAAAATTGTTCTTTTACTAGTGTTGTTGACACACACTGAAACTATGTAAAAACCCACATTACACTGGAAACAAATGGTGGATGGCTTGTAACCCAAACGTTCTTAACCAATGATGAACCAACACAGTCTCCTTTGATTCTATAGAATCACATTTTCACAGTAAAAACTGTAATCAAACTTTGAAGAAAATTATAGGTCAGTACACACTTATTTTGCAATTTGGCAGTTTTTTAATTTTATTTTACGACTTCAAGGAAATTTTCTGTAAAGTTTAATAAATATTGCAACTATCTGATAGACCCACGCTTATCGATGCTGGCTCGCAACTCTCAACCTGCTTTTATTGTGCCAGAAATATATACCATAAAAGTGATTAATGTATTAAAAATGAATTAAATGGAAAAAATTTTCTGCAGCATATAATTGTGGTATGTATTGGATGTACAGTAACTACTCAAGTTGCTCACTCGAACGTATCGGCACTTGCTCACAACTCTCAACCCATTTTTATTGTACCTCAATTAAAGTAAATGTTGTCAAAAATCATAATTGTGTTATATATGGGTTGCCTAAAAACACCTCAAGTTGCTAGCAGCTGTGTGAATATAATGCTATGAATAAAATATGGAGTATTGTGGTACATGTGTACTTAAATTATGGTATGCTTTTTAAAATTTTCGTACACATTCCAAATGTTATGGTGCACTTTTCGAAAGTATTGCACATATTCCAAATATTATGGTACACTTGTTCCATAATTATGGCACAAGAAAATGGGTGTTAAAATGAGATACTTTTGGATATTCTCATGCAATACTCTATACTACAAAATATCTATGTATCATGGATCCCATCCCTAATTTATAGATAACTTCTCACGAGTGATCTTTGTTTATTTCTTGAGGGAGAAATCAGAAGTCACTGGCATTTAAGGACTTTAAAGCTAAAGTTGAAAAACAAACAGGTCAGAAAATAAAAAATACCAGATCTGATAATGGAAGGGAATACATCAATCCCTTCAGGACTTCCCCTGCCCACCGGATGGTGTGATAACGTCGACAATTACCCTTCTGGTAGTTGTCCCCCTAGCGTTCTTTTAGAACACCCCTCTTAGTTAGACGTTGTTGAATACGTTAACATAACTACAACGTCTTCTTCTTGCCAAAAGTAATCACCTTTAATTGCTAGCTTAATCACCAGGCCACCTTCACCTGGATTTGCTTATGATTTTCTTGTTTCAAGCCTAGTTTAGGAGGTAGCACAGTGCAACCATATCTTATTACTCTTTTAATAAAATACATGAACTTAACTATTTTCTTATTACCTAAGTTCCTTGTGTCAAATGTTATAGATTACCTAAGTAGATTGGGCTGTAAAAGTGAAACCAGCGCATCAACGAGATTATTCCATACTCCGCCACCGCTCTGAATAGGGCCAGAAAGGGGCGAGAATAACGCTTAACAAGCTGACTTCCTGAGGATAACACACATGGGTATTCCTGCGAGAAAGTGACATGAGTTGCCCAATGTTTTATCCACTGCTTGAAAAGGCCGGACAAAAATAACACGTGTTGTCTCATAGTCACAAGTTCGGATACCCAGAAGTACACTCTAGGTCATCATAAAGCTCTGGCTCTACATTCACAGTCTTGTTTGCACCTTGATCTCCCCATGCCTTACACCCGGAAGTGTGTAAGATGAGCACTAGATATATCTGAAACTAGACCTCTTGGTGACCTTCAATCTGAAATTGCACTTTGCACTTCCTCCCTGAAGCTTCACTCCTTTTCACTCAGAACAGCATTATTTCCTCCACTCATTAATCTTGAAGGCCCTCCTCCTATTTTAGAGCCTTTCCAACGAGGTGAGGAACATCCTATTGGTATTGCCAACCCCTGGTTGTGCAATTCCAATAATGCAGCACCTGAAGCCAACAGATCACTACAAGGTCAGAGTAGCTCACAGTCAATGATTGTTTGAGTAACAATTAAATGTAGTGTGACAAAGGTCACTCTTTATTCAACCCAAAAGGTCTTAGATTGTGGCTTGATGTAGTTAGCCCTTCCAAACAAGTGTGATTACAATTACACCTCCCTTGGGTATGCGTCAATGGAAATGAACTGACAGTAGAGAAATGGATACTTGGTTTTTGTATATTATGTTTGTATATAGTCTGTTGTATACTTGACAACTTCTATATCCAAAGATCAACCTGACATATATAGGAATGAAGGAAGGCAATTAAAAAAATAGAGAAATATAAAAGAAATCTTTTGTTTGGCATCATAACCAGTGTGTTAGCAGATTGGAGCTGAGAGATGTACTGCCAGGAAATTTCCGCCCTCACCCAACATTGTTGCCAGTTGCCGCAAGCCCCCACTCGGGCCTAGCACATGTGTGGCGCCAGCTCAAAGTCACACTCACCACATTGTCGTATACTTGATTGAACAAGATCACATTTATTTCAATTGTGTCATTACTCATTAGTCACAAAGTTATAATGTAGGAACAGATCACCCTGCAAATGTTACATTGCAATTTCCATCCTGGTACCCCGTGTCTGTCTGATTTTAAAGATGTATTCTTGTTAAAATAATATCGCTGTACCAAAGTGTTCAAAATAATTTTTTCCAATACCAATACATACAATACAAAACCAAGAGATCTTTACTGTTAAAACATGTCAGTTCTTGCCACTAACCATACTCACTGTATTTGTAGTGTTACTAGCCTATATACTTCAGCAGCAGTGGTGTCCTTTCATTGATAGATGAAGCTGTTCAACTGGACTGGTTCCATTTTCATGTGTTGCCTGAAAAATTTGGTTTTGTGATATGTAATTGCAGCAATAACTAAATAGGTAAATTATGGCAGCACTTTTAACATTTGAATGACCAATATTTTTATCCCAGAAATATTAAATAATTTGGAAAATTCCCCAGTCATTATTTCAAATTCAAAATATGCATTTATACATACTAATGTGTCACAACAGAGATGACAGTTGAATATTTCCTTCACACACCTGTTTTATTTTCTGTAAATGATGCATGATTTTGAATAACAATTTTAGAGTTTTGTTTCCAATACATAGTAAACATTGAATTCTTCTGTAACTTATAGTGGTTTCCCTGAGGAAAGATTTAGGTTGTTTAGGTAGCTGGAAGTTTTTGAAACTGGAGGAATAACTATGACCCTACATTCATTAAAATGAATTAGTAATTGGAATCACAATAAATGGAGAATTAACCTCTTTACTTTAAAATAAGTTGTTACTGTCTGTAGTTTAATCATTTGTTTGTGTTTACTACCAGTAGCTTCAAAATAGTTGGAAAATGTGAAAATTAAGTAAAATTTAAATTAATTGTTACCTTTCCTTCAGCTTTCATCTTAACTTGCAACCAAAGGTTCTAGAAGATAGTTTCCTGCACAATTTGACAAAGTCAGTTATCCATCAAGTCAACTATTTATACCTATGTGGTCTGTGTATAACTGTATTTCCATTCATTATCACAAAGTAGTGGCATATGTGCTCACGTTAATGTCTTATCCCAAAATGTGAGGTTAAGTCAGAGTCTCCAGCTCATAAAAATATTTTTTTACATACATTAAAATACATTTTAAAAGAAATGTACTGTATTTGTATGTTATCAGTGTTAATTAGTAAGGTGGTAAAGCGAATTAGAGGTGCAGATGTAGTCCCAGGGCGTCAGGCCGTGATTTCGTGCACTGCCATGCGGTGGGCAGAAACTCTTACCAGGGTCGGTACGTCGTCACGTGGAACAATAATTAACGCTAATACATATTTTTTTTGCCTGTTGTAGGCCACAGAGCATGTCAAACACAAGTACAGTGAGGCTGGTCACTTAAAATTAGGAAATAAGTGCGACCACGTGCATGTTAGATCCAGAGCCATTTGGCATTTATTACACATTATTTTAACACTAAAATGGTCAGGGTGCTACATGAACTCAAAAGCAATATTATAGAACAATACAAAAGTGCTGCAGCACAAAACACTTACACGAGGCCTCGTGTGAACCAACCCAGGGTATTGTAGGGAGCCGACAAGAAGGCAAGGCAAAGGAATGTGGGTGTTTGTCACCCAATACAGTCCACTTCCCCACCTTTCGCCACCTGCATGTATGTACCTGCAGTTCTGAAAACATTCGCTTTATCACTGCAACACTTGACTGGTAGCACATCCAAGATATTTGTTACTTAGGACTTAAAAATTAATTATTGTTAAAGCCAGGAAGGTGGCTACATGCTGAAGCACTGAAAACATCGCATTAGGAGTAAATGTTGTCTAATATGCAAGGCCTCATTCGCACACACTTTATTGCAATGGTTGTGCAAAACATATCCAAATAACAACATTTTTACTATATAAAACCAAGCAATAAAGTTACGTAAATAAGTTATCTCTGCAAACACATGTAAAACAGTAAACAAAAATATACAAATACAAAAGGCACTCTGAGACACGAGTTTCACTGTGACAAAAAAAAACATAAAGATGGAATGTATACATTCTCATACCTTTGTAATTTGATCCAATCCTAACATATATGTAGTGTCAACATGTTAGCAAATAATTAAAACAAAAATAATACACACACAAATTCTCTTCAACTATGCATCGGTCAGTCCATTTCTGACAAGGGATTGGCAAGCTCCGATTCATATGAGGAAATACCTTCATCACTTGAATCACTGGAGTTACTGTCACTGTCCACACATTTAAAAAACCTGTCGATAGTATCTTCCATCTGCCCATCCATCTCTCAGTAGCATTCTATATTTTTGGAACATGTAAACAATAACCTTCCCAGTTATGCTTGGTGACAAAGGAAATTGCTCTTCTTGTTGCTTTTTCGAGCTTTGCTAGACTGAAGTCTCCTGTGACATTGCTTTCGCATACAAGCCTCTTGACCTTAGCCCACGTGAGTTCGCACATACAAGAGGAGGTAACCTAATTACATCGTATTCATGCAATTTTAAAATCTTATCTATTGGGTAAGTTTTTTCATTGCCTTTATGAATTTGATTTGAAAAGTTTAGACTTCATCATGTTTTCTCAGAATTCTATATTGTTATATTCCAACCAATTTATCATTTTTTCTTGACAGAATACTTTGTTAGAGGTTTGTTTCCTTGCATTCAGTGATACAAAGCTTTATCTAAAACAACCTTTTTTTTTTAGAAGATTTGATAATAACATTTCACTAGTCCACTTTTGAAAATTTTCTGCATTCATCTGAGCATGATAGCCTCCTGATGACTTCCCAGCCTTAAATATTAGTAAAGTGTCATCCAGAAACTGATCTAGAGTTCCTGCATGCACAATAATTAAGTGGTTTGATGAACTCATATTGGTCAGAACACCAAGCTGATCTTTACTTTGCCAACATTTGTTGAAGGTTAAATTACTATCCACCCACTATTCATTAATGTAAACAATTAGCCGCTTCTCTTCTCTGTATAATGTTGCATTTATTTTAAATATTGACGTGCCATGGGACAATATTTGAGTGCGGTAATTAAAATCTTTCTCTGTTTCCACACCTTTTCCACTTAAATCCTATTTATTTCAAAATTCGCCTCAAAGAGTGCACTCCCCATGAAAAGTCGATTTTGTTTTTAATGGCACTCAGCTGTTTGGGATATGTAGGTGCTCTCTTATGTACTACATAAAAGTGTTCAATTAGATCCCTATCAAAATGATCACATTTAAGGTTTCTTTCCTCAAGACGCAAGCAATGTTTACCTGGTGTTGACAGTGATGTATCAACATCTATAGTACTTTCTTTACGGATCCTACTAACTTTAGGAATGTAAATACCTGCATAATTAGATACAGGCAAGTTGGCTTCGTTTAATGAATATTTCACTCGTCCATCATCAACCTCATCATCACATTCTTGAATTTTATGTCTGATAATGTTTTATGCCTCACTGTAAATTGTTTTACTTTTCTTCCACATGGGCTCCATGTGTAACACTATTCTAAGACTTGTCAGACACTCCCGTAATGTTGGCACCTAGTACCACTGACAGCGCAACAACACTACAAAACCCAGTTCATGAAGCCGAAGACCTACGGTTTTTGTAGTGGCTAGTAGCGTAGCTGTACCATTACTGTGGACGCGCACATTAGTGAGGGTCCGGCTCTGTGGTCCCAACCACCACCCCTCTCCACAGTCACCCTCTCGTCAGCTCCCTACTTTAGGTAAACTAAGTAAAATCACATGAAAAAAATTGCAAAGGCAATGTTATTGTTAAGCCCCCCCGTACAGTCAACGGAAGGGCTAAGCTGTCTGTGAGGGCAAATAGCACTAGCTCATGCCGGAAGTGGAGGCCCTGTGTCGACCGCTTGCTTAGAGAATGAAGCATGATTGAAATGGAGAAGGAAGATGCTACACTAATCACAAAAATGTGCACAGAAATGCATTGCAAAATAAATACATAAAAATCCTTAGTTGCTAACATAAACCCTTTTCACTGTTGGCTTCAGCCATCGGGCCTACTTGCACTGCACTCTACACCAGTTGCAGACGTACCAAACACACATAGCACATGCATTATACGACCCTTGCGCCTCGTGCATGCACGACCCATGATGGGCTTTCGCCGGCCAAGGAACGAGGTCGGATGACAAGTTATAAAATGTCTTAGTTCATAAAACTGCCCTAATTCCAGCCTTGTACAAATGAATGGATGACTCTCATTTTAACAAATCCACCTCTGTTTACAAAACCTTGTTTGCACTAAAGCCAATGCAAGAACACTTTCCCCAAAATTCAGTTTTGCCCACCAACCAGAAAAAGTTATTTTAGACACATTATATTACTGCACCTTAGCTTGTTTGCATCACTGCTGTGTTGTTGCAAGCCATTCATGGAAAAGCATACAAATTAATGCTAACTGTGATACATGGAAAACAGTCCTGACAAGTCTTATGCTCTGTTACAAAACTAAAACTTGCTTGTTTTGCAAAACTGTAGGTACTCATATTTTTTTGCATATTTTAAATATTAAGAACATGTTTTCATACTGTTACAGTTTATTAAAATATCTGTAAATTGTATAAAATTGTTTTTGTATAGAATGGGATTATAATTTTTTTTTTGTCTCGAAGATGTTTTTTTTAGATGTTGAGATCCTGAATTGTCTTTTTGCAGACAGAGTCACCATGTACATCCCTCAGTTTCTCTCCAACTGGCAGCATGCTTGCTACAACTCACGTTAACTACTTAGGAGTATTCCTGTGGTCCAATCGCACCTTGTATTCTCATGTATCATTGCAACCCTTGAACCCAGAAGCAGAATATGAACTTGTAGACCTGCCATCCTCTTTGGGGAAACACAGATCTGAAGAGGATGATGTTCCAGCTACTGAAGAACCGCAGTTTACTTCAGTGGAGCAGATAAACAAAATGCTTGTAACTCTTTCTACATTATCTACATCGCGCTGGCACAACCTCCTGAACCTCGATGTCATTAAGAAACGAAACAAGCCAAAAGAACCTCCAAAGGCACCGAAAGCAGCGCCATTCTTTTTGCCTACCATACCATCATTAGAGATGAGGTTTGATTTGAGTGAAACTGTCGAGAAGTCCAAAGATGTTGAGACTAGAACAGTTTTGGGGGTGAATCAGAACCTGTCTATTTTCGGGAAGCTTCTGAATCAGTCCGCAGAAACTGGAAGGTTTGATTCGGCACTGGAAAAACTCATGAGTATGGGTCCTTCTGCAATAGACTTGGAGGTAAGCCTACTCGCTCCTGAAGGAGGTGGCTCCATTGAGCTGATGCTGAAGTTCATGAGGCTTGTGGAACACATGTTGGACAGTCGCAAGAACTTTGAGCTTGCCTACTCTTACCTGGGGCTGTTCCTGAAAACTCACGGGGAGACAGTTGCATCCGAGCCCGAACTTAGATCATGTGCCAACAGTCTGCGTGAACAGCAGTTATCAGGTTGGCAGGATCTGCAGAACAAACTGTTGTACAATCTCTGTGTTGTCCAGGCACTTAAAACTTTGTGAAGGAAAATAACGTGTGTTGTTTGAGAATGTTGTGTGTGTATTTGTGCCATGTATTTTTTGTACATAAATTTAAAAAATAAATATTATGTAATTTTATAATTCTGTTGTGTTTTATTGCACTGCTGTGATACATGTGTTGTTTTTGACTATTTCTTGATAGCATAATGTAAATTACACAAACTGTATCTAATTTGGCTAACATTATCATGTTGTTTTGGTCCCATTTATATTTGTCAATCATCTAGTTAAAATTTTAGTGGATTTTTTTTTAATTAGGACCACCTTTAAAATTTATTTTCTCCTTGCAACAATTATGTTAATAATTAGCCTTCTTATTAAAATTTATGGCTGCAATGTAGCTGTACATTTTTATATGTTGTTAATCAGTTAATCAATATAATTTGAGACATAGAATTTGGTTGAGTTATGTATGCCTGTGACATGCCAAAGCACAAATTTTTATCAACTAACTTGATTTGATTTTATACGACTTTTACATTTATAACCCTACATTTTATCTTGGTGTTCATCTATGGCTTCTGTTAATTAATGAGGTGAATAATACATTAACAGCCACAGCTGTTAATGTAATTAACAGCCACAGCTCCTGTTAATAAATAATTAAATAATATTAAAGGAAAAAAAATTAAATAATGCTTCATTCTCTAAGCAAGCGGTCGACACAGGGCCTCCACTTCCGGCATGAGCTAGTGCTATTTGCCCTCACAGACAGCTTAGCCCTTCCGTTGACTGTACAGTGGGGGGGGGGGGGGGGGGGGCCTTAACAATAACATTGCCTTTGCAATTTTTTCATGTGATTTTACTTAGTTTACCTAAAGTAGGGAGCTGACGAGAGGGTGACTGTGGAGAGGGGTGGTGGTTGGGACCACAGGGCCGGACCCTCACTAATGTGCACGTCCACAGTAATGGTACATGGCGAATAGTTTTTAAAAATAATTTTGAGAACTATTGGTTTGATTTTGGCAAGTTTCGGAGACATTGGGTCAAAAATATGCACTAAATAATTTAAAGCTGCACTCTGTTGACCTAGTTTAGCTGAATTATTTGCAAAGATGTCAATTTTTTCCAAATAGTGCATGTGGGCGAACCAAGATAAAGGCCCCTTTGCACTTAGTTTTAAATATTTTTAGTGTTCAATATTGAAGCCAACAAGACCATGTCCCACCTCCCAGAAAAGCTAACCAGCTAGTATTCATTTGGTGAGTAAACCTTTTGTATGTACCATTATATAAATGGTTTTAATGGTGAATGTAAGTTTTCTACTGAACTTGAATTCTTGTCTTCCAAATTTGACTTTGTGATGAATATTGTGTAGTATATTAGGTAATTAATGAATTGAAATCTTGCAAACGTTATAGAAAATAGTTGACCAAATGCTGTTTTCATGTACTTGTTAATTATGGGGATTTCATCTGAGATAAATACAGAGAAAAATGCAGTGAAACTTTGCTACAATATTCACACATAACTGGGCATGTCATTCCATATTTCTGAGAGCTGAGTGCTCTCTTTATGCAACCTTAAAGATGAAAATAGGAGTTAGCCCATTAAGGGTGGCTTTCCAACATCAGTCTGTTATGATAATTTGTTTTCCATCCATTTTAAACTTGGTGGTAGGTTCACAAACAATACTATTGAAGAGCAGCATGTAATAATGCTGTTAGTAAAAATTTGAAGGGAGCATTACATTTTTTTGTTATATGGGAGGAATGCAATTAGACTTTTTTTTTTTTTAAGTGTTTCAGACTTTTGGCAGTGTTAGTTTTGTGTACATATTTGCAGTAGATGTCTTTTTTCTAAAGCCGTAGTTTCAGTTGAGACAGGAATCTCCGATAAGGGCCATTAGATGTTTGATGGAGTTTTTTTCTTTTTGAGTACATTCTGGAAACGCAGTTGGTTATCATTTTCTGCACAGTTTGGTTCACATGGGGAAATGAATGTGACAATGTTGACACCAGTTGATATGCTTTGTATAGTGCAATTCCCTTACTAGGCAATGTTTGGTTGGAGACACAATAATTGGTGGTGCAATGGACGTGAAGGGCAGGCTGAGGCGCTGTGGTGATATATTAGCTGTGAGCTCCCACTGCTACCTTGTAGAGCAGAACTGATCATCAAAAAGTGAACACGGTAGTGTTCAATGTAACCCACACCAGCAGGCACTTGTATCATCTCTACTTTTTTCATTTCATTAGGCTGAACTATTTATTACAAAATTCTTCCAGTGGTGTGTGAGGTCGTTCGTCTGCCAGGAGAGAAAGGGTCCTGCTTTCGTAAAGTTTTTACAATGCAGAGTTTTTGGTTGATTGAATTTGTGATGGATTGTGCTACGCTTCTCTCATAGTCTAGTTCATTGTATTGCAATTGTTTATTGTCACTGTTGTGTAAACTGAGTAGAACTACACAACCATCAGTCAATTTCAGAGGAAAATTTCTGACATTTCATTTGTTTTTGGCACTTCTATTTACAAACTTGTCGTATATTTCTGACTGAGGGAGTTAAGTTGATGTTTTGGTGAGTGAGTGAAGAGATTTTGGCAGCTCTTAACAGCGAAGTTTTGGGAGCCGATAAGGGTGATTGAGGTGAATATGAAGCAGCGTCTGAATAAAAGGATGGGGGAAACTGGAGATCCCCGGAAAACCCGCCGACCAGCGATATCATCCAGCTTGATTGCCACGTGCGAAAATCTGGGAGTGAACCGTCTTGGGATTGAACCCGGTTCACCTTAGTTCATAGTACATAGTAAGAACCAATTTTTCTCTAGGTTGACCGAATCATATGCTGTCAGCAGCGCCAGGGCTGCTAATATTGCTAAAGTCTTGGAAAGAAAATTTTTCCCCAGTGGGATTTTCCCAGTGTCCTTTTGACCGATAATGGCACACAATTCACTGGTCATAAGTGGTGTAATTACTGTGGGAAATGGAAGGTGGAACATCACACAATGGCCCAGTACCACCAGAGTAGAAATCAGGAATTGAATGTGTAGTTGAGAATATGAGTGGGAAGAATCACACAACATGGGCACATCACTTGCCAGCCAATTTTCAGAGTAACCATGATTATGCAAAGATTTTTCAAATATTGCGCATTTTGAGATTTAATAACCGTGAAACTTGTTCCTCCAGGAAGCAAAATGACAAGTTTGCTGCTATTCATGACTTGTGGACATTTGGGTAGAAACACTGCCAAAATTGTTCAACCCCAGTGCATTTGTTATAGTTGATCAACAGTTAGTTGCATTTAGAGGAAACTGCCCTTTTCGACAGTACGTGCCCAGCAAACCAGCATAGTGTGGTTTGAAATTTTGTATTCTCTGTGACAATGAAACAAGTTATGTATGGAATATTCAGCCATATACTGGCAAACAACCAAACCAGCCTTCAGAAGAAAATCGGGGCCTAAGAGTGGTTCTTGAGTTGTCTTATGGTTTGAAGGGACATAATATTACTTTTGATAACGCCTTTAAGTCATATGAACTTGGTCAAATGTTACTGAAAATAACTGTAACTATGATAGGAACAGTCAGGAAAAACAAACCTTCCATTCCAACTGAACTGCTCAACACCAAGAACAAAGAAGTTTTTTCGTCCACCTTTGCATTCACAAATAACACCATGCTTGTGTCATATGTTCCTGTTGTTGTTCAAAGTACATTTCACTTCAATAAAAACTTTCCTAATTCAGTATCTAAGAAACCACAAGCAATTTTAGATTATAATCAGACTAAGGGTGCTGTGGACACTTATGATAAAATGGTTTCATGTTACACGAGCAAAAGAAAAACTAAAAGATGGCCAGTTGTGGTGTTCTCGAATTTTGTTGATATTTCAGCAGTGAATGGGTACATACTATTTACAAAAGTGAATCCAAACTGGAAACAGAATTCACTGGCAAAAAGAAGACTTTTTCTTGAAAATCTGGGTATATCACTGGTTCAGATACACATATGAAGAAGGGAGGTGCTTCCAAGACAAAAAGCAGCTGTTGAAATTGTGCGAAGTCTTCAAAGTCAAGCAACTGGAGATTAACGCTCAACTCGTAAAAGTCTGGTGCTGCGAGCAGTAGCAGAAAAAGGGGTAGCTGCTCCTTGTGTACTAAGTCAGACAACAAATATCAAAACACTTGTAGTAATAAATGTGGAAAATATTATTGTAAATCATATTTGCTTTAAGTACAAAATGTGTTTGATACTAAACAGTAACTGTTATTTAGTCACTAAAATGGATTTACTCTGTGTACACTTTTGTGTAAAATATGTAAAGTGAATAATGTATTTAGATTTTACCTACTTGCAGCAAAAATGTGAGAAATGTGTTTCATACTGAACTGCAACTCTTATTTAGCCACCAAAATGGACTAACTGTGTGTAAAATATGTGAAGTCATTATAATTGTATCTGGATTTTACTTATTTGAACCAAATATAAGTAAAATGTGTGAGATTGGACTGGAACTTTATGTAGCCAAAATATTGGTAAAAATTATTTGTCTAGCTTTGTGCAATGTAACATTTTTATAATTTTCTTTAGATTTTAAATATTTTATAATATTTTACCGTATGAAAACTTATTTAATGTTGCTTTAAAATTGTACTTATGCAATAAACATTTATAATTTTATTGTTCTCTTGTAAAAAAAAATGAAGGGTCCATTTGGACTTGAACACAGTAAACGAGTAGTTTACATGAACACAGCAGCAGGGTTAATGACATACGCACGTACACGGGAACCACTGTGTGTACATCTTGCGCCCTTACAACTCATACACTACTATTTTGAAAAGTGATTTATACGTAGTTCATAACAGTTATTGCTAATATTTCTTCTTATAAAGAATGATTTAATTTTTATTCATACCATTACGAGTGTTAAAAGGAAATTTAACCTCTAGTTTTTGCCAGTTTTAATGATACATTATAAATAACTGCGTTTACTGTGTCAAATACTTACTCATTCCTTTCTTTAAAGACGGTCTGTTATAGATAAATAGCAAGACTTTCATTGTTGTGCGCTTTTCAGCCACAGCTCCTAATGGGTTGATAGTATTTAATCTATGCGCCTATGTTCCAGCACAGATTCAGTATGTTTTTTCCTGTCAAAATGCTTGTTCAGAATCATCAGTTAACTAGTTGCTGTAATGGATGCAATTAAGTATGTCTGTCAGAATGTATCAAGTACTGGGCCGAGGGGAGTATACTTATATACATAAGTGTATTCCTAGGTTCGGACACAGCTTCAAGTGTCAACTTGGATCGACAAATTTAATGTACGGATTATTTGTACGAACAGTCACCTTTGTAATAGATCACAACCCCAAACTGTAATCATTGCATCACATTGCAGACTTTCGTACGTCTAACATATATTTCTACACTAGTGAACAATTATTTCCTGTCCATTTTCTTTCATATAAGAACGAAATGAAAAGTTTACTATGATGTATGACATCTTCCATGATTAATATGAAATTTGTAATTGTAAGTGCTAACAGTACTCGTATTTTAATATGAACACCTAAACTATAGTAAAATAAAAAATTAGAATTAAAAACAGTGACCGTTATATATTTATAATTATTAATACTTTTCACAGAGGTAAATAAAACCAAATAGTAGTTGATATTGCTGCACATTTCTGCAAACACGTAATTCTACAGAAACACATGCTGTGGTTACCACTAGTAAACTATGAGTTGGGTATGCACAGCTGCAACGAATGTTGGTAACTGCATGTGACAGGCTTGCCTCTGGCAGAACTTGAACAAACACGTGGGTTTGCCGAGGCCAGGGTGATGACATACTTTTGCTGGCTGCAGAACTGGCGACACGCATAAATGGTGTCTGCTGCGTGCTACCACCCAGTTGAGACTAGTAGTGCTCCTCTGGATCATTAGAGGAACTAACACACAAAACTGGTCAGACTTTTTCCTATCCCATGACCACTTTAGTCTATATCTTTACATAAAGGTTCAACCATGGCATATGAGGTGACCTTAACAGCCTCATAGTAGGTGATAAGGTGTACTGTTTAAACGCACTGGTGAGTGTGGTGGGGGCAGAAATCATCAACATCTGACAGGACATCCACAGGTCATCGACCAGCGGCCCTCATTGCTAGCTCCACTGAGCTATGGCACTAGGCATTTTCCATCAGCTCTGCCCCCTGTGTAAGGTAACAGCCAGGCAGACCACGGCACCTCCAGCCCTTGATCTATCCCATAATATCAAATATAAAAATGCATAAATTATGCTAGAGGGGCAGTCAGTCTGCTCCGGAGGGAGGTGTCCTCGCAGGGGATGATGAAATAGTAAAAGAAGTTGCAGAAATAATGAAGTCTATTGCAGCTGCATGATGAGTACAAAGAATGCTTCAGCTCCAAGTCGCAAGATGCGACCTGCCCTGATGCCTGCTGAATTCAGATTAGTGAGGGACTGGCATGGTGACACTTATAGTGTTACACTTGCCCGACAGAACAGAAAAGTCCCTCGGCCGAAAAGTGAAATGAGTGCTACAAGGCACATAGATTTCTTGAAATAGATATAAATTCCATGGTGTGTGATATAATTAAATTACACAGGGTAATTACTGATAAAAATTATGCGAGAATAATTTTTATAGTTTTTGACAATTTTGCTTAAAGTTCTTTTCTGTGGTTGCTGGAAAAGAAAGTACATACATAACACTTATAAGTTATAAGCCCTTAAGAAATAAATCATTTATTCAGACATTTGTAATTGTTACAATTTATATGAATTGATAATTGGCTGCAATAAATGTTAAGTGACCCACCAAGGACATGAAAACATTATTTACTCATAAAAAATTCACAGCAATATTAAGTACAGTGAATACTAAGTTCTGAATGCTTTAGTTATGAGTAATACGATGCATTAGTTAGTTTTACAAAATATTGAAGGAATAAGTAAATACAAATGACGTGATCTGCACTTTGTATCACTCATGTTATATGTTTATTGCAGGGATTGCACTGCATTCATTTACTGCATGTTATTTAATTATTGTGATAATAATGCAAAAGTGCTTGGCATTTTTTTGATCACCCTTTAATAAGTTACGTCACTGATACACTTAATAGAGTTTGGTGTCTGGGCCTTCAGTTGAGCGACATGCAGCCAATAATTGTGTGGCTAGTTTCTATCTTGACCAACAGATTGTGTGCACGGGTCGACAAGGGCTATGGGGAAAGCCGCAGATGGTATCTAACCCTCTCTCACCGTACTCCATGGGAGCCCTTTCGACCTTGCACTCAGCGGCGTATATGGTGTCTTGCAGCAAGGCAGCCCACGTGAGGGGCATGGCCGCAGCTGGTACTGGTGTTGCTGGTCGGCATCGGGACGCCAGCATCGTGGTGCCTCAACAGCGCGTTGGTGGGGTTGCAATGCAGTCACTCTGCTCTCGCAGCAGCTGTAGTGCTGAGGAAGGTTCCGGCGGAGCTGTGGTCAGAAAGGCTGGATGCCCGAGGCATCACTGCTGTAGCCTTCGCTGTCCTTGGTTGATTCCCTATTGCTTGGTGAACTCACCCAACCACTCTTCTTCCCACCTCCGGTCACCAGTCGCTTTCCTAATAAGGGGGCGTCGGGCATCGTAACAGGAAGAGGGTGGTGTGGTGTGGCTGTAGTGCTGGTGGCAAAGGTGCCGCGCTGGCTGGTACGTCACCCCAGACCTCCTTATGGCTGACGCAGCTACCTTATTGGGCTACGGGACACCAGTCATGAGGGATGTGAGCGGAGTGTGAATTGACGGCTGGAAAGCTGCCGCAGACGAACCCTCCTAGTTGGCTTCAAGCCCTGCAATTAAACCTTGGCTGGGCACCGGGTATCGTGCCTGAAGGGTTTGGTGTGATTAGAATTGTTGCATCTCCTAAGCTGCTTCCCTTTTGGGCGTCTGGATACCGGTCATCAGCATTGAAGTCGGATTCAGTGCTAGCGCATTTGCTTGTAGAAAGATTTTCAGGGCAGTCAAAGCTTCGTCTGCCCTTACTCAATCCTTTTCGGGCATCTGGACACGAGGCGTCAGGTGCGATTTTGATGTGTCTTGGCCTATCTCTGGTGGTTTTGGTTTTTACCTGTTCAGGCTTGAGCTCGACATAGCCGCTTCTTTGGTGGAGCCTACTTGGTCCTTCTTGGGTGCCTTCGCCCCAGGCTTTGAGGCAGTGCCCTCCACCGATGAGGCGGTGATGTCTAGCTGTTGAGTAGGAGTAGGAGAAGGGGGGGGGGGGTGGCTCATCTTGTACGCCATCCCTTGTTGCCCTGTCCTGTCAGTGCAGCTTACTGGTCTTTCTTGTGCTCAGTTTAACATGGTAAGTGGCCTCCCCCATTTTGGCTGTAATGGGGTAAAACCCACTCCACATTGCAGCTAACCCAGCTCAAAAGTTTTTTTCCCAGCTGACTGTGGGTGCATTGTGGATGTAAACCAGTTTGCCTATTTTTAGCTCTCTCATGGTTGCTGTGAGGTAGGCAGCCAGGTGTGAATGTACCACTACTGTTGTTGACACACCTGCTGTAGCATTTCTTGGGAACTGCCTCGTCAGTCGGCTATTTCCAGCTGGTTCACTGGGCAGGCTAACTCTCCAGACCGGGCAAGGTTGCACTCTTGTAGAATCTCAGCGGAAGTTTTTCCCATCGCTGTGTTAACACATGTGCGTAGGAAAATCAGGGCAGCTGGCAAGTGATGTGTCCAGGTGGTATGATCCTTTCCTATGCGCATCCTGAGTTGGGTCTTAATGTCCTGATTGCGCTATGAGAATAAGAAGGAAGAGAAGGGAAAAGTAACATGGTTTAGAGGTCGTCCAAAAACAAAGAGAGGTAAAGATAAAGCTGCAAGGTTTAGGGAAGAACAGAGATTGTTTACGAACTCGCCAAGATTTTTATTGGAAAAAATATTAGAGGATAGTCTTGGGGAGGAAAGGGCAGAGTTATGCATTACTAAGGAAGAGGTAAAAGAATGTTACGATGGTATATGGGACACCAGGAAATTAGTTAGTGAAAAGGAGTGTAGTGTAAATGATAAGAAGTGGGATTTTATGGAATGTTTAGCACCAATGACACTAGACTGGGGGGGGGGGGGGGTGAAGGAAGCTACATGGCCTGACGGGGTAAGAAGGGCCCATTTGTAGGTGCTGGGAGTGATGGGGATTGTTGGCCTCCTTTTCAATATTTTGATTAGACATCAGATGTTTCCTAAAGATTGGGAGAGTAATAGGGCGGGTTTAATACCTAAAAACAAGGGAGAAAATAAAATTGAAGACTTAGGCCAATTACTATTGCAGCATTTTGTGCAGATTGTTTAGTGGTGTGTTGTACAAGAGGATTGAGGGTGGTATTGAGATTAGTGATAGGCAAAAAGGATTTAAAAGTAAAGCTGGTTGTATCAATAATGTGGTTATATTGAAACAATTGATACAGAGAGCAAATCAGATAGGGGGGATATTTATTCAAATAGACATAAAGAAAGCTTTTGATACGGTCCCCCACGAAATAATTCTAAGACGATTGAAGAGTCAGGGAATACCTGAGGTGTTAATTAGAATAATTAGTAAAATGTATGAACATGGTCATACTGATATTGAGATAGGAAGGGAAAGTTAATGTAGAATTTAAAAGGGGAGTTAAACAGGGTGACTCACTCTCCCCATTATTGTTTAATCTGGCAATTGACCCACTGTTGAAGCAATTAGAGAATACAAGAGGGATGAAAATTGGGGATGAATTTGTGTCGGTCCTCGCTTTTCCTGATGATTTGGTATTAGTGGCAGATGAGGCAAGTAAAATGAATGAAACGCTTGTAAAGGTTTATAGTTTCTTATCGCGTCTCGTGATGAAGTTGAATAGCTTAGGGTTGAGTGAGCAGATGGAGGATAAAATTATTGGAGATGTTGATAAGATGATGAAAAAATATAAAAAAGACCTTAAGAATAGAATGAGTCTTCAATGGGAGCAGCAAAAAACTCAAGGAGAGTGTTGTAAGTACCTCAGGAATAATCCGGAATCCAGTAGGTGGATTTATGAGCCAGAATACCTGAAGTCGTAGAGATTTCCCAAGGCAATAAAGTTGCGAACAAATCAGATGAACAATTGTGTAACCTTGGCCAGGTACAAAGGTGGTGATGTCACCAGCCGCCAATGCAATATGAGTCCAGAAACAACAGGACATATTTTAGGGGCGTGCTCCAGTACGAAAGCGGATAGGATAAAGAGGCACAATGATGTCTGTAAAATCATAGCTCAGGAGTGGATTGAGTAGAAGAAAGATGCAATAGTTGTTGAGGAACCCACTCTTGAAACGGCCGGCAAAAATTTTAAACCAGCCTTGTATTGGCCTATGAGAAGGAGGTGTTTCCAGCTGAAATCACCATAAGATATGAAAAGGAGGATAGTTTAGTAAAGGCAGCGCAAGAAAAAGGTGAAAAATATAATGTTTTAGAGGAAAAAATTGGCCAGATGTATGGTGATAAAAATATCAAGAAATGGTTCCGGTAATTTTGGTGGTGAGGGGCATCGTACCTGTGGAGTTAAAGAGATTAGGTTTTGATCTTATGGACTATTAGAAATATTATCACTTCGGGTTCTTAGAGTTCTCTTGAGATTTATGCGAGATTTATGGACAGAAGTATTGTAAATAATGAAATAATTTATGAAGGTTAACGAAAAGTCCACTTCCGGGATTAAAGTTGACACCAGCTAACAGCCAGAAGCGCTAGAGCCCATGACGGTGTCTATGCACATTTCCATGCACGTGCACAAAGAGATCAATATTTTTTAACTCTCACATCAATAATATTTTGCAGTGTAAAACATGTTTTGTATTTGTATTTGCAGGGTTTAATATGTAGAAATATTTAGAAGTGTTTGTTGTGAAAATTTTTGGTTAAGAAATTCAAAGTGCCTGCTGCACCGAGATTAAGAACTCTGATATTCCGGTGTGAACGCTGTAATAAAGAGACACTGAATTAATATGAAAAATCCATAAGAAAATTATAAAAATGTAAAACATATTTCATTTTAATAGTGTCATTTTTATTTTTCTATGTATAAATATTTTACTCGGCATGCATAGCACTTCCGCTTACGTGAACCACGTAGGCAGCCATGGTAGGTTCGTGCGACGCTTGCCTCTGGACAGTCTGTCGTAAGGAGCTGGCGAGGTAAGACACTGTCACGTGCGCACTACAACTTTTGTTCACTTATGTAGGTATCCATAGTCAATTTAGTTTAACGGTCAACATTTGCTTGTGTACGTTGTGCCAGACATTTCCACTTAAATAATTTATTTCGCCTTTGTGGTATTTTTCAAACTTAATCGAGGAGAGAGGAGGAAATTGTCGGAGAGGTCACGTGGCCCGCGCAACTTGAATCAGGTGCAATCCGCCTATATTAGTGGTGTTTCTGTGTAATTTCTGTATTATAGCTACGCGCAATTTTCAAAGCTTTGTTTTTATGTATGTACTTTAAGGGTATTTACATGTGTGAATATTTTACGGCAATTTCATGTACAACCACATGGCTAACCTATGCTAAGTCTATATCTGCGCCTTGCATGCAGTTTGAGAGTTTATTTGCATAAAATGATGTGTGCTAAAATTTATTTCAGGGTTCTAAGTATGTTTCATTTAGCATTCAATGTGTGTTTCGTGTAATTGATGCTTTTTGAACTTGACCACACTGTCAAGTTAATTTTAGATTTTACCACCATCAGGCATGCTACATGCATGCAATCACTTAAATCGTAAAGAGGATAATTTTCTCTTACAGAGTAATATTTTGTCTGAATTTAATTTGCCATTTTCAAAAAGAAATATTGCAATTTCATCTGCATCACATGGCCCGCTACAAACATTATCCAGCGGCATCAGTGCCTCCCAAGCTTGTTTTCACACGTGTGTGTTTATTGTGAATACTCATCTCGTGCTCCATCATCTTTTAAGGCCCTTTATGTATTTTGTGTAATTTTGGAATTTGTGTACGGTACAATTGCTTCTGTCCCAACCGGTTCTTTGTATAGGCCGTCACCACGCTACCCACGTGCTGGTGGGCGAATTAGTGATTCCAAGTAGTCACACGTGTTAATATGTTTCATCAAGTGTTCTCATTTGTTATTCATCGTGTCCTGTCTTCAGGCAAAAACCGTCAGTACACCCTAGGCGCTGTCAACCCTCTTCCCTTGTGAAGGTTGTGCTTTCATGCATATCGGTGAGATAATCCATCTAGGCGTGTGCTAGATTAATTGCGGGCTGGGGAGCACCCAAACGGAATTGGCTATTCATGACCGAGAGTATCATAATTTCATTAGCATGTTAATCTGTACGAACAATAATAATAAAAGCAAACATCAGTAACCTACCTCTTTTATTCAGTAGCGACAGTGTCCTAGCCACATGTATTTTATAAAGTGATTATTTTCGAAGTGATGTTTAGTAAAAGTTTAGTATTGCCAACGTGTTTGTAAGTACACGCGGGTAAGAAGGACACACAGCAACCCTGAGTCTCAATTGTGTGGTGATAGGGAAGCACCATTGGCGCCCATATTACCAGTAAGTGTTTGTGTCATTGTTTGTCTCGTGTCTCACCTGACATGAGTCCTTTTAAGTTTAGTCCTGTTGTAATTGGTTTGTAATGCTGTGATTAATTGTTTTAATAGTTTAATAAACAAGTATTTAATGTGTATAGTGTTTTGACAATTTTATATAGTTAAATGAATTTTTTTTTACGATATTAATATTGTAAAAGTATTATAAATTATAAAGAAATTTATGAAGGTTAATGAAGAATATTGCATTTTTTAATTATATTTTAATATTGTGTACTTTTAGTTAAACATAATTTTAATTAAAACTTTTAGCATAGCATGGTGACTTAATTTGAAAAAATAAATTATAAAACTGAAACACCCGACAACACATCGGAAAGATTAATGACATAAATGTGCCATGGTCGAAAAGCCTGGGCTAAAATGACTCTATGTCCCTTGTGTCTGAATACGATAAAGTATGAGAATGGCATAATTTTTCATAAACTGAATATTTAACACATGAGCTGGGATATTCAAGCTTCCCAACACGCATTATTAAACACTGAGATACATCTTCAACCCAATACGCATACACACTGTAAAGAAACTTAGGTGTTCGTAGACACCTGGTAAGTTTTTGGCGGAATAAAAGCGCACAAACACATGCGTTGAATAAAGGCAATCAACAGGTAATACAAGGTACTTAAGCGTTGGTCACTTATTATAAAAATTATGTTTCACTAATTTCTAATATTTTTAATCAATTTGGCAACGTCTGAAAGAGAAAAACATGTATTGTTACCCTTTTTACTTTGAAATTACATGTTCTGCGTTAATTTGGCACCTTACGAATAATGTACAACTTAAATATATAATTTTAAGTAATTTAATTTTGCATAGTTTGAATGGTGCACACCACACTATACACATCAATGTAGCAATTTACACATATCAAGGATAGCAATAATAAAATGGCTGATTGCCAGTCCTAAAAATTCCCTTATTTTCTGAAGATGAGATGCTATTCCCTTTTGCAAAAAGATAAAGGATTCCCGAGATACATGTGCCCACGTGGTCAGCATTTGGACCCTTTACTATGACGTGAGTTCAATATGAATTGTGCCACATTCATTTGTCTGGTGATCATTTATTGTGGGGCTAATTTTAACAGCTGTAACACTTCACTTATCACATGCTATGAAAATTTACGCCTTGTGGCATGGAAAGATGTTACACTGATACACTTTTCTGTTGGACTCCGGTATTGCATCATGTGCCAGACCTCTGCTGCTGGTAGTTCTTACCTTGACCGCTAGATAGCGTGTGCGGGTCGACAAGGGCTGAGCTGCTAGCCACGGACAGTCAAACCTATCACCCCCCCTCCCCCCCCCCCCGACCCTATACCAACACGCCATGCCACTCCATCATTTAGGGAGCTCTTACGACCTGTGCAGACTCATGATGCTCCTCAGCAGCATGGTCCCCCCTGGGGGCATGGCCACGACTGGTACTGATATGGTTCGAAGCCTGGATGCCGAGGTTGTGGTGCCTCGTCGGGTTGCTGTCGTGTCCGGCGTGCTGTGGCACTGCTCTGGCAGCATTGGTAACGATGAAGTAGGCGCTGGTCGCGAGGCGGGAGGCCATCGGCATCGCTGCTGTCCCAGAAGCTATTTCACTGTGATTGGTTATGCTGTGTACTATTGGGCCAACTACCCTTGCCCTCGCCGTCTGCTACCGGTCCCGTACTGGACAAGTGGACACCGGGTGACTGTGCAGAAGGAGACTGTGGTACTGTGACTGTGCATGTGATAACGGGTGGCGAGTGGGCCGTGCTATATGGTGCTTCCTTCCAAACTTCTTCACTGGCTGGCACTGTTTCCTTATCAGGCATCTGGATACCAGGTACGGACACAGTCACGAAGGTGCTGCTGGTTGGTTGCGATGATGTAGGTTATAACGCCGCATTGACTGGTGGTAGAGGCGCTGCTGTCGAAATTAACCCACCATTTTGTGTTGCTGCGACCAAGCTCTTGTTGTGTGGCTGGGCGCTAGGTGTCGGTGTAGCTGACGCTCTCAGGGTGAGTTTGCTGTCGGGGCTCTGGATGCGCTGGTGGGTTTAAATGTGCCTGTAGACAGTGTCTGAGGCATTGGCAGATAACCCCACGCTTCTTCCATCTTCTCCTCGACTCCCCTATCGGCCATCAGCGGAGTGAGAGGCAAAATATTCGGCGGTACTGTGCTGTTTTGGCACCTTGGGAGCAGTTGAGGCAATGTCTTCTTCCAATTGATCCCTATTGGGTGTCGGGACCCCAGGCGTTGGCTGTGAAGTTGGCATACTTGCAGCTGTTCTAGGATGGATTTGTTGTGTTTGGTCTGTGTTGAAACTCTCCGCCGCTTCCTTGGGACCTGCTCGATCTCTATTGGACATTGAGGCAGCACCCTCCATTTCTGGTTCTACTATATCAATTGTCGAGCATGAGAAGAGGGGGGAGTGGCATGTCGTACCCACACACTCTCTCTCTCTCTCTCTCTCTCTCTCTCTCTCTCTCTCTCTCTCTGGCAGCTCTGGTGTTATCGTGGTGCAATTTAACTTCCTTCCTTGCACTTATATTTCCAGTATATGTCGTGTTTCCCAATTGGCTGGTAGTGGTATAGGGTCTGCTCCACTTAGTTGCTAAACCAGCACAAAAATTTTTAATTTACCGCAGCGTGCTCGTGTATGATTTGAGGTCACCAATCTGGAGTGCCTACGGGGGCCGTTGCATAGTGGGTAGCCAAGATCGGATGGTACCATTTATGTTGCTCATTTACTTGCTCCCTGCATCTTTTCCCTCTGTCCGTGTTTGCGGTTAGATTCGCTGGGTAGGCCAGATCTCCTGGGCGCATGAGGTTGCGGCCCTGTAAGACCTCTGCCATGGTTTTTCCCTTGGCTGTATTAACACGTGTCTGTAAACAAAACAAAGCGGCTGACAAGTGATGTGGTCATGTTGTGTGATCCTTCCCTACTCGTATTCTCTACTGAACTTTCAATTCCTATTCTCTCGCTCACTAAGATTTGCCCTCCGGTGGTACTGGGCCATAGTGAGGTGTTCCACCTTCCACTTCCCACAATAACTATGACACTTATAACTGGTGACTTGTGTGCCATTATCGGTCAGAAGGATGCGGGGAAAACCCTACCGAGGAAAAAATTTGTTTTCCACGACTTTAGCAATATTGGAAGCCCAGCACTGCTGACAGCATATGCTTCCGTCCACATTAAGAAGAGATCTGTTTTTACTAATATGAAATTCAACTGCATGGGTATGGTCCCATTAAATATAGGGCTACGGTGTCAAACGGTTCAGTTGGTACTCATTGTTGCTGTTGGTGTACTCCTTCGGAGCGGTGTCCTTAGTAAACATTGCAGGTTGTAACCTGTTTTTCATAACTGCGTAGGTCTCGTTAAAATCCAGGCCAATGATATTTGATCGCACTTTGGCATTGTGTCTGTTCTGCTCCGGGGTGTCTGGTTAATTGATTGTCATGGGAATACTGGAGTACTGGTAATCGAGCATCATTAGGCACATAAGTGTTCCAGTCTCCCGGGTTGCAATATCTCTAAGCTATTGTTTATGGCACATCAACTTTTTTGCAAACTCTGTGCGTACTTGTTACATCATTTTACTGCTTCCGGCACAGTCTGTTGTGCTTGCAGAATATGTACTTCTAACTATAATGCATTCAGCTGTTCACCAATGTCTGCATCCAGTCACAGTGTCACATTTTCTCTGCTGAACAGAAGCTCGTTTACGGGCGGTAACATGTTTTCCCACTCATCTCATGCTGTAAATGTGAATTATGTTTGTTTACTTTTACAGTGGCCCTGACTTGTTTTGTTTTTATTAATATGTTTTTCAAAGTGGTAAATATGTTTCCAGTAATTATTTAATTAATGTCCAAATAAATATTAGTATCCTTGTGATCACTTGGTTGTGAATACGTCACACTGAGTGCACAAGTACGACACATTGCTAAGTGAGTGATTATTATGTAAATGTGTATATCGCCCGCGCGATTTAGATCACTGTTTTGAACTATCCCACAGTGTATGTAGAGTTTCATTTGAGAGTAATCTATACGCAAAACTTACTAAATCCAAAAATAATCGAAAATGATGTTATGGAATCTGTGGATTCTTCTTTTCATAAGTTTCCAATTGATGTAAAGAACGAGTGGCAAACCCTGATTTACCCCAGTCAAATATTAAAGAGAAAAATGAGGACAGTTGCAAAACCTGTTATGTGTCTTTGGGCAAGAGATACAAAACCTGTTAAAAACACGACTGTTATTTTCAATGCCAATAGCTGCTATATCCATGACTACTATGGTAGCCACAGTGTGTTTCCATTTGGAATATCAGTTATAACCTATTATTTTGAAAGTGCTTAAGTTTATATGCAAATTAAATTTCGTATGTATATATTTTCCATGTGAGTGTGTTGGCTATCATTGTTATGTTGGTAATAAGTTAGAATATTCTATGAAATAGCTGTTCAACTGAACATTTTGAACCCAAATATTAATGTAACCTGAGAAGGTGTGATGTGAGTAGCTATTTTACTAATTTGTGTTTTGAGTACATGCTGCTAAATAGTAATAATGGATGGAGGAGAATAGCATGCGAATGATTCTCCTGTTAACACTGTAGGAGAGACTCCAGTACAGAAATCAAGGAAATGAAAAAGGAGGCCTGAAATCTGGAAACAAAATATTGCAAAGAAGTTAATGTAAGTAAGTGTTGATATTATTACAAAAATACCTTCAAATTGGCGTCACCCCACCTGAAACTCGTGGAGGAGTACTCCGAGTAGAAAAGTATGAATTGAAACGTACAGCACTAAAAGAATTCGAATAATAATTTCTGCTTATGCAGTCTCATTATTGCAAAGGGAAAAATATGGTGCATCAGTACTTAAGCAGCCACGTAAATGTGATGTGTTCTTGACGTCAACATATCCCTTTTGCCCGTTTGTTCCATCGCAGACGAATCAACCACACAGCAACACTCGACCGATCGACATTAGGTGGCGGTCTCGATCAGTGCAGGTCGATAAGAACGGCATTGCACTTTTCTTGCGCTTCTGTAATTCTTGGCCATGGGTCATAATATTTAACATTCACCACATGAGGTAACTCTCGTGATGAATGGATATGTGACCTAAACGAGTGTGTCCCATGAACCCATGACCGTTAGACGCAAAAGCCATTGGAGGGAACACTCACTGGGGTAAGTGGCGCCGCTTATTCTCACGACTTTCCGATGTATGCGATGTCGACGGGCCTCATGGCCGAATCTGCAGTGTGACATGACTCCAAGTGGTTTCAAAAGACGATGAATCAAATGCCCGCAGGAAGTGTGAAGTGGTGAGCGGTTCCCTAGTAGCATTAATTAATAGGATCATTTTTAAGCATAATTAATGGTGATTACACCATAACTCACTCACCGCGCCAGCATAAAGAGTCCATAACATTCCATTGAAAACAGGGTGTAGCTCTCCGCCCTTAGTTACGAAATTCGTGTGTCGTCATATCCATACACAATCCTGAAATTAATTCTATAACGACACACACCGATTCTAAAATGTTTATTATAAGATTGTCCATATAATCATCTATCGAGAATCAGCCACCCGAGGGATCATTTCATTAATACCACCCTCCAAGTGTTGTGACATTCTCGTGACATCACATTCTTAGCCATATCTGGGGCTTCGGCGTTCACAAGTATGTCACCAATGTGTTTTAGTTTAGAAATCTTAATTATGTACAACATCAATTTCACTTTTCAAGTTATTCATTAAGTTCAGTTTTTCTTCATGCTTTCATTTTGGCACTGGATTCGCCGGACATGGGGCGAAGCCCACGCCATGTCGTTAGTCAGATTTAAGCACTCGAGACAACCGACAGGGCAGATGGTAAGCTCCGCGTACCCCCCTCGGCATTTTAATATAGGCTGCATTTTTCTTCATATCCATAGTTAACCTTTTAGTACTTTTATTTAGCCGAGGGGAGATCTCCCTGCATCCTGACGTAACATACCAGGACTTCACGCACGGTACGCGTTTCATGTAATTACAAACTAAGGCCCACACCTTATTTTCTAGCGGTAGCGACCACCGACAAGTCCAGAGTGCTGGGTCCGCTTAACTAAGATACACATTAACAAGTCCAGTAACATGCCGTTGTACCTTTATGGTAATAAAATAGTCATTAGACGAGTTTTATTGCATTTAATTCTCCTGAGTTGATCGGGTACTGCGCCCTAATAGCAGCCTTCAAATTTCCAAGTGTATTTTGGTGTGTTTTGCATATACAACCTGCCTCCCTTAAGCAGGATAACTTCGGAGGTAATATAGGCGTTCGAAGTGGCCGACAGCTTCGCCCACAGGCAATATTTCACCTTTACGTAATATAACAGACAAATTCACTCAGCTCTCCTTCATACTGACAGTGTATCCAGAGTCTCCATATGCAATCGGCCGTACGACCCCATCAACAATCTTTCTCTATACCGAACGTGGCGCCGGGCACATAATCAGTTCCTGTTCCCCACCTGCTCTCAGGTGGAACACGAAAACACCACCATCACTTCTGGAGGTGCAGCGCATCAAGCGTGGAAAAATGTGGGAAATGAACCTTCAGAAAGACATTGTAGAAAATTTGGGAGTTGAATATAAATTTTTTCAGACTATTTTTAATGAAATCTTCAATATCAGCTTTGATGCCCCATATACTGATAAATGTTCCACTTGCATAAGTCTCGAAAACAAAATCAATGGTGAAAGGCTCAAGAAATTAAAATACAATCTTCAAATTGAGTTATTGGCACATATAAAAAGGGCAGATACTTTCTATCAAGAGCTCCATGAGAAATCCTGACAGTGAGTTGGTCCTCACTTATGACTGACAGAAGAACTTAATTCGGCCAAAACTTCCCGATCAAGCGGCGTATTACAAAAGGCAAATGTATTTATTTAATTTCGAAATCTGCGACAGTATATCAACCTTCTCTCAAAACAAGAACAACACATAATTTTATGTGTGGACAGAAGATGCTTATGCTAAAGGCTTAAACAAAATAGCATCTTCATTACATCACTGGCTTAACAAACTAAATTCACCACTATCAGGCACTTGCTGATGGCTGTGGTGGCTAAAACAAAAATTAAACCATAATCGGAATGCTCTCACATTGGATGCTTTTGGAAGCACCTAAATACACTTGAAAGATGTAGTCCTCCTGAATCCAATTGTCGGTTATTCTTGTATATACCTCCTGATAGGGTATTTGAAAATTTGGCACGATATTTCAGACATGAAAGTATTATTGAGAACCCTGGAAAGTATCCCCAGGTATTCAACAAGTTTGGCACTGTAACTAAGCTTGGAAAAGATTGTGCAGTCAGTGACTGGAAGTTATATTCATAGAAAATTTTAAAACCACCTGGAAAGTGGCACTTAAGTTTCAGAAAACGAAGAAGATTGTGGTGACTATGAGAAAATCTGGCAAAACCATTTTGGTTCAAGGAGAGCCCTTTTATAACTTTGAAAGTTGTGAACCCAAAACCATTTCCAAAAAGGGTAAAACATTATGGAATTTCCAGATCCCAGACGTAGTGAAAGGGGTGGGAATGAAGGATGCTAAAATCAATTATGTACGTACATTGTTGACACTTCACTTTGGAGAGAAGTGGAAAGAAAACACCAAGCTCTCATTTTATGCTCAAGTGTTTCAACAGCAGACTGCTGCTAAGGTTCCAGCTACAGCAAGGAATGATGATGATGATGATGAGATGGATGATTTTGAGTTGATGTATGATGGGGGTACGGAAATATGCTAAGCATGTATGGCAGAGTCTGGCAGTTAATTAATTGGAAACAAAATACTTTTCCGAGTGATGTTTTGTACTATAAGATTGTAATATCAATGACAGTATTATTATATGAACTGTATGTTAACACCGAATTTTAAGACTTGCATATTTTTATTATTACCTTGTATAATTTAAACTATTTAAACGTCATGGTATTGAGAGTGTTATTTTATATTATGTTTCTTATTAATGCATTTTATTTTGTCAAACTGGAGCTATTTGGTAACATCGAATTTGATACATACATTGGTGATATGTTGTATACTTTTCTTAGTTTGTTTTATTTCCAATATATTGTGTGACACAACAGAACCTGTCCATTCTCTTTTTATTTACTTCACATTGCATATAACATCTTTTGTAACTGTAAATAAATTGCGCATGGCTGACATCATATTTGCTAAAAAAAAAAAAAAAAAAAAAAAACCTGTTATATTTGTGTTTCATGTGCAAAACCTGTTATGTGTATAATTGACTTAAAAAGAAAAACATATCAATTTATACGATATTATAGAGCGTTGGTATGTCAGGAAATATGTTTTTCTATTTATTACAATTATATTTACAGTTCTATGATATTTGCATAATTTCCTATTCAGTTGGCTCGCAGCACCCTGAGATTACTCACTTCAACAGCAACAGCAACGTTACGACATGGCCTAGGGGCAATTTGTGCGAAACTTCACTGCCAGATACACAATCACATTTGCCGCATTGAAAACAGCAGGTGGCATTGTTATCTAGGAACATAGCATCATCGAAGAAATTGACATCTTCAAGAGTCGTAAAATAAGCCTAGCTGGCCAGCATTACCAACACCTCCTGGACGAATACGTGCTCGAGGCAATAGCGGAGATGGTGCGACACGAGTACCGACTAACCTTGTTCCCCAAGTTGTTTAACGGAACCCAGTATTTTCTGAGGACCGCTGTAAGTGTGGCATGTGACACAAAGAAGCACAAGCTGGCACCACGCACAGTAAATACGGACGGACAGACATGCTAGGCAAACAGTGGACACACGGATACCATAAAAGAAGGGAACAAAACCAACAAAAAAAAAGCAAAGGGTCTGGTGAATAGTCCGATTCCGAAGCCAAACAATCAGTCATGATCAGATGGGACCACTACCATGGGGGAAGAGTTGCCCAAGTGACAACTCCAAACCCCGATATGTACTCTGTTGCTGCATCTGCGAAGACGAACATTAACTAACACTGGCTGTGCCAGAACTGTGCAGGCGAGCCACAGGGAAATGACAAAGCTGGTAGGGAAAGTTGGGGCAACCCTCTCTGCAGTTGTCGCGACTGGAACTCCCGATATTACACACATAAATCATACCTGCCCTTATCAGTGTCGATTCCACACTGAATAGGTTAGGAGATTGCAAGGTGTTGTCCTCCCTAGATCTCAGAATTGGTTACTGGCCAGTACCAATACATCCCGAGGACCATCATAAGACTGCATTCACGAACCCTGATGGGTGCCGTTCCCAATTGTGTGTGTTGCCCTTTGGGCTGAAATGCAACCCCTCCTCATTCCAGAGTATGATGGTTCGCATCTTCGATGGCCTGGTGAGGTAGTGCACCATAGCAAACCTGGATAACATTGTGATCTGGTCGAGAGCATAGGAAGAACAAATACAACACCCATTGCTCGTTCTACAGCTGCTGGCAATGAATGGGCTAACTTGCACAAATGGTCGATGCCGAATGGATCCAGCTCAACCACGAACAACTATGACTAATCCAAGACTACCCCGCACCCAATACACACAAGCAACTGCGAAATTTTTTTGGACTCATGAACTGGTTAAGGTGCAGCATACAGGATTTCGTCATGATAACAGACCTTATATACACCCTGTTATTGACACAATGCCACTTCCAAAGGGACAATAATACCCAGAATTAATTTGAAGAAATAAAGTACAGCCTCCAGCTGTGGAACAAGCTGTTACATTTAGGCCCCAGAGGCATTTGTATCTACAGATAGATATGAGTCAAGAAGGGTTTGGCAACATCCTCTTTCAGTATGACGACGACGCAGAGTGCAGGGTCATAGAATACAGTAGTGCGAAATTCGCTCCGCGCGAACATAACTACGGCATGAATGAGAGGGAATTTCTGACTATTATATGAGCATTAAAACATTACCACCAACACCTAGCATATCAATGATTCACATTGAGAAGAGAGAATCACTGCCCGATGTGGCTACATAACATGTGCACCATCCGAAGTAAACTCATGTGGTGGTCCATGTTACTATAGGCTTACGATTCTGTACTGGAATGTGGTCGATAACTGCTTGGAAACTGTCCCCAAGGGCTGGAGGTGAACTGGCGAATGTACATCCTGGGTGAAGCACTCTCATTCGTCCTGATGCATTCTCATTCAAGACTGCCTAGCCAGCCACCCAGGAGCCGCACAAACCAAGCGAAACGTACTAACCACCTATTTCTGGGCAGGACTGATGTGGCAAGTGAGGGAAATTGTTAATGCCTGTGAAGTATGCAATATTTGAAAACACGCCATACTGATTGTGTAACTCAACAACAACCAGAGTACTAGAGAAACCCTTCCTAACAATTGTTTTACATCTGATAAAGCCATACCCCCGAGTGCCAAATAGTAAGCAATTTTTTTTAATGGTGACGGACTTATGCACTAGGTGGTGCGAAGTCTACACTCTCCCTAGCTCATGCCTCGAAAACATATTAGGGATGTTGCAAACCGACTATTTCGCTCACTGGAGCTACCCAAATGTGATCATCTCCCAAAATGGACCATATTTCGCAGGGAAACCATTGCAGGAGCTGTGCACCAAGTGGCGGGAAGTACATCACACAACAACAGCTGTGTACCCCTCCCCCCCCCCCCCATGCGAACCCCACAGAATGAAGGAAACAAGAGTTCAAAGCACAGTATTATCTTTGCGTAGGGGACGATCACACTTCCTGGGCACATATGTCCCAGAGATCTTGTTCTACCTTAGGAGCAAACAAAAGGAAGCCACGGGTCATTCGCCCGGAGAATTCTTATTACAGAAATGGATTTGTACTTCCCAGGGTATGTGTGTGCCCGCGACCAACTTCGAAATCACAACACTTAGAAATGTAAGTCCGAGAAGAGCACTGCTAGCAGAGGCTCGAATGGGCCATGGAAAGGCAGGGACGTTAAGTCAAACAGTAGCTGCCAGAACCTGCACGTCCACCGAAAGAGCTGCGAATTGTGCAGGCTGTCAATGTGCAAGAACACCAGCAGTCTGCCCTCCGATGGAAGCAGCAGACCGAAGTAGTTCTGGTAGATACGAGATGCAGCCACCTGCATCAGATGCGATTGGACTACCAGATCAGTCAACACAGATGCCCTTAGTGACATTAGGGTCGTCAGATGCCATAACGGTGCCACAGGCATCACTTGACTCGGAGCATCTCAATTTTTGTTTTCTTAGATGTGAGTGTAGAAGTATACATGTTTACTTTGGGCAGTCAACAAGTTTACAGACTCGAATATACATGTTTACAGCATTATGTTCCAGTAAACGTAACAATGCGAAAGTGCATTGACATTAATAATTAAGTAGCTTGTTTAGTATAGAGAATATGTAAGTTTTGCTAGGGACAGTGTTCAATCTATATTTATTTAAGGGAGCTTGTCAACCTATGCATTGTAAAAAATTAAGTGCCTAACCCTATCTTACATTTTCTATTACACTCACGTTTTCAACGTTCTGCATCTTCACGGCAAGTGGCTGGAAAAAATGCTGGCAGCAATTTAGTCTGAAGCAGGCATTGAACAGAGCAAGTCGCGCGTTTCGTGTATCCGAGGCATTTCATCAACTTTGTCAACCACCAGGAACAATAGTTTTGAACTTATTTTGCAACCAGATTATTATTTAACATAACTTCATCGCCTGGAAGTAGTGTCTCTCCACCTCCTGCTGAACTACAGCTCCAGGAATTTAAGTTTAACTTCAATCCAGAGAACACACTCTCATTTTCCCCTCATCAGCCCCCAACAGGCTTAGTGCATCTGGTTCGCTTAACGATGTAAACATCGTCAATTGTTTGTAGTGTCGAAACAACAAAAATTTACTGCAATCCTCAAGTCAGTATTTTGATTTACAGGCCTTGCTTCTTGTATTTCGGAAATTGGACCCACTTACCAGCCATTCTTAATGTTTTGAAGAATTTTCATTGTAACATGTACATTTATCTGTGTTTAATTAGCATCTAGAGTGTCCTTACAACTTCGCATTTAGTTAACTTGTTGCCAACATAACTGTCCACCTCACAATGGATACCCGCGGTGGTAGTGGGCCGATCACGACTGCCCACGGCTAGCAGCCTATTGAACTACAATTAAAACTCCTTCAGTTGAGATGTAGAGCATCGGGAGAACAGCCTAGCCACCTGGGTGATTCGGCCACCACCCACAACAGCAGAGCAGCCAGTAAGAAATCTACAAGACATATGTTGTTAGTGCTTCCCACCAGAACTCTGCACGAAGAACAGTGCAGTGATAATGTCACTACCATTTTCCAACCCCGACCTTATGCCAGAGTGCAGATAGGCATTTGTGGATTATCTGCTCTTTCTATGTTTCTTTACAAGCAACAATGGAACTGATGAGGACTCTAGGGACCCACAGACCGTCGGCAGAACGAGCCTCAAAACTCATGAATTGAGTTATGGTGATGGACAATATTATCATATGACCATAATTTAAAATCAAAGTAAAGTAGGGACAATCGCATCATTCTTTGAACCTCCTCGCATCAAAATTATTGGTTCGCCTACTATCCCAGCCAAGTAAAATGTGATGCATCATCTTCCTTTGTTAATTTAGAGGAAAAATTACAAAAAAAAAATGCCATTTTCCGAAAAGATGCGATTCGTTATAATTACAGAACTGTTTAATGCATCTGCCAATGTAACATTTACTGTTTTATTATTCTCTGATGAATACTGGTTTAACTCTACTAAGCACCTAGTATTATTAGTTAAATTTACTTTGATACACAATGATGCATTCCATCGCATATGAATTTAATTAAGGGGGCCAACCGTCCCGGATTCTGCGGGACAGCCGCAATGGTAGTTTTAATCCTGCGTTGGAATAATTAATAAAATAGTCCCACAAAATGCCTAATGAATCCCACATTCCTATACTTGTTCAATTCCTAGTCTATGCACATGAGAGATGGGTGTTATTTAATGTAACTGTTTATAAAAAAACTGTTACAATTTGGTAACACATCACACAAATAACACGTTTCACAGTTTATACCATTATTTCTGGTACTGCTTCGACCCATGACTACTGCGCATGCGTAAAAGTTGTTTTCTGGAATGTCTGACGCCTGACTTCTGTGCATGCGTAAAAGTTATTTTTTGGAATGTCTAGCATTGTTTGCCATTCGTAACCTAACCTAGCATGGAAAGGCTAAAACATTAGTCGAAGATAGCTTATTCGACGAAGTAAGCTACGTCTCAAATTACATTGACCACGATGTTCTGAAGAGATGAGTGGAGAAGGGCAGTACGGAGCAACAATGGTTAAAGGTGTTCGGAAAACTTAATGAACGGCAATTACCATACAAAAACCACCTGGCCATCATCCAGTACCTTCTTTGTTTGCAGAGACGAACGCATCTACCGAACGAGAATTTTTGTTGATGAATACCACGTGGACATCGGAAAATTCGACACTTAAAGTTGAAATGCTTCGTGCAATGCTCATTGTAAAATTTTATATGGGCTGTTGTGAAAACTTTTATCAAATTCGAAACAAAAGCGCAGCATAAAAATTAAAATGCCACTTATGTGAGAAATATGGTTTTAGAAATAAATGAATACTTCAGTAACTTACATTTCTTTCATAATTTCAGCGCAACCGATACCCTCTGTCACTTATACCTAAATTCCCACCTACATCCACAAGAATGTCCCGCATTGACTTTTCATAAAGTTGGTCGCCTTAAATGTATGTATTATCAAACATTTAACAAATGTAAATATAAAAATCCGACATGGACCATTAGTTGATAAATTTCAACTACAGCATAAAACATTCACATTTCTTGGCGAAAAATATTTGCAAATAAACAACATTCCCGATTTATTGAAACATAAATGTAAATGTTATTTTGTGGCACTTTCTTTTACGACCACGTTTTTCAACTTTATTCATTACCTCTTTCGTTAGTTTGCTGTTGCGCCCTAGGCGCATCAAAAAGGCTGTACTCCTAACTCCATGGAAAATGTCACCTTCATCTATGCTGCTTGTTGTGTTTGTAAATACTCCGAACAACATGTCAACAAATAGCTTTAGCATCAGCATGAAGGAATAGAGAGATTTGTACTGAAGTGTTTAGAATTTAGTAACAAAAGATGCCGACTGTAATAGTTATTGATGTTTCGTTGTCAATGTCAGAGCCGGTTGAACTACCTGAAACAGGAGAAGTAGTCACCAAGCAGTTTTTGGCTCTTCAAGGAGTAACTACGCTCCTCGATTATTTAGCTGCAAATTGTAAATTAGAATACGTGTCTGTGGTAAGATTTACAATGGAATTTGTAAGGAAATTGTTAACTAGCCTGTTGGCCTTTCCACGTGCATATACGTAATTTTAGTTTATTTTCATTGTGTCCTGTTCCAATACGAGACCGAGCTCCAGGATATACAACAAATAGTCATATTACAGTAATTACAATGAACATGAGATAAGTAACTGTACATTAATTTCAATTAACCACATCAAAAATATAAATTCCTCTTTTTAAAAGGGTCCATGGTGGCTGAGCGGTTAGCCAGCTTGCCTCCCACCAATGCGATCCGGGTTCAATCCCTGGCCAGGCCACTCCGGATTTTCGCATGTGGGAATTGTGCCGGACGATGTCATTGGTCAGCTGGATTTCTCAGGGATCTCCCATTTCCCCTGCCCCCCTCATTACGGCACTGCTCCATACTCACCCCAATCACCCTCATCGGCTCTCAAGACAAAGAGCGGTCCAAATCTCTTCCATTACTTGCTCTTTTTAATACTACAATACATAATTTCAAGGAAACATAAACCTTTCTTTATAAGGGAATAAATTACAAGTACATACAAGATATGCAACATAAACATAAATATGTGAAACTGCTCACAGAATTCAGTTCATTAAAATCTAAGATAGTGTTACAAGCTTAGCCAAGTTTTTAAAGGGATTGAGGAAAAAAATAATAGCTAATAATAATTTTCTACGTTATTTATAAACAATGCAAAATAAATAGATATGTAGTCTTCATATACCGACAGTTATGGCTATCACTTGCTATTTATGACTAATATTTACATAATTGTCCACTGCCTCACAGAAACTAACACAGTTAACTATACTTAAAACCTGTGTTTATAAACAGTTTTCTAACACCTGCTGAATTAGGGGAACTTATCCATTTGAAATATGACAGTTCCTTTATTTAAAATAAAGTCTATTCATTCAGTCCACCTTGGTTCAGTTCAGATATCACCAGTATTACCTCTCTGGAATTTTCTGGAGCTCCGTGAGTGCTCCTGTACACAGCCACTCTCTGTTTGTTTAATACCTGACCCTCTGCAGCACTCATACACACACACTCTTCCGCAGACTCTCACACCATCGTTCGCCATTAATTCACTGGTGCCGCCGCACTTCGCCAAATGGCTGTTGCAGACTGCTGACCCTACCGTTGTGGTCGTATTTATAGTGACAGGTGTCCTGGCGCAGAATCTTCTTCACATGTCAGCATGCACAGAGGGAGATCATCAGAAAGTTTATGCATTAGCCTGCCGCCACCAATTCCGCCAGAAGGATTGATTGGGGAGGGCGGTTGGTGACACTAGTTGAGATTAGCTGTCGATCATTCCCCGCCCACGTGGCGACAGTGGCAGCAGCCAAGCCTGTGTGAATAATCTCCCCCCCTCCCCCCCAACTTCTCCCCAACAACCTTCTCCACACTGCATGGAGACTGGTAGCATGGAACAAAAATATCATATTAAATAATTCATATGTTCCTCCAAAGAATAAAACATATTTTGCAACAAAAAATCTTCAATGTCTACTTAAATTTATTATTTCTTCTTCTACATATGTCTTTAAGTTTTGACGAAGTTTGTTGAGTAATAAATACATTTATGACATAATTTTAGTCCATTAAAAGATACAGTAAGTAAATGAAAGTTTTTATTTGTACTAGTGGTGTAAGAATCAATGGCAGTATTTTTCTTAAATACCTCAATATTATTGTTTACAAAATTAAAGAGATAAGATTGGTCCTATTTTCGGAAGTTAAAAATTAAGAATTTTATGTTTAACAAACAAGGCCTACATGGCTCATAGATCTACAGCTGCTAATTAAACTTTAAGGGTAAAATATCCACTTCATCTTAAAGTAGGGAGTCAGCCCTTGGTATAAGCAAAATATAAATATGTAACCAACACATCAAAAATAAACAGAGAAATTTTGTATTCGACAAATGAATAACCCTATGGACTGCTCAGGAATTAAAGGGGAAATGAAGTGGCAAGGAAGCTATACCAGCAAATAACTTAATTAAGGGTACTGGGTGCTCGTACATATATATATATATATATATATATATATATATATATAATTTATTTATGATTTATTTTACCTCTATTTCTTTATTGTGTGTGTGCGTCCGCGTGTGTGTGTGTAAATAAATAATATAAAATTTATTTATTTATGAGTTATTTTACCTCTATTTCTTTATTGTACCATGTGCGATATGTGTGTGTGTATATATATAATCTGTATCTATATAGCTATCTTTCTGTCTTTTTATTACTAAGCAGCTAATCAGTCCCTTTTTCAGGATGCAGCCTCTTTACGCCCAATGAGCTACACTTTACAATTTAGCATCACATAGGTTGTTTCAAATTCCTTCCAGGTTGTCTTGTGCAATGTTCTTCCAGTTCACACCTACTACTCTTTGAATGTCTTTGTCCCAGCGATCTGGAGGTCTTCCTCGGAATCTTCTCTGATCTCTTGGTATCCAATCCATCACAGCTGTTGTCCATCTGTCATCACTTCTTCGAGCAATATGTCCAACCCATTGCCACTTTAGAGTCTTCACTCTTTCTAGGATGTCCCTTACTTTAGTCACTGATCGAATGTTGTCAACTCTCTTCCTGTCTCTTCTTGTAAACCCAAGCATTGCTCTTTCCATACCTCTCTGGGCAGTTCTCAGTTTTTGCTTTGCTTGACAGTTCAGGGTCCAAGTCTGACAAGCATATGTGAAGACAGGTAATACGCATTGATCAAATACTTGCTTTTTAAGGTATACTGGCATGTTGGATTGAAAAACTATGGAATTTCTTCAACATGCTCTCCAGCCTAATTTTATACATCAATAGATCTCAGGCATTGAGTCGCCATTCATGTTGATTAGCTGACCAAGATAGATGTAGTGTTCTACAGTCTCGATATCAATGTCATTGGTGACCACCTTGTCTTTTGCTACCCATTTATTTTGCATGATTTTAGTTTTAGAAAGGTTTATTTTAACGCCTACTTCTCTGCATGCTATCTCTAGCTCATTTAACAGTTGTTTAAGCTCATCCAAAATGATTGAGAGTAACAGCAAAACGTAGATTATTAAGACTTCTTCCATCTACCCTTAATCGTCTGTTTTGCCACTCAATTTTTGACATAGCCATTTCTAGGACCGATGTAAATAACTTGGGTGAAATGGAGTCACCTTGTTTCACCCCTCTTTCAACAGAAAACTCTTTCGTAGCTTCAGCAATGTTTACAAAGGCAGTAGAGGTGCTGTAGATGTTATGCAACATTTTGTCATAACCTGGGTTCACACCTTGTTCTAGCAGGGTCTGCTTAACAGCTGAGTGGTGAACCGAATCTATCTATATATCTCTGTCTCTCTCTCCCTCACTCTCTCCCTCTCACTCCTCTCTCTCTTTTTCAGTTTTAATCTGACTTTTTGGGAAGTTTTAAATTGTTTAGATAATTTTGTAATTAGCTGATTTAATTAAGCCCTCTTTGCAGTTACAATTTCTTTATAATAGATGTTACAGAATCCATAAATAGGGTTGTTAGTGAGAGATGGTCTTATAGGGAGCGTGCAAATGAGCAATTCTTAGTTGGTGTTCCCATAGCTGAGACGTCAGTAGAAATTCAGTCGGAAAGAATGACAAGCAGACACCTTACAGAAAATGGTACAGTGGCATTGCTGGGAGAAACGTGTAGTATCATTTCTGAAGTGTTTCGGAATGTAACATTTTCATCAAACTTCCGAAAGTCCACTTTTAAAGAAAGTTTGAAATGAAAGCAAACACATCTTCGAAATTAAAAAAAAATCTAGGGCATGAAATACCTGCCAAGTATTTGGGAGAAACTAATGTTCACACATCCATTTATAATGTCAGGATTCAGGTAATTAAAATAGTTTTACAGAATTTTGTGCTAAACGTGGTTTTAATATGACACGTATTAAAATTTACTTATTTCTTTTAAAATCTCAGTATGAGTAGGCTATTGTATTATTTTAAGTGAAAATCAGGCAGCGAAACAGTAAATTCCTAGTATATTATTTTTTTAAATTTAATTGCAGATTGACTCAAATAGGAACATATAACAGATGTCTGTGGATGTAAAGCAAGGTTATAGTATCGCAAATATATTGTTGTCCTGCTTTTCTTTGTTAATTGCAAGGTACACATTTGTGAGGCAACCATAGTCCAACAATGGGGAAAACCAAAGCATGCTCAGAAAAATTTGTATTCGAAGGGAGTGAGTGTTGAAGCTTTCAAATCTAAGTTTGCAGTTGTTGGAAATAACGATTTGACACCCTTGGACAAAGTTATGTTGTATGAATAAATAAAACAAATTATAACTTTTGCTAGTTTGTTGAAAGTGGAATGCGAGAGTGAAAATTTCATAGCAGCAGATCCAATTGTATAGAAAATGATAAATGATACAGTTTAAAAAAAAGTAATTGAAAATTATATTAAATGTGTTAGTGGATAGCAATATCAGAATGGTTACAAAGTGTGAATGTACAATTTTTTGTTTAAATTTCCAGTATTAAGTGTTTGTTGACTCCCATTGAACTACACTTATATGCAACATGTACAGATGCAACAATCTTATAACATTACTGTAAAAATATCATAACACAAATATAAAATTCCTTTTGAGGTAAGGAGTTAGAATCAATGTTTTGCATTCTTCAAGCAATGAAAATTACGTAAATGGGAGTACCTGTTTTTCCATAAATTGTGTTATGCTTTACTGCCACAATCCAAGCTTTCTTCCGAAACGTAGGTGTTTATCGGTCGGAAACCTAAACAATTTAATAATTGAAGGTCTGTTTTTGAATGTGGCATTGCATCCCACAACATAACAGTATTGACAGCTCTTTTGTGTTTCGTTATTGAGGTTTAATAAAACACTGAAAAGTCGCTGTTATGTATCAAACTTCCTTCATGCATCCCACCAAAAGCTTACCGAGCCTGTTACAAGAGCGTAGCATGCATCATTTGTGCTCTCCCTATTAGAGGGTTTCAAAATTTCAATAGGTTTTGATGCACTGTGACCCCTATACATCAAAATGAGGGTGGTGTCTATTTTTTAGGTATGCACTTCTTGAAGTACAGTGTTTGACAATGTGTAGTAACTTCAAGTGTTTCCCCTCAAATTTACGAATTCCCCCCTCCCCCACCCCCCTTTAAAAATGGCTTTTCAGAGAGAAATTGTCTTAATAAAAGGAGTTCCAACAGTGAGGTTGTACTGTATGTTTATGTTTAAGGACTTGAAACTAACACTTACAGAATTGAAAAACGTAAATGTGGCAGGTATTCTTTATATTAAGCCACCTCAGCAGTCATGATAATTTGTCATAATTAACAATCCTACACCCATTGTTCATTTTTTTTTTAATGCTGAAATGCATTATATAAGAAAATAAGCATCTGAAATCAATCATCTTAATATCTAGGCCTAATATTTTCCTTCTTGAAGAAAGACTTGACTGATATTTGTCATGCATTTCAGATTGCATTCTCCTCTCTGTACGAACGAGTAGTGCCGTTCACGAGAGATTTTGACAGCATCAAGGAGAAGTTACAGCATTTGGGAGAATACAGCAGGACATCAATTGAAACAGCCCTGCATGGTGTCAACCGAATGGTGCTTGGTGAGTGGGGGAACGCCACGCCTTGCCAGGTACCATGTTTTCATCATCCCAGTTTTATTTTTATAGATATTCTCCAAGACTTTAATTAATAAGCTATAGCATGATTTCCACTTGTATGGAAAACCTGGAAAACTGGTAATGTTGAGGAATTTGAAAATTGTCTGGAAAACCAGAGAAATTTCAAGTAATTTTTAACACTGTAGTTAAATGTCAAGGAATTGTGTGATGTGCAAGATGTATCTGGCTGTTCCATCATAAATTGTGCAAGTCTGAAAACAGACTGGAAAATTTTTTTAAATGTTATTTTCTTTATGCAGTTACTTTGATAGAATGGCTAGTTGCCTGTTGCCAAAAGTTGGCTTGTTGCAACCAGTTTACTTATGGGTTATGGTCTAGCCATCTAATTATGCTTGGTCAAGATAAAGCACTTTTCAATTCAGTGTGTCCTGTGATCAGGGAATTGTACGGGTTTTTATTGTGTTCGGGATTGTGCGGGAAATGCACTGGAAATTTTATTTTCATGTGGGTAATGTGTAATTGCGTATTGGTTATCGTAGAACAGAATTCATAAATGAATTGCACATAAACATTAATTTTGATGCCTTTAATTCTCATATTTTTAACATTTGCATAACATCTATACTTTTTTTTTCGCGCCACAGAAATTAAAGATGCAGTGAAATGTTGAACTTCTTAGTTGGCTGCAGTGTTCAGGTAGTTATAAATTTCAATATGGCAGCCGTTAAACATTAATTGTATAGTTATCAATGTTTGTGTTGTACATTTGTGTAATTAATGCTGGTGTGATACAGTGACATTTCATTGTGTACCTTAATTTTCTACAGCTTCGTATTTTATTTCTGTTTTCCGTGCAGTGCATACTGTTATAAACAAAATAGTTTCTATTGCTGCTAACAAGTAGAGCGGTGATTTATAGTCTGATTAGTGCGTTCTTCTGCTAAAGAGAAATGTGAGATGTATAGCCTTGCTTAACACAAGAGCTAACACCATAGGCCTAAATTTTGTGTCAAAAGGGAACATAACCAAGGACTAAGAAGTTTATGTTTATCATAGGAGATGTTTGAGCGTGATTTGACAGTCTGTCTAGGCTTATGCTAAAATCACTTCAGTATGTATTTTGTTAGTTTTACACCAACATTTATTGCGGTAAATGCGATAATAGGTTGTGATGTGCTGCACAGATTTGTGAAAGTTGATGCATGATGCATTCCTGCGCATTTACGATGCTCACTCTACTTTACGACTTTGCCCCATCTTTGAGTGCAATACTCATAAAGGGGCAGGTCAAATAAAACAAACAGTACTTGGAATGGGACACATGCCTACAGGGTACATTGGTACTGCCAGAAGCTACTACAGACACATGCGCCTAGATTGTACTGTTCACCCAGATTTGTCAAGAAGCCGTCACGTCAACATCCCTTTATGAAGATTGTATTGTCTACAGGGCCAATGGCATCCTCCAGTGAAGGTCACGCCAGTTCTACGGTGCACCACTGGAGCGCAGCATGCATTATATGGAGCATCTCCAGGCTTCAGAGCCTCACACTGAGGAGATAAGAAAATTTCATGCCTCCAGCAGAGGAGATAAGAAGTGAATAGCACCACTTCAGCAGCAAGAATGCACAACCCCTGGGTTTGAGACTAGCGTACCCCGCACCCCACACCTCTGACCCTCTACAATCTCCAGAAATCAGCATAAAAGTGCTAGCATCCCATAGCTCAAGGTAGTTCACTGCACCTCCACCGCTTGTGAAGGACAAAGGTAGCAGCCGAAAGCATTTTCTATGATATGACATGCTCTATTAAGTTGTGAATTGAATTTTCTCTTCCTTGTATTATTAGTGACTGCAGCCTTTGGGAAAGGTTGCATCAAATACGTCTGCAAAACAAACCTTTCTTCACCTATTAGCACATGAAGAATGGGAATATTTGAGCCCGGTAATGATTTTGATGGAAGAATAGTTTTTCCAACAATGTACTCTCGAAAGAAGACTGAATTCTCAAAAATACTACTATCACTATGGCGTCCGTAACTACCAATATCAACTATAATAAATTTATAGTATGGGTCAACTACAGCAAGGAGAACTATTGAAAAATAGCTTTTGTAACAGAAATAATTTGAGCCACTACCAGCAGGGCATTTTAGTTTCACATGTTTCCCATTGATGCTGCCAACGCAGTTTGGAAACCTGCAAAGTTCTCTGAATCCTGCTACAACTTTCTGCCAAGTCTCTTGTGAGGGTCAGACCAATAGAGCGGCTGTAATACTTTCCAAATTTATTCGCAGACTTCCGCCACAATCTTCGAAACAGTTTATCACCCAACACGGAAATAAAAGGCAATGGTCTGGTGGCTGTCACCTGTTGCCAAACATTGTTAGTTACTCCGTAGGCTAGTGAAAACTTATTATGATTGCCAAACTACACAAGTGTTCTGTTATCACAGTATGATGTATGATAGTTCCCTTCTGTTATGACCATCACACTTCCGAAAAGCAAAATGCTATAGTAAATGAAATACTGAAGACTGATTTTTTAAAATATAGTATGTCACTTCCATGTATAATTTATCTACACCAAAAAGTTTGGGTGTTTTGAAAACACTTTTTTTATTTAGTTTCCGTGAAATGGTCAAACATAAGTGGAAAAATCTGAGAGGCTTGTACCTAAAATGCAAGAGGTTCACCAAAGGTACGATGAAACAATGTACAAAATACAAAAAGTGGCCATGCAGTAGTCATTTAATGTTTTTCGATTCTATGCTTCAAGCTCATCCATTGATATCCATTGTTGAGGATTCCAGTGTTTCAGAATCTGCGTCACAGCAGACAGAAACCTCAACTGAACACTCAATACATTCCAAACCTTCAACACATATTCAAGATAAGGAGTGCAATTATTCATCAACGGACATGTCACTGCCCTCAAAATCAGCAAAACTCCAGAAGAGGAAGGAAAACACTAATGACTTGGACAAAGTTATACATTACTTTCAGGTAAAACTTAAAAACAAACATGATCTTGACAGTATAGGTCACCTGTTTTTGAGCTACGCCGCAACATTTAAACATTCTCATCAAGAAGGCAAGCAGTGCTCAAGATTGAGCTTGCACAGGTATTTTCGCAGGCAGAAATTATTGAGCTAGATGCACAGATTGTACATGCTACATCACCGTGTTACCCAAAAATTTCATGGAGTTCTAGTACAGCTTCCGAAGAGTGTTCGGAACGGGACATTGCGGAGCCAACAGTAGGCACCTCATCAGCAGACACCAATAATTATGCAGTTTGATGTTTAGAACTGTATTGCCTACTCTTATATTCTATGTTCTGTTGGACAGAGATTTTTTAATGTTTCGCAAAATATTTCAAAGCATAAAAAAGGATAAAAACTTGTTTTTATGATACTATTCCTTTAGAGCTGTTTGAAATGTTAAGTGACATTATAATTACCTTTATTCATTGTATGTTTCCTTTTGGTGTATACAACTATGTATTGATAGGCTAATTTTAAGCCATACATACATGTAATGCATGATTAAATTTTTAAAAAGAGCTATGCTTTGTTCTTTCTATGTAAATACACATCTGGTAATAAAGTTTCTTGAAATATGCAATACTACAGTACATAGATAACATACCTCAAACAAATTGTGAATCTTTCTTTTCAAGATATTGGTCTTCTCCAGTTTGTTGTAATTTTCATTCTGTTCTACTAAACTATTAAGTTTATGCAGTTCCTCGAACAACACTCGCGACATGTGAAAATATTTTAAAAACTTGTCTTCATGTGATTGTAGTTCTATGCACAGGCTGTGGAATTTGTCAGATGTTTCCCAATTTTTATTTATTATTTGAACCCACACCTCTTTCTCTTACGACATGCCTAGTAACAAAAGGACTTCTTCTTTATCACTAGTAGACATGAAAGTTCGAACACTTCGCAAACTTGCGGCCTAGGTTTCTTTTTACACTGACCGCTGTAGATCTGCCACGCTCTGTGTAGCATCACCAGGCAACAGACCACGGCTGGCTGCCGCTATACGGCAGCCTGCCACGGTCTGTGTGGCCAGACCTTAAGAGACAAACCGAGTTCTGCCAACTTGGTAGCTCTTCGGCAGCGCCCAAAAACACTAGGTACTCCTCCACTAGTGTAATCGAGCGAACTAAGCAGTTCATACTCCACCACCACTTGCAAAGGCCGGATGGGAGATTGAGTTGCTATAGTCCTCACAACCCACTGTGGATACCATACCTAAACATTACGCAAGAAAGTGACGTGAGATATCCACTACTTTTTTCACCACTTGCCAAGGCTGGATGAAGAGGGCACAGGGCGTATATCAATCCATTCTGTGTCCTATCCACCACTTGCCAAGGCTGCATAAGGAACGCAAGGTGAGGTCTCACGTCATAAGTCAGAGTGTCCAGCACTACTCAATAGGGAACCTAGATCCCAGCTTGGCTTCAGAGGACTTTTGTGCTAATTCTTTCCTCATGCCATACTCCCCTCAAGGAGGAGCAAAGAAACTGCTAAAGAAGGCATTGAGAGCCATGATAGGCGAGATAACTACATTACCCCCTACTGAAGCTGCAATTAATACCCCTTGTTCCCGCCCCTAATCAAACTACCATATAAACAGCACCCAATTATAGAGGACATTGAACGAGGAGAAGAGATCCCTCTAGGCCTTACTTGGCTTTGTTTAGGGCTACCATTACAGGGACCCCTCCTTCCACTCACCCCCAACAACGCAGACAACAAGGGCATCAGCACCACTGCAACACAACCAAAGCCAGCCACTGACCAACAACCAGACACCCAAGAGAGCCATGCAAGGAGGAGTACGCCTCTTCCTACCAGCAAAGAGGTACTCTGTCAGCCTCTGCGAAAAGTTGTGTTAATTGTCCCCGATTTCGTACCGACCAGTCATCTAAGTGATCATAAGGTCCCTGTCTGACCTCAAATGCCCCTCGCGATTCTGGCTTCCCAAATTTTGAAGACTGCCAACGTGACCAAAACTAAGTCTTCCTATAAGAAGACATATAGCTTCAGATTTAGTATAGAATTTTATATTCCTATTTTGTGGTCCAGGGTGAACGCAAACAAGTCCAAAGTGTGAACTTTAGTCCCAACGAGGAGAGCCCCATCCTAGCGAGGTGTTAACTCATTAAATCCAAGAGTTTCCAGTGACGTACTGCTTAAGGACTTGAGTGTCAGCCCCTGGGCTTGCATTAAAACCCTGATGCCAGGATCATCCTTCAAAGTACATTTCATGTTTGTGCAAACACAGAACCAGAGTGGCATATATTTACATTCAATTAAAGGTAAATTAATATAAATTAGTATTTTTGATGATGTATATTTAATTTTAAAATAATTAGATAATCAACCTGGTTGTCAATTGCTGTTGATAATTCTGCCAATAAGCTATTATATTGTTTCCAACTGCATTTATTATTTATTTCTACCACAGTTTGAAAAATACTTCTATGTAATTATGAATTATTTTCATGCATTTTATAGGCCTAAATCTTGACGTGTCATAAACTATTTAATGAATTTAATATCTAGTTATGCAACTTTTCTTTCAACTTCATTAAATATTGTATAGTTCTGAAAGGCATTCTAGTATTGTGCAATAGGCAAGCCAAAGAATCCATCTCTTGGATCCCTTCCTGCGAGTGACCATGATTCGTGGGATCACATCAACTCACCCACTCGCTGTCCTGTCTCCTCAGAGCCAGAGTCCAAGATGATGGTTGATGTAAATTCTCACAACACTGATAAAGGCTCAGAGGGTTTTAAGCCAGTGATAAACAGACATAGAGGGAAATTGAAGTAGTTGTTTCTACACACTTTCTTTCCATAACTTATGTCCATCATACAGTAGAACTGCAGAGGATATTTCAAAAACCATGAAGAACTGAAACAGCTCCTAGAGTCCCTCACCTCTACAGTCATTTGCCTTCAGGAAATGCACTTTCGACCCACAGATATGGCCTCCCTTCAAGGTCACACGTTCTGTCGCCTGAATAACATGTTGATGGACTGTGCCTGTTGCTGTGTCTCTTGTGGTGAAAGATTCTGTTTACCATGAAACTGTTGCCCTTCGCTCTGCTCTGCAGGCAGTGGTGGTCAGAGTTTTCCTCGGTATGTTTGTCACTGTTTGTAGCGTATATGTACCCCCCCCCCCCCCAACAGTGTGTAAGGTCAGCTGATTTTGAGGTCCTCTCATCTCAGCTCCCACCTCCATTTCTGATCGTTGGCGACTTCAACTCTCACGATCAGATATGGGTTTCAGACCACAGGGATGCTCGGGGTCATGTGGTAGAGTCATGGCTCACCAGATCTCATATTGCCCTGTTGAACACTGGTACTCCTACTCACTTCACCACCCATACTGGCACTTCGTCCTGCATCAATATTTCTTTTTTTAACACACTTTGATTGGTCTATTTACCCAGATTTCTGTGGAAGTGACCATTATCCAATCATATTACATTTTGTTTGCAGCCCCACCGATACCACTTCGCTGGGTGCTTAAGAAAGAGGACTCGGCACATTTCCAGCATTCCCTCTAATTCACTGCTGAGGTTCCTCTTGACGTGAGTGTGACAGTGGAGCTCGTCAATTCTATTGTTGTGTCAGCTGGGGAGGCTACTATCCCCCAATCTTCACCTTGTGGTCGTAGCTGTGTTCCTTGGTGGAGTGGCGAATGCAAGGATGCTGTTCATGCTCGACAACGTGCGCTCAGACGTTTTAGTGCTCACCCCACTCGAGCTCGACGTGTCAACAACAGCCGACGGATATCCTGGTGAGACTTTATTTCATCACTCACGGTACATGCTACCATTAATTTTATCGGGTACAATGTTCGGAAGTTGTGCGGACAGTCTCTCGCCACACTAGTTTCCTTCCTTTGGGTCAATAATAATATTGTTACCGAGGGGACAAACATAGAAGATTTGTTGGGTCAATATTTTGCAACACCTCCCACTTGACGGGAAATTTGTTTTTGCTAAGAATTTGTAATAATATGTGGACCTCTGGTGTTTTCCCCTTGTGTTGGTGCGAGTCGACACTTGTACCCATCTTGAAACCAGGGAAAGTCAAAGGGGAATTGGTCAGCTTGGAGGCTGCCATACAGACTACCTTTTTGCGAGGGTAGCACTTCCTTGCTGCTTTGTTTGATCTGGAGAAGGCATACAACACAACATGACGACATGGTATCTTGAGACAGCTGTCCACTTGAGGATTTCGTAGACATCTCCCTGGTTTCATACAGAAATTTATATACTTTCGTACCTTAAGGGTTCTCAATGGTGCTTCCTATTCTCGGGAGTTCGTTCAAGATAACGGTATGCCACAGGATAATAGCATATTGAGTGTTACCCTGTCTGTTATCGCCATCAATTTCATTGTGTCTGTCATTCGACCACCTGTGGAATGTGTGCTGTATCTTGACGACTTTACTATCTTCAGCTGCGCTGCATCTCTGTTCATGGCAGAATGTCAGGTCCAGTTTGCCGTCCACCGCCGTAGCGATTGGGCAGAAACTGTGGATTCAACTTTTCCACTGCCAAGACACAGGTTATCCATTTCTGTAGAAGACATGGCATATTTAGTTCTCCCGAGGTGCTTTTGTACTGTTCTGTTTTGCCTGTTTCTAGTACCATCATGTTTATAGGCCTCTTGTTTGTCAGTAAACTCAGATGGAGGAGTCATATTCAGTTCGTGAAATCTCGCTGTGTAAGGGGCTTCAATCTATTGAAAACTCCAAGTGGTCGTGACTCGGGTGCTTACACAGTCATCCTTCTTCGGCTGTATCGTGCCCTGGTCCGTAGCAAACTAGACTATCTATGGCAGTGTCGTTTATTCTTCTGCTAGGCCAACTGTGCTTAAATTGCTAGCGAGTGGTCACCATGCTGGTACTCACATTGCAACTGGGGCTTTTTGCACAAGCTCAGTTGTCAGTCTATGTTCTGTGGCTGATGAACCTCCCCTAAATTACAGACGTGACAAACTTCTGCTTTCCTATGGGATGTGGGTGCATTCTGGCTCTTCGCTCCTTCATCACACTGCTTTTCTCCTTCCGCCCAATGAACGGTTGTACTCCGTTAAGCCAGGTTTTCCTCAGCCGGTGTCTGTCCGCTTTGCACATACCCTGAAAAGGTATGATTTGCCTTTGTGTGTGTGTGTTGCCTTTGCCACGTGCTGAACAGCAGTGGCTGATGGCACAGGTTGAGGTGCGACTCGACCTAGCGGAATTTCCTGAGAAGATAACTGCTCCTTTTGTTTACAAGGGCCTTTTTGCTGACCTTGTTTCTTTTGTGTTCAGTGGTTTTATTTGCTGTTTTACGGATGGTTCCAAATTGGATCTCTCAACTGGGTGTGCCTTTGTGATTGGTTCTCTTCTGTACCTTTTTGGACTTCATCCGTCTTGCAGTATTTTAACTGCAGAGCTTTTTGCTATTTTCAAGACTCTGGTTTTTATGAGTAGGGTGTTTTACCGTAAATGCCTTGTGTGCTTCAATTCGATTAGTGCCGTGACTGCCATTCAGTCTGACTCCACAGCTGATCCACTTCTTTCAATGATCAGGGAAAAGCTGGGGGCTGTTCAGATTGGTGTTCACATTGTCTTCCTGTGGGTTCCAGGCCATGTGGGCATCCTGGGGAATGAAGCAGCAGATATGGCAGCTAAGAAGGCATGCAGCCTTCCACCCTATGATCCTCGTGTCCCTGTGTGCGATGTGCTGCATGCAATCCATGGCCTTACTGTCATGCTTGAAAGCGGGAATGGATTTCTCTTCCACTGTCCGCCATCTATGACTTGCCTGTTTGTGCTTGTCCTGTTGTTTCGTGTACCTGCAGGGAAGATGTTGTGCTTTTTCGTCTTTGTACCAGGCACACTTGTCTGACATACAAATTCCTGCTTCGTGGTTAACCCTCTCCTGAGTGTGATGCCTGTGGCACTCCCTCGGCTGTGCAACACATTCTAAGTGAATAAGAAATCAACCAATCATATTGCACCATTATTACATTGTTTGACGAGTCCGTCATAGAGTTCCATATGATTACAGCTGGCTAATTACATGAGATGTTGGTTTGTTGGCGTGTCACAGGTATAGCCAGGCTCATCGCACTTTTAACCTTGCTGGCGACTTACGGCAAATGGTGTGTGGTGGGGGTACGTCTGTGAGCAGCGTACTCCCATTTTTACGTGCAACTGTCTTTTTAATGCGTTGTGATTTGTTATTTTGTTCTTGTGTTGTTGCTTGCCTGGGGTATTTTATCCTGTTTAATTTGTTGTTTTTGTGACTGTCCCTTTGCCTCTTGGATGTTTTTACCTTTTAACTGCATTTTGTTTTTGCTTCCCATGGAGGTTTTTATCCTTTTTTACCCTAATTTTGGTTTTTGCCTCCTGTGGAGGTTTTTAATTAGTTTTAATCTTCAACCTCTTGTGGATGCTAAAGACCTCGCTGTCGAGCGCCCCACAACCCCACTCACTCACATGCACACACCCACATGCTCACAGACACACAGGCGACATGAAAGTGATATAATAAGCTCTTCTTTCCTTTGGAAGGAAGGCTAAAAATATTGTGCATGTTATAGGCCTACTGTATTTTCACGCACAATAGAGATAGTAATAATGTAGTTACAACACGTTTAATGTCATTAAAAAAATATCATTCATTGTTACATGTAAACACTGACTCATGCATGTAATGTAATATATTCAGCTACAATTTAATGTGTTACCTTTAGTTATAATAACGACTCTCTTAATCCTGATAAGGTTTAACATAGCTCAATTCAGTTCATCAAGTTCGGAAAATATCTTTTAATACCAACGATCTTCTAGTTTCCAATTAATTAGATAGAACATTGGCTGTTGATCAATTTCACTAGATGGCAGCGTAATTGTATATCATAGTGTAATAGAATTATATTTAAAAAGTGAATTTGTCATATCTGAAGTTGCAACTGAAAAGATCTCACCTTCAATGTGTAACATTGATTTACTCTTTACTACAATGATTGGGCTAGCTCTGCTGAATGATAGTTGAGCTTAGTTGAAAGATTTGGATGGCTCTAAACAGCGAGGCCTCGAGAGCCAATGATAGTGAAATGAGGTGAGAATGGAGCAGACCCAGAAATGGGAGATCTCCGAGAAAACACATCAACCAGTGGCATTGTCCAGTACAATTCCCTCTAGCGAATATCCGAGAGTGACCCAGCTGTGGAGTGAACCCCTTGGCAGCTCCTGTTGCATGTGATACAACTTTCTCAGGGCTATTGAAAAAACAGATAATTCACTCGCAAAAATTATTTAATTGTGTAAATATTTATGTAACAAAATTATTTAGCGATACCCACAAGAAAATAGGCATGTTTAGCTGCATTTTATATTTGAGGTGATACCTCCTAGTCTCGTGGAATCAGAAACCACAGTGTCTGTGTTTGCTGCTTTTATTTCCGAAGTACTATCATTGCAACATTTGTTTCCATTGAATCAAAATTATGTACTGTTTGTAATTTCTAATTATTCTGCATTGATACTTGGTAAAACTTTGGACACTTCAGTATTTTTAAACGGATGCAAACGCTATAGCAGTTTGCATTGTAAAACTGTCCTTTTTGTTGAGGATTCTGAGACGCGATATTGAAAACTACGATGTCATTCCACAACCTCGGCTTGAGGGAGTGGTCTATCGTCTGAATGCTTCTATACATGTTTTGCAACTAACTAACTGGCTTGTAGAGAATACCAGAGGGGTGACACTAGATAGACCCTTTTGAGCTATTATTTTCTCGGGTTACAGCCATCTTGCCAACACCAAAAATACTATATAGGAATTTATTCATGTTCAATAGTTATAAACTTAGGAAGAACGAAAATACCATTGCTCAGTTTATAACTATGAGATTGCTAGAAATAAAATTTTACTTTTAATATGTATATAGCAAACCACACAATGACAATTTTGCAACTTCACCTGATAGTTGCACAGTTGCTCTGTTCCACTGGGTGCTTTGTGACTTGCCTGTTGTTATGTTTACCGAGAAGCGATCCTTGATTTTCAATTTTATTTGTTAGAAGAATGTTTGAAATAAACAAATGGTGTAAAAATTTATAAGTTGCCATTCTGCAATGCCTTGTTGAAATTTATAAAGTAAACCCCTGAAATAATGTATTATCAGTTTCCAACTGTATAAACAGTAGGAAAACAACGGTTACATTGACGAAGATGGGTTCTCTGAATTGTCTCAATAGGGAAGCCAATATCTAAATTCATAACTTTTCATCTTACTGAGTAGCTTTTACGAATGTTGTTATGTTGGCAATATAACTGTGACCTGTTTACATTTTGTGCCTGAAAATAAGAGCTTGAAGCAATACATGACAGTGTGTCTGTGGAGGGCAGCCTACGCTTCTCAGAAAACAAGGAAAGTATGCTACAGTACCAGGACCTGCTATATGTTTGAAAATCCTGTACGGAAGCAATTTAGGAAATTTTATTAAATGTTCTCAAAGTCTCAAAAGGGATTTGTTAGTGTGACCTCATGGTTAAAAATAAAATTCAGCAGAAGGAATATCCCGCTAAATTTGGTGGTAATCTGTAGAGTAGTTCGTTAGACTATATATATTACAACAATGATACTGTATTTCAAAATAACAAGAACTGAATATATTATTCAGTGATGTCAATGCACAGTAGATCTTCAGCATACCATGCTTTATTGTTACATGCTTGTTGCTTTGCATCGCTTCCGTTGACCCGTCCTGCGCAATGAGCGAAGAGGACAATGGGAAAAGTCAGCTGTGATTTTAAAAGGCAGCAGTTATGTACCACCACACAGTCTCTTACTCAATGAAAAAGCTCTAAATATGTTACATTAACGAGGCACGCAAAAATTATGCATGCACTGAACAACAATGCTTAGTTTATAAAGAAATCACAAACTTAATATTACAGTTTGTGTCTAAAAAAATCATGAAATCAATTATAATGTTTCTTATACGTGCTCTAATATAATTCTGTTTCATTCCAATTAGCAAGTAACACAATTAAAATCATACATGCATATTTGCAACACTTCAGTTTGAATTCACAATTTGATTATGTTATAATTTTGGTAAGAATGAGCCTTCATGTTTAGTGTGTTTGAATGAATATTAAGTGACAGAATGGACAAGTTTAATAGAGGACACTCCAAGTGTTGACTCAGGACCAAAACACAATAGGCCTACAGCATGACATTTGCAAAAAAAAAAAAAAAATAGTAAACCTCAATCAACCAAACACATGTAAGTTGTGTTAGAAGGAAAATTGCTAATAAGTAACATTATTTATTTCGTGAGTGGTGTTGGTGTAGGTCTGTACATATGCTATCCATAGATAATAGAATGAAGGGTTTAGTAAAATAATTTATATTCAAAATAAATTTTCACTGTTCTGAAATTATTCAAACCATATTTATGTGATTTAATATTTGCCTTTTATTCATAACTTGCCTGGTAAATTACTTTAATAATTGCTGTTGAAAGATTGAAATAAAATTTTTAACAAAAGGGGAAAAAAAAGTCAGTTGCATTTGTAAACCTTTCTTAGTGTTCGTCGGTGCTCAGCAATGAAACATTAGAAACTGGTCTTCAGGGCTTGTTATGGACATTTAAAAAAAACATGTTCCACACACAATATCAATTTAACTGCACCTTTCGTAGTCTCTTCAATTTTTTTATATAAGGCGAGATAGAAGAACAGTTCCTTATCAGGATACTGGAATGAGGAATTAATGGCTTTTTTTTTTTTTTATTATTTATTCGTAAAATTACTGCCAATGCCGCAAATGTGCATATGTATTTAAATTGGTGAGGCACAACTTCCGTACATAATACTGTGCCATTTCTTTACTTTATCTTGTCAATCATTGTGTACAGTGACACACATCACATCTGCTCACTGTACCATTGTAGAACATTCTGCTCGTGCACTCTCAAAGCCGGCGGGACTCGCCCTCCACGTCTTTTCAAATGCCACGTGACAAATTTATGTACACAATAAATCATGCAAGCAAGCGTTCCAAGTTTGGTTAGATTTAAAATAAATAACAATAAATTAAGTTTTGCCCACACACAATCATCACAGACATAAATAAAATTAAATGCTGAGCATTTAACACTCGGTCGAAACTCAATGACTTTAATTCAGACATTAACAAAATATTGAAATGAAATTAACTTATGTTAACCATACAGAAAATTTTAAAATAAAACATAATAATATTACATTCCTTCAATCTCCTTTTTAAAGTCACTAAACAAACCTGTAAATACTTAAAATAATAAAATTACCATGTCTACAAATATAATATCTTGTAACTGATATTTCACCTAAGTAATTAACAAACAAATGGGGGAACCTAACTTTTGGACATGGTTATACGTACATTTTCGACTCTACAGAGTTATAGTTACAGGAATGAAGAATATTTTTCACGAGTATAAGTTTCTTTCAGCGAGGCTAGTTCCGTCCATGATTGTCATTTGCTTGCATGAACCCTAGTGATGCTAAGGTGGTGGGTTATAAGAATTTGTAATTAATGATATTTAATAAATAATCCAGATATCAATTAAATTTTTGTCAAGAAACATGACACAATTAGTGAAAATAACGGTGCATATTTTCTAAGGGAAGCCACACTGAAGAAAGTGAATTTTTTATGAAATATTGCATTACAACATATGGCAGTGGCTGACAGAAAATTAAGCCAGCTTTCGGACTGGGCAAATTGTTTTCAGTAACCTTAGGACAACAAAGTGTACTCAAAGACCTGAAAACCATGGATTGAATTTAATGTATATATGTGTTTATTATCTTGGATGTATTTCCTAAGGAAGCTCTCTAACCATTTGCTATTAATATCATAAGGTTATTGCAGGCAGAATAACATAAGCTTCCTCCAGTGCCACATACACACATAAAAAAATTTTTGTTCAAGAGGTGATTGGAGGGGGGTAAATCATTCCCCCTCTTTACCTTTACCAACATGGTGCAGGTTAAGAGAAGGGCAATGAATGATGGTGTAACATCCATTTTTAGAATCTTACATTCACAGAATTTGAGGCTCTTATACATAACTCTTGAGGTTATAATAATTTTTTATTTAAGTAATAAGTTTGTTATTTACCTATTCTGGCATGGATTTGTAACATAATACTGTTTTCATTTTGAATTTGGTTCATTAGTTTAATAGTTATGGATTTTTTAAGTTTTGAGGTGGGTGACATTACCTCAAAACAGTATGGACGCCATGTTGCGGCATCCTAATATTACATACATTGCCTGCCAATGCATGGGTATAGGCTGTTCACGGTAAAGTGAGCACTTTTTAGGCTCTCCCAACAGGCATTAACCACTATTAAATATATCTTATTGCAGCCTCATGCATTAAAATTTCAGGGTGACAAAATGTATACACTTAATTTATTGGTCACATTGCAATGTTTATATTAAAAAGCAGCAGGAAGATGGAAATTGGTTGAAAGTAAAAATTTAGAAGGGCCTTCAAAAGTGCTTTCTTTACCGTGAACAACCTATACTTGTTATAGCAAACCGGATGTTCCCCGAGGTCGAGCAACACTTATGGCCTTAGCTAATATAAGTGATAATGGGATTCGCAAATACAGGTTACGATCAATGTTCAAGAGAATATGCATCCATTTCTCATGCAAAGTGGTTGCCATAGAGAAAGTATGACTGTAGGTAAAAACAAAGCCCATTTTAGCCTTATTATACTCAAAAAAGTTTCGATTTCATTAATATCAGTGGACTGAGAAGTCTAGATGAGACCTTCCACTTCACCCTTGGGCTCATTGAACCATGCTTTTACACACACAGCAGTGTGAATGGAGGTGTCGTCATCTTGGAACACTGCCTGTTTGCCAAAGAACACAGTCAGGAGCATTATAAGATAAAGATCACCCAGGATGCTGAAACATTGCTATGTGCCATATTCTCATGCAGGAATACAAAATGTCCTAAAACATCTGAAGATATCATGCCCCACATCATCATAGAGTCCCCTCTATGTATAACTGTAGGAAGGGGACAGTCAACATTATAAGCTTCTGCTGACATTTTCTGACACAAACATGACCCTGTTGCTTTTGTGACTAGTCTGACATTTGTCATCACATCACAGCTTTTCACTGTGTCAACTAGAGTTTGGAAATAGATACTCTGCCATGAATATTCATAGCATTGCATAGCTTTGGTTGATAAAGGGTTCTAGAGAAAGTGTTCATCCCAGAGGTTATCTGGGGACAACATTGTCTTGCACTTTCGGACTACTGTCTTCTTCAACACTCACTTATCCTTAACAATGAATTTTGACTTTTGCCTGTTGTTCTGTTTTTAAAATCATATGTTACCATATTTTGTGTAGACTGTCATAATTCAATGTTCCTTGCACAGTGTCCCTAAGTGATTGTTATATTTTATTACTTTCTCCCTCAGCTTGGGTATCTCGATAATGGATAACTTTATGATTGCAGGTACTTTGTTTAGTCTAGTGGATCATCATAACATACCATACTTGCATGCAATCAATGATCAGGTGTTATAACGTGTTACAAGACTAACTTCCATGCAGGTTGTCGTGGTGACGGATGGTAATCGTGGCATTGGTCCATTGTCACTGAAAGACTCGCTGGCTAACCTGGGGCAGCGTGATGCCTCAGCGCCTTTTCCCTTGCCTTTCTCATTCCCGGGCAAGCTGAACATGATGTGCATAGCATCAGCAGACGACCCAGACTTTCAAATGACGCTACCACTGTATCGCAAGCTGGCAGAGGTGGCAGGCATGGACAGTGCCGTGCACATTCCAGATGGGCCACTCAACGTCAAATGTGTTCAGGACATGTTCCAGAAGTTGGCAGAAGTAAACTTCACTGCGTTTGTTGGCACCCTGAAATGTGGGAACCTCAGTTCACGTGTTATATTATCCCCATCTCCTCAGGTGCGTATGTCAATAAGATAAGTTAATTAATTTTTATGGACAATAAGGTGCTTCACGTGGACAATTGATGAACCGTACCTCATTGACCATATTTGCAAGTGGAAGCCATTGCATGTCATTGCTTGTCCACATTTTAAAATACAGAATCATGTATCAGTATTTCTAAGAGCTGATGGTGCAGTGACTAGCAGATATGTTGGCAGCTGTTACACTGTTTTTTCTGACCCAGACTCCTGTGTCCATAATTGCTAAAATACCACACTTGTGCCAAGCAAGCTGGATCAGTATTGGTTCATACCCAACCCCTAGCATAATTTAATTTGTTGGTTGGAAGTCCACAATATCAGAAGGTTCTGTTATATTTAGCATTTCTATTCATGATCATAGAATGTTGTACCCAAACTTTTACTGTGGGTTCAGACTGTTGGTACATACACACTTAATATGATTTCCATAAAGTTAGTTGTACATACAGTAGAACCTCACTGTTACAACCCCTTTTATTATGAGCCATGTTTGAGTAACCATAAAAATTTTGGGTTAAAGAAATTAAAGATTTTGAGGTAAATCTGTTGCAATATAAGTGTTTTGCACTTTTTTGGTTACTGTGCATTGCATTTCTCTTGGAAGGTACTGTATTGCAACCAACATATATCTAAAAGTATCTGCCACCCTTTTCCCGTCTCCTTCCAAGGTTGTCAGCATTAGCCAATACTCTTTGATTTTGTCCGCCCCCCCTTCCCCGTCTATTCTCAGTGTGTTTCCGCACATGATACAGCTATTGTATGTCATGTACATGTCTTGCTGTTGTGATCTCGCTTGCTTGTGACTATACTACCTTCACTCTTTGCTTATTACGATTTGGATTTAATATCACAAAGTCATCAAAGAAGCCTCCCAACACTGAATTTATTTGTAAGTTAAGTAAATATATAACATCCAGCATGATGTGTTTTAGTTACTGCTGATCCTGTGCTGTAAATGCCCACAATGTTGGTAAACGTAGTGGGGACAGTGGAACTATAATGTAGGTCATCTGTTTAATATGCTGCGTAACTATCTTCCCCTCTGTGTTCACGAAATCTGCCCCCCCCCCCCCCCAAGGTGTGGGCGTTGTCATGAAGTGCCATTGAATGAAAAGGAGGAGTAAGAATGAAATGCTTTTTTTTTTTTTTTTTGCATCTGGTGGCATGTTGTTGCCATTCTGTTGCTAGCTTTAACATTACCAGTTCCTGGCAGTCATTTGAACCCTTGTTTACACAAGATGGCTGGCACTTTCTTGGTGATGATGCTTAGTATTCTATATTACAGCAACTGAGAAAGAAAAGGAGCCCTTTTTTTTATTACATAAGGTTTTGTATTTACATACATTGTATTTAATACGATTAATCATGGCACATTATTAAATTATTGCTGTAGTGAAATTAAATTTAATCTTGAAAAAAAAGGTAAGTTAACATGTGCATGTGTTGTGCAAGTTTGATGCACAGCTCTCGCCCAGCAGTGATATGGAAACACAGTGTGATGTTCCGGCTACCTCCTTCCCAGACGATGCAGTTGGTCGAGGGGTTTTCTTGATCTACCATTTCCCCATCTCTGCTCCATACGCACCTCAATCACCCTTATCGGCTCTCAATACCTCGCTGTTAAGAGCTACCCAAATCTCTTCATTCACTCCCAACCAGCGGTCATGGTGGTGTAGCAGGTAGACTACTCGCCTCCCACCTAGGCGAACTGAGTTTGATTCCCAGTGGGGTCGCTCCCAGATTTTTGCGAGTGGGAATCATGCAGGATGATGCCGCTGGTCAGTGGGTTTTTTCAGATCTCCTGTTTCCCCCGCCCTTCATTCCAGCACTGCTCCATGCTCCCTTCATTCACCCTCATCGACTCTCAAGACCTCGATGTTGAGAGCCACCTAAATATCTCAACTCCACTCCAACCTCCCAACCCCATGAACATTAAGTGATTCATTTTGTGCCTGCCGATAAACTCTGCCATGCTCTGCCCAACAGTCACACAACCATTTGCAGACAAGTGGTCAGTGTCTGACAAACTCACAAGTACTTTTATGAGTTTACAACAAACAGAGATGTTAGCCACCCTTGTACGGGTGGCAAAACAGAGTTAAAATGTTATAACTCCTTTTTTGTATGTTAATGATGTAATAACATTTAACAAGTCATTACTACTTAATTACATTTGCGGGCATCCCCCACAAACTTGGATATGCTCTTGTGGCATCTTGCAACAATATTTAATTGTTTACCTCTATTATCATTAAGGGCAAATTTTGACATGTAGCGAAGTTATAGCAGATCAGATGTTTTCTGCTGGACCACAGAAAACTTAAGAGTCAAAACAACACAAACTATGTATCAGATATCAGTCAGTATTTAAATTAATAATTTCAAATTACTCTTAATATTAGTTTAAATTAACAATTTGACAGTAATATAGTGATGTGGCTACGTGACTAAATTGCCACATTGAATTAATCTAGATGACTACTGAAATGCTCATCAGTAGAACAGAGTAAAGAATTTTATTAAATGTAAAAAACGTAATGATTCTAAAATACAATTTTAATTAATATAGGGACTACAGTAGAATAAAATGAATTGTCACAAGTACTATGAAAAACTTTTTTTAATTGTGCAATATATTAAAATAATGTTTGGGAGGAAACAACAAATATATGTAAAAAAAATTATACATAAAAAAATGAATAGTTAAACAAAGATTATTTGCCATTACACTTCATTTACCATTTTCTGTTTTCAGTACATACTTATATACTTCACTATGTAAACAAGCACTCTTGAAATGCAGAATTCTCTTGACATGCTCGATAATTTCTCGTCATTGATATTCAGTATCATTGTTAGTGTTATTTTTTAAATTCTTTATGCTACTATTTTGTCAGTTTGTTATTTACTAACTTGGATTTGTGTAATTTAATTGTAATGTGTTACAGTTATTTTTGTGTAATGCAGTATTCTGCATTAAGCACCTGAGACAGGCCCTTTTAGGATCTTAAAATACCCTAAATGTTTTATTGTACAGACAACAGTAGAGCAATTGGTAAATTTTGTAGTTGCATAAGCCTTCAAGAGAATGGAAAGATTCAGTTCAGATATGTCAACTCAGAAAATCATCAGCAGTCAAGTCAATATCAATTCAAATTTCCTAACATACTTAAGTAGTGAGAGAAAAAAACTGCAATATACAGTTACCGGCATCAACTGGTAATAAGTGCGAATGTTTTGCATTAAATACCTGGGGCACCATGCCGTGAATACGTGCATGGCCATGCGGTAGGCAAAGACTCTGCAGGGCGTAATGTCACAACGTGACTGACATTGAAACACATTTACTCTTGCTCTTCTGTTCTGCTGTTGGCTGCAGAACACACCTCACACTGTAATACTGCTGAAGAGGTGCTAGAGTACAGAGATGAAGTCGACCACGTGCTTGCTCATTAGAATCGGGTGCCATCCGGCATCTAATTTGCAATAAAGTTGTACATTAATACTTCAGGCGGTACAGAAAATACATACAAAAAATTACACTGTATAACAGTGTCAGGCGGGTGCACTCAAATTAAGATGAAGTCCCATCTGTTTCAGCCAGGGCACACATGACAAGTTCACATCAAATAGAAAAAAGCTTTGCAGCAGAAATAATTAAGTTACAAGTCCCCCAAAAGGCAGGCGGTTCAAAAGCCAGCTGCAGGAGCGAAGCGAAAAGGTTTAAGCATCCAGAATTACAATGATCAGTGAAAGCACAAATGAAGCCCCCGCAGACCAAGCAGCATGCATCCGTCCGGCACGAGCTCAGAGACGAGACTACCCAATGGTTGGAAGCGGAGCACGTGCGCGCTGCCCGAAGTGGTGGCCCCGTGGACCACACAAGCAAAGATGTAACATGAACATATACGAAAATGGTATGTAACAATATTAACACAAAAAATCATTATAACTTGTGCGAGAAACCACTGCAAAATAATCATACAAAAAATACTTAAATTCGACATAACCTGTAAATCATAAAAACTTGCACTAGAGTTCATGGCAAAAGACATACAAAGAATACTTAAAATTAACACAACTCTCCAATCACACAAATGTGCTCAGGAGTACATGGCAAAGCAGACATACAGAGAATACTTAAAATGAAACGCAACCCTTACGTGTACAGGAGTACACAGCAAGATGATGATATAAAAGAAAATACTTAAAATATGCTGGAATGTCCCTCAGGGGCTTCGGTGCATACGCACAGAATGCATCACACACATAGGACTCATGTGCGAGCTGCCTGAGGGACAAGGTCGGGTGTCAAATGTCCCCTCACTGCTAGGCCGGCGTGGGTGCGAACGCACAAGACCAAAACACAAGCGTCCTAACGAAAAGGGGTTTGGCTGCCCCAATTAAGGTTGACTTGTGGGTAATATGTGCGAGGGAAGTGTGGGGGTCGCTGCAACTATGCCCTCTCCGGCATCAATTTGTTTGCAGATTGTAGCGCCTTGGCATAGTGTCCATAGGAGTGCATGCGTGTCTCCTCCCTTCCTGGAGCCAGCTGTCCTCTACCTCTCCTCCGTCTGCTTGGGGGGGATGTCCCCTGTCGAATGCCACATGCTCAGACTCCCCTCTGCCTCCAACTACCCCAATGTGGGGGTACTCCATGATTGCAGAGTCTCGCGGCCCACCTATCACTGCGCAGGACTGTGGCTTGTCCACTTCCTTGACCATGCAATGAAAAGTGGAGTCGCTCAGCAAGATGCCATGCAACCACTGTACCCAAAGCCTCTCTGGTGTTTCCGGTTGCAATGGAGGAAACTCGACAGTGCGTAAAGGTTCCTGGCAGGAGAACCCAGTTAATCCATCAGGTGTAATGGGCGAGGAGACCACGTCACCAGATGCCTCCTTCCATACAAAGGTCTTGGGCCCAGTACCCCCCAGGTATCGAGCTGCCGGCCAGGAATCCCATGAACTTCGTGGGTGTGACGGGTGTAGTGTTCCAAGTTTGGGTCGGCCCCATGATCGTGTGGTTGGGGGGGGGGGGGGTGTCCCATCATCTCCCTCTGTGAGATCATCTATCGGAGTGTTTTAATTGCACAGGTTGTCATGAAGGATATTTTGAGGCCTGCCACCTAAGCGCATGAGGTACAACATTGGTCTAGTACTTCCCACAATCGTGCCTGGACCCTTCCAGTGGTGCGCCAGCCACCTGCAAAACTGTCTCTGACCAGCCGATAAGGATTGCGCTTGGGCGTAGACCAGTTGGCCCGGTCTCAATTCAGGAGGAGAGTGTGTGGTAGTGACGGTGCACCCCGTGATGTCTCAGTCTGGTGGTTGCATGTCCTGTCCCTTTCGTGTTGCAGCCTCTCCCCCCTCTGCTTGGAATCCTTCACCAGCTCCTCCTAGTCCTGCACCTCCAACTGCCCAGGCCTGGTTTGGTCTTGCCCCTGCACTAATTGCGCCGGAGAAACTCTCTTCGCTGCATTGGCGTGCTTCCTCACACAGAAGAGTGACCAGAGTAGATGATTGTCCTATTCAGTGTGATTTTCCTCCATTCGGATTCGCAACTGGGCCTTCACCTACTGGTTCCAGCGCTCAATTGGGTTAGTCTGGGGGTTGTACACTGGGGTTGTCTGGTGTTGCACGCACCACTGGGTGCAGTCAGACCGCTATGTCCTGCCTGGGAACTGGGTGCCATTGTCGGTAAGCAGCAAGCAGGGAAAACCCACCAGGGAAAGAACTTAAGAGTCCAGCAGTTATGCAATATTACCTGCTCGGGTGTTGCATACCGGGTACGCCTCCACCCTCTACGTGAACAGGTCAGTCACAATGACAACAAACCTCTTGCCTCGGGTGGTCCTGCAGGAGAGTCCCATGGCATCAAGGGCGATGGTGTCAAAGGGTTGTGTAGACTCCCTCTGCTACTGCTGTTCCCTGCCGTCGCGGTGTTGGGTCTTGCATGTTAGGCACCGTTCACACTCATGCACATACCGGCAGGTTTCCTTGTCGACACCTGGCCAGTGAAAGTGTTCGCCTACAGCTCGCCTGGTCTCGTCTACCCCGGGGTGGCAGGCGGTGGTGTCATCTTGATTGCAATACAGCTTCGCGGGCCCATCTGGGTACAAACAGTTGCCAGGAGGCATTAACGTGATTTATACGGCACTAGAGGATGCCGTCGACCACCCAGTAGTACTGAAGCTGTTCGGTTGTGCAGGCCACGTTTGTAAACTCATCAGTTTCCTGAACACAAAGCACTTTGCACCACAATTTGTTGAAGACGTGCACAGAGTCTGCCTACGCCATCACTCACGAGGCCACAGTGGGCGTCCCCGGGGTCTGTCTAGCTCCTGGCACAGGTAGGGGAGAAGGATGTCGTCCCGGGCTTTGCAATACACGTCCGGGTGGCAGGAGAGTTTGCCTGCCAATTCATTGTATTTACCCAGGGCGTGTTCGACGACGAAGTTCAGTGCCCAACGAGTGAACTTAGACCTGCGCCCTTGTGCCTTATCCAGCCAACATAGGCATTGGTTGTCAGTCTGCACTATGAATTTGCTGCCCTTCACAAAGTGGCAGTATTGTTCCAGTACCCATACAACAGTGAGGCATGCATTTGTGCTCGTTTATGGCAGGTGTAGTCCGAACGTATTTTTCAAATCATTCTGTGCTACGTCAGTCCAGCGATAGCGGTACTTAGGGAAGAGTAAGTCTGTGAGGGACCCAGTGATGGTGACAAAGTCCGGCAAGTAGTTTCTCAACCAGTTGAACAAACCCACGAATCGCTGTAGCTGTTTGCATGTGTGGGGAGAGGCTGCTTTTCGATTAGCAGCAGCTGTTCCGGCAACGGGCTGTTACCATGCTGGTCAATGACGTGACCCAGGAAGGAGGATTTGGTCACCCCTACGTGGCACTTTTGAGGGTACACATGATGCTGTGGGTCGCAAGTGTCTTTACCGCCAGGACGAGATGGTGAGCGTGTTCCTTCCAAGACTGGTACCAAATAATAACATAGCGCACTGCCACGCGGTAGGCAGAGAATTTACAGGGCATGACGTCACCACATGGCTATTTATCTGAAGACAGAACACACTTACCCCTGCTCTTCTATTGGTTGCAGAACACATCTCACACTGTAACACTGCTAGAAGGGTGCTAGACTACAGAGATGGAGTCGACCACGTGTTCATTAGAATTAGGTGCCATCCTGCATGTAATTGGCAAAAAAGTTGTACATTAATACTTCAGGTGATACAGAAAATACATACAAAAAGCTACACAGTACAATAGCCAGGTGGCTGCACTCAAATTAAGATGAAGTCCCGTCTGTTTCATCCCGGGAAAATACAAGTTACCATCAAGTAGAAAAGCCTCACTGCAGAAATAATTAAGCTACAAGCCCCCTGAAAGGTGGGCGGGCTAAAAGTTGGCTGCGGGGGTGAAGCGAAAAGATTTAAAATTAATTAAATGATCAGAATTACAATGACAGTGAGAGCAAAAATGAAGCCCCAGCATGCTATGCGGCACACGTCCATCCGGCATGAGCTCAGAGAAGAGACTACCCAATGGCCATCGGAAGCGGAGCATGTGCGCGCTGCCAGAAGTGGCGGTCCCGTAGACCACACAAGCAATAAGAGAGACAGGAATGTCCCGCAGGGGCTTTGGTGCACACACTACACATGCACTGACCGCATCACACACGTAAGACTTGTGCGTGAGTGGCCTGACGCCGGCCGAGGGACGAGGTCGTGTGACAATACTTGGGGAAATGTGAGACAGAAATTTTCACCAAAGTAAACATTCCAATAGAAGTTGATAATGAACACGTAAAACAGTGTAGCAATGATGGACTTGGTGCAACACTGCATACGAAATCAAACATATTCTCACCATAAAAGTATTGGCAAGTGTTGATTTTATGTTCGTAAATACATTACTATAATTTTACATTATAAGGTTTTCCACAAAAATGTTTTCAGCTACTAGATTTTTTAGGGAAGGAATATAATAATTGTGTACATGAGCAAAAGTTATTACATGTGCTTAGATATTTCTGAAACATTTACTATAGTCATTTCAGTGTTGTTTTCTGCAGCTGCACATAGCTAGGTGAAATTTTAGCACTGAATAATTTTTTCTGTCCAACGGAACATCTCATTAGCATCTCTTATCAGGAGACTGTATTTCTAAGTATTCTGACATACTGTTGATGTGAATTTCACATTCCAGTGAATCAAAAACAAACTCATTAAAGTTGATATTTAACATTCTAATTAACATACATTAGTTGTGTGTCAAGTTTAACTAATGGAAAATAATACAACTGAGAATCTTTTAAAGCATCATGGTACAAAACTAAGATATTAGACAAACATGTCAACTCAACCCACCAACATAAAGGTACAGTAGAGCAGTGATAATCCGGACTTCAATAATTCGCATTGCCTCATAAAAAAAATTCCATGGAGTGAGAATCACAAAGGACAGTAAGCAGTCAGGTGGTCGTAGCTGTGAGCGAGTGTAATTTGGAAGGGAGGGGTGTTTCAATTTGCTGGCCGTTAACCTTTTCAACCTTTAACAGCTAGCGGAGCAGCGACAGTGAGACCGTCATTGTTGATGAGTCTGTGTACATTAACAAAGTTGTGCATTGTGTATTTTTTTTGGTTGCTGTTCTGATTGTTTTTCTGTTTAGCCGTGTTTTTGTAGAAGAATGTTATCTGTTTGAAAATGGCATTTGCAGGATCTGGCAAGAAGAAACAAATTTTTAATAGAGGAAAAAATTGAAATTTTAGGGATAGTGTCGAGGGTGAACGTGGTGCATCTTTAGCAAGAATGTGTGGACTAGAGACATTTACCATCAGTGATTTGAAGAGAAAGGAAAGCAGCTTACTGGAGTATGCATCAAAGTTAGACTCTGAGGAGGGATTAAAAAAAAAAAGTAAAACATTATGAACCACCAGTTATTCAGCTGTAGAAGATGCTATGTTTGTGAATAGGCCCTCCAGTTCAATGAAAAACTAGTTGAACCAGCCGATTTCAAGGCAAGACAAGGCATAAGAGAACTGAAAATTGAAGGGGAAAAGTTATCTATTAGTGTTTTGAATGAATGCTGCAGACACATACCAAAAACCATTTTCTGCTATGATTACAGAGAAAAGGCACAGCAAAGATTTCATATATATATATATATATATATATATATATATATATATATATATATATATATATATATATATATATATATATATATATATATATATATATATATATATATATATATATATATATATAAACTGACGAAACTGGTGGACCTTACAACAAAAGTCACTAGCTTCCTGTCGAGAGCAATCAGCCCTAGGTTACAAAATGAGTAAAAATAGAGTAACTGTGGAAAAAAAATATAAAAACTCAGATGCTTCAAAGATGTTAAGTGTGTGCCTGTGTGTTATAAATGGCAAAGAATTCCTGGAAAACTACCTGACATTTATATGGACTGGTATGTAAATGAATTCATTCTAAGTGTAAAACACCACGAAGTGGAAGGAAAATCTGTGAAAGTCCTTCTGATCATTGACAATGCCCCGACACGTCTTTCAATTAAAACTCTTAGTGTCATTAATGGATCAAGGAATCATTCCAAAAAATGAAAAAGATTTATAGAAAATGTCTTTTGCACCACCTTCTGCTAGCACAACAGGATAAAGAAAGTGTTGTGGCTTTCACAAAAAAAAACTCAACATCTAGGATGCTGTCAATATGCTTGCAAGAGCCTGATGCAAAAAAAAAATTTGGAAAGTGTATGGAGAAAACTGTGGTCTAAAGAAGAGGAAGGAGAAGAAAATCAACCTGAATAGGAAGGAGCTGAAGTGACATAGTCATCAAAGAAGTAACAACACTTTTCCAATCAATACCAGGGTTTGAAAATTGTGACAAAAATGAGCGATCAATTGACTGAAGATGGACGAAAATTACCTTGGCTACCAGATGCTGAATGAAGAGGAGATTGTCAATGCTGTAACCAATGTCAAGACTCAAAGATGATGACGATGCTGAAGACATTGACAATGAAAATCAGGCGAACTCTCGCTGATGCACTTAATTCTTTGAATTAAAATACTGTATACTGCTTACTTATTTTATCCATAAAGAGGGATTGAGTATGGAGCTTAATGTACGGCGGTTATAGATTCGTGTATCGTTTGTACTGTAGATGAATGCACATATGTCTTTAGTAGGTTATTGCTAGTGGATATTCTTTGAGTGTGGTATTTCAGTAAAAATCATTTATACAGGTTGGTCTGCATAATGTGGACACCCCCAAAATTTGTGGAATAGTTGTAGATCACAAAATGCGGTTTACGCTAAATGAAATTTTGTACAAGGACAAGTAATTTTCCACAAAGTGACTATTTGTGACATGTGTATAGACAGAAATAATTAAACTACAAATGATGTTTCTCCTGGAAACATACATTTATTTCAACGGCATCTGAAAGTACGTGCAAAGAGGAATTCAGTGATATAGCATATGCAATAGAAAGTAATGGGGACACGTCAATAAATAATGTACAAACATGATTAAGTTACGTGGGCCGGTAGCATGGGGCAGTGGACCTGTACTCACAGCTGTAAGCAAGCAACATGCACCGTGATTCATCTGTACTGAGTAACTTGTGCATACAGATGCACAACAAAATAGAACAAACCAACGTAAGGAGAAGTGCGATTGCATCCACATGTATAGTACAAAAGAGCACAGTTATAGTTGAAACACTTCACATTAGGTCTTTTTACAGCATGTGCTCAATGTGTTTTCCAACAGCAATACACACATGTAAATGCACATGTAACGAGCTACAAGCAGCCTGAAGTGTTTCTGGCGTAATACCTCTGCAAGCTGCCACAATGCATTCCTGTATTTCTTCTAGCATCATAGGAACCATGTTGTACACACTGTCACACTGTCTTTCAGTGTTCCCACAGGAAAAAAAATTGAGAGGTGTGAGGTCGGGGGAGTGAGATGGCTATCTTACAACACCACCACGCCCTAACCACTGTTTTGGAAATATTTCATTTAACACTTGCCTTGCCACCAAAGTAAAATGCACAGGGCAAACCATCATGTTGAAACCACATATCACAACGTATGTCGAGCAGTATGCCTTCCAGAAGTGCCAGTAAGGTCTCGCTGAGGAAATGGGCGTACATAGAGCCGGTCATTGTCCTTCGAATGAAGTATAGCCCTATGATGTAGTCTCCAGTGATTCCACACCACATGTTCACTTCCCAGTGTTGCTGGTTCTCCACGTGCCGGACCCAACATGGATTCTCCGCCGCCCAGTAGTGCATATTTCATAAATTTACGCGTCCATGGTTAGTGAAGGTCACTTCATCAGTAAATAGTACGATCTTAAGAAAATTGCTCTCATCCCTTACACACATCACGACAAACCTACAAAACTGAACATGTTGCTGGAAATCACCTTCATTTAATGCCTGATGAAGAGCCACATGATATGGATGGGATTTCCATTGGTGCAGTATCCGTAACACACTTATTTTACGTATTCCTACAAACTTGGAAAGTTCTCACCTACCCATGTGGTGACTTGCATCGACACGTGCCAACACATTGTGTTGATGTGTCTCGTTCGTAGCAGTCTTTCGTCGCACTCATGTTGTAGAATTCCATTCACCTCGTGACAAAAGACATGTGCAATTTCTTCATATTGTTTGCAGTGAGATGGGCGTCCATTTGGGATACCTTTCACAATACATTTGGACGGCTTGCTTGGCACTTCTGCCATGCTCACCATAAATAACTAGAGCATCTAGTTTTTCCTCATCGTGAACTTTATGCATATATACAGCCACATACTTCAGTACCATTTATAGACTGTTCACTGTAAAGTGAGCACTTTCGAGGCCCTAGTTACTTTTTCTTTCAGCCATATTTTATCCCTAAACCAAATTTCTAAATAAATATTACCTTTTAAGTAACAAACAGTGTGTACATTGACTGCACTCGGAAGTTTGCATCTAAGGCTAAAATAAAGTACATTTTTGGACCGTTATTCCAAATGAGAGGGCTTTCAAAAGTGCTCACTTTATCGTGAACAGTCTATGCCATAACAGATTGCGGGGACTGGCGCTGCACTGCGCTGCTATTAAGAAGCGGTGCTGCTAGGATAAGTCACAGCATGTGTTGGTTACTTAAAGCTGTGAGTACAGATTCACTTCCCCTTGCTACCGGCCCTCCTAACTTAATCATATTTGTACATTATTTTGTGATGTTTCTCTGTTACTTTTCATTGCATATGCTATATCACTGAATTCCTCTTTGCATGTACTTTCAAATGCCTTTGAAATAAATGTATGTTTCTAGGGGAAATATCATATGTGGTTTATGATTATTTTTCTATACACATGTTACGAATAGTCACTTTGCAACAAATTACTTGCCCCCATACATAATTTTATTTAGCAAAAACCACATTTTGTGATCTGCAACCGTTCTAGAAATTATTGGGGGTGTCTACCTTAGATGGACCATCCTATTATGTACGTACTAAATTTTTGTATTGAGTTTACTTAGTGATATATCAAATTTGCTATCAGATTCAAAAATCTGGATACGTTGATAGTTCAGATTGTGTCAAACCCCAGTCAGTCCGGATTATCGACACACTGCTGTAATAATATTAAAGGAAACTTCCTATAATTTTTGTCATACTGTTTGTTTCAATATGAAAAGGGGTACTTGTAAATCCGCTGTTAAATTCCAGACACTGATAAAGTATTTAAAATCACTTACTGTGTTCATAATTCAAATGGCACTGTCAACTGTTTCATGGAAGAGGTAAACTACCTGCAGACTGTTTAGTTGTTGAGCCCCCCCCCCCCCCCCCCCCCCAGCCAGACTTACTCTCAGACTCATTTTAAAAATCGTGTTTAAAAACATTCACACAGACAATAGGCATAGCAGACATAATGGAACTAATACCCATAGAGCAATGAGTTACAATGGCAGCTACAAGCTAAAAATAGGAAATGTTATAGGAATCGTGATAGAGAAGAGACAGTATCTAGAGTGCCCTGAACCATTCCTGTTATTTTTTACATTCCACACATATTTTGTTAGTTATATTTTTATATATAGGCTGTTCACTGTAAAATGAGCTCTTTTGAAAGCCCTGCTTAAGATCTACTTGGATGCATGTTGCATATTCTTCTGCCTTGTGTAAAATTAACACTGGCAATAGCCTCGGCACTTTATCCATGAGTCGGTCTAGTGAAACTGAAATTATAAGAAAAGTAAATATTTTACAGACATGCTCATTTGTACACTACGATACAAAAAAAAACCCAAAAGCAAAAGAAATAATTTCAGTTATCACAAATGGTCACCTAACTCTTTTTATTTGACATTAAGATATGGAACTACTTTTCATCCACCATTACCAACTTTACTGTGTGCATGTTACTCAGTGCGCCCATAGAATGTGTGCAGGTAGGAGCAGTGATTTTTTTATAAGGTTGATTTCAAAAGTGCTCACTTTATCATGAACAGAATTTTTCTTGAGACAGTATTAAAGTTTGTGAGTGTTTGTGGAAACAGGTCATACATAGTAAGTGATATCAAGAGAATATGGCACCACTTTTTCATGTTGACTGTAATCTGTGACTGCTGTTGACATGGTTGCCAGTGTGAACAATGCTTTGAACTCCTACTATAGTTTTTGTTAGTAAATCATCAGTTTGCTCTTTTGTGAAGTTTTTTTTTTTTTTTTTTTTTTTTTTTTTTTTTTTTTTTTTTTTTTTTTTTTTTTTTTGTTGCACACTTTAGTCTAGCAGTATTTATATGAAGTGTTTCCACTGTAAAGCACACTAAATTAGCATAAACAAGATATTTGTAGCTGAATCAGTGGGTCTGGCATTGTAAAAATATTGTTTGTTGTCATCTCTACAAAATTATTTTATGCTCTTTCAGTGTAATAAATATGTTAGGAAAAAAGTATGTATATTTTAATTTTATTTCAGCCATATTACAAGGAGACTGATTTCGACCATATCAGAAGGTCTATCTCAAACACAATAGAAATTTGTGGGTTTATGGATGTTGCCAGTGTTGGAAGCCCAATGGCAGTTTCTAGACATTTGGTGCTTCCACATCCAACTACAAAAAATGAGAGTGAGTATAGTGCATAGAATAGTTTACTAGTAGATATCAAGGTTAGACAAATCCTAAATTTTCAACAGAATCATATTCTCGTCACCGCATTGGCAGGTGAGATTGCGTTGTCATAGTGGCTTATGTACGGGGGGATGAATGAATATAATAAATTTAATTATTCAAACTTTTTTTAATCGGGCTTTAGTGTAGGTACATAGCACAAAACGATAAAACCAAGTGTAGCCCCACGTGGAAGTGGTAATAGTGCAAGTGTTGCGAGGTCGCCTTGTGACAGCATGGGAGAGGTATCAGACAACAAGCGAGTAGGCCCTCCTTGTACACTTCATTCAAAATGGAGACCGTTTGTACCGCAGCAAAGAAAAGATTCATATTTTACTGTAAGACAAAAGCACCGTATATACTTTTTTTTTTTTTTGTTAGTAAAACAATATTTTACCATGCTCCAAATGTACTTTATTGAATTCAGATCACAGTGCTATGACTGTAATTGGATAATTGCATGTCCCTGGGACGTAAACAATTGATTGACTGTGGAACGTTGCTGATTTAACCGAACCTTTACAAGCAACTCTTGATTTTCTCTCGTCTGCAACTGATGTGACTGTATGTACAGCTTGGAGGTAAGGCCACTTGCTCGCTATTGGTTGTAAGGAGACGAGGCAAACTGATGTGTGCGGAGGGGTGGTGTGTGTGAAAGAGAAGGAGAACATTAGTTCACATTTTTCCCAGACCTTCAGTAATGTTTGGTGCTTGTAGTGGCTCGTGCACTGCACACCAGCGCGTCACATCAGTTGCCAATTCAGTGTCGTGCAAATAATTTATTTCGTCATGAGCTCAGCAAAAAACCACAAATATAATGAGTATATTAAATAGTTTTGTTGCTATACAAAAAATTTGACACCAACAATCCGCAGTGTGTTATTTGTTACAAAGTGTATTAAGCAATGATGCCATGTGGCCTTTTCGTCTAAAGCAACATTTATCAACAAAACATAGTGCTTTACGGGACAAACTGAAGAAGTTGTTTGCTGCGATATGCAGACCTTTGAAACACATGAAGTTGAATAGTACTGGATCTTTTGCTCATTCGTCTGAAAAAGTGCTTGAAGCTTCGAATGAATTATCACTTCTCATTGCAAAGCTATATTGTTGGGGAGACACTCGTCGAGCCATGCTTGTAAAGCAGCTGATATTGTTCTTAGACCAGAGAGTAAACAAAAATTATCTAAACACTGCTGTCCGACAACACTGTGTAATGTCATGTTGATGATATGGCCAAAGGTATAAAAAAAAATTAGGTAGTAGATGGAGTGAAACAAACATTTTTTTTTCTCAATACAGTTGGACAAAAGTATAGGTGTTTGCACAATGTTCTCAATTGTTTTCGTTAGATACATCCAAGACGAAACAATGAAAGACAATATCCTGTTTTCTACAGAGTTAACAACTACAAAAGCTGTTGATGTTATGTCAGCAGTCTGAATTCTCATGGCAAAAGTTGTTAGGCGTATGCACAAACGGTGCTCCCTCAATGCTTGGATCTCACTCAAGGTTTATACAATTGGCCAGAGAAAACAATCGCAGTGCAATGGCTATGTACTGTTTTATACACCATCAAGCCTTTGCGGCTGAGACTTTCCAAATTACCTTAATGATGTTCTAAAGTTAGGCATCAAAGTTGTCAACATTATTAAAAAGAGTGTATTAAATACTCAACTTTTTACGGCTCTTTGTGAAGATTGGGGAACAGAAGACAAAACGCTGTTCCAGACAAAAGTGCGCTGGCTCTCAAAAGGAAATATGTTGACAAGATTATTTGAACTTCGAGAAGTTATTTTGTTTTTGTTAAAACTGAAATAGGATTAATTGTATACAGAATTTAGAAAGCCAGGTGTCCAAGTATTTTGGGTGTATTTATCCAATATATTCGATTCATTGAACCACCTCAACTTGAAATTACAGGGTGCAGACTCCAATATAATTTATCATTGTGATGTCATCACAGCATATACTGAGAAGTTGCAACTTTGGAATCGTAAAATTTTGGCAGAGGCATGCAATTACTCCCTGTTTTTCAAAATTATATGCAATCTCAGAAGAAACATGCTTTAAATAAAATTTTCAGGATACTGTAACTAAGACAAAAATATAAAACCATTTGCAGCACCTGAATGACGAGTTCAGGCGTTACTTTCCTAACTTGTGCTGTAGTAACAGATCCTTTTCATGTTGACGTAGACTTTCTGCCAGAAACCCTTCAAGAGTAGGTGTTTGAAATAAAAATGATTCTGCTGCAAAATATGATTTTTAAGAATATTGACAAAACATCATTTTGGGTCAAGTACTTCAAAGTTTATCCCGACATAGCAGAGCAAGCGCTGGGATTGTATTTTAACTTCTTAAAGCACCTATTTGAGTGAAAGGGTGTTTTCAGCAGTAGTAGCAATAATAACAAAGTATAAAAGCAAACTCGATATTGCCAGTGATTTACATTGTGCAATTTCTTCTATTCAACCAAGAATTGGGAATCTTGTTAAAAATATGCAAGCTAATTCATCTTATTGATTGATTTGTTCATAACCATCTGTGTTCAGTAAGCATTAAAATTCATTGATTAAATTAAACCTTAAGACTTTATTCGTGTCTGTTTTATACTTGTAATAATGAAGTTGTGATGTGGGGGAAGGATTAAATTTTTTTTGCAGAAGAGAGGCATGATAAACTAAAGTTTGGGAGCCCCTGCTCTAGCCAGTCCTTTAGCCACGAAACTTCTCTAAGTTTGTTATGCTTCCATAGTGATTTTCTGCATAATACCTGGTGTTTTCCCCTGTTATCTCACCTTAGTCTTTGTTACTCCATTCCATCAGTTCCTCGTTCATTATGTGTGTTATCAGTACATCAGAAAGGGTTGCCTTAATTGGTATACTGAAATACGCAAAAAAAATTGGCACTGTAATATGAAAAACAAAACAAAAAAATGACTAAAATGTGGCAATAGTGGTTTGGGGTGAGTGCGCCACCCAGCAAACACACACTTTGTTGAATGTCAGCTGAGTTGGCTTGCCCTGCACATACACGTGATGCCACAAATGCAAGTTGTGTTCTACACCCACCAATCACCTCATACCCATTCCCCCCCCCCCCCTAGTTATTGCTCGTGACATCAGCTGTCCACTATCTTGTGCATAGTAACAGCACAAGGTGCACACCCCACGTTTCCATCCACAATCCCCAACGCACTTATTTTAACAAGCTGTCTTTTCATAATTCCCCACTCCCACTTTTATTTACACTAGTTTGTAAGTTTGCATTCCCTTAATAAGTGCTAAAGTTTACTGTGATAAAGGCTGTTCACGATTAAGTGAGCATTTTTGAAATGAACCTTAGAAAAAAAGTCACTGCCCAAGCATGCATATATTTTTACGGGCGCACTGAGCGACATGCGCCTGGTAAAGTTGGTAACGATGGATAGAAAGTAGTTCCATATCTTAATCTCGAATAGAAAATGTTTGGTAACCAGTTGTGATAAGTTAAAATTATTTATTTCGCTATCTTTTTTTTCTTTTAATGCATCAGTGTGTAAAAATGAGCAAATTTATAAAGTATTTACTTTCTCAATAATTTCAAAGTTTCATTTGACCAATGCATGAATAAAGTAACCCTTGGCAATGTTAATTTTACATAAGGCAGAAGTATACACAACGTGAATACAAGTAGACCCTAAGCAGGACTTTCGAAAGTGCTAATTTTACCGTGAACAGCCTATACACATTGTCCTGGTTAATCGGGAATACTTATTGTAGTATGATATTTGTTTTGCAAAAATATATTATTCCTCAATTTTAGTGCAAACAAGTTGCATGTAATGATGGAATTCTGTAAATAGCTGTTTCAGCAGGTGTCAAGATGGAGGTTGACTCAGATGAGGAATCAGGAGTGGATGAAGGCAAAATGGTTTCATTTTGTGTCCTCCTGCATGGAGCACTTAAAGTGGAGAACATGGCTGCCTTATGCCTGTTGTCAGACGACTGGTTTGGTGTGATGTACTCGTGGGCAGACAGTAAGAAGAAATCAAACTTGATGTTAACAGTACTGGAGCCAGGCCCAAATGTGGTTCCATGGCTTGGTGATCTCAACAGGCTTGGGTCCACCGAAGACCTCCCCAATGGCCTTGGAGATGACGTGGCACCTACCTTTCCTGTACGACCAGTGGAGAAGCGCAGCTACTCGCAGAACTGCGTGGTGTGGATACGGCAGGCAGGACTCCAGTCAGACATTCAGAAGATACTGAGGCATGCCCGCAAACTGCCAGACAAGACTCCACAGTTCTACAAGGAGTTGAACAGGGTTAGGAGAGCTGCAATTTCTTTTGGTTTTATCGAGCTGCTGGATGGCATGGCTGCCATATTTGAGCGGGAGTGCACGCTGCTGCCAGGGGCAGCCCATCCAGACTGTGCACTACAGCTTACCCATGCAGCCAGTGTTTTGAAGAAGCCTTACAGTAGGGACATCAAGTACAATATCACACCCCTTCGGACTAAGTTCGTAAGTGGTGAATGACAACCAATGAAGAAATAATGTTGGTATTCCAAGCAGAACATGACATGTTGCTAGAAAAATAAATTTTGTAATTATGCATACTGCAGACATGGTGTGAATTGCATTACATCTATATTTGTAACTGATATTGATGAAAGTATCTCACTTGTATGTTGCAAACTTTACTACTAAATAATTAATAGTTACAGTGATGACAGGGACCTACCATTGGCTCAATGCCTCCACATTAACATCCCACTGCTGATGTCCTCAATTCCATTCCAGTTCATTGATACAGTGAAATTTAAGAATGGGAATCCCATGTGTAGGTTTTCACAGAGTGCTATTTTCTTTCACGGAGTCATACCTCCATTGCATCCATCCTTCATGCTGACCAGAAGACAGCTGTGTCCTTCAGGTTGGAAATCCTGCTATGATTAGCATTAGTAGCCTCTTATACATGTTCCTTCCTACAAACAGGCACCATGACATGTAGATTGGCATTTGTATATGATGGCTATATGCTTCATAATGTCTATACAAAGTTCAGCATTGAAACAGTTTACAGAACTTGGAAACATTTCTATGCACTGGTGATTATACAGGTAGTTTGTTGCATATTTATACTCTAACTTACAGCATTCAAATATATACATATGTATTTCCAATCTGTACACATAATTTTATTTCAATTCTCAAAAAAATTACACGCAGGAATTTATGACAATATTAAAAAAATACTGAAAAGGTTAGACTACGTATTTCCAAATCAAAACCATGTGTTAAATATGAGTAGGATTTTATACATATATTAATACACTAGATGGTTCCAAACAATGCTGACAACACTTGGTCTATTGTGCGGGTTGGCAAACCAATCCCTTTTCAAGAGGAGGATGTCCAGGAAAGCATATTTTGGGCACTGGTTATGGGTGTACATTTCATATTGTGTCACGAAACCATCACTAACCCAATAAGAGCATCACATTGTGTAGTTAATTATATAAAAGAAATTGAACTGTTGGTTCCAACCTGTTTACAGATCTTGCATCAGCTGTGCAGATTGATGCATGTGGTTGTGTACTTAGTGGTTCAAGTCACTGTGTGGATATATTTGATAATGTTCTTTTCTGATGTTACAGGAGTCTCATACATAGTACCCCAAAGAAAATAGTTGAATGGTGTAAGATCTGGTGGCCTTGGAACAGGACCTTAGTGCTCAAACCATAGTTTTCCAAACATCCATCTTCTCATGTAAAAATGGTTTGCCATTCTACATGACATACTAAGCATTGTCAGTGTTTTAAATCACCAGCATATATAACATCACGAAATCTTACGTAACTACTGTTTAAAAATTGCTGTGGAACATGTCCTGCCAAGCCAATTGCCTGTCTTTCTGGAAACAAAACAACTTTTACAATGTGTCTTGATGTAGTTATGTGTAAATAAGAACAAAGTTAAATCCAGTTGTTTAGGTGCTCAAAATGAAGATAGTTTGTCATATTGTCAGAGTGCATGAATGACAAAGAAAGAAAGAAATAACCCAAGAATATTATTCAAAGTGTTCATGACTTCTGTGCAGGGAGGGGGGATGGCAACACCTGATATATTTGTCTTGTGTCTAATATAATTACATTCAGTGTAAAACAATGTGCTCTATTAAAAAGGTACTAAACATAAATTGCTTTAAAAAAAAAATATATATATGAATTATCTCAATGTATTTGTATGCTTTGAGGAAAATATTTAATGCACTTACATGAACATAAAAATGAGTTTTGCGCAGAAACCAGTTTAAAAGAAGACAGAGCAGAAATGAATGTACTGCAATGATTTGGGTTGTTGAGTTTATATGCAAAATGTTTAGAATGTAATTTCCCAGTTTCCCGTAGGTATATCGGGTATAGCTTGGCTGTTGGGAGCCTTTATTTATCCATGTATAAGTTGTGTGGACTGGGACTATTTGAATCTCCTGCTTCATGCTACACTCTGCGTTTGACAGTGCTACTAGCAAAAGGGAAGTCCAAATCAAAATGGTAACAAGTTGACCCTTACTATTGTGTGCTGCTTCTCTTCCCAATCTGCTACACCAACTCAACATTTGATCCTCCAGGCTGGATCTTGCCAGTTTTGTTGATTATTTTACAGAATTTAGTTCTCTGTATTGTCACTGTAAATGAATTAGTGTGGAACAAGCGGCCTAGTTATGTTTGTACCGTTAGGAAAGTGATACGCAAAGTTGTTTACAAAGTGCAATTGATTACTTGGGAGTTATACGATGGCAGTGGTAGAATCACTTGTTGGAAACCTACAAGACTCTTCAGTTCTTTATTCAGCATACAAGGGACATGTTCCTCTCCCAAAAATAGTTATTCCCACTATTAATGCCAGACGAACCTCAATGTACACATTTAATGACTTAACATATACTACCAGCATACAAAGTGAATTTGGGAATTGCATGGTTTCAACGATATAGCAATTAAAAAAAAAACTAAAGCTTGATTCTCAGATGCTCTATGCACAGAGTTGGTTATTTTTATACACAGAAATATTGTAACTTGTTTATCTGCAAGTATTGCACGCACTTTCAATATGGGAGTGCAAAACATAACTCGACATACAGGAATTTTCAAAGGGCACTTGCACTGAGAAAAAAAAAATCACCAGTAAAATGAAGAAACACATTCAGTTTTGAGTTGAACACAAGTGAAGCAGTTTTAAAAGTTGCTGTTTAGTATCTTTTGATAGCCAAGAAATTTAAATGTAACAAACTTACAGTACATGCTAAACCAAATATAGGTGGAGTGGACAAAGGGATTTAATCTGAAACTTACTTTTGTCTACAATTTTAAAAAATTGTAGTAAAATTGGACTCCTTCATGGCAATGCCTTTGCTCTCAGCAAGAACAGAAAGACTGCATGGACCTAAACATGAAGAAATGGAAGTCACACTGCTACAGAGGTATCACAAAATGCATGCAGCAAACATACCTCTTCCTGGACCTTTAATCCAGCAAAAGACAGGTTAGCTGACATTAAAGTTAGCTATGACTGGCTGCAGCTGTTTGAAAACCACAACCACCTTATTGCTAAATTTGTGTGAAGAGTCCCGCAGCAGTTGAAGTAATTAGTCGGGATTGGTTAGTACACTCTGGATATCATTTTCAACGTAGATGAAACTGGTGGTTTTTTAAAACTTGCCACCAAATAATGCACTAGCTGTGTGAAAGGTGAGAAGTGTAATAGAGGAGAATGCAGCAAAGAATGTGTTACCACTTTGTGCAGGGGCCACAGTGGTGTAATGGTTGGGCTGCTCTCCTCCCACCAAGGCGAACCTGATTCAATCCCTGGCTGGTTCACTCTGGTCGCAAGTGGCAATCGTGCCAGACGATGCCGCTGGTCCGCAGGTTTCCTTGGGACTATTCCGTTTCCCCAAACCTTCAATCTGGCGCTGCCCCATGTTCACCCTCATTGGTTCTTGCTAATCTCACTGTTAAGAGTCTCTTCACTCACTTTATTGTACTGTAACCAAAATGGTAACTTTCAATTACATCCCCTTGTTATACGCAAGTTTCAGATATTTCAAGGATGTCTTGGACCTTCTGTGCAATTACGAACCAAATCCCTGTGCTTTGGTGACAATCAAAATATTTCAGAAATGGTGGATGAAATTGGAATGAATTGTGGCATGAAAAAATTAAGATTTTTTACTTCTTTTGTACAGATGTACAGCACATTCTGTTGTTAGGCCCGAGTTGTCGCAAGTACCATATCTGCCAGTTAACACCACAAGCTCCCTTGCAACCTCTTGATCAAGCTATCATCCAACACGTGAAGAACTATAGAACTCATCTCACACGTTACTTCATTCATCAGTTGGAACTGAAGAAACCAAATTAAGACGGAACATTTTGGATGCCACGTAGTCAACAGTAGCCAATTGCTTCAGAAAAGCTGATATTGGTGCTAAAGAAGAACAGACCTGTGAGGGGGAAACACCAATGGCATTGTGAAAGGGTGGGATTACATTCAAGAAAGTCTACAATTCTAGGAGCAGTTTTGCCACTCATGTAGCAGAGGAAATGGGGAAGGATGTAACTGGTGCTTGCAGGGAGGTAACATTGGCTGCTCGGTTTCTCTGCTCTGTCTTCATCCTCACTGGCATATGAGAGAGAGAGAGAGAGAGAGAGAGAGAGAGAGAGACAGACACAAATGCCACATGTGTTGCTACGCAGGGCTACAGTAGCTATGGTATTTTCCCAAAAAAACCAGGTCACCAGAGCAAGTTAGGACAAGATGACCTTTTGCCGTCATTGTGCCAGAGTGGATTATAATTTGCCTCGACTTTTTCTTTACTGCCCAGCGTTCCAAAGTTTTTTACACAGATTTACTATCTCCGATTTGTGAATTATCACACAGATTCTGGTCAAACCACCTCAAGTATTTCCTGCAATATTTACATTTATGCATTTCAAAATTTGATTTTTAACACTACGTACCTCTCTTAAACTTCACCACATGATGATGACGGTCCCTGCCCAAATGTTGACAGCAATTTTGACTTGAACCAATCACCTATGGGAATCTTCAGCTCCATTTTAGTACTGAAGTGGCTGACTAATGTTGAGTGCAATATCTTCCCTAAAGCACCTGCTACGCTGATGTCTAACAAGTTCCTTCTCTCATGGCGTCCAACTAAAATGAGTGGAACAGTGCTCCACTTTACTTGGACAGCAATAGTGAGTCTGCAATTGCAGCCTGTGATCGACCCATTTTTATACTGTTCAGACCCTCGAATCCACTCCTTAACTCCATTCTAGGTATGAAGGCAATATGACAAGCAGCTAAAACATCCTATACAAAATTGTATTTCGGTTGATTTGTGAATAAATGAAAATGTATACTAAGTTGGCAGCTGTGCCCACTGAGAAATATGCAGACAGGACAGAGATCTTAGACAAAATATTGATGTAATTTTTTTGGTGTGTTCGCAAAATATCTGTTAACAATATGAAAAACTAAACTTCATGCTAAAATAGCAATGTGTAGGTGTTAGAAGTGAAATACAATTTTAACTGATCATGTTTATTTTGCCTTATTCCCTTCCTCCTTGATCCCAATACTTGTGCTCATTTTGACACTTATGTGCTTGACAATTTGCAGAGACTGCAGGATTATCACAGGCTATTTAAAAAAAAATGTATACATTAATTTGATGCTATATATATTTTAAACTCAAATTGTTCCAGTCAGTACAAGGTAAAAAGTTGACTTTTAAAAATGGGATACAACAGCAAACTGTGATATCTGTTATGAAGCATGCTTCCAAGATGCACTGCCAAAACAGATATTTTTGTGGACACCACAAGCCGAAAAATGACTTTGCAAATAATGTTGGTGAAAAGAGTAGTTTGTTAGTAATACAACTCTGATGCTACCTGTACACAAAAGCAGCAGCCCAACCACATCTGCACAATGAGCTGATACTGCATGCCACTTCTATTCTCAAAATATTTTATTAAAATACAAAATGTGCAGTCTAGCAATTTTCCAGGCTTGGAATATACAATGATGTAACATCCACAATGCTACATGATAACCACAATCATAGTCTCAAAAGTGTTCCAATTCACAGTCTATAATAAATTAAACAGTGCTACACTATTTACATATGCAGTTCTTGTTTACTTCACACTTAGGCTGTTCATCTAGATCTTGCATCAGATACTGTGCACACTAAGTATAGTGACTATCAATTTTGTGAGAACCACCTGTCAAGGTTTCATGAATTTCCAACTCATGAGACCGTAAATAACTTGTCATTAAACCCTCCCTTATTCCTAACTATGGTGGACTTCGTGGGGCAGCTTTCTTGTTCTTGGCAGCCCACATTTCCTTCTGGCTGAAGATGACACAGACTCCCATAAATCTATCAACTATGTATCTTTCATCGAACATGTTCATTAATCATTTTGGAAGCTACGACACCTTGATTACCTCAATTAGCCCCAGTCCAAGTGAAAATAGACAGAAGACACTAGCACAGAAGAAGTGATGATTGCAATTATAAAATGTGCCCTTGTGATGCCACCTAGGATAAGTGGTACAAATATACCCCAGTGCTGATAGTGTGGTGCATGTTGCAAAAGTTTACCAACAAGGGGATGTCGGCATTTGAAAATCCAGCTCCTGAATAGTGTGTCTCGTCATCACAGTGTGCAGCACTGTTTCCTCTACCTCGCTGGAGGCTTGGTTTCCCTCCCATCTACTACCCTAGCCCCTACCCCACCTCCCTTTTCACGAGTGTGGCTCGATTTTTTATTTTAATGTGTCACTTCTCCACGCGCTGCCGCTTGTGATTCAACGCCCTTCTGCCTGCTTGGTCTACAGTTACCTTACTATCAACTGAGGCATCATGAGAGAGAACTACGCTTTGGGCTCTGTGATTACTGTCAGTAATGAAATGTTTAGAGAATTTAGTATGCTTAAATTTTATTGTGCCGGAAGGTGTGGGGCCAGATTGAACGGTGAGTTGTGGAATGTTGTGTAATTTGCATCTGGGCACATAGTCTTTTCAGAAATCTGATTACCTGAAGTGCTAATGTAATTTTGAGGGTGAGCTGTAGTTCTTGATTGTAGCTATTGTTTCGGCGCACGTTCAAAATGGTAGTTACGTAGTTTGTTTCTTACATTTATATATTTATTCGTCAAATTTAATGAGTGTGTAATGTGTGATTAGTCAAGACTCCCCTTTAGGCTGCCATAGTTTTTTTCACAAAAGCGCGTCCACTAACGTGGTCGCAATTTGAAATGTGTTTAATCAATATTGTTTTTTAGGACGGTGCAACTTTAATGAGCAGCAACTCGCTGCTTGCCAGTGTGCTGCATTTTTTAATTGGTTTTAACCAGTGTATTTTTCAGCACGTATCCCTTAATGGGCGATGTCCGCCACGACACGTGCTACCCAATAATTTGTGTGAACTGTAAGATTTTAGTATGGTAAATAGTGCTTCCACGCTTTTTATATTTTGTTGTAAATGTTGATCAAATTTGAAAAGAATTTTCTACCACTTGTTTGAAAAATCCATGAGCGTTAACAGAGTAATTTGATTGTAAACTTTGCTGAGCTTTGGGGAAAAGATTTAGTATTTTGTTGAATTATTTTAATGCCATGCCTAAATTTAGATGTTGGTTTGGTTGGTCTCTAACAAATACTTTGTTAATGAAATTGTATCAAATAAGTTCAGCCTACAGGCCAGTCCTGTTTACATGAAATGTAATTTACTTATTTTAATTGTCCCATTGTAAGGTCATGGAGTTGGGGCTGCTACTAATTAATTATCTTGTTGAATGTTTATCAATTTGGTGCAAGATTCTATGCACACGTTGCTAGCAAGATCAAGTAAAGTTTAACATATTTTGTGCACGGTAAATCACTTTGCTAATCACTACTGTTTTTTATGAAACATTTGAAACTGTACCAAAGAGTTGTAATAAATAGTGTTGAGATTTTGAACAGTGTTTATAATTGTGTTAACCAATGCATGTTAAATTGTACCACATGGTACAGGGAATTCACGCGACCTGTTGTGAAGCCTGTGCTCTCTCCTAAGGTGCGGTTGAAATTATTTGGTGGGCAGAATGTTGCGGCCCTTCATTTTTATTTTACATTTGTAAATATAGTGTGTTGTTTGAACTGTGATTGTCTGAATCTCTTGCCTCATGTTGCACTACTGTTGGCAATGCCACTGGCACAAAGCTTTCTGGGAACTAGCCAAAGATGAGACAAGGTGACTATTGCTATTGTGAATGCTTCAAAAATTAGTGTGTCAAGTTTTTCATTTTTTTTACAGTCCACTATACTAACTCAACATTGAGTTAAGTATTTTCTACACCATTACCTTCAAAATGCCAACTGAAATCTTTAAAGCAGATACAGTATTACCCACCATCAGAAAGATGGTATGTCCACAAGTAAAGTTAAGCATATGGCCATGTTTTATAGCAAATTTAAATTTAAAATGCCACGTATACAAGTTTACGAAGGCACTCACAGTAAAATATGTTCCCTTTTGCAGTACAGCACTGCAAGCTAACCGCTGATACACAAAAAAAACACACTAGTTTGCACTGTCAGGTCCAACTGGCACAAAATTGAGCAATATTTTAAATACACTTTGTCAAGGTGTCTTGAACTTTACATCAATGGCAGCTCGTGGGGCTGAAGAATGATAATGATGTACGTATAGTCCATTCATGGATTCTTCGGCCTTTTTAAATTAAACCTTTGAAAAATCTCCACACGTATTGTGTGTTAAGTAATTTTCTAAATATGCCCTGTATCACAAGCGTTTTATACTCATGTTCATAAAACTTACCTTTTCCCCCTGTTAAACTGAAATGTTATTCATATTTTATGTATAAATTATAATGCGTTGTTTATAAATAATTTAAATAAAAACATGCAGAAAATAGATATGTTGGTAAGAAATAGTCTTTATACAAAATACTGTTGCACTTAGTGCACACAAATGCGGTGCATTGTCCTTCTGGTCTAATTCTCCAAGATTAGTTAAGCTTAGTTTGCATGAGGCGGAGTAATATCCTGGAAGTAGAACTTTAGCAGGGCTTCAGAAAAAGCTGAAGTAACCGTGAATGGATTATAGCTGACAATACAATTGCTCAGTTAGGGTTAAAGGGATTAGGTTACCCTGAAGGAACAAATTATGTGAGGGACCTTTCATCTACATAAACAATTTTGCACAAAAAAAGCATTTACAGAAAATACAGGATGTCCACGAAATTACTGTACAAGAACACTGCATGAAATGATGCCACACAGCAAATTTCGGTTTCAACAATAATTTGCTAAAGCAATAATTTTTCTTGGCAACGTAAGTTGTCCCTGTAGCACATGTCCGGTGTACTTTAAGCGGAATAGGCTTAATCATTGTCAAGTAACACCACAGATCAGGTACGAGTAGCAAAGCCTTGCAAGAATACGTTCTTGTTGACTGCTACAATTGCAACTTATGGCTAAAAACAATTTTTCATTATATAGTGTATTGTTTGTGAGATATGATCATTCTTGACAATTTGGAACACCTGGAAACATACTTGAGTTAATATTGTTCTTATAGGAAAATAATAGAAGTGTATGGTACCTCACAAACAGTATTTAGTAACTAATTGCTAAGTATTTTAATCATCTGGCTAGTTTGTTTTTTATGATTCTTAGAAAAAGTTGCATAAGAAACCAAACCTAATCAAATATAAAAAAAGCTCACACTGATTAAAGTAACATAGGCAAACAAAAATAAAATTATGGCAAAAATTAATTTAAAATTTCCACATTCACACTACATATAACATGGTGAACTGAAGAAAGATTAATTTCTATTGCATGAGTGAAAGCATGCGTATTGCACTACCAGGCACTCGAGAAGTGGTGTCGTCACTAGCTGATGCACTTGAGAGCACCAAATGTACAGTAGTAAGAAATGTATTGCAATAAGTCACTATAAGAAATGCTTAAATTGTTTGCTTTGAATGGCAGCTCTACATTTCCAAATTTTCAACTTTTACACAATTTAAATTTCTTTCTTTTGAGTAAATTGTAAGTGTTAACTTTTTACTGTTAGAATACTTTTTTAATATAGGTTCTTCACAGTAAACGTAGCACTTTTGAAAGCCCTGCTTACGATCTACTTATATACACATTTTGTATTCTTATGCATTTTACAAAATTAACACTGCCATGGGCCTCCACTTTATTAACAAGTCGGTCAGACAAAACTGAGAAATTACTAGAAAAGTAAATATTTTACAAATATACTATATTTTACACTTAATTGCATTAGAAAACAAAAAGTGAAAGAAATAATTTAAGTCAGGGGTGCCACCAAGAATGGTTACAAAATTCTGTAAAATCCTGTACTAACAAAATTGCTGGAAATGTGTATTTTTCATTCACGCCAACAAAAATTTTACAATTAAGTGATTACAGAAAACTATTATAAGGATCTTACCCTGAAAAAAAAAAAAGCTTTTTCTTCTTGTTGCATAGACCTATGTTAAAATAATACATTGTCCAACAATAAAAAAATTTACATTGGGAAAAACTAATAACTATGAACAGTCAAGTAAGTCTCCGGTTCTCACAAAAACAACAATTTAAAAGTTTGAAAACACAGATGAAATATTTAGATTTGCAGGCATTTTTGTTCTGAATATTTCATGCAACTGCTGTCTTTCCATTTTTCTCTTAGCTTTTTCCTCAGCTTATCAGATGGCTTGAATTATTGCCCCAAATTTTTTTGTCGATATGACAATGTAACAGTGCATTCAACATTGATGTTTCCAAACATGATGTGCAGTTTTGACCAGTTTCAAATCACTAAAAATTATTTCCACAGCAGCATTGCTGTGAGGCAGACAAGAATGGCTTTAGCCAGTTCTGCAAGTAATGGAAACAATTTTCCATTTTCTTCAGTTCCGGATAAGGTGTGCTAGTATGTGTCATATCCACACCTGATAAATTTTGCACAGGTTCCTTCAGTGAGTACAAGATAAATTCTTCCTTTAGTTTGTCCCGCTTGTCTGGAATTATATTAGGGATCCTATCCACAAGAGTTTCAACGTTCTGCCATCAAGGGGGCAGGGGACGATGCAATTCTAGTGTTCCGGTCTCGTAGAATTTCCTCACACTTGCAAAGAAGTTTTTTTCTCTTTTTTTTCTGTAGATGCATCACAAGTTTCAAGAAAACTTCTTGTCTTATAACCTACGAAAATACCTGCATCTGTGTGCTGGTTTTCTATATTGAAATCAGCAGCAGTAATGTCAAATTTCTGTATTATGTCAAATTGCACGAAACTTGCAATTAACTGCTGTAAAAGAACACACAAAACATCTCCTTTGAAACATGATGTTGAATTTCATAAAACGAGGAAGTACTGTCTGAAGAAAAGGATAAAGTTTGGCTGCATCAAAGTGCAAGTACTTTTGATTCATCTCACAGATTCTCTTCTCCATCTAATTGGTAAAAATATTCTACTAAAGCTGGCCATTGCTTCAAAAGCCATTATACATACTGCAAAAGGACCAACCACCTCGTATAAAAAAAGGCCACAGAATGCTGTGATTTTCTATATCAATCAAGTCTTGTATTCGACTGAGGTAGTCTTCTCTCTTATCAGATGTCTTAAAATTAACATACACATCCTTTGTTAATTGCTCGCATACATCTGGTAGCTCACCACAAGTATGGGAAGCTGCCAAATGTGCAACATGACATGCACAGTGCAAAAACTATGCATTACTCTGTTGCTGTTTTATACACGAAAGTACAGAATTAAATTCGCCCACCAAGACTTTGGCACCATCAGAGGACATACTGAAACTATTTTACCATGGGATGCAGTCTTCCTAAAATGAAGAATTTACCTATCCACACAAGTTCCCTCCACTAGCCTTTCTTCTCAGTTGAATCACTTTATACAGGTTTGTTTCTACTGTCGGAAACAAAAACTCTAACCATAACAACAACTTACCTCATTACTGTTACGTCTGTTGACTTTTCAATTAACAGAGAGAAAAATGATTTTTTTCATGACATGTGTTCGTTAATAGAGGAACCAAGTGCATGTACAATGATCTGGCTCGGTTTTGTACGTAAGCAGTAAAACTTCTTTGCAATTTCACTGTCAGGGGAACATCTGCTGGTCAAGTTTGGTGAAACTGTCACTAAGTTTAACTGGCAAATTGTTTTCACAAATGAAGTTTGCCCACCTAACTTTTGCATCAACCATTTTGTTGTCTGACTTACTGACAAAAGATAGAAGAGAAGTACTTGTTCATCAGCACTCGGATTTTTCTGATGCACATGTGTGCTTTTGTGATGCCTAATGTATTTAAAACCACCCTTCTGAACATTGAAGTTGGACGGACACAATGTACATACCACTGTAAGTAATTTTTTTTTCCAAGTTTCTACCACTTCAATTCGTGTTCCCATTCTCTTTTGTAGCGTTGTTTATACACCAATCAATCTGGAGAAGCTTTGTGTTTTCTGTCCATTGCGTTAGTTAATTATTACAATAAAAAAAATAGATTCAGGACAAAATATTTGCACATTACGAAAACTTCATAAAAAATAAACTATAAAACAAGTCATAGATATCATGATGCATTGTATAAGTTCAACTGTTAAAATTAATGCTACCTGGCGTGTGTTGAAATATATATCTTGGTGCACTGTAGTAATTTTGGAAAGTAACTTGATTGGAACGACTAATTGATGCAAAGTGAAGGGTCTTTCGCTGTCATGTTATGTATGATGTAGAACCAGTACGCAAAGTAACTATTTATGTTTGAGCGTTTCAAGATTGAATCATCTGCAATCTCGAGTGATTATCCGTCAGTCTGTTTTAGCATTAAACTATCCTTGAAAACTGACAAAATCCGTGAAAATGACAACCCTAATTTAAGCTATCGCAAATGGTTATGTAACACTTATAATTCAACGTTAGGACATGGAACTACATTCCCTCCATCATTACCAACTTTACTGGGCCCAAGTCACTCAATGTGCCCATTAAACTATATGCAGATAGGAGCAGCGACTTTCTTTCTAAGTTTGATTTCAAATGTACTCACTTTAATGTGAACAACCTTTTCACCACCTTAGACTCATATTGCAAATAATGCATTCCGTGATACCTTGTGCTACACGAAGTTACGTTACGCAAGCGTCCAACTGTTCCCTTAAAGTATTTTTCAGAATAGAGTACAGAGAAAAAACTAAGGAAGCATTGTACAGTAGAATGATCCAATTTACTTAAAATTTGAGGTAACTAAGAACAAAATGCATGCAAGGCACAACTGTTTAAGTTTGCAAACAAAGCACACCTTACGTTCCGTTTTCTCCTTTAAGGATCCCGCCTACCTGGCTTTTTTCTGCATTTGAGACTGCAAAGCGCAGAAGCTATAAGGGTAACGCTCCCACATGGATCAAGTGTGCCATCACCACCAAACGCAAGGCTCTGGCATAGCTTGCATGTTCAAGTTGTGCTGAGTGTACCTATGGGACTTTCAGCGACTACTCTAGTATTTTATTGGTGTAAAATCTATAGGAAGGCTCAACACAGAGTCGTATGTATGTGTGTGTGTGTGTGTGTGTGTGTGTGTGTGTGTGTGTGTGTGTTATATATATATATATATATATATATATATATATATATATATATATATATATATATATATATATATATATATATATATATATATATATATATATATATATATATATATATATATTTTTTTTACACAGTGCTGTGGAAAAGTAGTTTTTAACCATTCTGGAGTACTCTGAAATGGTGTTTCTAATGTGTGTGATGTTTTGAAAGCACTCAACATGTCATCTGAAGTGTGTGTGCGTTTTGTAGATCAGCACACTGGCTGCACATGTGATAGTTTCGTGGAAAAATGTGTAATTCAAACACACTGCACTGCAGTTCAAGTGCCAAGAAAGCAGATCCCTTAAATGTCCATGTAAAAGTGAAACAAACATGTACATAAGTAAATATGTAAGCAATTATAAAATGTGATGGTAGCATAATTGAAACTTTACTCGTGCATATCACGTGACTAGACAGCTGTCCAAGCTGCATTTACATGTTTAATGCTACAACAAATCCAGTTCCCTGCTCACGTTGTTTAAGTCCTTAAGTGCAGTATCTGAAACTTGGTTGTAAAAATTTTTTCTCACATTATGCACATTTGTTTTATCTGAATATACGCTATTTGATTCCAATGTGTATTATATTATGATGTGACTCATTGATGGAGCAATATATATTTAAAAAATGACATGTGCAGGAGGGAAAAAATTATAAAATGAAAAAAATTGTGCAAAAAATTTGGTTTTCAGTATAAAGAATTTCACTACAACAAACAAGAACTAATGTTGGTTCCTTGAAGTTTGTTACAATAAAGTTCCACCACAGCACAGAATGCATTGCATTACAGCTGCACAATTTAATGTATCATGATATGGTAATTATCTATGACTCTGATTACATTTCAGGCACACAAATGTACTTACAACTTGACAGGGTATGTGCTAATACTGTGCTCTTCTTATTCTTCAATTAATTTTAAAGTTCCACACTGCACTTTCGTTGGTTCTGCTGTACTGACCAATATTCCCCAAGGCACTACCACCACAGATTTTTTGTCCGTACCTCTTCCCACAGAAACCTAATACCAATTTAATAACTTGACATATATTTTCCAAGTTTCATCATAAAACATTTTCATTAAATTTGGTATTGCACCGTTTTACTTCAAACTGGTCCATATTTTGAACAATAACCTTGACAATTTCTTTGAGCGCACGTGCCAGCCCCTGTGCAGTATATGGTTTGTCGAGTGGTGGAACATGGACAAAAATACACCTCAAGTTGTTGATGCATAGAGATGTGTAGTATATATATTCACATAGGTACCTGCAATGAAAATTTATAATTCCAACACATGCAAAAAAAGTCACAAGATTTGCACAATAGCCATTAAATATAAAAAGGTTTAATACAAGAAAAAATTTACTTTTACATCACAAGCTATATGATATAACTAGAGGTGGGTACAAGCCCCATTTTTCCGATATTACTGATACCGATACTTTGTGGCCAATCCCATGGATAGTGCAGATACAAATAATTTCATTTGTAATTTTTTGTATTGTGTCTGAGTAACTTTAAAATGAGCACAAAGTCTCCAGGATGTGGAAAAACATGTCAATAAATACAAAAAAGTTACATACAATTCCGTATACAATATATACACTTGTAATCACTGTGCATATGACGCTGCAGTATTTAAGCATGTGTCTTTTCCCCGTCCACTCAATGTTTACATTGCTGTTTAGCATTTTGTTCAGTTTATAAAAAAAACTTTACTTTATCAAACTCCGGGGCATGATATAAAGCAGTAACTATTTTTCGCATACTTAAATGGTTTTGCAACGTAATCAGCCGGGGACAATTACCAGCCTCGCCCAATAGTTGCAAATGCAGTATTTGTCAAGAACCTAACCATAAAAAACAGAAAATGAGTAAAGACTACAGTGTTCTTAAATAGCGTGCTCATGTTCAGTGTGTAAATTGCATTCATCTGCTTTATATATGAGTACTATTTACTTTCTTCATATCACCAACATTTTTGGTCAGAGATGTTCATTTATAAATAAAATACATGTTATGATTCTGCCTATGAATGAGCGCCATCATCATAGTGATTTGGCTCATTCAAAACAGATTTGTACAAAAAATTATAAATATTGCTACTAATTGATTTATGTCAATATACAATGTGGGAGCGATAGATCAATATATAGTTGACGTTTACATGATAGAAAATATACAGCATTGTTTTACAAATTAATTTTAACGACCTCAAAAGGAGATACCAGTATTATAAGTTTAATTACATTTCATTTCATGAATTTCACCAGGTATAGCTTATATAGAGTTAAATATGTAGCAACACCAAAGCCAGCCATATCAGTTTCCGTTTAATTTCATATCGCCTGTCACTAAAAGATAAAAGTAATATTAATAAAATAGTCTTTTGGTTGCAAAAATAAAATTCTTTGTTTGTGAACACATGCCCTGCAATATAACCACGTGCAGTAATTTCCATGATGATTAAATCATTTGAGTTGATGAAATGATTTGGTTGAACCATGGCCAATTGTAACAGTGGATACCGATTTTGGGTTTATCGGCTGATGTATCGGTATCAGTCCAGCCCTACTAAACTGTTTATATAAATGCCATTTTGAAAATATGTGTCTGACCCTCTCAAACTTTATAAGTTTTCAAGGCCTGCCATAGTGCTACTGGACTGCCAATTTGGTAGAAATTTATTGATTTTTTTTTTCAGAGATATCACAATTTTAATTTGTCAGTAATACTATTTTACAAAATGGCAGATAAAAGAGATTTTGTGTGGAGACATTTGATGGTTGCAATATATACAGTCAGCATACAAAGTTAGATGGAATTAATTACACTGTGTTCATTATATAACATAGAAAAGTAAAATAGCTAGATGGCCGCCATTTTCAAAATAAGTGTCTGGCAAACTTGAAACATATTTGTACATACCAATTGCTGCAGTACTACTTATCTTACAAATTTCGTAGGAATCTGTCTAATTGTTTACAGAGATATTACACATAAAATTTTATAGATTTACATAGTGCTATCTTACAAAATGGCGGACAAAAGTGGTTGCTTTTGGCGTACATGCTGCTTGTAATAGATACTGTCAGGGTACAAAATTTGGTTGAAACTGATCCAAAGAAACCTGAAATATTTTCAAGGGCCACCATATAGAAAATAAATGCCTAATAAAGTTCAGTTACTAATATTTACCAGGAATATCATAGTATTACTACCATGCCACATTAAGCTAAAATTGGTTCAGTAGTTTCAGAGATATAATGTAAAAGCTGGATTTTTTTATATGGCACTATTTTCCAAAATGGCAGACCTATAACAATATTCACCACTGAATTCAATACCTACACTTTGCACTGTCAACATACAAAATTTGGTATAAATCAGTTGAATAGTTTCCGAGATATGATATAACACCCTAAATTTTAAAAATAGCCGCCATTTTGAAAATAAGTGCCCAGCGTGGTCGAAAACTATAAAAGTGAAGTGTCCTTACATAGTACTATATGTGTACCAAGTTGGGTGAAATTCAGTTCACGTGTTCAAAAATTTGATAATTAAATACTTAGGGTCGATGAAACGATTTGGTTGGACCATGGCCGATTGTGACAGATACCGATTTTGGGTAAATAGGTTGATGTATCAGTATCGGTCCAGCCCTAGATATAACATCAACAACAATTTACATACTTTTATTAAAATTTATTGGATTTCTTGTTATAAAAAAATGTATTTTAATTTAATGGAAAATTATTTTGGACATACCCCATTGCAGAGGTATGTTGCAAGGAGAAAACAGAGGATGACATTAAGAAAATAGATTAAAACAAGCAAAGATTTGCTGTTATTAACAAATGCAGGGAAATTATAAAGTACATGAAACATTTCAAGAAATTGGTACACGTAAATGGTTCAGAAATATTAAATGACACACTATGTGAAAGACAAACTCCCCGAGTTTTTTTAATGTGGCGCTGGCGGGGTAGTTGTGAAAACAGCTGACAGGGGCGCCAGTAACAGTGACTTCCGAAACAAATTAACCTTCAGTGACGAAGCAACTTTCCATCCTTCAGGAAAGGTCAACTGACACAACACACACGTATGGGGAACAGAGAATCTACATGCAACTCTTGAGCATGTCTGGGATTCGCCGAAAGTTAATGTGTTCTGTGCCATGTCCAAAAAGAAAACTGTCAACGGTGTGACCTATCTCGACATGCTGCAATTGTGACTCATTCTGCAACTGGAAGCTGATAGCAGGGATTTCATCTTCCAACACGATGGCGCCCCTTCACATTTCCAAATTTTGTACAAGGTTACCTGAATGAGATGTTGCCACGTCACTGGATAGGCTGTTGACCAGACACTACTCCAGTGGCCACCATGTTCACTGGACTTGACGCCCTGCAATTTTCTCTTGTGCGGTTATATCAAGGATCAAGTTTACGGTCCACCTCTACCACAGAACCTCTATGACTTGCGACACACATCACTGCAGCTGTTCTTACCACCACTCTTGATATGCTGGGTCGGGTAAGGGCAGAAATAGACTACAGATTAGATGTGCCATGTGACGAAGGGTGGACACACAGAGCATTTAAGAAGACTGCAAAAAAAAAACTCTTGAGTGTGTCAATTATTAGATGTGTCTGAGCCATTTACGTGTACCAATGTTTAATGGACTTTATAGTTTCCCTCTATTTAAAACAATCCCATAAAAAATTTGGTTAAGAATTCTAGCAAACTAAACAAAACAAGATGAGAGACAAACGAACATGCAACCAAGACAAGACATATACAAATACATGCAAAAAATCTCTAAATAACCCAATGAAGACAACTCACACAAACACTACAGCATATGTTTTGACATATCAAATATGGTAATGGTTTTTACCCTGACTTTTTGTTTAACATATATTTTTATTATGATGACTCCATTGTAAAGTAGCACATTTTTAACACCAAAATAACTACTCTGACCTTAAGATATAATGCTGCTAAACAAAAAGCCCTACACATATTGCACAGAAAAACAATCAGGTAATATGACGCAAGCCAACCAGGTGGCAATACTGCAGCTAACCACCCTACCAAAGTAACAAACTGACAAGCAACAAAAAAATCACACAAATTATTGTACAAAAGTTACATTTGCATTGGATGTACATGTTTTCAAAGTCACATGATTAATAATACAACAGCCGCATACAGCTTACCCACCACAGAATTCCCTAACATCCCCCTGATTTTCATGACAGCTTTTGAACTCGCAGAAGTTTCCCTGTTTTCCAGACAAGTGGCAACAATTGCAACAGAGGGTTCTTAGTGACCACCAGACCACTCTTGTCACCAGGGGCGTATTTTCCATGAATGCAATACATGCAGTGCATGCTTTAATACAATTCAAATGCCAAAACATTTCCTAACCATATACTTCACATTTTTCTTTGAAATAAAAATTAATTTGCGTAGGCATATGGGATTGGGATGCACGTCTCTCTTTTCCTAATAGTTACACGAAACATTGGGACAAGGTGCTGAAGATGGAGCGCACAGTGCGTGTTTCAATAAGTGATTGTAATAATTCCCTAATGCCTGGTTGCACCATTGAAGTGTTCAGCAATGATCTAGGTTCAAATACAGGTTTGATCCTGGTTCAGCGCATTTGGCTGTTGCACCATTGCGATCTGCGTGCAGATCTAAGATCAATTTGAACCTCGCCTTAAACTGTGTCTTTTGGCTGTTCACGAGAATGATCTTGGATCAAGTAAATATGATTGCTTTATTTTAAAATGTCAAAGTTATATTGATAAACAATTTTCTTTTAAAATGACACACACTCAAATATTCCCTATTTTAGCTCTGTTCGGCATACATTTTATTACTGATTTATAAAGTGAACAGAGAAGAATAAAAGTTTGTGTTGAATGTAGTTTAAATTTAAAAAAATGCACTGTAAAATATTTTTATTCACCATAAATAAATTTGGT